>CM066049.1:34782895-35982895 GCA_033557465.1 Ichthyophis bannanicus | reverse complement strand
GGGCCCAGACAGAGAGAAACCCCCGAAGGCGCCCCCCTACGGGAAGCAGCTCTGCCTGAACCCGCCTCCTTTCATTGTGGTTTCTGGGCGGACCCAGCGGACGATGCGGCGAAAACTCTAGTTGCTCCGCGAAAGCCCCAAAAGCCCTGCCCGTGAGGAGCAAACCGCCCCCTTTGAAAACCACCCGAACGAGATGACCGAAATCTCCTGAAATCTCTAAAACTGACCCCGGAGGCCGGAGAGAATTTTGCTGGTTTAGGTTTGTCCTCCGGCAGCCTCCCGCCCTTGGACTCCCCCAAGTCCTTGACCAGCTTGTCCAGATCCTCTCCAAACAATAATTTTCCCTTAAACGGCAGCTTACTCAATCTAGACTTGGACGCGCCATCTGCCGCCCACTGTCTGAGCCAGAGAGACCGGCGAGCTGCTACAAGTGAAGCCATACTATTCGCCAGCGCCCGGATCAGGTCGTAGTGCACATCTGCCAAATATGCGGTACCCGACTCCAGACGCTCGAGTTCCCTGACACTGTCTTGGTCCAATGCAGCCGTTTGACGCAGGTGTTGCGCCCATCGGAGACAGGCCCTTGCCACCCAGGCACCACAAATGGAAGCCTGCAACGACACCGCATCTGCCTCAAAGGATTGTTTCAACAAGCCATCTACTTTACGATCTTGCACATCCTTTAAGGCCGCACTACCTTCCACCGGGTTAGTGGTCTTTTCAGTAACCGCCGAAACCACAGCATCAACCCGGGGAGAGCTGAACTTTTCCCTGTCTTTATCCGCCAAGGGATACAGCTTTTTCATAGTCAGAACTCCTCGGAGCGCCGTTCCGGGCAGATCCCACTCATCCTGGATCATTCTATCCACTACCTTGTGGACCGGAAACACAACCTGAGTTTGACGCACCGCCTGAATGATAGGGTCCTCTCCTTCGTCCACCACCACCGGCGGAGCCGTGGCGAGCTTCAGTGTCTGGAGAGATTCCGAGATCAATGCTACGAGCTCCTCTCCCCGGAATACCTGAATAATTTTAGACTGATCCTCGGGCTCAGGAATTTCTCTTTCCTCCAACTCTTCCATATCGGCTTCCACGTCGAGATCAATGTCCTTCATCTCCTGCCACCCAAGCTCCGAGGTGGGCTGATCCAAGGGCCGAGACCTCTTTGCCGGCCGAGGAGAACGAGCCCCCCCCATCCGTACCAGCTAACGGCAAGACCGGAGATGGAAACAGAGAGGCCTCGGGGACCTTCCCCTGCCGTCTTAAACAAAAAGCCTGATGCATCAACAGAATAGTCAGGAGAAAACGCCACCATTGGCATATCCGCTCCAGTCCCGGAGGACGTGGATGGACCTCCTGCCGTCGCCTCTGGCGCCACCACCACAGGAGGAGACCCCCACTGCTCACCCTTCCTGGTAGCCGTGGCCCCTTGCAAAGGCGGGGAAGCTGTGCTGTCCATCTGCTGCTCAACACTAACAGAGACGGCAGCACAGCCCCTACAAATGCCAGTATCAGCCACCGTGCCCCTGTGGGTTCCACACACCATGCACTGCGGGCGGCCAGACATGTGCTGACTCAGTCACACACTGAAATATAGGAACTCCCAAACCGGTCTGCTCTGCTATGGAGTGTTTCTCTATTGGACTCCAACTCGTGTAAAACCGTTTTCTTTTTTTTTTATAAGTTTAAGGAGCCCCAAACACTAAAGGGTTCAGTGCCCGTCCCGTTCCTTCCTGCACTGAAGACAGGCCGGCTAAAAGAAACCCCGTGCTCCAAGGGAATGCTAAGCGCTAAACCCCGAACAAAAGAAAGAAAATAAAAGGAAATAAAAGAAAATAACAGGAAATAAAAACACCCCTGAGAGGGCAGAAGCTGAAAACCTAGCCCATGGCCACCCCAGAAGACTGATCTCTGCACTCCGCTGCCAGAGTCTGCACACAGGAAAAGACAGCGACTCCAAAATGGCCACGGGCTCACTTGAGAGGCAGTTTTGGCGCCTTTTTAAACGCTGTACTTTTCTGCCCCTCCGACGTGGACGGGATGCCCAAAATATGACTCACCGGAATACTCCGAGCCCTGCCAGCAACGACGTTACTCCGAACTAGGAGAAACGTTCGGTGCGAGAGCTTGTCAGCATGTCTGCAAGCCTGCCGCCGACCACGCTCCCATGCAGGAACCAGCGCGTCGGGGCAGAGCAGGGAAACGTCGGCACTGCTCAAAAGCAGACAATGCGCCTCAGGGGCTCTCTCCCACGCTGTCCGGGGAGAGTATACCCCAACAACCCTGGAGGTCCTGGTGTGACAGGGGAACTGACCAGCCCCTCCCCCCTTCCAGGAGTCTATGTCTGCCGCGGGATCTCCTGATTCCCCTTTATTTATTTTTTTTTTTTTGAAAGAAAAAGATCAATTGAAACAGCAAACCCAAAAGCAAAATCTAAACCTAATCCTAACTACTCCTTATCCGTTCCTCTAGTGAGCCCAGCACCTAGGCTCACAAGTCCTCCTGCTGCATGAAGACTGGACACACTGGGGCTGATGGGAAGTTCCAGTATGCTATATCCCGTGATGTCACAAGTTTGTCATATCCAGTCTTCATGCTGCAGGAGGAGGTTCACAACCCAGAAGTGGAGGACTAAGCTGGAGGAACGCTAAGGAAATAGAATATACAATTCTTTTTTCGACCTTGTTTTCTATTTTATTTTTCGAATTGTGTGGCTCTGGTTTCTGCTTTCCTCCGTTTTCTCCTAACTCTTGTTTCGAGGGTCACCTGTCTATTTGTAATTTCTTTTTTCTCCTCCTGTCTTCAGTATTACAGATTGATGTAGGTAATGTGATCACTTCTTATCAGTGTTCTTTCTTCTCCTTTTACTATTTAGTTGTCAGTCTCCTGCTGTTTACTGCATTTACCCATGGCTTTCCACCATTTTCCCTCATCCAGACCTCCAATTCCCATCTTAAGTATCTTATTGCCCAGTCTTTCACTAACTTTTCCCCTCTCCTCCACCTCTGTCCAGCATCTTCGCTTTCTCCTCTCTCACTTTCTCCATCCAGGTTTCTCTCCTCTCTATCCCATGTTTATTAACCCCCCATCATGCATACCTGACATTTATGTTCAAATCTAGCACTTGACCTCGCTGCTGTTGGCAGAAATCAAAGACAGTGTAGACATGGGGCCTTTCCAATACAGGTACACCGCACCGCTAAGGCCCTAACAGCCCTCCCTGTCCCGCCCCCTTTGATGCATCCTTGTCACATCAGACGGGGCGGGACAGGGAAGGCTGGCAGGGTCTTAGAAGCGTACGCATGTCTGTTTTGGAAAGGTCCTGCAACATCTTTGATTTCCGCCGGTGGCAATGAGGTCGAGGGCTGGCGTTAAAATGAGGCAGCTGCCAAAGTTGAGAGCAATCGCCTTTGTGCTGCCTCTGCTCTGCCTAAACGCCTGTTAGGGCAACTGCTCCTCCCCTGAGCACAATGTGCAATTGCGACCCAAAATGAAGATTTTGCAACCCCATTCGGAGTCGTGACACAGTTTGGGAACCGCTGCTCTAAAATGTATCCCATCTGGCCCCATTGCTTTGTCTACGTTCAGTTTAACTAGCTCCTCATAAACATAGTCTTCTAAAGATTGTTCAAAATCCACCTCACTTCTGTTTTTTTTGTCAGTGTTTTCTGAGGCCCTGCTCCTGGCCCTTCATCTGTGAATAAAGAACAGAAATATTTAAGTAATTCTGCTTCATCCTCATCAGCCCAGCACTGAGAGCACATGGCCATTACAGAGATCTTCAAATCTTTGATTCCACGATAAGGCGGTATATAAAAATTGTTAAATAAATAAATCTCACCCTTTTCTTTTTTTAAACCACTTCCCCAAGCTGCGCATAAGCCATCGCCTGGGAATATTCAGATCTTAGAAACAGGCAGCTGATCTACCACTGCCTTTCCAAAGGTCTGCCACCATAAGAGATATTGAGACCCATCATGAACCAAGACCCAAGCTTCTTCCTATGGCCTGATGCCTCTGTGAATAAGGAACCATTAAGTAGACTAGGGATAACCAATCTTTCTCCGCCATTGCTGACCTTCTGTATAAATATTGCCGCCATCCCATTGCTATATACTAGAAATAAATTTCCTCATTCGAAATGCCTTTCTCCCTCTTAGAGTGGAGCCCCCCTGATGAACCTGGATTCACTCCACTCTGAAAACTTTCTACATGAGAGTCAACTATGGTTCTCACTTGCATTAATCCACTAAAATAAGCTCTATTTAATACACTGACTTCAACAGTGTATATCCTAAATGCCCCGGGAACCTTTTGAAACTTTACCTGAAAGGCTAAGACTAGAAGAATCAGGCTCCAAACAAGCCAAAAGGCCACCGGCCTCTCCCATGCAGCTGTCCTAAAAGGACACAATTGATAAGCCTGCCATATAACATGTACAGCAGTTCCAGAGCTCCTCCCTCAAGAATCAAAATGAAACTGGTATGAGAGAGTCAGAAACAAACAATGGAAAAATGAACAGCAGTGAGAAAAACCTTCCCCAGTTTCGCTACATACCAGTCACTGAGCAACCCAACGTGAAATTAGTTTTATTTATTTTTAATTTTGCTCAGGGCCCTCATCAAACCAAAGGGAAGAAAATGGCAGCAGTTACCGCCTAAACACTATTACGTGCTCGGAGTGACTTGACAGACTCTTTGGATTGTAATTTTATTAACTCTATTTCTCAATAAACCATCCACGATATCCTGGACACTAAATCGGCTTCCTCACTGGATCGCTGCTGTTCCTTCACTGTGGAAGCGACTGAAGGGAATGGTGGACATTCCTACCAATCTTTCTCCTCCCCAGTGAAAAATACTGATTGGCTGCCAGTCACAGTGGGTGCTTACCCTAGAGCCACTGCTAGACCATGGAGTCCGCTGGAGACCAGACTCTGGCCACAGAGGTTGGGGAAACGGCCAACTATGCAAGAGCAGACTTCAAGGCTGCTGCCAATGAACCTGAAGAGAAGATGGGTGTTCATATGGCAAACTGCTCTCCCAGCCACACCCACTGGCTGCAGCATGAACATCAACCATTCCTAGCAAGGCTCTCTCCTTGCAGTGGTATATCAATACCAGACCCCCCGGGATTGCAGTCCTATCTGAAAAAAAGCCCCTATGCCCGTGCTCCTCTACATTGGCCCTGGTCACCACAGTCCCAAAGGCCTGCACCATTAGCCGTACAGCCACCACTGCAGCCAATGGTAATAAGAGTTAGTATTCACCCAAACGACCACAGACCCTCAACAGCACAGATACTGAGCTAAAATGTATCTAGAGGCAGGCTGCAGTATTTTCTGTGTCCTCCATTATTTTTACTTTTTTAAATTTTATCTTTAAGAGATCATCCAATTGTCTTTCCAGCCTACTCCCCCACAGAAAGGTGGAGGGGAGGGGAGGATTCTTACCTTCTAAGTCCTCCAAGGCTGGGGAGGAGGAAGGGGTTTCCATGACGGCCGGGCACAACCTTAATCATGCTGCCAGGCAAGCTGGGTGAGAGGGATCCAGATCTACTAGGTGAGAAGGATCTGGATCCACTGGTTTCTGCACCCCAGGAGGAGGGGGAGTGAACCAGATCCATTGGGTTCTGCACCCCAGAGCCCTTTATTCGACTTTACTGCACTATGCCCAGTGGCCTTCTTAATCCTATTCATTCCAATTCAGATTGCACAGGTTTACACACCTCCATCTGCTGGTGACTGAGAAATACTACCGAAAGAAGGTCTGCAGAAGACCCTTATATAGTGACATCAAACCAGTGGTTCTCAGTCTCTCCTTGCAGATAGGAAGGCATACACCTATGTGTCTGGACTGGACTGAAAGGATGATGAGGAATCAGTCTATTTTCAGAATATCCACAATAAGCACAATTTTTCATATATTTGGTCTAAGAATCAAGTATTTACGTAATTTAGTTACACTTAAAAAACACAAATGATCTGCTTTAAGGTAACTCTTCAAACATACCTTAGGCAAGAAAACGTGCCAAAAAGTGCTCCTGCTGCCATTCCTACTGCAAACCCCATCATGAATCCCATTTTCACTCTGTCAAAACAGCTAGGCTGGGATTGTCCATAGGGTCCAACAGCCACAGGCATCTGAAAAATAACAGCACAATTTTCTGGAAAAAGGCAATATGAAATCCTTCAAAGAGGAAAGCTTTGGCAGCAACAGGGATGCTATGTTCTGACCCAAGCTGTCAGTAATGGTAGTTACCACAAACATTCAATATAAGTTATCATAAATGTTATGACAAATTCAACGATAAAATTCTTCAGAAGGTCTCAGACTTCTTTACTACATACACAGAAAATTATGGCCTATCTAATCTGCTCATCCATACCACCTTTCAGTTCTAAAACCCCTTCCTCTCCCTCAGAGATCATTTGTGCTTGTCCTGTGCTTTCCTGAATTCAAGTTACATTCCTATCTCCACTGCTTCTACTGAGAAGACAGTGCCATGCATTTACCCCTTTTCTGTTAAATATTTCCTTAGATTACTTTTGACCCAACCTCATTTCCCCCTCATCCTATGGCTTTCAGGACCTCCTTTCCATTGAGAGAGGCCCACGTCCTGTGCATTTTTATACTGAAGGCAATTAAATGTCTTTATCTTATCTTTCTGATCCCTCATCTCCTCCAGGACATACATTTAAAGTGATTTTTTTCCCTAACTAAAAAAGTGCTGGTACTTATATGCAGGGCTATTTCATTAATACATCAGGACCATGGGTCAATTTTAGCAGGCAATGAAAAAGATACCGGTACTAAGTACTACCGAATAGCCCCTCAAAAAAGCCCTGCATTTAGATCATTTTTCTCAAATCAACAAGAGAAAAACAGAATTGGGCTAAATGGCCCATCTTCTCAATGAAGAAAGGTGAACAGTGGAGTGCCCCAGGGACTGGTACTTTTTAACATATTTTTAAAAGATCTGGAAATGGGAACAAGTATTGACATGTTCAAATTTGAACTGATGCATAATTATTCAAAGTTGGTAAATCACAAGCTGATAGTGAGAAACCACTGGATGACCTTGTAAGATAGAGAGAGGGGGAAACCAAAATTTAATGTGGACAAGTGAAAAGTGAGGCACATAGGGATCCAACTATAGCTATACAATGCTAAGTAACATAGTAGAGGCCATCACACAGGAAAAAGGGTCTAGGCATCATTATAGATCATATAGTGAAATCTTTTGCCCAGTCTGCAGTGGCAAGTGGAAAAGCAAACAAAATGCTATAAAATATTAGGAAAGGAACAGAGAATAAATGGAGACTCAAAAAAACTTTATAACCCTCCATAATGCAATCATACATCAAGCATTGTGTACAATTTTGGCAATGCATCTCAAAAAATGATATAGCGGAATTATAAAAAGTACAGATAGAGGCAGGACCGGCCCAACAATTAGACAAACTAGGCGGTTGCCTAGGTTAGCAAATACTGGGAGGTGGCAAAGAGCAGTGCATTCAAAGCTAACAGAACTTCACAGCCAGGGGGTATAAAGAAGGTTTTCCTAGGGCACCAGCACCTTTAACCAACTCTGGAGTTGGCCCTGGATGGAAGTGACCAAAATGATAAAGGGTGAAATGACTCACTTAAGAGGAGAGGCTAAAGCTTACAGAAGAAATGACTGAGGGGAGATATGAGAGTTCTATAAAATCCTGAGTGGACTGGAACAGGTAAATGAAAATTGGTAGTCTTCTTTCAAAACGTTCAAAACTAGAGTCAAGCCATAAGCAGCCATAAAAAAACTGCATCTGTATCAGCAATGAGACCATTATGAAAGAGAAGGTCTTGATGATGGAGAAAGCTTTTATCACAAAGTTAGACTGACAGCATGTTATCCAGTGGGTCCTCTTCTCTTGCTATTGCTTCCATCCCCTCACACAGTGACTACAAGAACCCAGTTGTGAAAATAGGAAAGTACTGTACCTTTTCAAGACAGCATGAGTCTTGGCTAAGACATCTCATCAAAAGACAAAATATTCCTTTGTGCAACCATACTGATCTAAGCAGGAGCACAGAAACATTGAAAAATAGCAAATAAACACTATATGACCTCTCCAGTCTGACGATCCATAAGAACTATTACGTTCTACAATCCCTTTCTTTCCTTTAAAGATCCTCTATACTTGTCCCATGCATTCCTTAAGTCAGATACACTTCCACCATGAGGCTGTTCCTCACACCCAGCATCCTTTCTGTAAAGAAATATTTCCTCAGATTACTTCAGAGTCTATCCCCTTTCACGTATATTCTATGATCACTTGTTCCAGAGCTTCCATTTGAAAGGAAGAGGGCCACCTCCTGTGCATTTACCTGATTAGTGTTTTCCACTCCTACGAGGAAATGGTGACCCAGATGGACCCCATACCCACAGCTGTCAGAAATTTATTCCTTGAATTAGCTGAGACCATGACTACACAACTGAATGCCACCTATTGTTACTTCTGTGGTGGCACCAATATGGGCGATCAGTGGCCCTGAGAAGCTCAGGAGTGTAATTATTCTTCATCCTCCTATAATCAGTCCCAGTTTAAACTCACGGCTAGTGAATTGGTATTGAAGACCTCCATTATAGTGAATATACGTCTCTCCCGATCGGCCCAGGATTCACCACACCAGTAGGGAATGCCCCGAGCGCATTATACAGTATTATGGCCCTGCAACATGGGCCGAGGATGGATCCTATGGTTACCGTACCCCTATTTACATGCTGAATCGTATTATTCGCTTGCAAGCTGTTCTAGAAATTATTACTAATGAGTCATTAGTAATGACACCAGCAAGGCTTTGACCCTACAGGCAAAACAAAACAATCAAATGCGCACAGCTATTTATCAATCGGCTGGCCCTTGATTATCTTTTAGCCGCAGACGGAGGGGTCTGTGGGAAATTTAACCTCACTAACTGCTGCCTACAGATAGATGATGCTGGGAAGGTTATTGAAGACGTTACTGATCGCATGCGAAATGGCCTGCCTTGTTTTGCCTTGCCTAATACCTCTCTGCCTGCGTGATTTACACGCTGCCATTGCCAGTACCATTGAGCGCAAATCCGCTGCCCGTGTCAGTACCGTTCGGTTCCAAACACGGACCCAGCACATGGTTTATATCCTGCGCCTGCTTATAATTCTTGGCACCCTGCTGGCGAGGGTGTTGAATTAAAGGGGGGAGTGTAGTGGTGTCAGAAGTGTGCTTTCAAATGTACCTTGAAATGCAAGGCCTGTGGACTAGCTGGAATGTCTGTCTCTTTTGTTTCACTGTAGCCTGCTTAATAGTAGAACCACGCAGTAAGAAATGCATAGTTTAGCAGCTTCTCACCTTACGTAACACGCCCCAGCTGACCTCTATTGGTGAGCGATCAAGGGGAACTTAATATGTGCCTATCATGAAGTAGCTAGAATGTGATAACAAATTGTTAGTTTGCATATAGCTAAAAGTCTATAAATGGAACTGAAACCTTTGCCAGAGAGGCTCAGTTTTTTTGGAAGCTATTCCACTGAGTTATCGCATGCTATTAAAACTGTTTGATTTCACGAAGGCCTCAGGTGTCTTTTCTTGGTCTGGTAATCTACTACAATACTACAGAAGTATTTAAATATCTCCATCATATCACCCCTCTCCCACCTTTCCTCCAAAGTATAGATATTGAGATATTTAAATCTATCCCCATATGATAATGAAGACCACTGACCATTTCAGTAACCACCCTCTGGACAGACTCCATCTTGTTTATATCTTTTTGTAGATGTTGTCTCGAGAATTGTATACAGTACTCCAAATGATGTCTCACTAGAGATTTACACAAAGACACCATCACCTCCCCCTTTTTTTTTGCTGGCATTCCAATCCCTATGTACCCAAGCATCCTTCTGGCTTTTGAATCACCTTTACCACCTGTTTGGCCACTTTAAGATCATCTAATACAATAACTTCCAGATCCTGCTCTAATTTTGTGGATAGACTCAAGGGTGCAGGGGGGGGGGAATATGTAGAAACTGATAAGGATAAAGCGGAATTGCTTAACAAATATTTTTGTTCTGTGTTCACAGATGAAGAACGAGGAGCAGGACCTCAGAAAACACCCACAAATAGGAACAGAAGTGAGGGACATCTTGAACAATTTTCAGAAGACTGTGTTCGTGAGAAACTAGCTCAACTTAGAAACATAGAAACATGACGACAGAAAAAGACCACATGGCCTATCTAGTTTGTCCTTCCATAACAACTACAACAGTCCCCTTTTTACCTTTAGAGATCCTCTGTGTTTGTCACATGCTTTTTTTAATTCAGTTACTGTCCTCATCTCTACCACCTCCACTGGGAGACTATTCCACGGATCCACTACTCTTTCCATAAAGAAATATTTCCGCATATCACTCCTGAATCTATCTCCCTTCACCCTCATCCCATGTCCCCTCGTAGCAGAAATTGCTTTCAATTGAAAGAGGCTCTCTCCCTGAACATTTATGCCACGGAGGTATTTAAACATCTCAATCATATCACCTCTATCCCGCCTTTCCTCTAAGGTGTACATATTAAGATCCTTCAGTCTGTCCTCATATGCTTTATAAATGAAGCTCACTAATCATTTTAGTAGCCACGCTCTGCACCGACTCCATCCTGTTCACATCCTTTTGAAGGTGTGGTCTTACTCCAAATGAGATTGCACCAAAGACTTATACAGAGGCATTATCACCTCCTTTTTTCTGCTAGCCATTCCTCTCCGTATGCACCCAAGCATCCTTATAGCTTTTGCCGTTGCCTTTTCTACCTGTTTAGCTACTTTAGGCTCATCAGACACAACCACGCCTAGGTCCCGCTCTTATTTAGTGGACAAAAGTACTTCACCCCCTATACTATATTGCTCCCTTGGATTGCTGCAGCCCAAATGCTTGACCTTACATTTTTTAACATTAAATCCCAGCTGCCAAATTCTAGACCATTCTTCAAGCTTAGCTAGATCCCTCCTCATGTTATCTACCCCTTCTTGGGTGTCTACTCTATTGCAGATTTTGGTATCATCCGCAAAGAGGCAAACCTTACCCGACAGCCCTTCTGCTATATCACTAACAAAGATGTTAAAAAGAATCGGACCAAGGACAGATCCCTGGGGCACACCACTGATAACATCCTTCTCCTCAGAGTGAGCTCCATTTACTTGTACTCTTTGTCGCCTCCCACCCAACCGATTTCTAACCCAAGCAGTAACTTTAGGGTCCATCCCTAGGGTGCTCAGTTTGTTTATAAGTCGCCTGTGAGGAACAGTGTCAAAGGCTTTACTGAAATCTAAATACACCACATCTAGGGCTCTCCCTCGGTCCAACTCCCTGGTCACCCAGTCAAAGAAACAAATCAGATTTGTCTGACAAGACCTGCCTCTGGTGAATCCATGCTGCCTTGGATCCTGTAATCCACTGGACTCCAGAAACGTCACTATTTACTCTTTCAGCAGCGTTTCCAATAGTTTACTCACCACTGAAGTTAAACTAACTGGCCTGTAGTTTTCAACCATATCCTTACTTCCGCTTTTGTGTAAAGGCACCACATGAGCCTCTCTCCAGTCCTTTAGCACCACTCCCGACTCCAACGAGGCATTGAAAAGGTCAGTGGAGCTGCTAGAACGTCCCCAAGTTCCCTCAGTATTCTCGGGTGTATCCCATCCGGTCCCATCGCTTTGTCTATTTTAAGTTGAGATAGTTTCTCATGAACACAGTCTTTTGAAAATTGTTCAAGATGTCCTTTGCTTCTGTTCCTATTTGTGGGTGTTTTCTGAGATCATGCTCCTGGTTCTTCATCTGTGAACACAGAACAAAAATATTTGTTAAGCAATTCCACTTTATCCTTATCAGCTTCTACATATTCCTCCCCTGCACCCTTGAGTCTGACAATACCACTCTTGCCCTTCCTCTTCTCACTAATATATCTGAAAAATGTCTTATCCCCCCATTTTATTGCATTGGCTATTTCCTCCTCCTTTTGAATCTTTGCCTTCTTGACTACTTTCCTAGCTTCTCTAAGTTTTTCCAAATACAGATGTCTGTCTTCCTCTCTCTGTGATCTCTTGTATTTCATGAAGGCCTCCCTCTTTTTCTTCACTTTTTCAGCTACTTCTTTCGAAAACCATAGTGGTCTCCTTTTCCTTTTACCTTTATTTACCATTTTAACAAAAAGGTTGGCTGCCCTTAAAATATCCCCTTTCAGTTTTTTCCACTGTCTTTCTACATCCCTCAGCTGTTCCCATCCAACTAACGACTCCCTGAGGTATTGGCCCATCTTCGCAAAGTTAGTCTTCCTAAAGTCTAAGATCCTCGCCTTTGAATGGATTCTAACAGCCCTAGTCCTAATACTGAACCACAGCATCTGGTGATCAGTGGATGCAAAATGATCTCCCACTACAACATCAGAAACACTTTCACCATTGGTAAGCACCAAGTCCAGTATGCCCCCTTCACATGTAGGGTCTGTTACCAATTGCCTGAATAGTTGCCTGTAGAGAATCCAGGATCTCCTTGTTGTTGTTGTTGTTAAGTGCCGTGGAGTCGGAGTCAACTCATGGCGACCCTCTGGATAGCTATCCTAAATTGTGTTCGGTCTTCAGTGAGGCGGCTTATTGTTGACAGACTGGTACCCGTAGCTGCTGTTATTGTATCGATCCATCTCATTGCTGGCCTTCCTCTTTTGCGTTGACCTTCTATCTTGCCAAGCATGATGTCTTTCTCAAATGATCTCTCTCTCCGCATGATGTGTCCAAAGTATGAAAGTCGAAGTCTTGTCATCTGAGCTTTTAAAGAAAGCTTAGGTTTGATCTCCTCTAGTACAGACTGGTTTGTTCTTCGGGCAGTCCATGGTATACACAGTATTCACCGCCAGCACCATAATTCAAAGGCATCAATTTTCTTCCTGTCTGTCTTTTTCACTGTCCAGCTTTCACATCCATATGATGTTATTGAAAATACCATGGCTTGATCAAGTCGAATCTTTGTATGGAGAGAGACATCTCTGCTCTTGAGAATCTTATCTAGGTCTTTCATAGCCATTCTGCCAAGAGCAATGCGTCGTCTGATTTCTTGACTGCTTGTTGCTTCTTTATTGATAGTTGATCCAAGTAGGTTAAAGTTATTCACGATTTCAATTTCTTCTCCTTCGACGATGAACCTGTTGATTATGCCAGTTGTCATGATCTTTGTCTTCTTTACATTAAGGTGCAGGCCCATTTTGAAACTATGTTCTTTGATTGTGAGAAGCAAATGTTTCAGATCATCTTCACTTTCCGCCAGTAATTTATTTATTTTATTTATTTATTTAACTTTCTTATATACCGCACTATTTAGCATCAGCGCGGTTCACAGAGAACATAAAAGACCAGAACAACAGGCTGTTCGGTATTACATATAACAGGAGTATCAACTTGGAAAACATGGGGGAACTATATACATAGAATATATAATCTGTTAAATCGATTACATGATAGAGCTGTTTACATAAGTTAGCAGGAGTGCTAGGATCAGGAGAAAACTGTGGTTAAATTTGTGGTGGGACTATTATCTTGCACTTCATATAGCGTAGTACCTGATAAATAGGTTAAATTTAAGGGCCTTTCTGAACTGGGTTAGGTCGGTTATTGCACGGATGTCAGGTGGTAGGGAGTTCCAGCATTTTGGAGCGCAAAACATGAAAGCTCTGTTCGCAGTTGATCAGCTGCATGTTGTTATGGCTTTTGGTGTTATTAGAGAGTTTAGTGCTACTTGTCTTCTCGATCTGTTTGGTGGTATAGTTTGTATGAGCTCAGTGAGTGAGTTGGCTGATAGACCATGGATGGCCTTGTAAGTGAGAATCAAGGTTTTGAACATGAGCCTGCCTTGTATAGGGAGCCAATGGAGTTGCTTGAGGATAGGTGTAACATGTTCACTCCTGGGTGCTCCTTGTAGAACCCTTGCAGCAGTGTTCATAGCAAGCTGTAAAGAACTTAGGGTGGATTGCGGGAGTACTTGCAGAATAGAATTGGCAAAATCGAAATGCGGTAATATGAGTGCTTGGTAGATGGTTCTGAAGTCCTCTGGGTCCAGTAAGGAATGTGGTATCATCAGCATAGCGAAGGTTGTTGATGAGTCTTTCACCAATCTTCACACCTCTGTTGTCTTCATACAATCCTGCTTCTCTGATGATTTGTTCTGCATATAAATTAAACAGGTAGGGGGAAAGTATGCAGCCTTGTCTTACACCTTTGCTTATTTTAAACCATTCTGTTTCTCCTTGTTCTGTTCGAACTGTTGCTTCTTGATCAATGTACAGATTGTGCAAGAGAACGATCAGGTGTTCTGGTATACCCATGCTTGGTATTCTTTAGTCTTTTCAAGGATCCATCTCACATCCGCAATGATGTCTCTCGTTCCTCGCCCTTTTCTGAACCCTGCTTGCACTTCAGGTAGTTCTTGTTCCAGGTATGATTGTAGTCTCTTTTGAATAATCTTCAGTAAAATCTTGCTGGCATGTGGGATCAGAGCGATTGTGCGATAATTTCCACAGTCAGTTGGATCACCTTTCTTTAGTATTGGTATAAACACAGATCTTTTACAGTCAGTTGGCCATGATGCTGTCTTCCATATTTCTTGGCAGAGCCTTGTAAGTATGGTAACAGCTGCATCAGATTGCTGTAATACGTCTATGGGAATGCAATCAATGACTGGTGCTTTGTTCTTTGATAAGGCTTTCAATGCTGCTTCAACTTCTTCTTTCATCACCAATGGTTCCAGATCATAAGGTACAGGTTGAAACGGCTGTTGGTCCACTTGATCTTTATCATATAAAAACTCTGTATATTCCTTCCATCTTTTCTTGATCTTCTCAGCATCATTCAACATAGAACCTTGAGCATCTTGTAACATTCCAATTCGAGGCTGGAACCTTTTCTTTAACTCTCGTAGCTTTAGGAGAGCTGATCTTGTTCTTCCTCTAATAGTTTCTGCTTCTATTTCCTTGCATGCGTCATTGTAGTACTTTTCCTTGTCCTGTCTTGCTGCACGTTGGAAATCTCTGTTGAGTTCTGTGATTGTCTTTCTTTCTCCTCTGGCTTTAGCTTTTCTGCGTTTCTGGGCAATTTTCAGAGTTTCTTTCTTTCCGTCATCCATTTTGGCCGTTTTTTCTTTTTTACCTTTTGTAGAGACTTCTCGCTTTCTTCCAACACAACCTTCTTGATGTCATTCCATAACTCTTCTGGAACTCTATCATTTGTATCTAAAGCAGCAAATCGATTTTGCAGGCAGTCTTTAAATTCCAGTGGTATATTCTTAAGGTCATATTTTGCTGCATTCATGAGTGGTTTGCTCTTTTTCAGCTTTAGCTTGAGTTTGCATACTAGTAGTTGATGATCTGTACCACAGTCAGCTCCAGGTTTTGTCTTTGTTGATGTTATAGAGCTTTTCCATCGTTGACTTCCACAGATGTAGTCAATTTGATTTTTATACAATCCATTGGGTGAAGTCCATGTGTACAGTCGCCGCTTGTGTTGCTGGAAGAAGGTGTTCGAGATGAATAGATCATTGGTCTTGCAGAATTCTATCAGTCTTTCTCCAGCTTCATTTCTGTTGCCAAGTCCATATTTTCCAACTACTTTGTCTTCTTCTTTGTTGCCAACCTTTGCGTTCCAATCACCCATGACTATCAGGATATCCTGTTTGCATGTTCTGTCATCCTCTCTGGCATATTACATACTTCCTTTGCCCTAACATCTGATACCAACCCTATCCCTATTCACCAAACCCGCAATAGGAAACCCCATCAAAATCATCAACATTACCCACAAAGTACATACTACAGTAGGCACAATTACCTTCTTCATGTACCTCTGGAAACTATAAACAATAAGAGATCTAATCCAAAAACTACTACACAGAATCTCAAGTGCGCTCTCATCATCAACGCACGCTCAGCTCGCAACAAATGGCCAGCCATCACTGACCTTATATCAAACCTCACACTAGACATCCTGCTGGTCACAGAAACATGGCTTTCTAATACCGACAACGTCCTAATGAACCAACTTACCCCACCTAACTACACCATCTATACCTGCAACAGAGAAAACAGAAAGGGAGGAGAAGTCTGCATAATAGCAAGAACAGATTTGAAATACCACGTAATCTCTACCAATGCCACAAACCACACAAATACTCTATCCATCTCCAATAATAGCAACACCATAAACCTCATCTACAGAGCCCCAAATGCTCCAGTCGACGATCTCTCATCCATAATTGATCTTGCCATCAACCCATTAGATATCAACAAACCTAACTGGATCCTCGGAGATTTTAACCTTGCATCCACACTACCTTCAGTATCCAACTCCTTCCTTGATGCCATGATCAACTTACACTACAATCAAATTGTAAAAATCCCCACTCAAACAAGGAAATCTCCTTGATCTCATCTTTGCCCCATCAGCACACCCGGATCTGCCAAATCAACCCGAGCCCATCTCTACCCCCGTCCCCTGGTCTGATCACAACCGTATCACATTCATCATGCCATCTATTGAATCTCCAAACAAGTCACCAGATGCTTACCCACCACCAAAACCAGCACGATTCAAACCTTTCAACATGGATACAATCACCTCCCATACCATACCAAAACTCTCCATTATACCTGACAACATCGATGATATTGTATCAAACTGGAACAATGCTCTTGGACTATCAGCGCAGCCTACCACCACACATGATAAAACCTCCACCAACTCTTCTATTGCCAAGAAAAAGAACGCACCATGGTTCTCCTCCGAGTTACGAACCTCATTACAACAACTGAGGAGACTAGAGAAGAAATGGAGACACTCACTAAACCCTCACGACCAGTCCATTTACTTAGCTAACTTGAAATCCCATCGCCAGCTAACTTGGGATAAGAGAAGAGAACACCATACAAAACTACTTAACCGTTCCCTCAACAAACCGAGAGATCTCTTCCAAATAATAAAATCCCTAACCATTGAACCTCCTTCACCACAACAGGACTATATACACCCACAACTATATGCTGACTACATCCAATCCAAGGCAATCAAGATCACTACAGTAACCACAAGTGTAACCATGCAACCTTCCAACGTCCAATTCATACTCAATAATTTCTCATCTCCAACTCCAAAGTCCATCGAAGAAATTATTACATCCATCAACGCCACTACCGCCCCTAATGATTCATGTCCAGCCCACTGGATCAAATCACTGAAAACAGAACTTAGCCCATACATATCAGCCTTAGCCGACCAGTCCCTTAGATCCGGGATATTTCCAACAGCCCTCAAGCAGACCTCCATCCGTCCCCTACTGAAAAACAACAAACTAGACCCGAAAAAGGAAGACTCCTATCGCCCAATTTCAAGTATTCCTTTATTAGCCAAGATCCTAGAAAAAGTCATACTGAGACAAATCCAACAACACATTGATTCCGAGGCCCCACTAGATCCAAACCAGCATGGCTTCAGAGAAGCTCACGGAGATGAAACCCTCCTATTGAACACACTCATTAATACAACGGACAATATCAGAAATGGAGTCGCTATGATCTTCCTAGACATAGCAGCAGCTTTTGACTCTGTTGACCATAACCAACTGCTCACCCGGCTTCACGAAAAAGGAATTCAAGGAATGGCGTTGAATTGGTGCAGATCTTACCTAGAAGATCGCTGGCAACAAGTACGGATTGGTGATACCACATCTCAGCCTTTTCATCAGAAGCAAGGAGTACCGCAGGGTTCCTCTCTCTCAGCTCTTCTATTTAACATCTATATGCAACCTCTCTGCAACATCTCCCGCTCATTCGGAATATCATGTCTTATCTACGCAGATGATGTACTCTTATTCACTCCAATTAATGTACTAAAACCTGACTACACTACAATAATCACTTGCTTCAATTCAATATCAGACTGGCTACTCTCACAAAATCTCAGAATCAATTTCAAAAAAACCGAAGTCCTGATTGTCACTAGGAACAAAGACTTCTCTCCTCCACCAACTCTAAGAACAAGAGATGCTGATCTCCCACTCAAAACCTCAATACGTTACCTCGGTGTTATACTTGACCAGCGGCTTGAATTCAAAGAACATATAAAACATACTGTAAAAGCCATCTACTATAAAATCAGGACCCTTCGACACCTCAGACCTATGCTCGAACCATGTGACTTCCGCACAACCTTCCAGGCATTAGTCACTCCTCATTTTGACTATGCAAATATCGTACTCCATAGCCTACCCAAGAGCACGCTGAACCCGCTTCAATTGGCCATGAATACAGCGGCCAGGGTTCTTCACGGATCCCCAAGGAGTCAACATATTACTCCCATCCTATTTGATCTTCACTGGCTCCCACTATCTTGCAGGATTTTATACAAAGCCCTCATTCTGACCTACAAAGCATTCCACCATATCTCATCATCCTCTTTATCTGACCTCCTCCAACACACAGAACGCCAGATCTAGACGATCTGTAACAGAGAACATGCTAACAGTCCCAAAGGACATTACAAAACTCACTCAAACAACCACTTTAAGAGCATTCTCATCCTTCGCCCCTAGGTGCTGGAACATGCTACCACCTAGTATTAGATCACAAAAAGACCTGTCCCAATTCAGAAAATCCCTAAAAACTCATCTCTTCCTACAACACTTCTCACAATGTACTGACCCCCCACCCCCTCCCCCTCCTTCACAAACCATCGATCATGGCTAGTCAAATAAGCTCCCGAAACCTTATCACTTGTTCTTGACCAAACCCCACAAACCCTACCTTTAGAGCTCGAGCATTTAAGAATCTATTGTAAATAGTTGAGAATATCTGTTATTTATTAAACCCTGTTATCCATGTTTTATCTCCTGTTCCTTGTAAACTTAACATTTGTTCTATGTTTAAGTACAAAATTGTTAAAATGTAAACCGCGCTGATAACAAAAGTGCGGTATATAAAAGCTGTTAAATAAATAAATAAATTTCAGCTTGTACTTATTCATAGAACTCTTCAATTTCATTCTCTTCTGCAGCTGTTGTTGGGGCATATACTTGAATTATAGTTGTGTTGATAGGCATTCCTCGTAGACGAATATAGATTAAGCGTTCGCTGACTGCATTGTATTTCATTACAGTTCTTGCAAGTTTCTTCTTTATTATAAATGCAACACCATTTCTTCTTTGTCTTTCATTTCCAGCATAGTAGACCATGTGATCATCTGATGCAAAGTGCCCGATGCCAGTCCATTTCAGTTTGCTGACACCCAACAGATCAAGTTGTACACGTTCCATTTCATTCTTGACCAACTCCAACTTCCCTTGGTTCATGCTTCGTACGTTCCATGTTCCAATGTGTAAGACATCTTTACAGCTTCTGACTCTCATTTCATGCGCAGCTACATCAGCAGTCAGACGTCCCGAGGGCTTTGATCCAACCACGTCATAAATGCTGGCTTTACTCTGAAAGTCTTCAGCTCTTCCCCAGTAGCTAGTTGAGTGCCTTCCAACCTGGGGGTCTCATCTTCCAGCACTACAGCACAATTTGTTTTGTTGTAACTATCCATTGGGTTTTCATGGCAAGATACAGAAGTAGATTGCCGGGCCTTTCTTCCGCGCAGTTTAAGTTTGGTGTTGTTGCCGTTGTCATAGAAATGTGATCCTCCGCCGTCAACACTATCCCATTCTGCTGCTGCCCAGATGGGTGGCTTGTCTTGGTCTGGCATCTCAGCTGAAACCTGTCCATCTTGGGGGACCCTGCCAGTAGTTAAACTACCGATAGTTTAGCTCTCAGCATCACTGATGCACACAAGCCCTCACAGCACGACAAGCTGCAAACCAAGTGAGGGAGGATCTCCTTACTTCTAGATAATACTGCAGCAGGAATGTGCCAATCAACATCTGGCATATTGAAATCTCCTATCAGTAGCACTTCCCCTTTCCTAGCAATGCTGCACATGTCTTCAATTAACTCTCTGTCCACCTCTTCCTGTTGTGAGGGAGGTCTGTATATCACACCAGTGTAAACAGATTTCTCTTTCCCTCTTTCTAGTTTAACCCACAGTGCCTCCTCTCTCCCTTTTAAGCTCTGTAATTCCAAAGCTTTAATAGTAGTTTTTACATATAGTGTCACTTCTCCTCCCCTACTTCCTACCCTGTCCTTTCTGAATAAAGTATAGCCAGGTATAGTTACATCCCAATCATGGTTTTCTGTGAACCATGTTTCTGTAACTGCCACTAAATCCAAGTCAGCCACTCTCACGAAAGCTTCAACATCAGGGATCTTATTTCCCATGCTACGGGCATTTATAACACACTGATTTCCATATGTTACCCCTGTTACCCATTTCCATAAAGTTATTTAATGTATCACCTACCTGGGGGTTTCTTCACCCATCTCCCAACGAATCTAGTTTAAAGCCCTCTTCAGTAGATTAGCCAGTCTATTGAAGACGTGTTGACCTTTCTTGGACAGATGGATGCCATCTCTGCTCTGCAACCCTTGGAACAGCATCCCATGGTCTAGGAAACCAAAACGCTCTCGATGACACCATCCACGAAGCCATGCATTCATCTCCAGGATGCGAGCCTCTCTGCCTTGGCCTTTAACCTCAACAAGGAGGATTGAAGAGAACACCACCTGTGCACCTAACTGCTTCACCCTCTGTCCCAGAGCCATGAAGTCACTTTTGATACGTTCCGAAGTATACCTGGCAGTATCATTTGTTCCAACATGGATTAGCAACATTGGGTAATAGTCAGTGGGCTTGATGAGTCTTGGCAAACTCTCCGCAACATCTTGGATTTTGGCACTAGGCAGACAGCATACCTCTCTGGACATCAAGTCTGGTCGGCAGATGGATGCCTCAGTACCCCTCAGAAGAGAGTCTGCAACCACCACTACCCTTCGTTTCCTTCTGGTCACTGATTCTGCAACTTTGGGGTACTTGAGCTCTGGTTCTTCCCTTTCCAGGGATGCTTTCACCTCCTCCACTTCCAGAGCTGCATAAAATCCCAGCTGCCAAAGTAGACAAAGCGATGGGACCGGATGGGATACACCCTAGAATACTGAGGGAACGTGGGGACGTTCTAGCAGCTCCACTGACTGACGTTTTCAATGCCTCGTTGGAGTCGGGAGTGGTGCCAAAGGACTGGAGAGAGGCTCATGTGGTGCCTTTACACAAAAGCGGAAGTAAGAATGGGGTTGGAAACTACAGGCCAGTTAGTTTAAATTCGTTGGTGAGTAAATTATTGGAAACGCTGCTGAAAGAGAAAATAGCGAGGTTTCTGGAGTCCAGCGGATTACAGGATCCGAGGCAGCGTGGATTCACCAGAGGCAGGTCTTGTCAGACAAATCTGATTGATTTCTTTGACTGGATGACCAGGGAGTTGGACCGAGGGAGAGCCCTAGATGTGGTGTATTTAGAGTTCAGTAAAGCCTTTGACATTGTTCCTCACAGGCGACTTATAAACAAACTGAGCACCCTAGGGATGGACACTAAAGTTACTGCTTGGGTTAGAAATTGGAGTGGAGGAGTGGCCTAGTGGTTGGGACAAGGTACTTCGGGCCAGAAGGTCGGTGGTTCAAATCCCACTAGAGGACAGCAACCTTGGGCCGGAAGGACTGGGGTTTCTACTCCCACAGGTGCTCCTTGTGGTCTTGGGCAAGCCACTTAACCCTCCATAGCCCATGTTCTCTGTAAAATAGTTATCTCCAAGTTATAATGCCCTGTTCAATGTAATTTCAGTTTGTTCAATGTAAACCGCACTGATGCAGAATAGCGCGGTATATAAGAGAATAAAATAAATAAATTGGTTGGGTGGGAGGTGACAAAGAGTACAGGTAAATGGAGCTCACCCTGAGGAGAGGGATGTTTTACCAGTGGTGTGCCCCAGGGATTTGTCCTTGGTCCGATTCTTTTTAACATCTTTGTTAGTGATATAGCGGAAGAGCTGTCGGGTAAGGTTTGCCTCTTTGCGGATGATACCAAAATCTGCAATAGAGTAGACACCCAGGAAGGTGTGGAGAACATGAGGAGGGATCCAGCTAAGCTTGAAGAATGGTCTAGTATTTGGCAGCTGGGATTTAATGTTAAAAAATGTAAGGTCATGCATTTGGGCTGCAGCAATCCAAGGGAGCAAGATAGTATAAGGGGTGAAGTACTTTTGTCCACTAAAGAAGAGCGGAACCTAGGCGTGGTTGTGTCTGATGTTCTTAAAGTAGCCAAACAGGTAGAAAAGGCAACGGCAAAAGCTAAAAGGATGCTTGGGTGCATACGGAGAGGAATAGCTAGCAGAAAAAAGGAGGTGATAATGCCTCTGTATAAGTCTTTGGTGCGACCTCATTTGGAGTACAGTGTGCAATTCTGGAGACCGCACCTTCAAAAGGATGTGAACAGGATGGAGTCGGTGCAGAGGGTGGCTACTAAAATGATTAGTGGTCTTCATTATAAAGCATATGAGGACAGACTGAAGGATCTTCATATGTACACCTTAGAGGAAAGGCGGGATAGAGGTGATATGATTGAGATGTTTAAATACCTCCGTGGCATAAATTTTCAGGGAGAGAGCCTCTTTCAATTGAAAGCAAGTTCTGCTATGAGGGGACATGGGATGAGGGTGAAGGGAGATAGATTCAGGAGTGATATGCGGAAATATTTCTTTACGGGAAGAGTAGTGGATCCGTGGAATAGTTTCCCAGTGGAGGTGGTAGAGATGAGGACAGTAACTGAATTCAAAAAAGCATGGGACAAACACAGAGGATCTCTAAAGGTAAAAAGGGGACTGTTGTAGTTGTTGATATGGAAGGACAGACTAGATAGGCCATGTGGTCTTTTTCTGTCATCATATTTCTATGTTTCTAGAAGCACTTCACCCCTATACCATACTGCTCTCGAGTTTTTGCAGTCTAAATTTGTGAACTTGATTGTTTTTAGCATTAAATCTTAGCTACCGAATTCTCAACCATTCTTCAAGCTTTGCTAGATCCTTCCAGGGTGTCTACCCTGTTGCAAATTTTGGTATCATCCACAAAGAGGCATACCTTTTCCAACAAACCTTCTACAATATTGTTTACAAAAAAGACTAACAGCTCTCAACCTTGGAGTTGCAGGTTTTAGCTAGAACAAAAGCAAAATTTGGCCCCTCCTTTCTGAACATGCTATTGAGACTCTTATCCACTCTGTAGTGAACTGCACTCTAGACTACTGAAACCTGCTTCTCGCTGTTCTCCCCTGTATCATCTCTCTCCTCTTCAATCCATTCAGAACATAGCTGCAAGGCTAATCTTCCACCAGTGTCGTCATGCTCACATAATCCCTCTCATGTCACTTCGTTGACTCCCTATCCATTTCTGCATCCAGTTCAAATGTCTTCTATTGACCTATACCTGCATCCACTCTGCTGTCCCTCATTACCTCTCCTTTCTGAGATCTCCCTACACCCCACCTCGGAAACTCAGGTAATCAGTCAAATCCTCTCTCTCTGTACCCTTCTCTTCCACTGCTAAATCCAGACTCCCTTTGTTCCACCTTGCTGCATTATATGCTTGGATCAGAATGCTGAGTTGATAGGTTAGGCCCAGTCTCTGGTTCTATTCCAAGCCACTCTAAAGGCCTACCTCTTTATCACTCATATGTATTAAAATTCTCTTATCCCCCTTTTTGTTGCATTTCTCTTGCCTCCTTTTTCTTTTACAAGGTAAACAAATGTAAAATGAAAAGGAGACCACTATGGTTCTCAAAAAGAAGTAGCTGAAAAGGAGAAGAAAAAGAGGGTGGCCTTCATAAAATACAAGAGATCACAGAGAGAAGAAGACAAACATCAATATTTGGAAATAGAAACTAGAAACGTAGTCAGGAAAGCAAAGATACAAAAAAGAAGAAATAGCCAAAGCAAAAAAATAGGGGGGATAAGAAATTTTTCAGATGTGTTAGTGAGAGGAGGAAGTGCAAAAGTGGTATTGTCAGACTCAAGGGTGAAGGGAGGAATAGGTAGAAGCTGATGAGGATAAAGCGGAATTGCTTAACAAACATTTTTGTTCTGTGTTCACAGATGAAGGGCCCAGAGCTGGACCTCAGAAAACACCCAGAAAATAGGAACAGAAGTGTAGGGGATCTTGAACAATTTTCAGAAGACTGTGTTCGTGAGGAAGTAGCTAAACTAAAAGTAGACAAAACAATGGACCGGATGGGATATATCCAAGAATATTCAAGGATGTTCTAGTGGCTCCAGACTGACCTTTTCAACACTTCTTTAAAGTTGGGAGTGGTCTCTTAGGACTGGAAAAAGGAACATGTGGTCCTTTTATTTCAGAGTTTGTGTAAGGATGAGGTTGAGAACTACAGGCCCGTTAATCTAACCTCTGTGGTAAGTAAATTTATGGAAATACTGCTAAAACAAAGGATAGTGAGGTTTTTTTTAAGTCCAATGGATTGCAGAATCCAAGGCAGCATGGGTTTACAGAGGAAGGTCTAGTCAGACAAATCTGATTGATTTCTTTGACTGGGTGACGTTTATGACCAAACTATTGACCAAACTGTACCTCACCGTACCTTGCACAGAACTGACTAATGCTCTGTACTGTTCTAATTAGATTGTAAGCTCCGATGAGCATGACTCTGATGGGCAGAGACTGCCTCTATATGTTGGCTACTTCTTGTAGGCTAGCTGTGCAGCGCTGAATGCGTGGCGCTTTATAAGTGCTGAATAGTAGTAGTAGTAGTAGTAGTAGTAGTAGTAGTAGGGTGACCAAGGAGCTGGACAGATGGTAAGCCCTATATGTGGTGTACTTAGATTTCAGTAAAGCCTTTGACACCGTTCCACCTAGGCGACTTATAAACAAATTGAGCACCCTAGGGAAGGACTCTAAAGTGACTGACTGGGTTAGAAACTGAATGAGTGGAAGCGACAAAGGGTACAGGTAAATGGAACTCATTCCGAGAAGGATGTTACCAGTGGTGTGCTGCAGGGATCTGTCCTTGGTCGGATTCTTTTTGATATCTTTATTAGTGATACTGCAGAAGGGCTGTCAGGTAAGGTTTGCCTATTTGCAGATGACACCAAATCTGCAATAGAGTAGACACCCAGAAAGGACTATATAACAAGGAGGGAGCTAAGCTAAGCTTAAAGAATGGTCAAGAATTTAGCAGCTGAGATTTAATGCTAAAAAAATGCAGAGCCATGCATATGGGCTTCAAAACTCCAAGGGAACGGTACTGTGTAGGGGGCAAAGTGCTTCTGTCTATAAAAGAAGAGCAGGATCTGGGCATTATTGTTACTGATGATCTTAAAATGACGAAATAGGTAGAAAAGGCGACGGCGACAGCCAGAACGATGCTTGGGTGGCTAGGGAGACCAGCAAAAAAAAAAAAAAAAAAGAGATAGTGCCTCTGTATAAGTTTTTGGTGAGACCTCATTTGGAGTACTGTGTGCAATTCTGGAGTCCACACCTTCAAAAAGATATATACCGGATAGAGTCGGTGCAGAGGGTGGCTACTAAATGGTTAATAGTTTTCATTATAGAGCATATGGGGACAGACTTAGAGATCTTAATATGTATACATTAGAGGAAAGGCGGGATAGAGGAGATTTGCAAGGGACGTTTAACCCTGGGTGTACCGATGGGGTCAAAAGTGACCCCACTGCAAGTTTCACAACACGTATCTCGGAAACTAGTTGTTCAAGAATGCAATCTTTTTATGACTTTTCACATGTCAATATTGTCTTTATATTGTGCCATGAGAGGAATAATTTTCATCCGCTAGGTGACGCTAGTGATGAATTGCAGCACAGAGTACCAGTGAGGTCATTTTTGACCCCAGTTGCTTACATCCGGTTTGGATCGTGATACAATTTGCAGTTTTGTGAATTTTTTGATCTGACAAAGGTATTTATCATTAATTATGCATCATTTATTTTTTGTACTCTTATTTTATGAAAATTAAACATTTTCTGTAATTGATATCATATGTTCTCTCATTATTTCCGATGAAATCTAAAGGCTTTCAGCTCGTTCATCACGATTATTGTACACCTATAGTAAAACTGCTTTGCATTTTATTCAACTTTATCTTTGTTTATTTATTTTAGGTTATTGTTTATGATGTCAAAACGAAAGTATTCAGTTGCCCAAGTAAGAGAAATATTGCAACGAGATGCTGACAGTGACGGCTCTGAGTCGTCTGATGATGCAGCATATTCAGCAAGCTAAGAACATAAGAACATAAGACATGCCATACTGGGTCAGACCGAGGTCCATCAAGCCCAGTATCCTGTTTCCAACAGTGGCCAATCTAGGTCATACGTACCTAGCAATATCCCCAAAAGACACAGGTTCCACAATGCTTGTACTGGGTCAAGCATTGATATCCTGGGTCCCTTTTTAATAGTGGTTTATGGACCTTTCCTCCAGGAACTTGTCCAAACCTTTTTAAACCCAGCTATACTAACAGCCCTTACTACATCCTCCGGTAACAGATTCCAGAGCTTGATTACACGTTGAGTGAAAAAATATTTTCTCTTATTTGTCTTAAATAGTTTACCCTGTAGCTTCATTACATGTCCCCTAGTCTTTCTATATTCTGATAGCGTAAACAATTGATCCACGTTTATCCGTTCCACTCGATTCATTAATTTATAGACCTTATATCTCCCCTCAGCCGTCTCTTTTCCAGGTTAAAGAGCCCTAACCTTTTTAGCCTCTCTTCATAGGAGTAGCCTTCCATCCCCTTCACCAATTTGGTGGCTCTTCTCTGTACTTTTTCTAATAACGCTATGTCCCTTTAAGATACGGTGACCAGAATTGCACACAATATTCAAGGTGCGGTTGTACGATGGAGCGATACAGAGGCATTATAATATCCTTTGTTTTATTCTCCATCCCTTTCCTTATGATACCTAGCATTCTATTTGCTTTCTTGGCCGCCGCTGCACACTGGGCGGAGGGTTTTAACATGTTATCCACGATGACTCCTAAATCTTTTTCCTGGGTGGTGGTTTCTAATGTGGAGCCTTGCATCGTGTAACTATAGTGTGGGTTGTTCTTTCCTAGGTGCATAACTTTGCACTTGTCCACATTAAATTTCATCTGCCATTTGGATGCCCAGTCTTCCAATTTATCCAGATCCTCCTGCAGTTTTCCACAGTCCTCTTGGGTTTTAACAACTTTAAACAGTTTTGTGTCATCTGCAAATTTGATAACCTCACTAGTTATTCCCTTTTCCAGGTCATTTATGAATATGTCAAAAAGTAGCGGACCCAGTACAGATCCCTGGGGTACTCCACTATTCACCTTTTTCCATTGGGAATATTGGCCATTTAGCCCTACCCTCTGCTTTCTATCTTTTAACCAGTTCCCGATCCACAATAGTACACTGCCTCCTATCCCATGACTTTTTAGCTTCGCCAAAAGTCTCTGATGGGGGACCTTGTCAAAAGCTTTCTGAAAGTCCAGATACACTATATCAACCGACTCACCTTTGTCTACCTGTTTATGCACACCTCCAAAAAAACATATCAGATTAGTAAGACAAGATCTTCCTTGTCTAAAGCCATGTTGGCTGTCTCCCATTAGGCCATGACTATCTACATGCTGTGTAATTTTGTTCCTTATGATGGTTTCTACCATTTTCCCTGGTACTGACGTCAGGCTCACCGGTCTGTAATTTCCCGGGTCACCCCTGGAACCCTTTTTAAAAATTGGTGTTACGTTGGCGACCCTCCAATCTTCAGGTATTACAGGTGATTTTAATGAAAGTTCACAGATTACCAATAGCAGGTCTGCAATCTCATATCTCAGTTCTTTCAACACTCTGGGATGTATACCATCCGGTCCAGGTGATTTGCTACTATTCAGTTTATCAAATAGTTGTAATATATCTTCCCGGTGTAGCGATATTTCTCTCAATTCCTCTGCAGTATCACCTTTAAATACCACTTCAGTCTTGGGTAACATCCCTACATCTTCCTCAGTAAAGACTGAAGCAAAGAATTCATTCAGTCTCTCTGCTATAGCCTTGTCTCCACTTACTGCCCCTTTTACCCCTCTATCATCTAATAGTCCAATTGACTCTCTCACAGGCCTTTTGCTACGAATGTACTTGAAAAAGTCTTTATTTCGTGTTTTTGCTTCCGTAGCAAGTTTCTTCTCAAATTCCCGCTTTGCCTGCCTTAGCAATGCTTTGCATTTAACTTGCCAGTGCTTGTGCTGTTTCCAGTTTTCATCATTTGGCTCTTTTTTCCATTTCCTGAAGGTTGCTTTTTTTGGAAGCAACAGCCTCTCTGACCTCACCTTTAAACCATGCTGGCAGTTTTTTGGACTTTATTCCACTTTTCTTAATGCGTGGAATACAGCTGGTCTGGGCTTCGAGGATAGTATTTTTAAATAACACCCAAGCTTGCTGTAAGTCTTTAACCTTTGGAACCGCTCCTTTTAGTTTTTTCCTAACTATATTCCTCATTCTATCATAGTCTCCCTTTTGAAAGTTAAAAGGTAGTACTGTGGATTCCTTTACTATCTGTCCTCCACTAATTAAATCAAATATGATCATACTATGATCACTATTGCCAAGTGGTCCCAACACCCTTATTTCTTGCACCAGATCTGGCGTTCCACTAAGGACTAGGTCCAGTATGGCTTCCCCTCTGGTCGGTTCATGAACCAGCTGCTCCAAGAACCAGCTAAGAACCATATCAGCCAAGTTCGGGCGATAAATCTGATGACAGTCATGATTCAGATGGCGACAGCAGTTGGTCGCCAAGTGAATGTGAGACTGATGTTGAGCCGGTAACATCGCCTGCAGCAAAGAGTCAAGTTACAGGTCGAGGCTGTGCTGGACGGGGAAGAAGGCAGGAGTCCTCGGTGTCAGTATCATCTGTGAGGGATCTTAGTTGTGGTCGTAGAGGAGCTAAGAGGTCATCAACTATAAGCACAAATGTTGCTATTGAAGCCTATGTATCTAAGGATGCCACATCATGGAACAGGAAACCTATAAAGCAAGCTGCTGGAAGATACGCCAGAGCTAATGTCATGCCCATACAACAAGGTCCTACAAGGTATGCTGTACGAAATGTTGATGGCCCTCTCGCACCATTCCACTTGTTCATGAGGAAGAACTTATTGAATGAAATCATGATGTGGACGAGCAAACAAGGAAGACACATTTATGATGACACCTGGAAAGATTTGACAGACGGAGAATTTCAACGTTTTCTTGGACTTCTGATCCTCTCAGGTGTGTACAAGTCACAAAATTAATCCATAGTTCAGTTGTGGAACCTTGAAGATGGTCGTTCTGTTTTTGGCAAAAATATGGCCCTTAACCGTTTTCAGCAAATTTCTTGTGCTCTCAGATTTGATGATGCAACCAACAGACGTGAACAACAAGGCGTGGATAAGCTTGCTCCAATCAGACACGCTTTTGATACCTGGGAAGCAACTCTAAGTGACGCCTTTGTTCCTGGTGAAAATGTTACCGTGGATAAGCAACTGCTTACATTTCGTGGCCGTGTTCTGTTTAAACAATATATTCCCAGCAAACCTGGGAAATACGGCATAAAGCTATGGATGTTGTGTGACAGTGCAACGTCATATGTTCTGCGTCTTCAAGTATATGCAGGAAGGGAACTCGGACAAAACAGGGAACAGAATCAGGGTGAAAGGGTTGTGCTGCAACTCACTGAAGGATTGACGCGATCTGGCAGAAATGTTACTGTTGACAATTTCTTCTGCAGTTCATCCCTGTCATGGAAATTGCTAGAAAAACAAATGACACTTTTGGGGACAATTCGAAAGAACAGAAAAGAATTACCTCCAGAATTTGTAACAGCAAAGGGCCGAGAGGTATTCACTTCACTGTTTGCCTTTCGCGATGACGTCACTCTGGTTTCCTATTGCCCGAAGAAAGGAAAAAATTGTTGTTCTTCTGAGCAGTTTGCATGATCAAGAAGAAGTAGATAACACACGTCCAGACAAAAAAAACCACACATGATCTTAGACTATAGTTCTAGTAAAGGTGGAGTAGATACGGCAGATCAAATGTTGCGCATGTATACCACAAAACGAATGACAAGACGCTGGCCAGTGACAATCTTCTTTAACATGTTGGACATCAGTGCTTTGAACGCCTTCATTGTTTGGATGTCACTAAATCGAGAATGGCAGTCCAAGTCATAGCACAGTCGTCTATTCCTCTTGGAATTAGGAAAGCAGCTGCTTCAGAGTAATTGCAGCGAGACTTCTTCCAGCATTGAATTAGCCACTGATGCTGTTTGCAATGTCGGGATCCCAAAGAAAAGGGCAAGTTGTCACTGCTGTTCCAGAGAAAAAGACAAGAAAAGCAACATAGTTTGCACCTCCTGCAAGCGCAATGTTTGCAAAGAACATTCAGAAATTGTCTGTGTCTCATGCAAATGACTGTAGTACTTTACTGTGTTCATCAAGTGCATGCAAAAACTGCCTTCATGGCAACTCTTCATGTAATTTTATGATAAAGCATTAAATTTCAAAACATTTAACCTTCATATAATAAATAATTAATTCGGAATAATATTTTGTCTGTTTAGTTTAAATTTTTCATGGTTAACAATTAAAATTCGTCGTGGGGTCATTTATGACCCCAACGGTATTCAGTGTATGTAAAAAATCTCGGTAATTCCAGGGTTAAATACCTCCGTGGCATAAATGCACAAGAGGAGGGCCTTTCAATTGAAAGCAAGCTCTGCTATTGGGGGGGGACACAGGATGAGGGTGAAAGGGGATCGACTTAGAAGTAATATGTGGAAATATTTATTTACGGAAAGAGAGGTAGATGTGTGGAAATGTTTTTAATAAACAATAAATAACTAATTACACCACCCATCACAAAAGCGTCTGAGCAGTTTTCAAACGTATCAAAGGCTGCTGGAAAGAGAAAAGAACGCAAATTCAAATGGACAGGAAAGAGTAGAGGTAAAGAATAGAGGGGGGATAAAGGATCAGAGAGCAAGTGAAGGAGTAGGCTGGTAAGGGCACTTCAGCGTGGGGGGGGGGGAAATGGGACAGTGGAAGGGGGAAGGTTGAAGGCGGAGCAGAAAAGGTGGGTTTTTAGTTTGGCCTTAAAGGTTTTGAGTGAAGATTCCAGGCGGAGGGCTGGGGGGAGCAAGTTCCAGAGACGAGGGCCGAGGAAATAGAAGGCAGAGGAACGGGTGGATTCCAGATGGGCCTGGGAAAGGGAAGGGAGACATGCGATTTACGTGAAAGGAACGGAGAGGACGGTGGGAGGAGTGAAGGCGGACCAGATCAGCGAGGTAAATGGGGATACCAGTGTGGATCGACCTATGAACAAAAATGAGAAACATGAATTGAATCCGGTAGGGTACGGGGAGCCAGTGTAGGCAGATAAGAAGAGGGGTGATGTGTTCGAAGTGGGAGGCATGGAGGTAGTAGAGACGTGGACAGTATCTGAATTCAAGTAAGCATGGGACAAACACAGAAGTTCTCTAAAGGAAAAAAGGGGATTATTGTAGTTGAAATGGAAGGGCCGATAAGATAGGCCATATGGTATTTTTCTGCCATCATGTTTCTGTGTTTCTATAGACTGTAAGCTCTATTGAGAAGGGGCTGTCTCATGTATGTATTTTAGTGCTGTGGATGCCTTGAAGTGCTATACAAATGATAAGTAGTAGTAGTAGGAACTATCCTTGAGGCACGCCACTGGTAACACCCCAAGCTTCAGAGCGAACTCTATTTACTACTACCTTCCGTCACTTCCCATTCAACCAGTTTCTTACCAAGTCACTTTAGGGGCCATCCCAAGAGAACTCAGTCAAGGCTTTGCTAAAAAAATAAAAATATTTAAGTACACAACATCTAACACTCTACCTCAATCTAACTCTCTGTTCACAAAGTCAAAGAATTAATCAGATTTGTTTGACAAGACCTGCCCCTAGTAAAAATTATGCTGTCTCAGATCCTGCAGTCCATTGGATTCCAAAATCTGCACTATCCTTTGTTTTATTAGAGTTTCCATTAATTTACTCACCACAGAGGTCGGTAGTTCCCAATCTCCTCCTCACTTCTTCTTTTGTGGTAAAGGGATCACTTGCTCCCTTCACCAATCTTCTAGGACAATTCCTGACTCTAAAGAAGCATTGAAAAGTTGAAACGGTAGGGCCACAAGAAGTTCCTTAAGTTCTTTCAGTATTCTTGGATGTATCTCATCCAACCCCATCGCTTTGTCTACTTGTAGTTTAACTAGCACCTCAAAAACCCAATGCACATTGTTCTAAGTTGGCTGCTAAGTGCTACCACCACAGTCATATCAATGACTCCATTTGGAAGCACAAAAAAGTGAATAATGCTGTGATTCCATCACCAATGCAGAAGTTGACCCATTGCCACAACTTGGGTGTAGGGAAACTTCCAGTGATATCCTTAGTCCCATGTCTCAGGTGAGGTGCTACAGCTCCATGAAGACATTCTTCAAGTGCTAACCAATCACAGACACTCTCTTCATGTCCACTGCATCGGCCTTAAAGAGTGCAACTCCAGTAGCTTCACAGCCACCTAGACAGACTGCTGGCTACATAGCAGCTTAAAGAAACTGCTGGTTTCCAGGCAGCATAGAGAGACTGCTAGCATTTATAGCAGCATGGAGAGACTACTGGCTTTAAAGCAGTACAGACAAATTGCTTGCCTCCTAGCTGCATGCCCATGCTGCTGCTTCATAATGTCCCACACCCATAGCAGCACATAAGCAGTCTGCTTGTCTCATTCACATACAGAGACTATTGATTTTACAGCTATACAGAGACTATTGATTTTACAACTATACACAGCCAGACTGTATATTTCAACAGTATTGACTGGGTCAGTGTCACCTAGATGAAATAAATGACTGCTTCTTGGAGCAGCTGGTTCATGAACCAACCAGAGGGGAAGCCATTTTGGACCTAGTCCTTAGTGGAACACCAGATCTGTTGAAAGAGATAAGGGTGTTGGGGCCACTTGGCAATAGTGATCATAGCATAATCACGCTTGATTTAATTAATGGAGGAGGGATGGTAAGGAAATCCATAATACTACCTTTTAACTTTTGAAAGGGGGACTATGATAAAATGAGGAAAATAGTTAAAAAAAAATAAAAGGAGCAGTTGCAAAGGTTTAAAGACTTATATCAAGCTTGGGTGTTTAAAAATACTATCTTGGAAGCCCAGACTATCTGTATTCCACGCTTTAAGAAAAGTGGAAGGAAGTCCAAAAAGCTGCCAGCATGGTTTAAAGGTGAGGTCAGAGGCGCTATTGTTGCCAAAAAAGCATCTTTCAGGAAATGGAAAAAAGAGCCAAATAACGAAAACTGGAAACTGCACAAGCACTGGCAAGTTAAATGCAAGGCATTGATAAGGCAGGCAAAGTGAGAATTTGAGAAGAAGCTTGCTGTGGAACCAAAAACACATAATAAAGACTTTTTCAAGTACATTCGTAGCAAAAACCTGTGAGAGAGTCAGTTGGACCAATAGATGATAGAGGGGTAAAAGGGGCACTAAGAGGGGACAAGGCCATAGCGGAGAGACTGAATGAATTCTTTGCTTCAGTCTTTACTGAGGAAGATGTAGGGATGTTATCTATGAGTGAAGTGGTATTTAAAAATGATAGTGCGGAAGAATAGCGTAGTTACTCACCTTTAACAGGTGTTCTCCAGGTACAGCAGGAATCAGTCCTCCCTTATTGGTGACGTCTGCATCAACGGAGCCCACGCGGAGCAATTCCCCAGCTTTCAAAGAAAGCCTTTGGGATTGCTGCCACGCATGTGTGGTCCTCTTCCCGCCCAAGGGTGCCATCTTGCTCAGTCAGGTCCCTTAGCTCAAGCCCTACCAAGCAGATGGCAAGGGAAGGACAAAAAGTCAGCAACTCATCAGGGGAGGAGGGAGGGTAGTGAGGACTGATTCCTGCTGTCCCTGGAGAACACCTGTTACAGGTGAGTAACTATGCTTTCTCCAGGAACAAGCAGGAAGTCAGTCCTCACTTATGGGACTCCTTAGCTACAGGCTACCGAACCTGTAACCAAAAAACGCCTCTGTGAGGCCATGAGCAGAAGCCGAAGGAGCTCAAGTCCTCGGGGCGAAGCCCTCGGTAGCCATGATGAAGGGTCAGAGGGGAAGAGTTGCTTATACCCCGAACAGATTATGGAGTACAGCCTGGTCAAAGGCACTGTCCCGGCGGGACTCCCTCTCCAGGCAGTAGTGGGCAGCAAAGGTATTCGTAGAAGACCAGGTTGCCGACCGGCAGATGTCCATCATGGGCACGGAGCACAGAGAGGCCACCGAGGCCGCTTTGGCTTGGACCCCATGTGCAGTGACTCGACGATCAAGAGGGACGCCCGCCTTCACATGGGCGAATGCGATTCAGTCCATCACCCAAATAGAGAGGGTGCGCTAGGTGACTGCTTGCCCCTGCCTATTGGGATCGTAGGTCACAAAAGGTCTGTCAGACTTGCGGTGAGTCTGGGTACGCTGCAAATAGAAGGCAAGGGCCTGCTGGCAGTCGAGGGTGTGAGAACCGCTGACGCCTGATCGGAATGGGGCCTCGGGAAGAAGGTCGGGAGCACTATCTCTTGGAAGGCCAACACGACCTTGGGTAAGAACTTAGGATTCTGTTCCTATAAAACCTGGTTTAAGGAGTGCCAGCCATGAGAGCCTGAAGCTCACTGACTCAGCGAGCCGAGGTCAGTGCCACCAGGAAGGCCACCTTCCAGGACAAGTGCCGGAGCGAACACGTTGCCATCGGTTCGAAGGGTGGACGAGTGAGATGCGTGAGCACCAGCTTCAAGTCCCATTCCGCCAGAGAGGGATGGATAACAAGGTCCCGCATGAAGCGGGACACTAGTGGTTGCCCCGAGAGAGGCTTTCCCTCGACAGGGAGATGATTAGCCGATATGGCACTCAAATGAACCCTAACAGAGTTTGACTTCAGCCCTTTCCTCGAGAGGTGGAGGAGGTACTGGAAGACCCACCGAACCGGGCACGAGAAGAGGTCGATCTGGTGTTCCAAGCACCAGACGGAGAAGAGTTTTCATTTAAAGGCATAAGCCTGCCTAGTGGAGTCCTTCCTCTAGGCAAGGAGGATTTCCTCGACCTCCTCCGGAAGGGCAGAGAGGCTAGAGAGACCTGAATAGCCGCCAGGCCGTGAGGCATAGGGAGGGTAGATTTGGGTGTAGTACCTGACCCTACTCCTGTGTCAGCAAGTCCCTGGCAGAGCCCAGGGGAATCGGAAGCTCCGATGACAGTCGGAGCAGGAGCGGGAACCAAGGCTGCCGAGGTCACAAGGGAGCCACGTGAATCAGCGCTGACCTGTCCCGTTCAACCTTGAACAGAGTCCTCGCAATGAGGGGGAAAGGAGGGAATCCATATAGGAGACTAGAGGACCAGTCCAGGAGAAATGCATCGGGGCCCTCCCTGCCCGGGCCGCAGAAGCGAGGGAGCTGTGTGTTCTGGGGGCTGGCGAAGAGGTCCATCGCTGGAGTGCACCAGCGTAGAAACAGCCAGCCTGCCACTCTGGGATCCAGGCGCCACTCGTGGGGGTGAAGGATTCTGCTGAGCCTGTCCGCCAGGCCATTCTCCTGACCTGGGAGGTATGTCGCCTTGAGGGACATCCTCCGTCGGGTGGCGAAAGAGCAGATGAGGACTGCTTCCCTGCAGAGGGAGCGCAACCCCATGCCCCCTTCTTTGTTGATGTAGAACATCGTTACCCAGTTGTCAGTCTGCACCAGAACCAACTTCCTGCTGAGGACATCCTCAAAGGCCCTCAGGGCCCACAGGATGGCCCGGAGCTCGAGCAGGTTTATCTGTTGCTGAGCCTCCACAGGCGACCACTGCTCCTGCATGCACAGAGACCCTCAATGGGCTCTCCACCCTAACAGGGAAGCATCTGTGGTCAGTACCACATCGTGCTGTGTGGCCTGGAAGGGCAATCCCCGAAGGAGGATGCGGGGGTTTTGCCACCAGTTCAGGGACAAACGAGGGATTGACTCCATTGGGAGCTAAGACACCACTGGGTCGTCTGCATGTGCAGGCAGGAGTAAGGAACCACATGCATGGTCGACCCCATGTGGCCCAAGAGACATAGCATGGACCGAGCGGTGACCTGGTGGGCGCTTTGGACGCGAGCCGCCAGAGCCCAGAGGCGGGTGGAGCGATCCACTGGCCAGAAGGCAATGGCCTGCTGAGTATCGAGGCGCGCCCCAATGAACTCGAGAGCCTGTGCCGGCTCGAGGTGAGACTTTGGGTAGTTGACCAAGAACCCCAAGCTCTCCAAGAGGAGGACAGTGCGTGACATCGCTTGCCGGGCCTCCTCGACGGAGGAGCCCGTAACGAGCCAGTCATCAAGGAAGGGAAACACCGGCATACCCCGGCGCCGAAGTTGAACGGCGGCCACCACAAGGCACTTCGTGAAGACCCGTGGGGCAGATGCAAGGCCGAAGGGGAGAACCCTGTACTGGAAGTGCTCTCCCTCTACCCTGAAACACAGGTAGTGCCTGTGTTAGGGGTGGATCAAGATAGGGGCGTAATCATCCTTTAGATTAAAGGAGCATAACCAGTCGCCCTGCCGGAGGAAGGGCAGCAGCACACCAAGAGATATCTTAAATTTCTCCCGCACCAGGAACTTGTTTAGCCTGCGGAGGTCGAGGATGGGCCACAGACTCCCCGCCTTTTTTGGGACGAGAAGTACCGGGAATAAAAGCCCCGACCACGAAGGTGGGGAGGGACCTTCTCAACTGCCTGTTGGGCAAGGAGGAGGTGTAATTCCCGCTGCAGCAAAAGCTGGTGTGTGGGGAGTTGAGGAGGCTCCGCCAGGGAGAAAGGGAGTGGAAGCCTGTCGAAGTGGAGGCAATAGCCCTCCTGGATGACCTGGAGGACCCAGGTGTCCAAGGTGATAAAAGCCCATGATGGAGCAAAGCAGGACAGGCATCCCCCCCACTGGCTGCTGTATCACCGGAGGGTGAGAGGCTATGCCGCTGGCATCAAAACCCCTGAGGGGGTTATGGGGGAGCCGGGGTCTTGGCCTTCAGGCCCTTTGGTTTACGGTGGCCCTGGCCGGGCTTCTCCTGTGCGGGAGTGGTCGGCATGAGGGTACGGCGGGTAGCCGCAGTACTGGAGGCCTTTCCTGGGGAAGAAGGGCTTCTTGGTAGGCTGCTTCTTCCTAGGCAGCGCAGAGGTCTTGCAGGAGAGATGGGTCCTAGTGACATACTCTGTCTCGATCTCCACAGCCTTCTCCTCCATCAGCTTAGCAAAACGTTGTTCGCCGAGGCAGGACACGTCCAGGAGCTTCTCCTGCACCCACTGCTCCAAATCCGAAGATTGGAGCAAAGCCTGGCGGCGGGCTCCGATGCCCGCGGCCGCCACCCCAGCCGATGTCTCAAAGCCATCAGAGGAGGCTCGAGAGATATACTTGGAGCAATCAGCCACTGACTTCAACAGGGTGCAGAACCTGTCAAGGGGCTCGCCCTCGAGGCTCGCGGAGAAACCTCCAAGTTCTTTTGCCAAGTCGCGGAGGAACATACCAATATATAACTGGTATGTCTGGATGCGACAAGAGAGCATGGACCCTTAATAGGCCTTGCGGCCCAGGGCATCAAGGGCTCTCGATTCTCGGCTCAGCGATACCGATGAGTGGGACTTTGGGCTTTTCTGCTTCCTCATGGCTGATTCCACCACCATCGGGGTGTGTGGAAGTTGGGTCTTTCGGAAACCTGGCCCTCACTGCACCTTGAACATTGTGTCAAGGAGCTTGCTCACAATGGGAACTGAGGCCGGGGCCTCCCACATGCGGCGCAATAGCCGAGAGAGGATCGGCGGCACCGGTACAGTTAGGGATTCCCTGGGAGGGGCCTTGTAATGAAGAATATCGAGCTCTTCAGCACGAGGATCCTTCTCGGCCTGGGTGACCAGGCTGAGGGCCCGAGCCATGTCCCAAATAAACACCAAAAAGGACGTGTCCTCGGGCGGTGAACGCCGCTGGAGACCAGGCAGCGAGGAGTACGACAGAAAATCCCAGTGGGTGCAGATCTCCGGGAAAAGGGTCCCCAACAGATTCCCAGTCTGAAAAGTCAGTTGAGGGATCTGAACCGGGCGGTTTGCCCTGTCGATGGCCGGTGGCCTGGAGCCGGAGGCCCTAGATGATCTCGCCCTCGAGGAACGGGAGAGCAAGCGAGACCGATGTCAAGAACCCTCACGAGGCCTGTGGCGCTCGGGGATTTCCTGGATAGATTTGGGTGTCCCATGGGATGGACCCACGGTCTCTGGGTGCAAGTCTTTATCTTTATTTCGTCACTTGATATATGCTCAAGCATGTGCGTCAGAGCGGTGTACAATAAAAACAAATTTAAATTTAGAAAGGAAAGGAATGCCAGTCATCGGACAGGAAAGAGAGAGGACAGAACAGAATAGAGACAGTCATAAGGGTAAAGAGGAGGGGGCTGGTGGGAGGGAGGCTGGCGAGGAGGGTGGGCATCAGGGGTCCAGAAGGTCAAAAGCCTGCTGAAAAAGGTGCGTTTTGAGTTGGCCCTTAAAACGTTGATAGGATAGTTCAGTGCGGAGGGTGGGAGAGAGGGAAGTCCAAAGTGCAGGGGCTAAGAAATAGAATGCAGAGCGACAGGTGGATTCCAGGTGGGCTGAGAAGGGAGAAGGAAGAAAGAGGCGGTTGCCGTGAACCGAGCAGAGAAGGCGGGGGGAAGGCTGCAAATGGATAGAGTCGGCTAGATATTGAGGGATGCCAGTGTGTAGTGCTTTGTGGGTGAGAATGAAGGGTTTTGTAGATGAAACGAGAGCTAAGTGAAAGTCCGGATGTCCGGATCTCGCGCCCCTTAACTCCTGCCTTGCAGCTGTGGCTGATTGGCTGACACTCAATTGTCTCCACTTGAATCTCACCAAGACTGTGGCTATTTGGTTCTCGTATGGTAGTCCCCCTCCATCACTAGCCCCCTCTTTCTCTGGCACTCCTGTACCTCTGGTCTCCACTTTTCGCTACCTGGGGGTACACTTTGATTCCAACTTATCCTTCCATTCTCATATCTCTCAGGTTACTAAAACCTCTTTTTTCTTTCTACGACGGGTTTGCTCTGTTCGTCCCTTTCTTTCCCCTTCGGCTCTTGTCACTCTAGTACTTTCTCTGGTCTTATCCCGCGTTGATTTCGCCAATTCCCTTTTCATTGGTCTTCCTAAGAATCAACTTTCCCGTCTCCAGCGTATTCAAAACACTGCCGCACGCCTTGTCACCCACTCCTCCCACCGAGACCATATAACTCCTCTGTTATTTCACCTCCATTGGTTGCCAGTTCCTTTCCGCGCTATGTTCAAATTACTGACCTTGGTTCACAAAGCTTTCCATGATAGCACTCCACAATATCTCACGGATCTCCTCTTTTTTCACTCCCCCAGGCATACTCCCCGTTCATTTCAACTTAATCGTCTTACCCTCCCTTCCCCCTCCCGTGCTCACCTCCAGTCCACCCGCTCTACTGCATTCTTCTTTGCTGGACCTGCCCTTTGGAATGCCCTTCGCTCCTCCCTCCGTTTAGAACCCCAACACTCTACCTTCAAGCAGGACCTAAAAACCCATCTGTTTACTTTGGCCTTTGATGTCCCCTCTCCTTTTGTATGACTCCTACCTTCCCTTTCCTTTTGTTTTCTCTTAGGCCTCTTTCACTTTTGTGTTTCGTCCGTCTGTTCTCTTTGTCATTCATCTGTCCTATAATATATTGTACATTTCCTTTCCTTTTTTACCGGCTTCCAGCCATCTTTTAATGGATTTTATTTTATTGTACACCGCCTTGGTTCTGTAGAAAGGCGGTTTTTATCAAATAATAAACATAAACATAAGCCAGTGTAAACTGAAAAGGAGGGGAGTGACATAATCCCTGGGGGAGGAGTAAGTGAGCATACGTGCAGCAGTATTTTGAACCAACCGAAGGCACCACAGCTGGAATTGTGGGAGACTGGCCAGAACTTTGTTCCAATAGTCCAACCTGGAAATAACACGGGAAAGAACTAGAGAAGTGAGGGAGAAGGAAGGAAGGAGCGGATAGTGCAAATATGGCACAAGAAAAAGAAAGAGCGATGGACAAGCACAGTAATGTGATGGTGAAAAGAGGGAGAAGTCGAGGATAACCCCAAGATAACAGAGAAGAAACCAGGGGAATTGGGGTAGAGAGGAAAAGAGGGGAGCAGGTAGGAGGTGGAGTGCTGAATGAAAACCACAGAGCAGCTGACTTAGAAGGGATGACATGAAGGAAGTCAACCATGAAGTGACGCGGGTAAAACAAAAATTAAGGGCAGAGAGATAAGGAGTGTGGGAGCTAGTGTGGTGCACGAGAAGGATGTCATCTGCGTAGAAATAGCCAGAGATATCTGATTGCTGAATGATGAGTGCAAGTGGGACAAGAAAGATGTTAAAAAGGAGGGGGAGTCAAGAACTGAACCCTGAGGGACCCCGCAGTGAAAAGCTGGGGGGGGGGGGGGTGAGATGACTGAGTTGGTCCGAACAGAGAAGGAGCGGGGAGAGAGAAAGGAACGGAACCATGACAGAACAGAAACGTGGATCCCAAGATCGGCCAGACAGGTAAGAAGGATGCGGTGAACCAACAATATCAAAAGCAGAGGATAAGTCCAGGGCCACCACAAGGGAAAGGTCACCGCGGTCGTGAGACTGGTGCACTTCATTCAAGAGTGAGGTGAGGACAGTTTCAGTGCTGTGACTGGAGCGAAAGCCAGACTGACTGGGTGAAGGGAGAGAGTGGAGTCGAGGTAAGCAGAGAGCTGGGTGAAAACAAGTCAGCGAAGCTGGCTGTGAGCGCCTGCTGGGAAGCAATGAACGCAGAAAAGTTGTGTTCCAGCGCCAGCATACGGACTCCGATCAGGGTCACTGGATCAGGCGTCAAGGAGGAGAGGGGGTCCTCACCGGGACAGCCCTCAGGAGACTGGGGCGCCTTCGCCGGAGGCCTCCATTTCTCTGTGATGTACCTTGCGGGGCACTCCTTATCTGACTCTCGGGAACGCCGAAGGGGGCAAAGCGATCGGGCATGGGAGTGCTCGCACTTGTCGGGCACCCCAGACAGCGACTTCGAGGTAGTCTTCTTTTTGCGCCATTCCACCTTGGAGGATCCCTAGTCAGAATGCCACCTGGAACGCAGTGCCGCAGGGGGAGACCCCCCAGAGGGAGACAACCAACATGGCTTTAGACAAGGAAGATCTTGTCTTAGTAATCTCTTATGTTTTTTTGAAGGTGTGAATAAACAGGTGGACAAAGGTGAGCCGGTTGATATAGTGTATCTGGACTTTCAGAAAGCCTTTGACAAGGTCTCTCAAAGACGTCTGGCAAAACTAAAGAGTCATGGGATAGGAGGCAGTGTACTATTGTGGATCAGGAACTGGTTAAAAGATAGAAAGCAGAGGGTAGGGCTAAATGCCCAATTTTCCCAATGGAGAAAGGTGAATAGTGGTGTACCCCAGGGATATGTGCTGGGTCCGCTGCTTTTTGACATATTCATAAATGACCTGGAAAGTGGAACAACGAGTGAGGTTATCAAATTAGCAGATGACACAACACTATTTAAAGTTGTTAAAACCCAAGAGTATTGTGGAAAATTGCAAGAGGATTTTGATAAAATGGAAGACTGGGCATCAAAATGGCAGATGAAATTTAATGTGGACAAGTGCAAAGTTATGCACCTAGGGAAGAACAACCCAAACTATGGTTACACAATGCAAGGTTCCACATTAGGACCCACCACCCAGGAAAAAGATTTAGGCGTCATTGTGGATAACATGTTAAAACCCTCCGCCCAGTGTGCAGCGGCAGCCAAGTGAGCAAATAGAATGCTAGGTATGATAAGGAAAGGAATGGAAAATAAAACAAAAGATATTATAACGCCTCTATACCGTTCCATGGTGAGACCGCACCTTGAATATTGTGTGCAATTCTGGTCGCCGTATCTTAAAAAGGATATAGCGTTATTAGAAAAGGTTCAGGGAAGAGCCACCAAAATGGTAAAGGGGATGGAAGGATACTCCTATGAAGAAAGGCTAAAAAGGTTAGGGCTCTTCAACCTGGAAAAGAGACAGCTGAGGGGAGATATGATAGAAGTCTATAAATTAATGAACGGAGTGGAACAGGTAAATGTAGATCGATTATTTACGTTATCAGAATATAGAAAGACTAGGGGACATGCAATTAAGCTACAGGGTAAACTATTTAAGACTAATAAAAGAAAATATTTTTTCACTCAACGTGTAATCAAACTCTGGAATTTGTTACCGGAGGATGTAGTAAAGGCTGTTAGTGTAGCTGGGTTTAAAAAAAGATTTGGACAAGTTCCTGGAGGAAAGGTCCATAAACCATTATTAAGAAGGGACACAGGATATCAATGCTTGACCCAGTACAAGCATTGCGGAACCTGTGTCTTTTGGGGAAACTGCTAGGTACGTACGACCTAGATTGGCCACTGTTGGAAACAGGATACTGGGCTTGATGGTCCTTGGTCTGACCCAGTATGGCATATCTTATGTTCTTAAGGATGTGAACAGGATGGAGTCGGTGCAGAGGGTGGCTACTAAAATGATTAGTGGGCTTCATTATAAAGCATATGAGGACAGACTGAAGGATCTTAATATGTACACCTTAGAGGAAAGGCGGGATAGAGATGATATGATTGAGATGTTTAAATAGCTCCATGGCATAAATGTTCAGGGAGAGAGCCTCTTTCAATTGAAAACAAGTTCTGCTATGAGGGGACATGGGATGAGGGTGAAGGGAGATAGATTCAGGAGTGATATGCGGAAATATTTCTTTACGGAAAGAGTAGTGGATCCGTGGAATAGTCTCCCAGTGGAGGTGGTAGAGGTGAGGACAGTAACGGAATTCAAAAAAGCATGGGACAAACACAGAGGATCTCTAAAGGTAAAAAAGGGGACTGTTGTAGTTGTTATTATGGAAGGACAGACTAGATAGGCCATGGAGAAATTTCACTTACCGTTAATTTCCTTTCCTGGAATACTGCTAGACCAGTCCAGACAAACGGGTTGTGTCCCCCTGCCAGCAGATCTTGGAGACAGAATTCTACCAGAGCTCTGATAGGCTGGACTCTGGTGATATGGTCCTACCCCTAGGGGTCTCCCTCAGTATTGTCTGTAAAGCGAAGCCAAACATGTAACGCAACTAAACCATAAGACCACACATAGTGGACATTTAATTCAACTATGTACAAGGGAGCTGACAGTATCCCCATAACTGAAGGCTGCTAAGACCGATAACGCAGCCATTGGCCCCCTATGGTGAGGCATACTGACAAGGAAGGAACAGAGGCCAGCGGCTTCATCGTAACTGACAGCAGGGTGGGTCCTGGACTGGTTTAGCAGTATTCCAGGAAAGGAAATTAACGGTAAGTGAAATTTCTCCTTCCAAGTCATACTGCTAGACCAGTCCAGACAAACGGGCAGTACCCAAGCTACCTGCTTTCAAGGGGGGGTCAATGCTGACGACAGCACTGCAGCTCCAAACTGACCCTCCTGCCGAGCGTGAAGTCCAATCTCTAGTGACGGACAAACGTGGACAACGACGACCAAGTCACCGCCCGGCAAATGTTGAGAGAGGCTACTTGAGACCGCTCGGCCCAAGACAAAGCCTGAGCCCGAGTGGAGTGAGCTCGGAGCCCTGCTGGAACCTGCTTGCCTTGCAGTATATAAGCTGCCTCAATAGCTCCTCGCAACCATCTAGAAATGGTGGATTTGGAGGCTGCGGACCCCCGTCAAGGGCCCGCAAACAGGACAAAAAGATGATCGGTCTTACGGAAGGCGTTCGTGATCTTAAGATACCGATAAAGCACTCTCTTCAGGTCCACAGCACACAACTGACGAAGGTGACCGGAACACTGCTCTTTTTCAAAGGTAGGCAAGAAAGAGGCTGGTTGACATGAAACGGGGTAAGCACCTTAGGTAAAAAGGATGGAACAGTTCGAAGAGAAACTCCCGCTGAAGAAAACGAGAGATAGGGGTCTCGACAAGAGAGAGCCTGAAGTTCGGAAATCCGACGTGCCGAGGTTATGGCCACTAGGAAAACTGTCTTTAGCGTTAAATCCTTAAGGGAACATGCCTTCAGGGGCTCAAAGGGAGGAGCAACAAGGGCACGGAGAATGAGAGCGAGATCCCTAGAAGGAACTAAAGGACGTATCGGGGGCCGTAATGTCTGAACCCCTTTAAGAAAACGCGAAACGTCCACATGTGAGGCGAGAGAACGCCCCGCTATCGGCCCTCGAAAACAAGTTAGCGCGGCAACCTACACGCGCAAGGTCCCGAGCGTCAGACCCTTATCTAGACTGGCCTGCAGAAAAGAAAGAATATCCGGGATGTTGCAACGCCAGGGCAAGATGTGACGTAGCGAACACCAAGTGTCAAAGAGACGCCACACACGAGCGTAAGCCAGCGATGTCTAAGACCGCCGTGCCTTAAGCATTGTCGCCACCACACTCGACGAATATCCCTTCTGAACTAACCTGCGGCGTTCAAGAACCAGGCCGTAAGCGAGTAAGGAGCCGGGTTTCCCATTTCCACTGGCCCTTGGAGCAGGAGCCCTGGGAACGCCCCCAGGCGTAGAGGAGATGCCCGAGACAGCCGGATGAGATGCGCATACCACGGTCTGCGAGGCCAATCCAGTGCCACCAGGATCACCGGGCCGCGATGCTCCCTGACTCTTTGGAGAATCTTGCCGATCATGGACCAGGGAGGAAAGACATACAGAAGGAGATTGGTTGGCCACGCTTGAGACAGTGCATCTATCCCGTGCGACCCGTTGTCTCTCCAACGGCTGAAGTAGATCGGTGCCTTGGTATTCTGTGCCGTAGCCATGAGATCCATTGCCGGTAGACCCCATTGTCGAACAATGGACTGAAAGGACTCTGGCACCAGAGCCCACTCCCCCGGATCCAGAGCATGTCGGCTGAGGAAACCGGCTTTTACATTGTCTACCCCTGCGATGTGTTGCGCCGAGATCGCCTGCAGAGGCCTCTCTGCCCACGGAAGGAGAAGACTCATTTCCTTCGATACACCTGGACATTTCGTGCCCCCTTGGCGGTTGAAGTATGCCACTGTTGTAGCGTTGTCGGACAGAATTCGAACCGCCTGACGCCGCAGAAGAGGCTGAAACTTTTGCAAGGCTAAGCGCACCGCTCGCATCTCAAGGCGATTGATGGACCACCGGGCCTCCCGAGGAGACCAAATCCCCTGCGCTGAGTGCGAGCCGCAATGTGCTCCCCAACCGGAGAGACTGGCGTCTGTCGTTACCAACACCCAGCGCGGAGTCTCCAAGGGAACCCCTCGAAGGAGACGAGACTGCGGGGCCGGAGCCACCAACGGAGGCAAAGTCTCACCGCCGGTAGTAGAGGCAACCGAACTTGATAATCCTCTGGACCATGCTCAAGGCGAGACCTGTGCTAGGAGACTGCGAACTTGAGAAGTTAACTTGAGGAATCGAGGCATTGACAAAAAGACCCGACCTAAGGCTGTATCAAATCGAGCCCCCAAAAATTCAATCTCCTGGGACGGCTGAAGACAACTCTTGTCGCAGTTGATTACCCAGCCGAGGCTTTCGAGAAAGGCAACAACCACTGAGACTGTGCTGCAAGCCTCGGGGAGATAGTCTGCGCGAATGAGCCAGACGTCCAGATAAGGATGAACTCTGATGCCGTGGCTGCGTAAGGCCGCAGCTACTACCACCATTACCTTGGAAAAGGTTTGAGGCGCCGAAGCTAGACCGAAGGGCATCGCACGAAATTGGAAATGTTGACCGAGTACCGCGAATCGAATGAGTCGCTGATGCCCCTCTCGAATGGGAATGTGAAAGAATTTTTCTGCGAGATTGAGGGAAGCTAGAATTCCCCCTTGCGTACAGCTTGAATAACGGATCGCAGAGTCTCCATTCAAAAGTGTAGTACCCACAGACTGCGATTGACACCTTTGAGATCCAAGATAGGACGAAAGGAGCCGTCTTTTTTTTTTTTTGGCACCACGAAATAGACAGAGTAACGGCCTAGTCCTCTTTCCAACGGTGGAACTGGATAAATGGCATCTAAATGCTGGAGTCTTTGAACGAATCAATATCCGCTGCCCATTGACACAGCCAGAGCCATCGCCGAGCTACTGTCACCGGTGCTATGGAGCGAGCTGACAGCCGCAAGAGATCAGAGAAGGCCTCTGCCAGGAATGCAGCGATGGATTCTAAACGAGCCAACTCGGGATCACCTGGAAGCTGCTGAATCCATTGAAGGGAGGTCCGTGCTGCTAGACCTCCGCACACCCCTGCTTGAAGGGAAAGAGCGGACGACGAAAAATCCATCTTTAGCAGACTCTCAACTTTTTTGGTCTTGCTGGTCGCAGAGTGCCGCTCCGCCCTCAACCGGAATTGTGGTATGCTTGGTGACCCCGGTCACTAACGCATCAACTTTCGGGTATGTCAGCCAACGGTCCAAGTCAGAAGGAGACCAAGGGTATAACTGACCAATACCGCATGCCTTACGTAGAGAGGACTCTGGAGAGTCCCACTCTCGAGATACCATATGCTGTAACTCGGCTGGAAAGGAAAAAGCTTTGGAAGGCTTACGAATGCCCTGTAAAATGGGATCCGGCTGCAACAGGGTTTGAGAACTCTGAGGATCAGGCGTGTCGGCTAGGCGTAGCGACTCCATCACCTGTGTGATTAGGGCTGGCAACTCCTCTTTCCAAAAAAGTCTGATATCTTGAGAGCCCTCGTGAGCTGTCAGCGAAGAATCAGACGAAGAATATTCCCCATCTTCTTTCTCCAATGAGTCAGGGCTCACCTCCGACTATTTAAAGTCTTCTGGAATATCCGTAGTGTCCCGCAAGCCACATGCAACGTTCCTGGAAGGACGTACTGCTTTAAGGTCTGAGGACTTTCGGGACCGCTTGCGAGACCCCACCATATCCTTGTCTGCTACCGGGCGGGTGCTGGAGGTATACCAAAAGACTCAGAACGCCACAGGTGCCATGCCTGGCGGAAGAGCGTCAGGAACTCACTGTCAGCCAAGGCTGCCGTGGCTTCCAGCGGCTGTGGAAGCAAAATGGGAGCTGACTGAGTCCTTTCTGCAGAAAGATCCTGCTGCAGGGGCTCTAAGGAGGGAGGAGTTAAGGTGCTGATGTCCCCAGCTGGCAGCGCAGTGGGAATGGAGGAAGAAGATTCTCCTGGATGCAGCATTCAGGTGGAACACAAGCAATTTATTAACTCCTTTTTCTTATTATTACATATAATACAGCTGTGCAGAGAAACAGGCATTGCAGAGGCTTAAACATTTTTTTCTTTTTTTTTTTGTAAACAAAAATCAAGGTAGGCTTAGGGAAACAGAAGACTCTTCAAAGAAAAGGGATTTTGAAACTCCCTGTGCCTTCACAGCATGTTTAAATGTTTTGAAATGGCTGCCCAGAGCTGCTCCCTCCAAAAACAAACACTGAAGAGAAATCCCTCCTGATTTTCAAAATGGCCGCCGGCACAGAAAAACTGCAAAATAAAAGTTTTCTAAGCTCTAAAAACCTTAAAAATGCAGCGAAATCGCTGGGGAAGAGGCAAGGAGTGCTGCTAGCAACTTAAAAATTCAAATCCTGACGAACCCTGAATTACCAGAAACGGAGGGGAGAAGGAAACTGTCAGTTATTCACTGTGCTGGTACAGAGGAGCTGAGCTCCCAAGGAGGAGAAGAGAAACTTTCAAAGTCAGTGTAAGGTAATTACAGCGACTGAAAGGTAGGGAAATTAGAGTTTGATCCCTCTGCAGCCACTTAGTCCCTCATGGCAGGGGCTGGAAGGTGTTTCTGGAGAGAAGGGGAGCTGCACAGACAGTGAAATCAGGAGCTCAAACCCTGCTGTATTGCTGATTACAGAAAATACAGCTATTAAGAAGGGAAGCCTGGGAAACCCAGAGAAACACCTCTTGTGTGCTCTGGGTGCATCCAGGAAATAAAAATGAAGAAAAGTAAATAGGAACTTCAAACCCCAGTTTAACAGACCCTGATGAAACCGGAAGTGAAGGAATCAGGTCAGAGACAGCCGGTCCCGATGCAGTTGAAATAAACCCAGGGCAGCTGAGGCAAGTAAGAAAAACAGTTTACTTACAGTTTCTCTCAGAAATTGATACCTGATCCTCCTGCTAATGTCTAAGCCCTCGTGGCAAAGACTCAGCGCTGCTTAAAGAAAATTGGGCGCTCTACTGAAGCCAGGCTCAGGAGCTCCACAAGTTTATCTGGGGAATCAAGTTGCTGGGAAACCCAGAGTAACACCTCTTGTGAAAACTGGGTGCATCCAGGAGCCTCAAGATACAAAGAAACCTGATTTTAGGGAGGCCTTCGTCCAGCTAACAAGCCCTCATGGCCAGATGCTGGGGATTCTTCCTGTCAGCGAGCTCTACTGTTTCAGAAACAGGAGCTCAGCTGTAAACACCCTGGTGCACAGTGAAACTATACTGGCAGCAACAGGCAAGTGGAAATATCAGTCCCCAAAGGGATTCTAAATAAATTTTAAAGATTTTGAGGGAAAAACAACAAAAGCAACCAGATCTGCTGAAGACAGAGAAATACTGAGGGAGACCCCTAGGGGTAGGACCATATCACCAGAGTCCAGCCTATCAGAGCTCTGGTAGAATTCTCTGTCTCCAAGATCTGCTGGCAGGGGGACACAACCCGTTTGTCTGGACTGGTCTAGCAGTATGACTTGGAAGTGGTCTTTTTCTGTCATCATATTTCTATGTTTCTAAGATGCCAAAAATGTAATTACACAAAAGATTGCCTTACACAATTCTCCTTCACTCAAGAAAGCTCCTCTAACTTCATCCCTGATAATATTGGACATCTCACGACACAGACTTAGCTTAACATCACTCTAATTACTTCAAGCTTCACTAAGTTTTATATCCACTCTACCCATCTGGATAACTTGCTTAGCCTTATAATATTCTAATTAACCCTTCTTCAAGAAGCAAATTACCACCACAGAAAACAAGATGAGGATTACCCTTATAATAATTATACTGTCTCTAACCCTAACAAACCTAATCCTCTCGCTCAAAAGTCAAACATATCCAATCCCAATAATTTCCTACCTACCCCGATCCAGAGAATTCACCACTATTCACAGATATACACGGCCTCACAATACTAAACGGATCATCCACATAAGCCCCTGCAAACAACCTATATACAATAGATGCTTCAACTCCTCCATCTCTGCCTCCCTAAAATGGTACCTCCTGAACGCAAGATCCCTGAGGAACAAGATCCCAATAATAACTGATCTCATCCACAGTTCCAAATCAGGCGTCCTCTGTATCACAGAAATTTGGCTCTATGATACAGACACAGTACTCCTCAACCAAATCAAAGCACAAACTACAATATTTTCTACTGTCCGAGACACAATAAAAAAAGGAGGTGGAGTGATTATCCTATGCAAAACAACATTAGGTGCCCAATACAGAATTACAAGCATAGATAGCATTGATCTTCTAACAATAGAAACCAAACGACTAGCAATCACATTACTATACAGACCCCCGACATCTGATACCACCTCATTAGACAACATTCTACCCCCACCTGGTAAAGACCACATTATACTAGGCTACTTCAATGTATCCTCCATTTCTACCTCTCAGAAAGTGTCCTTCCTCCAAGCTATGGATGACTGAGGTTATCAGCAAATAATTGATACTCCTACCACACAAGAGGAGACACGTTGGATTTAATCTTCACCCCAAAAGAATGGGCAAATAGCAACCAAATATCCCCAATTATCACCCAACCAGTGCCTTGGTTGGACCATTATTTAATACAATACAATACAATACAACAAGCATTAACATACAGAAACCCCATACCAGAGATCAGTTTTATCATCGCTTCAAGAAATTCGATAAAGAGACATTCTTGAAGGACATCATTCCAGCACTAATCGACAATAGTGGCAATCTAGATGCTCTTCTGACAAACTGGAATAACACACTACTGTCTGCCTCAGCCAAACCACACAGAAATGCTCCCAAGAATCACAAGTCCTCTCAACCATGTCCCTCAGAACACTAAAGAGAACTTTGCGAAAAGCAGAGAGGAAATGGAGAATTACAAGATCAGATTCGAAGACATACATGGAAACACTAAACCAATACCAAAAAGACTACTACTCAAAAATCCTGATGAAATCACTTAACCGGCCGAGAGAATTATTCCTCATAGTTCAAGACCTAATAAAAAAAACCAAACACAGGTGACTCCCAAGACAGCGGAATAAATGCCCAACAACTTGCAAACTACTACATCAAAAAATCCAAACCCATAAAAAAAGATTGTGTGATAACTAGTAATGAATCGACCAACACTACAATGTGGAACACTTTCTTCCTCCCCAACAAGGATCAAATAGACCAACATATCAAGTCTATCAACACAACAATCTCATGACATGACCCATGTCCAATTACCTGGATTAAATTAACCACAATAGAACTAACACCCTATATTCAGAATACTGTCAAATCACAAGGTCTAATTCCAAAGCAACTAAAAGAAGCTTCCATCCGCCCAATCTTAAAAAATTACCCACTGGACAAGAACTGCCCCAGCTCATACAGACCAATATCAAGTTTGCCATCCTAATCCAAAGTAATAGAAAAATCTGTACAGAGGCAGCTACAGGACTTCACTGACACAAACGTGCCACTCGATCCACACCAATATTTATTTTATTTATTTATTTATTTCTCTTATATACCGCGCTATTTGACATCAGTGCGGTTTACATGGAACATTATATTGAACATTACACTGAACAGGGCATTATAACTTGGAGATAACTATTTTACAGGGAACATGGGCAATGGAGGGTTAAGTGGCTTGCCCAAGACCACAAGGAGCACCTGTGGGACTAGAAACCCCAGTCCTTCCGGCCCAAGGTTGCTGTCCTCTAGTGGGATTTGAACCCCCGACCTTCAGCCTGAAGTACATTGCCCCAACCACTAGGCCACTCCTCCACTCCATGGTTTCCATGCTAACCATGGAGTTGAGACCGCCTCATATCCCTTCTAGACAATATCATCCAGGGAATGGAAAGTACCAAACAAGCATACATTCTCATATTCCTCGACATAACAGGTGCCTTCGACTCTATAAATCACGAAATTCTGATCAACCATCTAAAACATTTCAGGATAGGCGGGACTGTGAATTTCATTGGGGTTTTTTTTTTTAAAAACTTTATTTATTCACCACCACCAATATCGATGATGCCATTACTGCGAGCCTCCAAACGGGGTTGGCTCTTATCCCCATCCATGAAGCACAACAGCCTTTACAGGTGAGTTATAACATTATCGAAAAACCCCTCCTCCCGCTCTCGATCGCAACCATCTCTAACCTCACTACCAACCCATCAACTATTCCCCCAGCCTTAGTCTTCTTAATCCTTGTCCTATCCCCCGCCCTTATACCCATCAATAACCCACATGCAATATTTCATTCCGACTATGAGGTCCCAAGTTTTGAATGCAGGGTTCCCAAATCAACAAAAAAAAAGAGGACCAGCGACGGACACTACCCCGCGCTCTCCATCTTTCAGTGAGCATCAATTGATGAAAGCTATTATGCCATTCCCAAAAGGTAGGAGGAGCCTGTTCATTCCAACTACGCAGTATCGGGCCTTTACCCACCAGACATGGCTTTTGCGTCAGCTAACGCTCCCACTTCCCCTTGGGGTGTGTTGGGCCAAGTTGATCCAAAACAACCAAAGACCCCATCCATTGGGCCCTCTGATTATACAGCCCACCCAAGAAGGTACTGATCCGCGCCCAGTACGGGCGAATGTGTTTACAATCCCAACACATGTGCATCAAATTAGCCAATGGCTCAGAGCACCTGGGGCAACTACTATCCAGGGTTATGTGACTACGTAATGCTCTTCTAGGTGAAAAATGCACCCGGGTTATATACACTTAAATTGTATTTCCCTCCATCGTGCTCCCTCCACCAGATCTACAATCCGACACAAAGCTTTCCTGATGGAGCCAGGGGGCACCTCTTGACCCATCTCTTGTGCCCAGGCGGCCTCGACTCCCCTGTAATCTGATGCAACCCCGTACCGATCCAGTCACGCTTTCAGCACCGCTATCGACGAAGGGCTGTCTTCTCCCAGATCAAAAAATCTAAGATCTGCACCGACCTTTCAACACTAAGCTCAGATACCGGCAACGATGCCACATAGTGAGAGAGCTGGGTGTACGCAAAGTAGTGGTGAGGAGGCAGCTCATATTCCCCACATAGGGACACAAAAGATTTACATTTACCCAAGGGATCTTACATGTCCCATATTTTGAATGCCTCATTCTCTCCACTCCCGAAAAATGGCTGATTCAAAGCCAGGGGTGAAGTTCATAATACCCTGTAGCGGCAACCAGCTCGATACCTTCCAGGAGCTATTCCAATACCTATTTAGATGTCTCCAGGTACGCCTTGTGGAACTCAACATCACACTCCCTCGTATTCTACTCAGTAACAGCCGGTTGTCCGAATGCAACACTACCAATATTGTCTGAGGGGTTACAAAGGCTTCTTCCAAGGCCCTAGGTGTGTAAACCTCTGTTCCACCCAGCCAATCCCCAATATGTCGTGCCTAACAGGCCAACGCATATAACCATAAATCAGAGAACCCCACTCTTCCTGCACTCCATTTCCCTAGCAAGCGGGTCAATGGAATCCGTGCTCTGGCCCCCTTCCATAAAAAGCTACGTATTTCCTTTTCGAGACAGTACAAGTCTCGCCGCAACAGCCACACAGGTAGAGTCTGCATCCAATATAGTATGCACGGTAAAACCACCATCTTCACCGCTGCCACGCTCCCCAATAAGGACAGTGGAAGGGGATTCCATGCTTTTAGCCGAGTCCGCTTGCGGGACATAATTCTGTCCAAATTGCAAACACATAACTCCTGAGGCTTTCTAGTCAATGTGATACCCAAATAAACGAAGCAGTTATCTGCCTATTTAAGCAGGAAGGCATCTCCCCAGTGCCCTTGAAGCTGTCCCGACACATCTAATGCCTCCGAATTGTCTGTACTGATACACAGTCCCGCAAACCTGTCAAAGTACGAGAATTCTTCCATCAAGCGAAGTAGTGAATCCCTCGGGGATAGCAGATGCACTAATATATCATCCGCAAAAGCAGATAGCTTAAAGCCTTGTGAACCAATTCGCACTCCTTGTATAATCCGGGAGTCCTCCACTCTCCTAATCAAAGGATCCAAGGACAAGACAAACAGGAGGGGGGAAAGGGGATACCCCTGTCTTGTACCTCTGCCCAAAGAAAATGCATCTGACAACACCCCATTACAAAGCACTCCCGCTGTCGGGTCAGCATAGAGACTCTCAACCATTTTACAAAAAGGAGGACCCGAGTCCATAGAGGGGCAACAATTATCTCAAGTACTGCCAGTTGACCCGGTCAAATGCCTTTTCCGCGTCAAAACTAACCAATAGTGACTGCAATTGTCGATCCTGTACCCATTCTAGTGAAGCCAGTATTTTACGTAAGTTGCGCACCGCATACCGCTCCCTCACAAAACCTACTTGTGATTCATGTACCAAATTTCCCAGAACCGCTGCCAGGCAATCTGCCAGAATTTTTGCCAACACTTTCAAATCAAAATTTAATAAGGATATGGGCCTATAGGAGCCCGCCTGAACTGGATCCTTACCCAGTTTGGGTATTAATATAATATGTGTGTGGTTTCTCCCCCATTGAAAGGTACCGCGCTCTGCTCTCTGGCTATAAACTGCCACTAATGTTGGAGCTAGATGACCCCGCAGTAATTTGTAGAATTTGGCTCCAAATCCGTCGGGACCAGGTGCCTTATAACAATTTGCCTTCAAAATTACCTGTTGTACTTCTTGCACTTTGATAGGCTTGCCCAATTGAGCACTTTGTTCCATACTTATTTATTTTATTTTATTTAACAGTATTTCTAAACCGCCTTATCTTATTAATCAAGGTGGTATCACAGCAAACAATCGGGTAAAGTGAGAGTGTTAAACATGCAGTGAGGGAGAAATTTAGTTGAGTGTGTTGTATTGTGTGCTAGATTGGTTTGAGCTATGTACAAGATGGGCTATATACAGTGATGCAAAAAACATTTTCTATACATACAGTGTTTAGGAGGTATCATGTGCTGTTATCCATTCTCTGAGGTTATGTGATGTGTCCATAGTGTTCTATGAACAGCATGGTTTTTAGCTGTTTTCTAAAGTCTTTGAGGTCTGTAGTTGCCCTCAAATCGTCCGGTAGCTTGTTCCATATTGTTGGAGCAGCCATGGAGAGTGCTCTGTCTGTTGTGTCCTTGCGTGTGTGTTTGAATTCACTTGGGGTGCTGACTCGGTTGTGTGTTTGTTTTCTTCTAGGACGTGTGCTGGTGTCCGGTTGTATGAGGGTGTGCAGGCTGTTGGCTGATGTGTGCTGATTTATCTTGAATAGGTTTATGATAGTTTTGTATCTGATGCGTGCACCGATTGGGAGCCAGTGTAAGTCCTTTAAGGTAGGTGTGATGTGCTCCTGTCTTGCAGTACCGGATATTATTCGTGCTGCAGTGTTTTGTGCTAGCTGGAGTGGTTTGAGGGCTTGTTTCGGTAGTCCAAGGTATATCGGATTACAGAAGTCCAGTAGTGGGGTTATCAGTGCTTGACAGACGGTACGAAAGTGTTCTAGGGCGAGGAGTGGTTTCAGTCTCCTGATGATTCGCATCTTGTAGTAGACTTTTTGGATTGTTTTGTTTATGTGTGGCTTGAGGTTTAGTTTATTGTCCAGAGTAACACCGAGGTATCTCACTTCTGATCTTATTGGTATAGTAGTGTTTTGAATCTTGATATTTGGCGGGTGTATGAAGCTTTGGTTCCGAGTGATGATTAAAGCTTCGGTCTTGTTGTAGTTTATTGCGAGGTTGTTGTTTTGACACCAACTCGTCATTTGGGTAAGGCAGTCTGTTATCTTAGAGAAGTCCGGGTTGTCGATTGATATCGGGGTGTATATCATGATGTCGTCTGCATATATTGTGTATTGAATGTTGTTCTCTTTCATGATGTTGCAGATTGGTTGGATGTAGATGTTAAATAGGAGTGCTGAGAGTGCAGATCCTTGAGGAACTCCTTGACGGACATTTATGGGTCGGGAGGTATTGTGTCCCACCTTGACCTGTAGCTGTCTTTCGGTTAGGTATGAGTGGAACCATTCCAATGTGATACCGTGTATACCAGTGTTCTTTAGTCTTTCCAGGAGCGTGTTGTGGTCCACTGTGTCGAAGGCTGAGGAAATGTCGATAAAGACCATTATGATTCCATACTTAGGGGCTTGTTTACAAAGCCGCGGTAGCGGTTTGCGATCGTAATCGGAGCCGCGGCCCCATTGATTTCAATGGGGCCGCGGCTGCGATCGCGAACCACTACCGCGGCTTTGTAAACAAGCCCCTTAGTCTATGCAAGTCCAGCTCTCTCACATAGTCCTTCATCCTTGTGGGGGAGCCCCCTTCTGCTGTATATAGTATTTTGAAAAAAAGCCTGAACACTCGGATTATAGCCGTACTATCTTTCTGTAGTACTCCCTGGTCATCGCACTGTTTTCGTACCCTTATGCACCTTCAAACAGCACGCCAATAATTTACCAGGCTTGTCCCCATGATGATATAACTGAGGGATGAGGTAGTATAGTATAATATTGACTTCTTGGCTTGCCGGTGTAGCAGCTCATTTAAATCTACCTGAAGTTCCCATAGTCTCTTCCTATTCCATACAGTGGGGATGTTCGCACTCAGGCATCTCGCCTGAGTCACTTGCTGCTCCAGCCATATGATTTGCTCCGCTATCAGTCACCGCTTCCTTGCTAAAAATCCTATTATATCACCTCTCAACACCACCTTAGCAGTCTCCCAGACCAGCTCGGGGTCCCCCTGATGACACTGGTGGTTTAGCTCAAATTCCTGCCATCTCTGTTTAAGAAACTGGTGAAACTGGGTATTCCTATACAGCTCCAAGGGAAACCGCCATATGCGAGTGTGTCGGGCGTCCCCTCCCCATTGCAGTTCTACCCAAATTAATGCATGGTCGGAAATCTCTATAGGACCAATTTGTGCATCCCCGATTTGGGCAAAAGGGCCCTCCGATGTCAGGATATAGTCGATTCGTGCACTCGAGATGTGTGCCCGGGATTGGTGTGTAAAATCTTTTTCTAAGGGGTGCAACAACCTCCACGGGTCCACTGCTCCCAGCCATGAGCGAAGTCGTTTCAACACATGGGCCATCTGACTTCGCTCCCGGGTGCCATCCCCTCTAGACGTATCAATGTCCACACCAAAGACCCTATTGAAATCTCCACCCAGGATCAAAGGAAGCTCTGGCATTTGTTCCACTTTGGAGGCGAGGTGGTTGTATAGGTCCTGATCTACCACATTTGGGCTATACAAATTCCCCAGTATCACCGATCTGCCCTCTAGGACACCTTGCAACAACACATACCTCCCCGTCGGATCAGTAACTTCTCTTTCCACCACAAATCGCACTCGCTTATGGAGAAAGATGGCCACTCCTCCCTTTTTCCCCCGATCGCGGGGGCCCCCCATACCTGTCCCACCCAATCCCTACAAAGTTTGAGGTGTTCTTCAGCAGTCTGGTGGGTTTCTTGCAACAGCACTATATTGCATTGCTGTCTGGCTAGTGCGATAAAGAGAGAGAAAATTTTGAAAGCATTTCCCAATCCACAAACATTCCACTAAACTATCTTCAGGGCAGCGGGGTAGTGTCAGGCCCCATCCACACGGTCATTATTAATCTCCCGGAAGAAGCTCTCTCCCAGCCTGGAGCTCCCTCCTAACCTTTCCATAGTATCTATCTGGGTACCCCCGTCGAATTCCTGGTTTGCGATCGACCCCCCCCTTAACCCCACCCCCTTAATTCCCCCCTTTCCCTCCGCTTCTCTTCCTCATCCCTCATTATAAATCTGACGCCTAGCTACCTAATCTAGCAAGGTCCCGCTTAATGTATACGCCCCCCCCCCCTTTCTGAATCGGCACCCCATAAACTATACCCAAAGTCCCCTCCTCATCCCCCCCACATCCACCTGCTCGTCAACAGCATACAGTGAGGGACTGTAGGGAGCCAATAGCACAAGATAATGAAACAAATCAGCATGATCTCAACAAGTTAACTTAAACATTGTACATATTCTCTATTTTATGCACACTTCCAGGCATTACAAACCCAGGCCTCTAGGGAATCAGTCCTTCTGCTCCAAGTCCTCTGTTCCCCCAACAGCTGTCCAGGACCCTCCGTTGCTCCTGGCCCGCCGCTGAATGCTCTGCCACATAAAACTGATCCCAGCCTCGCAGCCAAACAATGATGGTTCTCATTTTTGTGTTCCTGTAGAGCCAAGGTCTCCCCCGCACAATTTTCTTGATGTAACTGCTAGCCTCCTCAGCTGATTCAAATGACCGGTGTGTCCCATCATGAAGCACATGCAATCTAGCCGGAAATTGCACGGAGAATTTTATCTTTGCCTCTATAAGTTTCTGGCAGAGAGGGGCATATGCTCTCCTTCATTGGCTGAGCGCCGCTGAGTAATCCTGCGCAATGCGCAGTTTTAAATTGTCCCGCATAATGACCCCTTTCCTCTGCGCTTCTCTCAATACAGCCTCTTTTTGTGGAAACTGCAGAAATTTAGCTAGCACCACTCGTGGCCTCTGATCTCAGGCCTGTTTGTTCCCCACCCGGTGTGCCCGTTCAATCATCAGCTTACCACCTTCCTCCGGGCCTTCAAACAGCTGTGGGAGCAGCGTTTCCAAGTATTGTTTCAAGTCTCTTTCAGAAACAGTGTCTGGGATACCCATAAATCTCATATTATTACGTCGAGACCGGTTTTCCATGTCATCCAGTTTGGCCTTATGGGTTTGTAACTGCAATCTCAAGCCCTCCACCTCCTGTGTCAGGGCCTCAAGCCCATCTTCTGTGTGCCCAATGAGGTTTTCCGCTTCTTGCAGTCGTGTTCCCAAGGCTCCCATGGAGTTGTACAAGGTATCTATTTTTGCTTGTAAAGCTTCAAATTGTGCCGATAGTGCCCCGGCTACTGCTGCCGATACCTCCTCCAAGAAGGCGGGTGACGCTGGTGAGTTTGGCGCTATTATTCCCTCTGCCATTTTGCTTGAGCCTCCCAGGCATTCTCTCTCTCTCTGTCCTGTTTTTGCGGCCGCCGCCATTAGCCAGGTTGCTCACCCCGCGTATCGGCACGTCCGATATCTCCTCCGGTTTAATTTTTTCCGGCGTTTTAGCTCCTCTATATGCTCTTATTTTTCTGGTTCGGGGGGGGGGGGGAGCGCAACTGGAGCGCGAGCGAGTCATGTCCGCTCGCCCTCACCGCATCACGTGACCTTCATAATTCATTGGTTTAAGTCCTACCTAACTAATCGCAGTCAATAGGTCATACTCAATAATACCCTTTCCAAACAATTCCATCTAACCCAAGGGGTCCTACAAGGCTCTGCGTTATCTGCATTACTATTCAACATCTATGTTCAACCAATCTGTGATGTAATTCATAAACACAATGTGGATTACAGAATCTACGCAGATGACATCATGCTATCCACAGCATTAGATGCACTAAATCCAGACTATGGAAAAATAAACTGCTTCAAAGACATCTCACAATGGCTCAACTTTGTGAACCTTTCAATCAAAAAAAAAATCTAAAAAAAACCCCGTAAGTCCTAATGATCTCTAGAAACAAATCATTTTCACCACCCCCACAACTTCAAATAAACGGTTTCTCCCTCAAAATCAAAAAAGAAATAAAATATCTTGACATTCTACTAGATCAAAACCGCAACATGACAAAACACATCAGCATGATAACACGAACAATATATAACAAGACACGTATGATACAAAACAAGACCCCCATTATCTTCAGAGGACTTCCGCACGACAGCCCAAACATTTATTGGCCTACACCGCTTCAGTAATATTATCCTACAAGGACTACCCAAACAAACCCTGAAACCACTCCAGATGGCGCAAAACACGGTTGCTCGCACTATAATGAAAGTTTCAAGAACCGAGCATATAACCCCAATTCTGTATCACTTACATTGGCTACCTGAGAATCAAACTCAAGGCAATACTAACCACTTTAAGGCAATAAACAACATTGCCCCAACACACCTCACCATGCTAATCCATGCTCAACAAGAAAACAAGAAGTAGAAGAAAAAACACGAGGAACCTTCTATCCATCCCGACAGCTTCTAGAAATGCAAACCAATCAACAACAAACACGGCATTCTCATTATTCTCCCCTCTGCTATGGAACTCTCTTCCAAACAGCCTATGTGAAATAAAGGACCTATCCACATTCAGAAAAAAGCTCAAAACACTATTATTCACTGAATCCTACCAGTCCATAATGGATAAACCGGACTCAATTTAATGGACATTCAACTATTTTAACATCCCTACCACACCCTGCCCTCACATAGGCCACCTTGATGTAAATTAATATGCTATTATACATCAATCTCTATAGTGATACTCCAGACCTGTAAATAGTTGGCCACTTGCTTCTTCCTGATGGCAGAGTATGTTTTAGTTTAAGTTAAGATTGTTCATTGCATTAACTATTCTGTTCCTTGTTCACTGTAAACTGCCCAGGCAGTACACTTTGGTTCTCTGTAAACCGCCTTGATTATGTGATAATGCGGTATATAAGACAAATAAATAAATAACACAGGTACACTAAAAAAAATTTCTTTTTAAACTGCCTCTAATGTTTCGATTGATTTTTACGTTTTTTGGTGCGCTGAATCCAAATCTGGTAACCAATTTGCTCCATCACGTACAGAGTTTTTGCTACATTGGGTTAGCAGTTTGAGGTGAACGTTTCAGATTGAGTGCGATCGAGATAAAAGTTTCTTGGATGAATTCTTTATACTAATTGTTTAGTAGTTATTCAAATAAGAATAAAGAAAATTGTAACAAGGCAGCACATAAGAATAGAGTAATGTCAACAAAACACACTGTGATGGTAGCAAAATTGTCTGCACTTAAAACAGCCACATACATGTGCACAAACATTGAGCATATAAGAGCGAGGTTAGACACAAAGCAAAGCAATGTGCAAAAAATGTTGTACAGGTATGTATGTAAGAATAGAAAACACAAACCGCACCATTGCAATACATGAAGACAAACACCCGATGGTGTGAAAATAAAATTCTAATAAATGAGATCCGACACTGTGGTAATAACTAGCAAATTTTTATTTCAAAGTTTAGTAAAAACACGATATTTGTCTACACAGTTTAGATTTGAAAGTCATTCTTGGGTCAATCAATCTCCTGGTGGGCCCATTTCTTCTTCCCCCGAATGCTTCTCTTGGTGTGCTGCTTGGCGTATTTTTCATCTGGGGTTTCCCGCAGCAGCAACCAGCAGAAATCAGCCATCATAGTGGTGTTCCATCTTCCTTGGTACCTTCTCTCTGCGTCCTTGATGTCCTGGTGAAACCTTTCACCTTGTTCTTCACTGTACGCCCCCAAGTTTTCGGGAAAGTAGTTCACATGGGAGTGCAAGAAATGGACTTTCAGGCTCATGTTACAGCCTTGTTCTTTGAAGGCATTGAGCATCCTGGCAACAATATCCTTATAGTTCTCATCCCGCCTGTTCCCCAAGAATTTGAGAACAACATCCTTGAAGGAATCCCAGGCTTCTTTTTCCTTCTCAGACATCGTTTCAGCGAATGCTCCATCTGAAATGAGTTTCCTTATATCAGGGCCAACAAACACTCCTTCCTTTAGCTTTGCTTCAGAAAGTCGGGGGAACTTTGAGCAAAGGTACCGAAAGCACTCACCATCTTTTGGAAGGGACTTGATGAATTGCTTAATGAGACCCAACTTAATGTGGAGAGGTGGTAATAGAATTTTATCACGAGGTACCAAGCTCTCATGAAGAACATTTTTCTCACCGGGTCTCAAATACTCCCGAATTGGCCAGTCTTTTTTCCCCCAGTGTAGGTCGCGGGCCAGGTTATCCCACAAGCAAAGGAAGCAGGGATATTTGGTGAAACCGGATTGCTGCCCTAATAGCATGGATAGAATTTTAAAATCTCCACAAATCATCCACTTATGCTCATCATAACGAATCTTCTGAAGAATCAGGGCCAAATTCTCGTATTTTTCTTGGAGAATAACAGTGAGCAATAGGAACTGAAGCGAATGTGTTGCCATTATGAAGAAGAACACCTTTTATGCTGTCTTTTGACGAATCAATGAACAGCCGCCATTCAGCAGGATCATACTTGAATTTAAACTTTTCCATCACTCCGTATATATCGTTGCAAAATACCAAATCTTCCTCTTTGCTGAAATACTTCAAAAATTGTGTCTCGCAGTTGCGGTACCAATAAAAAGTTGTTCCTGGTGACAATAGATTTTTCTGTTTAAGCCGAGAACCTAGCAGTTGGGCAGCATCTTTTGGGAGTCCTAAATCCCGGACTAAATCATTCAATTCAGCTTGAGAGAAAAGGTCAGGTTTCGGATCTGGTTCAGTTTCAAACTCGGAAGTACTGGATTCATCGGGAAAAGCCATCTGATGAGTCTCATCATGATCAGAACCGTCCACACAAATATGATCCAAAGATTTTGGTGGTTCAGGCACAGGTACTTCGTTGCTATGAGGCATAGGCCTAATTGCTGAGGGAAGGTTGGGGTCACTTATTACGTTCTTATTTTTTAAGTTGTATCCCTTCACAATGCAAGAGCAAAAATAGCAGTCACTGCTGTGGTCTCTTTGTTCACGCCACATCATAGGTATTCCGAAACGAAATGCTTGTTTTTTACCTTTCATCCATAAGCGTAGATCTTCCTCACATGTCTTGCACACTTTGTGAGGAGCCCACGGTTTGTCTTGATCGCCTAACTTCAAACCGAAATAGGCGAAATATACTTTTTTAATAAATGCAGAAATGTTCCTCTGCCGCTTTTTCACGGTATATTCCCCACAAATAAAACAAAAACTGTCTGGAGAGTTGACGCAACCTCTGGCTCTGTGAGCCATCACAAATACACAGCACTGCAAACTACAACTGTAGTGAACCACTTCGGAATAAAGCTGGATTACGACTGAGCAAACAAAAGGTAATAATGAACTTGCAAGGAACTGAAATTTGACAGGAACGTTCATGTCGCAACCACCGTGTTTGAGCGAGCGAACGAGGCGAGGCGAACAGGAAAGAACATGCGCCAGCGCGAGTACTGGATTTAGCCCCCGCCTCCCAATTGTCCTGTTAATGTATAAAATGAATACAAAACACTCTAAAATATCATGAGGGAGTGTTTCTAGTTAGTTAACCATTACAACCTCTATTTTGGGCCAAGAAAATAAACTGCAGTCGGCTAAAAAGAAATTATGTGAACATTCCTTATATGGGTAAGAAATCTAATTTTGCAAGAAAACGTGACGTGATGGAACATTTTGGCTATTTTTCCTGGATTCAGCACCCCAAAATCTATAGGAATCAGTTGCAAAACTGGAGGCAGTTTTTTGGTAGTGTACCTGTGTAATCAATCAGCAGGAGGGGGCTAGCAGTGAAACAAGGGATAAGCAAGAAAAATGCCCTTTGGGAGAATTATACAAAAGCATATCATTGAAGTTGTTCAGTGGTTTAGAAACCTACTACAGTTCAGAATGACATCTTTGTAGTTCAGTCTCAGCTGAATGGTCATGAAGTAGACATGGGAACTGAACTGTTCCTGCTCTCTTACAGGTGGACTGTGCAGGACGAAGTACACAATATGGGGGAAGATTTCACTGCCATCTGCAACTTTTCATGGTTTTACCTATTCTGTGGATAAATGGAAGGCAATGCTGTCAGTCTTGCTACTTTGTTATAAATTACTAGGTCTAGTTACTGCTTTGAAGGGATTGTTTATTAATATAGGGGCCAATACTCAGCACTGCTATCTGTATTAATATTGATAAAGGTGATCTCAAATATCACTGGCTTTTTTTTTTATCTGCCTCACCAGCTTCACCTTTAAATGGATTGTATAAGGTTGTTTATCAATTTAAACGGCCTAATACTATCCACATAACATTAAAAATATTGATAGGCAAATTATGCATTCACCAGATGCCATCAAGGCAAAATTAGATCTTACTTGCTAATTGTCTTTCCTTGAGTCCCTCCAGGCCAGTTCAGTACACATGGCTTTTCTCCGCCCATGACAGAGTTCTGATATCACCTTACAAGAGCTCCCGAACCCATTCTTCCACTGACAAAACAGACTCAACTACTTCTTAACTGTACGAGTTCCTATCGGTCCTAGACCCTTAGCCGTATGTTATGCCCCAGTTCAAGAAGTTTTTTTTTCAGAAAACTTCTTGAACTGGGGCAATGAAGCCCATCTATGTACAGCAAAAAAAATATATATATTTATGGGGTTTTTTTTCTTATTAACCAGCCATCCTGACTAGAAACCCCCAAAAAGGGCCCCGGTGGAATGTAGCATTTGTGCTCCCTGTACCAAAGTCTCGTCCAAGCCACCCGGACTTGCTGCGCCAGAAACTGCGCACCTAGGCACTCTTAAGAATCGGGCGGATGCTGGACTGGCCTCAAGGGACTCAAGGAAAGACAATTAGCAGATAAGGTCTAATTTTGCTTTCCTAATCGTCCCTCCAGTTCAGTCCAGTATGTACAAAAGCAATCTAAGAAAGGGAGGGACCTGCAACTCCTGCTTGGAGCACCGATGCCCTGAAATGCGCTAGTTGAACATCCAGGCAATAGTGCCGCGTAAAGATATGCAGCGATGCCCATGTCACTGCCCAACAGATGTCTGCTGGGGGCACCAGACTGTGTTCAATCCAGGAAGACGCCTGTGCTCTAGTAGAATAAGCTCTAAGCTCAGGCACGGTATAAGCTACGGCAATGGTCTGTTTCACCCAATACGCGATAGAGACCTTGGAGATAGTCTCCTCCTTTTGTGAGCCGTCAAAGGGCACAAACAATCATTCTGACTTCGGAAAGGACTCTGTGTGCTTAAGGTACCTGCGCAGCACCTTGCACAAATCCATAAGATGAAGCCGGCGCTCCTCCACTGACTGTCCCTGTGCGGTAAACACTGGCAAGGAAACCGCTTGATTCAAATGATTCAGTGAGACCACTTTAGGAATGAAGGACGGCACTGGCCACAGTACCACTTTCTCTGTAGTGATCCACAAAAACAGCTCCCTACACAATAGGGTCTGCGGCTCCGAAATCCTCCTGGCTGAACAAATTGTGACCAGAAACACCACTTTCAACGTCAGGTCCCTGAGTGAAGCACTAAAAAGCGGCTCGAATGGAGCTTCTGTTAAGGCGGATAGGACTAGATTAAGGTCCCATGGTGGAACCACCAAACGAAAAGGAGGTCGCATCTGTTTCACTGCCTTAAGGAACCGGACCACATCTGGATGACCCCCCAAGGATCACTCACACACTCACCCCATGTAGTAAGAGAGGGCAGCCAGCTGGACTTTAACAAATTTAGGGCTAGCCTCTTCTCTAGCCCATGCTGAAAAAACAAAAGGATGTCTGGCAATGAACAAGAGAACAGGTGAATGTCCCTCTGGGGGCACCAAGCCTCAAATATGCGCCAGACCTATACGTAAGCCAGGGAGTACTACTACTACTACTACTACTAAGCATTTATAAAGCGCTACCAGACGCACGCAGCGCTGTACAAAGAAAAACACAAAAGAGACAGTCCCTGCTCAAAAGAGCTTACAATCTAAAAAGACAAAGCAAGAAAAGGAGAAGAATAAGATAAGAACAAGGGCAAAGAGACGAGAGCAGGAGAGACAGGACAAAGGCAAGAGGTAAGAACAAGTGTAAGAGGAAGAAAGAAAGGGGAAATAAAAGAGGGGAAGGAAGGAGAACAGCAAAATCAAGAGCCAAAGGCAGAGGCGAAAAGATGAGCTTTTAACTTAAGTTTGAAGAGGGACAAAGAAGATGCCTGGCGTATAGACAAAGGAAGCTTATTCCAAGCGTAAGGTGCAGCAAGGTGAAAAGAGCGGAATCTGGAGTTGGCAATAGAGGAGAAGGGCATAGCAAGAAGCAACTGGGTAGAAGAACGGAGTTCACGAGGGGGGAAGTAGGGAGAAATGAGAGAAGAAAGGTACTGAGGAGCCAAAGAGTGAATGCACTTATAGGTCAGAAGTAGAAGCTTAAAGGGAATACGGAAATGGATAGGGAGCCAGTGAAGAGATCTGAGGAGAGGACTAATGTGGGCAAAACTAGGCTGACGGAAAATCAAAATGGGCAGCGGAGTGCTGAATAGACTGAAGGGGGAAAAGATGAGACTGAGGGAGACCAGCAAGAAGCAGGTTACAGTAATCAAGACGGGAGGTGATTACGGAATGGATGAGGGTTTTAGTAGTGAGCTCAGAGAGAAAGGGGCGGATTTTGCCAATGTTGAAGAGAAAGAAGCGACAGGTCTTAGCGATGAGTTGGATATGAGAGGAGAAAGAGAGCGAAGAGTCAAAAATAACACCCAGATTGCGAGCAGATGAAACAGGTTGGAGAACAGAGCCATCAACAGATACTGAAAAAGAAGAAGAAGAAAGGGAAATTTTAGGAGAAAAAACGAGAAGTTCAGTCTTGGCCATGTTCAATTTCAGGCGACAATGGAACATTCAAGGAGCAATGGCAGAGAGACAGCAAGAGATCCGGGACTGGAAAGCAGAAGAAAGATCAGGAGTAGAGAGATAGATCTGGGAGTCATCAGCATAGAGATGGTACTGAAAACCATGAGAGGAAATAAGCACATCAAGGGATTGGGTATAGGGAGGAAAAAAGAAGGGGACCCAAGACAGAACCTTGGGGGACACCAACCAAGAGTGGGGTAACAGAGGAGGAGGAGCCACCAGAACATACACTAAAAGAGCGATGGGAGAGATATGAGGAGAACCAGGAAAGAACAGAATCCCTAAAGCCAAGCGAGGACAAAGTGTCAAGGAGAAGATCATGGTCAACAGTGTCAAAAGCAGCATTAAGGACAGAGTAAAAGCCTTTAGATTTAGCCAGGAACAAGTCACTGGAGACTTTGACAAGAGCAGTTTCAATAGAGTGCAAGGGACGAAAACCGGATTGTAAGGGATCGAGAACAGCATGGGAAGAGAGGAAGTCAAGGCAATGGCGGTAAACTGCATGTTCGAGCAGTTTAATAAAGGAAAGGAAGGAGAGAAATGGGGTGATAATTAGAAGGACAAGAGGGATCAAGTAAGGGTTTCTTAAGGAGAGGCGTGACCACAGCATGTTTAAAGTCAGCCGGGACAGTAGCAGTGGAGAGCGAGAGGTTGAGAATATGAGAAATGGGGGGACAACGGTAGAGGAAATAGAGGAGAGGAGATAGGATCAGAGGAGCAAGTGGTGAGCTTGGAGGAGAGAAGAAGAGCAGTTTCATCAATAGAAATCATGGGAAAGGAAGAGAGGGAAACTGGAGAGTGATCTTATGGATTTTATCATGGAAGTAATCAGCCAGAGCCTGGGCAGAAAGGGAAGGAAGGATCAGAGGCGGAGGCACTTTGAGGAGAGAACTGAGAACAATGAAGAGATGGCGAGGATCAGAGGCATGAGAATTAGTCAGGTGAACAAAGTAATCTTGTTTGGCAAGAGCTAAAGCAGATTTGAAAGAGAAAAGAGCATGAATTTGAAATGAAGGAAATCTTCAGGGGAGCGGGATTTGAGCCAGGCACGCTCAGCAGAGCGAGCACAGGAATGAAGATAGCGAATAGTGGGAGAGAGCCAGGGCTGAGGTAAGGAACGCCTCACAGGACGAGGGATGAGAGAAGCGAGAACATCCAGAGCTGAGAAGAGTGCAGCATTATAGGACATCACTGCCATATCAACAGACTTGGAGGACAAAACAGGAGAGAGATGGTAGAGGAGAGAACCAGGGGATCAATGGCAAGAAGGTTCCTGAAAAGAGTGGAGGAGACAGGACGAGGCAGGGGCGGTGAAGATTAAAGGAGAGAAGGTGATGATCAGATAAAGGAAGAGCAGTATTACTGAAGTTAGAGGGAGAGGAGCAAGAAAAGAAAACCAGATCCAGACAATGACCACAAAGGTGAGTGGGGGCAAAGGAACAAAGTTGAAGGCCAAATGAGGAGGAAAGAGAGAGAAGCTTCAGAGTAAGAGGGGTTATCAACATGGATGTTAAAATCACCAAGAATAAGAGTAGGGGAGGTAAGGATAAGAAAGAAAGAAAGCCAAGAGTCAAAGTCAGAGAAAAAAGAAGAAATAGCCTTGTCAGGAGGACGATAGACAACAGCAACCCGGAGAGGAAGTGGGGCAAAGAGGCGAACAGAGTAGACCTCAAAAGAAAGGAAGGAATGAGACTGAGGCAGGGGAAGAGGTTGGAAATGACAGGAGGGGGAGAGAAGAAGGCCAACCTCACCACCACGTCCTGTAGGACAAGGAGTATGGGAGAAATGGAGGCCACCAAAGCAGAGGGCAGCAACAGAGGCGGTATCGTCAGGGAAGAGCCAGGTCTCAGTTAAAGCAAGAAGATGAAAAGCGTTGGAGAGGAAAAGATCATGTGTAAAAGAGAGTTTATTAGAGACAGAATGTGCGTTCCAAAGGGCACAAGAGAAAGGGAGAGAGGAAGGGGAAAGAAGGGGGGATATGAATAAGATTAGACAAATTGCATGAGGAACTCAGTACAGAATGAGATAAACGTCTAGGAGGGGAAGGAATAGGGGTGAAATCACCAGAAGAGGGAGATGGAGGAGAGGGAGAAGGAGAAGCTAGAGGGATATGGATGAGATTAGCCAGACTGCGCATCACAAAGGAAGGCAGAAGTCAGGGAAGCAGCAATAGGGAAGAAGGAAGACAAACCTAAAGTGGAGCCAATGTAAGGACAAGAAAGGAGGAGAGAATGTAAGCACTGGAGGTAGGAGAAGAGAGTAGGTTAATAAAACAAAAGAGGAATCAAAGGATACAATAGGTACAACAGGCAGTGAAATATCAGACAATCAGGAGACAATGGGAGCAGACAGTTAATGATGCAGCGGAGGATCCCAGGAGAGGATGACAATAGAAGGAGCAGACATCGATGCAGCAGGAGAAGGCCAAGGTGCAGAAAACCCACCTGCGGACCCTGCCTAAGGGCCACGTGTCTTGCTACAACAAAGGCTAGAACACCTTGTAATGAAGACAGGTAGTTTATTTATAAAACAATCACTTATTTGACTTATTTAGAAAGGCAAGTAATTCCCTTAGTTACACATGAGTAGTTAGAAAAGATAACTAGAAAGCAATTATTTATAGGAGAATAATACATCACCAAACTGCATCATGGCAGCCCTTTACACATCAGCTGGGAGAGCTCAGCGAAGGCTGGAAAAAAAGTCTGGGATTCTTGATGCGTTGGCATGCGCCTGGCTAAGAAGATCTACTCTCTCTCTGTTCTGGGTTTTCTCTCTATATATTTTATTTATTTATTTACATTCTCTTATATACCGCGCTATTCTGCATCAGTGCGGTTTACATTGAACAAACTGAAATTACATTGAACAGGGCATTATAACTTGGAGATAACTATTTTACAGGGAACATGGGCTATGGAGGGTTAAGTGCTTGCCCAAGACCACAAGGAGTACCTGTGGGACTAGAAACCCCAGTCCTTCCAGCCCAAGGTTGCTGTCCTCTAGTGGGATTTGAACCCCTGACCTTCCGGCCTGATGTACCTTGCCCCAACCACTAGGCCACTCCTCCACTCCTATATATAGGCTGTAAGTGAGTTGCAGCTGGCCATCACATGATTCCTCACATGAGCTTATCTCTCTAGTTATTCTCCACCCCATACACCTTTGCTAATAGTAGTTTGACCAGTCTTTCTCCAGCCTTTGTTTGCTCCCAGCCTTCAGGTGATATACACATAGTAAAAGAAACTGTTGAGTTAGGGGTAAAAGAAACTGTTAAAACTATTTACCTAACTACAGAAAGACCAGGGAGGAGTTCTTCTCCTAGCAAATGGAGATCCATTAAAGAGAACAATTCAGCTAGCCTTCGAAACAATTCTCTTAGCCAATATAGAAACATTTACCTAGCCAATGTAGACAGGATAAGAATTAATCAATAGACGTTTTGAGCCTCTAAAACCATGGGGGGTGTCTCCCTTGAGCATTCTCAGATGTCTGACCAGCGTCTTGATTGTGTACTATGTGTATGTCACCTGAAGGCTGGGAGCAAACAAAGGCTGGAGAAGGACTGGTCAAACTACTATTAGCAAAGGTGTATGGGGTGGAGAATAACTGTAGAGATAAGCTCATGTGAGGAATCATGTGATGGCCAGCTGCAACACACTTACAGCCTATAGAGAGAGAGAAAACCCAGAACAGAGAGAGTAGATCTGCTTGGGCAGGCGCATGCCAACGCATGAAGAATCCAAGACTTTTCTCCAGCCTTCGCTGAGCTCTCCCAGCTGATGTGTAAAGGGCTGCCATGATGCAGTTTGGTGATGTATTATTCTCCTGTAAATAATTGCTTTCTAGTTATCTTTTCTAACTACTCATGTGTAACTAAGGGAATTACTTGCCTTTCTAAATAAGTCAAATAAGTGATTGTTTTATAAATAAACTACCTGTCTTCATTACAAGGTGTTCTAGCCTTTGTTATAGCAAGACACCATACCCAAGGGCCCTCTGGCGAGGCCCTCAGGCGCGGGCGCGCCTTGGAGCACTGTTCAATTCAAAGGTGGAGCAGCGGTTTCCTCACGGCCTGATTGGCCTTGGCGGTGGGGAGCAGGGAGGAGCTCACCTGCCTGCTCCCTTCCTGACGCCGATCGGGACAGTGAACTGGGAGTAGAATTCTTCCTGGCCTTCAACATTGTTATGACCGCCGGGGTATAACCTCTCCGCCATAAATGCGCCCGCTCAAGAGCCAAGCCGTAAGCAAGAACTGATCTACTTGCGGCATCGTATGGGCCCCTGCGAGAGCTAGTTGATTCTGTCAGGCAAGTTCCAAAGCTGGTCGATCAGAAGCCGAAGTAAGTCCACATTCCAAGGTCTCTGTGGCCAATCCGGTGCAATCAGGATCACCGGCCCATTGTGAGCTGCTATCCTCTGTAGATTGCATCCAATCAGCGCCCATGGTGGAAAGACATAGAGCAGCCCTTTCTCGGGCCAATGCTGAGACAGTGCGTAGAGCCCCTCAGACATGTGCTCTCTGCGTCAGCTGTAAAACCAGCTCACTTTGGCTTTGCCCAGAGAGGCCATGAGATCCATCACTGGCATCCCCCGGTGCACCGTAATGTAGTGATAAACGGATGCATTCAGCTCCCATTCTCCCAGATCCAACCGGTGTCAGCTGAGAAAATCTGCCTGTATATTGTCTTTGCCTGTGACATGAGCTGCGGAGAGTGCCGTCAGATGCTCTTTTGCCCATTCCAGGATGGGCCGAATCTCCTCCATTAGGGTCGCACTGTCCGTGCCCCCCCCTGCCAATTGATGTATGCCACTGTAGTTGCGTTGTCAGAAAACACCCGCACCGCTTTGCGGGCTATCCAGGGATGGAAGAACTGGAGGATTAAATATACTGCTCTCCAGGCGATTGATGGACCAAGCGCTTTCCTGACTGGACCACCACCCCTGTGTAACCTGAGACAGACAATGTGCTCCCCAACCCGTGAGGCTGGCATCCATCATTACCAATATCCATTGTGCAGCCTCCAGCGGGACTTTGGCTGTTAGATGCTCAATCTATCCCCACCAGGCCAGACTCCTTCACATGTTGGCCGAACATTTCAATTTCCGTGACAAGGGATGATGTAGCAGAGACCACCGCAAGAGCAAGGCCTGCTGCAGTGGCTGCATATGCGCTCTGGCCCATGGCACCAGATCCAATGCCACCGCTATCGAGCCCAGCAACTGAAGGAAATACCACACCGATGGAGCCTTCATGCCCAGGAACCTCTGCACCTCCCCCTGAATCTTCTGCACTCTGTCCTCTGGAAGCGAGATTAGTCCTGAAGCCATATTGAACAGAGCTCCCAGGTAGACCAGCCGCTGGACTGGCTCCAGTTGACGTCTGGATTGACTACCCAGTCCGAACTCTGAAGGAACGTCACCACGCTCTCCGGGGCAGAAACACCGATTTTGCCCCGATCAACCAGTTGTCCAAATAGGAATGTACCAGAATGCCTTCTTTGCGCAAGGCCGCCGCCACCACCACCACCATGATCTTGGTGGAGAGGTTGCCAGTCCGAACTGCGGTGCCCAGAACTGAAAGTGCCCCATTGGTACTGAAAAGCACAGGGAGAGTAGATGCTTCGGCCAGGACGGACAGGAACTTGCCCTGCCGTACTGCCAAGATGACTGAACACAATGTCTCCATCCAAAAATGAGACACCCGAAGTGCGTGATTCACATTCTTGAGATCAAGAATGGGCCGAAATGTACCCTCCTTCTTGGGCACCACAAAATAAATGGAGTATCAACCTGAGCTGCACTGGTCTAGCAGCACCAGGACCATCGCCTTTAGGAACAACAACAACCGGTTCAACGTCTCTTGGACTGCCCTTGCCTTGCTTGCTAGGGCTTTGCAAGGCGAGGCCACAAAGGCGTCGGACAGGAGTCGCACAAACTCTAGAGCGTACCCCTCTCGCACAATCTCCAGAACATAAGAACATAAGATATGCCATAATGGGTCAGACCAAGGTCCATCAAGCCCAGTATCCTGTTTCCAACAGTGGCCAATCTAGGTCATACGTACCTAGCAGTTTCCCCAAAAGACACAGGTTCCGCAGTGCTTGTACTGGGTCAAGCATTGATATCCTGGGTCCCTTCTTAATAATGGTTTATGGACCTTTCCTCCAGGAACTTGTCCAAACCTTTTTTTAAACCCAGCTACACTAACAGCCTTTACTACATCCTCCAGTAACAAATTCCAGAGTTTGATTACACGTTGACTGAAAAAATATTTTCTTTTATTAGTCTTAAATAGTTTACCCTGTAGCTTCATTGCATGTCCCCTAGTCTTTCTATATTCTGATAACGTAAACAATCGATCTACGTTTACCCGTTCCACTCCGTTCATTAATTTATAGACTTCTATCATATCTCCCCTCAGCCGTCTCTTTTCCAGGTTAAAGAGCCCTAACCTTTTTAGCCTTTCTTCATAGGAGTATCCTTCCATCCCCTTTACCATTTTGGTGGCTCTTCTCTGAACCTTTTCTAATAACGCTATATCCTTTTTTTTTTTTTTTTATTATTTAAAGGCAGCACAAAATTACAGAGAAACAGTAAGGTAATGAGTAGCAAGCAAAGTAGAAATACAGGCATGACAATTGAGAACTCATAAGCAAAACGTAGAGCCTTTTTTTTTCTGTATCTTTTTGAAATCCCCTACTCACCGCTCATTACTCTGTGGCAATCCCAAACCACCCTACCCACCATCACTAATTACCTTCCCAACCCTCCTAACCCCCCCCCCACCCCTCCATCTTCCTCTATGACTCTCCATGCTTAATAAGATTGGTGAGAGAGCATTACCATATTAGATCAAGCGAAAGGGGAAAGATGCCCAGAGACAACACCTCTCACGGATGTGCATAGTCGGCATAGCCAAGGAGCGTAGTTGGCCCCGGAGCAGTCAATGACTATACTTCAAAATAAAGGCCTCCCACACTTGTGCAAACTGAGGCAGGCGTAGCTTTCCAGCCGCCACCCCACGCTCCATGGCGTACGTGTCCCACATCCGTTCCAACCAACTAGAGAAGGAGGGTGCCGGGGTCTGCTTCCAAGCAGCCGCCAGCACCAGGCGAGCCCCATTCAGACCATGTCGAATCAAAGTTAGCTGAGGGGCTCTGGCTCCCAGGACATTCGTACCAAAAAGAAAGATACTCGGGTCCCAGGGAATGTGCAGCCCAACCAATTGTTTTAAGTGATACTGGATCCCCCTCCAGAAGGTGTGAATACGTGGACAGAACCACCAAATGTGTGCCAAGGTGCCCTTCAGCCCGCAATTCCGCCAGCACAAGGCGTAAGCCCCAGGATATGCACGTGCAATCCGCTCAGGAGTCATGTACCATCGGTAGAGAATTTTATAATTAGTTTCGCAAGCATTAACCGCCACCGAGCTCTTCCACAATCTACCCTCAACCTGCTCCCAGCGTTGCTCCGAATAATTAAGAGTCAGGCCACGGTTCCACTGCTCTCTATGCTTCCCAAGTCCCAAGTGCCACTCTTGGAGCTGGGAGTACAAAGCAGCAGTAAGGCCTTTCGTAGTGGTGCTCCCTTCACACAAGCGTTCGACATCTGACAGATCACGAGCAACCTGAGAGCGAACAGCCCGGGCCCGCACCCGCACCCAATGAACCGCTTGCGTATACTGGAAGAGATGACAATCAGGCAGCTCAAAATCATCTTGAAGGGCACCAAAAGAGCGTAGCCGGCCCTCATCAAACAGGTGCCCTGCTCTGCTAAGTCCCCTATGCCCCCACATTCGGAATAATGGGTCGCTCATCCCAGGTGGAAACAGAGTGTTATCCACAATGGGCGCTAGGGGAGTCAATTCTGTCCGCTGAGATCAAAAGGACCTGTCCCAGCATTGGAGGGTGTGCAGAATGTAGGGATTATCCGAGCGTGGACTCCCTCGCACTCCAGAACCGAGCCACAGTCTATCGCCCAGTCCCGCCCCTCCCGAAAGACAGTGTTCCAACTGAACCCAGCGCTTGGGAGTATCAGTGTCCATCCACTCCACTCCCGCACGACATTGTGCCGCCATGTAATACCATTGGAGGTTGGGCATCCCCATACCTCCACGGCGGGTCGGCATATATAGAGTTCGACGTGCGATGCGGGGTCGACGGAAACGCCATATAAACTTCATCAGCATTGCCTGCCAGAGAGTCAAAACTCCCCGCGGGAGCGAGATAGGGAGTACCTGAAAGAAGTATAGGAACTTCGGAAGAACCACCATCTTAACCACCGCAATGCGCACAAACCAGGACAACATCAGCCCAGCCCAAGATTCAAGATCCTGTCGAACTTGCTGTAGGAGTGGAATATAATTTTCCTTATAAAGAGCCGCACGGTCAACCGTTAAATTCACTCCCAAATAGCGTAAGCTACCTGTAACCCAACGAAAGGGATATGAGGCCTTCAATTGCGAGCAGACCTCGTAGGGGACCCCAACATTTAAAATCTCAGATTTAGTGTAGTTAATCTGAAATCCCGAGACCTGAGAGAAGGCAGCAAAAAGTTGCATAGCAGCAGGGAGAGATACAATTGGATCTACCAAGGATAAGATGATATCATCCGCAAAAAATGCTATTCGATACTTCGCTGAGCCCACACGAACATCCAGTATGTCGGCGTGATCACGAAAACGCTGCGCTAAGGGTTCCATCACTAATGCAAATAGCAATGGAGAGAGAGGACACCCCTGCCGGGTGCCCCTTTCCAGGGCAAAACTTGCAGACTGACCCCCATTAATGCAGACACGTGCCCTAGGGTCTTGATATAGGCTATGAACCCAGCTCCGAAAATTAGGGCCAAACCCCATCACTTCGAGGACACCCCACAGAAAGTCCCAGCTTACGCGATCAAAAGCTTTCTCAGCGTCAATTCCTACCAAAAGTGCCGGTTGGGGGTCCTGTCGCGCAGCATGGATAACCTGAAGCATCCGCCGGATATTGTCCGCTGCCTGTCGGTCCGGCACAAACCAGACTTGGTCCGGGTGTACTAAAGTTGGCAAGATCCAGTTCAATCGAGTTGCTAACACAGATGCTAGGATTTTCACATCCGTGTTGAGCAGGGAGATTGGGCGATAGGAAGCTGCTTCCTGTAAGGGTTTACCCGGCTTGGGTATCATAGCGATAAGAGCTTCACGCTGGGAGGGGGGCAGCGGCACTCCCCGCAACACTTCATTGAAGAGCACCATCAAGGTCGGTGCCAGTTTTACTCTAAACGTTTTATAGTATTCAGCAGGGAAGCCATCCGCACCCGGCGCCCCTCCGGACTTCAACCACTTGATCGCTGTCTCAACCTCCTCTACGGTGAGCTCGGCATCTAGTTGAGCGGCATCGGCGTCAGTCAATCGCAGCAGCGTAACTGATCGTAAATACTCCTGCACTTGATGTAGGTCGACTGGCCCAGCTTTGTACAGCCGTTCCAGGAATTCGGTAAAGACTTCGCGGATCTCGCTGGAGACCAACCGCTTATGCCCCTGAGAGTCCCGGATGTCACGAATTACCCTCGAGGTATGTTGCTGGCGGAGCCTTAGGGCGAGAAATCTACCAGCCTTATTCCCCTGCTCGAAGAAAGTTTGACGCATTTTCCGTCGTATATTATCTAAGTTACGTTGCTGACATGCCTCCAGTTGAGCCTGGACTGCCCGCCATTGGCGCAGGACACGCTTAGAGCCTGTCCGAGCATGCTCTAGTTGCATGCGCCGAGCCTCTGCCTCTAATTGGCAGCATTCCTACTTCCAGGCCTGCCGAGTACGGGCTGCTTCAGCTATCAGGCAGCCTCGCGCGGTAGCCTTAAAGGCTTCCCAGACCGTTGGCAAGGGGACCTCGCCAGTGTCATTTAGCTCAAAAAATTCTTTGAGAAAACAGTTATGATCCTGAACAGCGTGCTGTCACCGCAAAAAGCGAGTATCGAGACGCCAGAGTCGATGCTGGTCACCGTAAAAATATGCCGGTAGGGTGATCCAGCACGGCGCATGGTCCGACCACGTCAGCGTCCCATGCCCCGCCTCAACCCTCTCGTTTAACAAATGCTGATCTAAGAGAAAATAATCAATACGGGTGTGTACCTGATGAACCGGCGAATAGTATGTATAGCTTTTTTCCCCTTCGTGTGTGTCTCTCCACACGTCGCGCAAGCCTAAGTCACGCATTAAGCTTTGCAACGCCTTGCTAGGTCCACGTGCCTCCCTCTCAACTTTACCCGTCGAGTCCAAATGAGGGATCAGATGAGTATTACAGTCCCCGCCGAGTATGATAAGGCCGGTTGCAAATTCGGCCAGGTAGGCTTTAAGCTGCGCAAAGAAGGACACCTGGCGTGCATTGGGGGCATATACATTGGCCAATGTTAACAAATGACCTTCTAGGCGTACATTCAAAAAGAGCCATCGTCCCAAACTATCTCTTTTAACATCTTCAACCTGGAGGGAGAGGCTTTGATGGAAAAGTACGGCTACACCGCACTTCTTTCGCCCATTTGCATCTGAAGCAACCCATACCTCTTGGTAAGGTTTATGTTTTAACCACCCTTGTTTGCTTGAACGGAGGTGTGTCTCTTGCAAGAATACTATATCTGCTCTCAAGGATTTCAATTCGGCAAACAGCAAGGAACATTTTCCAGGAGAATTGAGACCCTTTACATTCAAAGAAATTACTTTCAACATAGGTAATCAACTTATTTTACCGCTGTGGGCTCCCCACTCCGCAAGACCGTTAGTCTGATACAATAGAAACATTCTCTCACTTCCCCAACTTTTGATAGTATTCGGAGATATTCCCCACCCCCAACATACCCAATTCCCAATCTCAGTAGATATCCGAAAAACCTTCTCCGCCTTCCCTTCCCCCCAAATCAATCTTATGCATGGTGGTCTCCCAACCCACCCGTCCCTCCCTCCCTCCCAGCTGTACCTTCTGCCTGTCAAAATAACAGGGCACGGTAAAGCTAACCCCAAATCCAGTTCCACCCGGTTCCCCATGCTATAAAATATCAACATTTACCGTGTGGACATACCCCCAGTCTGCAGTTTAAAAGTAGCTGACGGTGTTATTCATCCCTCATTCCCTATCCCAATGACCATGTCTTCCCCTCCCGGTTTAACACAGTCAGAACCTCGTGTAAACATTAAACCTTTAGAACGTTAACCACCAGCATGATATAAAGCTGACTTGTTCAGGCATGAGACAGCAAATACTTTGCAATATCAAGAGAGTCAATTAGAACGCCCTCAATGCCTAGAACAGTGTCTCAAGTAGTCCAGGGACTCTCAAGTGGGTCTTCCCACTCGAGTCCATTTCGAGCGCTGGGGCCTGGTTGCCGATGGCTCCGGCATTGCATTATCATCCACCAGGCCCGCCTGCCGCAACGCTCTCCAGGCCTCCGTGTGATCTTTGGCTGAAATTTTTTATTTCCCAAAAGGAAGTTCATTCGGAAGGGAAAAGACCAGGAGTAGCGAATCCCTTTGTTGTTCAGTACCGCTATAATAGGTTTCATCTCTCTGCGGCAGGCCAAAGTGAAGGCCGACAGGTCTTGGTATACATGTATCGCTGCCTCCTGGAAAATGAACAACTTTTTTCTCCCGGCCTCTCCGCAAAAGAAGCTCTGCATCCGTATAGCGCAGGAATCTGGCAATAACATCCCGCGGTTGGTTGTTTGGCGGTTTTCCCAGGGCACGGTGCGCCCTCTCGATCTCCATCTCTTGACCCCGGGATGCAAATTCCTCAGGTGTAAGTAGTTGCTCTATCAAAGTCTGAAGCACGACCTGTAGGTTCTCAGCTCCCCCCACCACTTCTGGGATGCCTCGGAAGTGTACATTGTTGCGGCGAGATCTGTTTTCAATATCATCAATTTTATAGGTCAGCTCCATTGCTTGCAAGCGCTGTCTATCTGCTGCACATTGTATATCCACCAGAGTACTATCATAGTCCTCCATTTTGGTCTCGACCTCTTCCACTCGCGTGCCTAGGTCTTTTATATCAGCTCGGAGTTCTGCCATGGTGCTCATCACTTCCTCGCGCATGGAGCGGAATTCACTCGCTAGGTCCTCAAAGCCCCTGCGAAGCTCCCTTTGTAAAAGAGCGTGGGATAATGAAGCTGCGGGATCCAGTTCAAGTTCACTCACTGTTTCGTCCCCTGATCCATCAGACAGCGATTTTCGAGGTGAGGTGTTTTGAGTTCCAGTTTTGCCCTGCAGACGTTGCGAGGCTCGCACTCCGTCTCGGGTCTCAAGCCCCTTGGCTTTAGCAGCCATGAGATCCGCTTCACGTAGGTTCAGAACAGTAAGGGGCTATCGATGAAGGGCAGTAGAAAGTAAGGTGAAGTAAAGTCCCGCTCTTGGCCAGCAGATGGCACTTCACCCAAGAAAAGCTATCTAAATAGCAGTATTCAATAGTGGCAGGGGTGAGGTGCTAGCATTTCAGTTGCAATTCTGTCGGCTATACTTAGGTAAGTAATCAGCTGGGTTGAATTAGAGATCAGTGGAATTCCGGTCCGCTGTTCTGTACTGCGCACACAACTTCTTAGTCAGCTGTAGGTCTCAGCACAGTTCTAGGCCTCTGGGTAGTCTGCTCCCGCCAAAAGTGCCTGGAACGCAAAGATGCTTGTGCGTTCCAGAAGCACGTGGCAATGGCCTCCAGCTCGCTCCTGCAGGCCTCCGTGATTTAGTTTGCCGCAGGTCCGGAAGTCTGGATTAGCTCTCACCTCCTCCAAAGACTGCTGCGACGTTTCTGCTGAGCCAGGAGGCAGGGGAACCGCCAGAGATTGAGTACTTTAATGATGGACCCGTGTAGTCTCAGCGATCTCCTCTACCGCCAGGCCTGTCGTCCTTCCCCCAAGGTGATGGCCCGTTCGTCCGCCGGCCCGCGGGCCCCTGCTCGTGCTCCCCCAAGATCACTGAGGAGGAGCGGGTCAAGCCGGAACAGTGCGACCGACACTCGCAGCAGTGCTGCTCCTACCGCGAAGATCTGCGGTTGCTCTTCCGGCGTTCGGTGTTGCAGTGGGCAGGAGATGTGGGGGGCCGCAAGTTTTCACGGGCAGATTCCTCGTCCTCCAGCCCACGGGGAGTGCCGCCGCTCGTTCTTTCCCACACCCGGGAGGCTTCACTTGTTAGCTCCAATCTGGAGCAAGTGAGTTCAGGGGGAATTGCTTAGTTTAGCATGTGTTGGCTGGTGATAGGGGATTCCCGGGACGGAGCTGTCTTAAGCTGCGGCCATTCCTTCTCGGGCTCACCAACGCTATATCCTTTTTAAGATACGGCGACCAGAATTGCACACAATGAAACGATATAGAGGCATTATAATATCTTTTGTTTTATTTTCCATTCCTTTCCTTATCATACCTAGCATTCTATTTGCTCTCTTGGCTGCCGCTGCACACTGGGCGGAGGGTTTTAACATGTTATCCACAATGACGCCTAAATCTTTTTCCTGGGTGGTGGTTCCTAATGTGGAACCTTGCATTGTATAACCATAGTTTGGGTTGTTCTTCCCTAGGTGCATAACTTTGCACTTGTCCACATTAAATTTCATCTGCCATTTTGATGCCCAGTCTTCCAATTTATCAAGATCCTCTTGCAATTTTCCACAATCCTCTTGGGTTTTAACAACTTTAAATAGTTTTGTGTCATCTGCAAATTTGATAACCTCGCTCGTTATTCCACTTTCCAGGTCATTTATGAATATGTCAAAAAGTAGTGGACCCAGCACAGATCCCTGGGGTACACCACTATTCACCTTTCTCCATTGGGAAAATTGGCCATTTAGCCCTACCCTCTGCTTTCTATCTTTTAACCAGTTCCTGATCCACAGTAGTACACTGCCTCCTATCCCATGACTCTTTAGTTTTGCCAAAAGTCTCTGATGAGGGACCTTGTCAAAGGCTTTCTGAAAGTCCAGATACACTATATCAACCGACTCACCTTTGTCCACCTGTTTATTCACACTTTCAAAAAAACATAACAGATTAGTAAGACAAGATCTTCCTTGTCTAAAGCCATGTTGGCTGTCTCCCATTAAGCCACGACTATCTACATGTTGAGTAATTTTGTTCTTTATGATGGTTTCCATCATTTTTTCCGGTATTAATGTCAGGCTCACCGGTCTGTAGTTTCCCGGATCACCCCTGGAACACTTTTTAAAAATTGGTGTTACATTGGCAATCCTCCAATCTTCAGGTATTAAAGATGATTTTAATGATAGTTCACAGATTACTAATAGCAGGTCTGCAATCTCATATTTCAGTTCTTTCAACACCCTTGGATGTATACCATCCGGCCCAGGTGATTTGCTACTCTTCAGGTTATCTAATAGTTGTAATACATCTTCCCGATGTAGCGATATTTCCTTCAATTCTTCCGCACCTTTAAATACCACTTCAGTCATGGGTAACATCCCTACATCTTCCTCAGTAAAGACCGAAGCAAAGAATTCATTCAGTCTCTCCGCTATCGCCTTGTCGCCTCTTAGTGCCCCTTTAACTCCTCTATCATCTAATGGACCAACTGACTCTCTCACAGGTTTTTTGCTACGAATGTACTTGAAAAAAATTCTTTATTTTGCGTTTTTGCTTCCGCAGCAAGCTTCTTCTCAAATTCTCCCTTTGCCTGTTTTATCAATGCCTTGCATTTGACTTGCCAGTGCTTGTGCTGTTTCCAGGTTTCGTCATTTGGCTCTTTTTTCCATTTCCTGAAAGTTGCTTTTTTGGCAAAATCAGCCTCTCTGATCTCACCTTTAAACCATGCTGGCAGTTTTTTGGACTTCCTTCCACTTTTCTTAAAGCATTGATCAGTTGTGATAGACGCCGAGACGGAATAAAACTGCTATAGCCGACCTCTGATTGCTATGCTTTCCGCCTGGGCTGTCCTGGCATCACTGGGGCTTCTTGGAAGGGATTTGTGGAGCAGAGTAGGAACCCCACCCAGACCCCCAGTAGCCCCAAATGGGCAGCCACCTTACTCCGTAACATTCCCTTTGATAGGGAGCAAAATAGTTGGCCCTGAAGCTGCGGAGGTCCCTAGGCTGACCTTGTTAGGGGGCCCCTGCTTTGGTCCTTTATATCTATCTTCCGGCAGCCGGCCGTCCTTGGAGCCGGCAAGGTCTTGACCAGCTTATCCAGCACCTCCCCAAATAGCAACTTGTCCTTGAATGGAAGTCTACTTAGTCTGCCTTAGAGGAAGCATCCACTGCCCAACTGCAAAGCCATAAAAACCTGAATACCACAATAATCGAGGCCACAGACTTAGAGGAGGTCCGGACCAGATAATAGAAGGCATCTGCTAAATAGACTGAAGCTGACTCCAGCTTAGTCCTATCCAAGGCCGTCTGCCCTTCCAGATCAGGAAGCATCAGCCTCTGAATCCAGCGAATAGATGCCCGGGACACATAAGCTCCACAAATAGTGGCCTGCAGTGTCAGGGTACTAGTATCAAATGCCTGCTTGAGGAGTGACTCCAGCTTACGGTGCTGGAGATCCTTCAGCGCTGTTCCATCCTCCACCGGTATGGTTGTCTTTTTGGTCACCATGGAGACCAAGGCATCCACTTTGGATATCCGGAGCAGGTCCTGGTCCTCCTGCGGGATAGGATACAAGTAATCCATTGCCCTGCCGCCCCTCAGCCTAGCCGCAAGGCACTCCCATTCTGAATCAATCATTTTCCTGATCACTCTGTGGACTGGGAAACAAACACATAAGTTCCTTTGAACCCTTGTAACAAGGGATCCTCCAGAGGCTCCTCTGCCACTGCCGGCGGAGGCACAATATTCAAGGCTGCCAAAGACTGCTTAATGAGGGCCGACAGTTCCTCCTTATGGAATACGCGGACCACATATGGATCCTCTCCTGGTGGAATCTCGCTCTCTTCCAGTGCTGAATCCCCCGTCTCACCCCAGAGAACCGAGGGACCCTTCTCCAGCTCCTCTGAGGTCTGAGATGGTGGAGAGTCCTGACCCAGCCAGGGCTCAGGATCTTCTCTGGCCTTTTTCACTGTTTAGGAGACCCCTCCTCTGGGTGTCCCTCCTGCAGGGAATCGAATGCAGCCCCAACTCCAGCTCCAGTTTGTTTCTGGCCCAAACTGTCCCGCTTTAGAAAGTAAGCCTTGTGCATAGACAAAATAAATCTGGGAGAAAAATAGTCCCTAGGCTCCCTTTCTTTTGTCTGGCTTGCCTGTATCTCTGGAGGAAATGGCTGCCTGCCCTGAAATGGCTGTCTTTCCTACCAAAATCGTATTCTTCCTGAGCTTCCTTTCAGCTGCCACTGCACTTTCCCTTTCTGCGGGCATGATCGTGCTCCTGCGCCGACCCCAGGGATGAAAAGGAAACTGAGTCGGGGAAGAAACAACCAGGGAAGAACCACCAAGCCACGCAACATGGCTTTACACTGTCCGACCCCGACGCTACTGTGGCCGTAGAAAGAACCGAAGGCCCCAGCAATGAAGCCATAACCACGCTGCCACGTGACACCAAGGGAACTACCATAAAGGAAGGCCGAGGGGGGGAGGGACTCTGCCCACATGATCTGCCGCACACAACCTCAACCACTCACATTCCTATGCCGCTCAGAAGCCTCCTTCTCAGTTTGCTCTTTTTGCTTTGCTTTTTTTTCTTTCAACAGACTTTAGCCATCCCTGCACAAGCAGCACAATTTGGAGCCAAACCCCACCGTGGAGCCTGAGGAAAGCTAGCAACCTGTTGCCAACAGACCCCTTCGTCTTGCTGGGGGGAAAAAGGGACCTGGGGCACCCAGATAATTTATCCAGGGCTCTCCTGTGCTCTGCCAGAGCCAGAAACTAAGGCAGGCCCTGCTGTACTGCCTGCCCCCATCACCCAAACAATACAGGAAGGTGAAGGACCCCAGCCAAATAAGTAAACTTTTTTTTTCTTTGAATTCTATCCTTTTTTTGTATTTATCGCTGTTCAGTGGAGTCCACGATACAGAACACTCAGCTGCTGAGGAAGACTGGGTTCTGGACCTGAAGAGGAAGCACTTGTAAGGTGACATAAGAACTCTGTCATATTCAGTCCTCAGCTGCTGGTGGGTAAGAAAACCCATGTGTTCTGGACTGGCCTGGAGGGACGATTAGGAAACACATGTTTTGTTTTGAACATCAGCCAGATATTGCTTATGCTCTTTTAATGCTGTGAGTATTTAATATTATCCACTCTACTGTCCAGCAGAGAGTTTTCAAGTTTGTTAAAATGCAAATAAAAATGACAATCACCCTCCTTTTCAATCTATTTTTATTATTGACTACAAGTTATTACCAACCATCTGCCTACCTTTTCCTATTTCCTACAGAAGTAATCAGAGCCATACAAGTCTAAACCATAGAAACAAACTAAAGAATTATATCCCATATATAAAATGGGGATCCTTTCCTACATTTGATATTTACTGCATGGGTATTTATACTGCCCCCCCCCCCCCACGATACAAACCCCGCCAACAGAAACCAAATCCCCAGTGGTCCAGATCCCTCTACCCACCAAATAAAAAAAAAAATCACCAGTGGACCAATGGCCCCAGATCCCCCCTCCCTTCACTCAAGCAAGAAAATCCCCCATAGCACCGATCCCTTCCCCTTCCCATATAAAACAAAATCCTCAGTGTCCTCGAACCCCTTCACCCCCTTTCTGGTACCTTTAATCTGAGGTAGGAGTGTTGCCCACATGCACTGGCATCCTGAAAAATGGCAGCGCCTGGCCCCACGCAGTGCATCCTGGGATGTATCGGATGGGGGTCAGACTGCCATATAAGGCAAAAAAATGCCTTATATGGCAGTGTGACCCTCCAGTATTGCACTGAGATGTACAAGCTGTCTCAGAATGCAACCACATGATGCACCATGCAGGGCCAGGCACTGCTATTTTTCAAGATGCAGGGGAGGGAATGTATGGGCGACACTTCAGCTGCAGATTAAAGATACCAGGAGGGGGGTGGAGAGCTTGGAATACTACCATGGATTTTTTTTTTTGTTTTGGTGCGAGGGCCTATGGGCCACCAAGGATTGTTTTATTGGGGAGGGGGGGGGGGGATTGGGGCCACCATAGACTTTGTTTCTGTAAGGGGAATCAGCATCTGATGGCAACAGGTCTTTCCCTGATACTTAGGAAACTTACCAAACTTACACTCATGTTTTTGACTTGTTCTCCCAGTTCAATGCTGACTTTTTGCGCACTGGGTAATTTGCATACTATATTTCAGCATAGTCAGCATTAAAGTCAAGCTATGAAACCCTGTGCTAGAGCTTTAAGCATTAGGCTGTAGCGCAGGGTTCCTGCATCGGCCTGCAAGATAGTTTAAGATATCAGGGATAGGCTGACTCATTCCTGGTGTTACCTTTAAGGTGATAGGGTTGCCGGATGATTCCCGATATCAAATGATAACACAGTATTCCTGGAACTTAAGAAATACTGTTTTGTTTTTTATTTATTTACATTCTCTTATATACCGCGCTATTCTGCATCAGTGCGGTTTACATTGAACAAACTGAAATTACATTGAACAGGGCATTATAACTTGGAGATAACTATTTTACAGGGAACATGGGCTATGGAGGGTTAAGTGGCTTGCCCAAGACCACAAGGAGCACCTGTGGGACTAGAAACCCCAGTCCTTCCAGCCCAAGGTTGCTGTCCTCTAGTGGGATTTGAACCCCCGACCTTCCGGCCTGAAGTACCTTGCCCCAACCACTAGGCCACTCCTCCACTCCATTTTTGTCATTTGTTAAATAATTTCTTTCTTATAACACTTGCCACCTTAGACCCATGTTTCTGTGTATTTGTGAAGCTGCTTAAGTCTTTTAGACTTGTCTCTTGGGGAAACTGCTAGGTACATATGACCTAGATTGGCCACTGTTGGAAACAGAATACTGGGCTTGATGGACCTTGGTCTGACCCAGTATGGCATATCTTATGTTATTAGATTGCATTGCAGTATCTGGCAACGTATGCCCCAGGGGTCAATTTCAATTTAATCAAGCCACAGGGAAACCAAATAACACCAGATATTATATACCAAAATACTAATTGTAACTGGGCCTATTCCTTTTGACCTGGAACCATCTGACGGTAACGCTATTGGACAACAGGCAACATCCCCCTAAAAATCTCTTCAACCTTCACGCAGAAATGTACCTCCACCGCGAATGCTAGCCACGAATCTCACCATCCAGTGTTCCCTTAACAAACATCTGCGACCTCAAGCTTTCTCTCACCTTTCTTACTGTCCGCCCAAAACGAGACCCCGTCCTCTAAGCGCGTCACACGTCACTGCCGCTACTGCGCAAAAGCACTTCCTGTTCCAAGCTTAAGAACTTATTTTTACAAATGGAAGAGTACAAAAGAGAAGCCTAGGGTTCGTGTTCGAATCGTCTTCTGGACTAATTCCTATCGCTGTGCATTCCTGTTGTGCGTGTCTTTTTGTTGTAAAGACCATGCTTTGTTGGGCGGTTCTGAGAAACCTCGCCTTTAATAAGAGGGTCCTTTTTCCGATCTGTCGGTATTCTTTGAAAGACTTTAATCTGACGTTGCAAAATACAGGTACTTTATGTGTTGTTAATGTAATTACATTTATAAACCGTCTTTCATATAGTATTGAGATTTGAGGTTGTTCTATGAAATTAATAGGTAGCACTAATAACACAAGGTTGTGGTGCTTTGTTTTTTTTTTTTTAATTTAGCGCACAATTTGTAGAATTCGTTCCCAGAGGATGTGATGAGAGCGGTTAGCATAATAGGCTTTGAAAAGGCTTTAGACCAGTTCTGGAGGAAAAGTTCATAAACTTTTGTTTGTAGCCTTAAGAAAGCCATTGCTCATCTGTGGTTATAGCCATCATATCTATTAGGTTATTTATAGTTTGCCAGATTTAGATGCGTTTCTGTCCTATAGGAAACGCCTTTTTTGTATGATACAAGGTACTTAGCTTTTCACTAGGCATATAATAGAAACGTACCAAATTAAATGTTGTAGATTCTAGGAGAGCTGACTTGTTTAGGGCAGAGAGAAGAGTGTAATTGAAAGTAGAGGCCTGGAGTCAAATGCTATGGACGAAAAATCTTTATGGAAAACTTCACAATCTGAGTAATGGTTAAAGCAGTGCGCTGAGAATCTGGGAAGATAGGTGAGAATTCAATTGGGGTTCCTTTTGATTTTGGTCAAGTCATTTAACCATTTATTGCCTCATATACAAAGTCATGTTTTTTTAATTTAACAAGTTATTTTATACTGTTTTATCATTTCAATCAAAGCAGTTTACATTATAATTTAAACTTGGTAATGTACATTAAACAGGGACATTGATAACTTGGATTTTTCTGAGGCAATGGAAGGTTAAGTGACTTGCCCAAGGCCACAAGGAGTGCTAGTGGTAATCAAACCCTGGTCTTTTTTGTTACCAAGCCATTACTCTAATCACTAGGCTACTTCGTGAATGGAGCTCATCTTGAACTTCTGAGAACAGTTCACACCACAGCACGTACCTTAACAGGAGTAACAAAATAGGACCATATTACACCTACACTGGTTACTTCTAAGCAGCCGAATCAAATACAGGACCCTCCTCCTAAACGACAAAGCCATCAACTCTGACCCTGCATCTCACCTACACATCCTACTCCAAAAACCACAACACTACAAAATGAGAAGACAATCCAGCAAGAACACTCATCCTCCATGCAAGAACAAAATCTACGTAACAAGCATGTGTACGCTCATTTGAACAATACGCCCCATCCACATGAAACACGCTTCAGATACCATAAGAAACATCATGGACCTGCCCACCTTCCATAAACACCTAACGATCCACGTATTCACCAAATACTTTGGCATCTCCACCTAATCCTCCCCTATCCTCACCAACATAAGGATGCTCAGTTACACCTGACCTAACAGGTTCCACTGTTTATATTCTACATAAAGATTTTTTATTTGTGTTTTTTTTTGGGGGGGGCACGCATTTAAGGGACCTCTACAACTATCTTGTATAAGTTTTTATAGTTGTGTGCAGATGAGTCGCGGCAACACTGGATAGTTGTTCTAAACTGTATTCGGTCTTCAGTCAGGCGGCTCAATGTTGATAGTGACACCATAGGTGCTGTTTATTTTATCAATCCATCTCATTGCTGGCCTTCCTCTTTTGCATTGACCTTCTGCCTTACCAAGCATAATGTCTTTCTCTATAATCTTTCTCTTTGCATGATATGTCCAAAGAATGAAAGTCAGTCTGTCATCTGAGCTTCTAAAGAAAGCTTAGGTTTGTTCCTTATCGTTCCTCCAGTTTAGTCTTCCACCTCTAGGTTGTGCACCTCTTCCTGCAGCTTGGAGACTGGGCATGTCAAAGTCGTGACATCACTGGATATAGCCTGCTGGTATCTCCCATCAGCCTCCAGTGTGTCCAGTCTCCATGCAGCAGGAGGACATAGTGAGCCTAGTTTCTGGGTTCACTTGGGGGGAACAGATAAGGAGCATTTAGTGTGACAAATTCTATTCTGATTTTACTTTTGATTTTACTTTTAATTCAGTTACCTTTGGTTAATTGGCAATCAGGGATTAGTTCCCTTTAGTTAGGAGCAAATTTCCTTATTTACAGTAATTTTAAATTTTGAGCCTGTCTCTTTTTAAATGAGTAGCAGCTCTTGCCTTCCCTCCTTCAGTTATTTTCACTTGCTGCAGGCATTTGCCGGTGCGGATCTCTCTCTCCCTTGACAGTATGGGAGTCTCCTGGACCCGTACAGCCACACTGAAGCTGAGTGAGACGGAGCCTCTCCGTTGCTGCGGGATTTTAATTTTACTCTGTGGAACTGGCTGAGCGATCCTCACCGCGGTTGCCAGGCGCATCAGCACGGCTTGAGGATCGGAGGAATTCAAGGCGGTAGGAGCAGGCTGTGTGGCTTTCTGCCCTGCAGGTAAGGCCTTCGGGCTCCGTCGGTCTGCTGAGGCCTCCTTTTTGCAGCGGCTGTTCTTGGCGCCAAAATTAATTGGCTAAGGGGTTGCCATTTTCTCTCTAGGCATTTGGACCGCATGGCGAGAGTTGCCTGTGTGAGGAAGACAACAGGCAGAATAGCTAGATTTTTGGGCCTAGTGTTTCTTTCTTTTGTTTGTAGGATTTTTGAGGCTCGGGGGGTTCCTCAGCCTTAAGGGGGGCTGTTGTCAGTCCTCTTTATTTTTAAGTTTTATTCTTAGTTTTATAGGATAGCAGTTTTGGCATTGATCCCTGATACCACATGTTCTTTCCCTCCTAATCGTGTCTCTGAGGAGCATGTTAAGTCTCAGGATATTAGGCAAATTGCCAGTTTTTAGGTTCAAGAACAGAGCCCTAACTTGTAGTTGGAAGGAGGGACAGCCTGGAAGTGTGCTTTTATGTACTCTATAGTGAAAGTTGCCCAAAATTCACAGGGACAGGCTTAGGAAACCTTAGGATATTAAAAAAAATAGACTGACAGTTAAACTGTCATGCAAGAAGTGCCTGTGCTATGGTCTATGGCCACCAGAGGGCAGCTGGTACACTCAATAGTGCCTTTCTATGACTGGGTATACAGCCATTATCAAATTGATCATGCTCTGCAAGTCAGGGAAGAAATACCCACAGAGCCACCTCATGGGCTTTCAGGGGTTAGTGACTAAACAAGCAGCTGTAATGCAAATCAAGATTATATGACCACGATTTAAAGCTCTTAACTTCTGTATTGTTTGTCGGGCTCTGGTGCCCTAAAGGCCACCGGATGGCAGCACTGCTCATGAATCTCATATAGTATTCAGTGCCCCCATCCCTGGGGGAGGGGGGGTCGTAAAATACAAAATCGTATTACTCATCAGGTTCACACAGGCAGCAACCTCTAAGACCTCCATTTGCAAGGTTGTCGGTGTATGCCACTGCTATTTCTCTGACTGCAGGAAGGCCGGGGGGGGGGGGGGGTGCCTGTGTGTTTCATAGCTCCACTTAGCATGCCCTTCCCAGGAAATTCTCATCTATTTCTAGAGCAGGGTTTCGTTTCATTTCTCTGGTTGTGGTTAATGCACAGCGTTAGGGGCTGTGTTTGAAAGCTTGGGTCCCATGGACTTCGGTGGGATTTCAAAAAGAAAAAAACTCTCTTTAGTGAGAGAGAGCCTTGTTCATTTTTAGCTAACACTGTTGATTTATTCAGTGGCCTTTTGCGTCCTGAACCCCAAGGTCAGGACACTGTTTGCTTCCAGGGGTGGTTCTTTCTATTTTGCTCTTCAGCTCCCTGGCAGATGCAGCAGGCTGGCAGGGGGTGCGCAACGTGTCCTACAATGCTGAATCCATCCAGGATAAGGGGGGAAGGAAAACTGGGTGCAGCGGGGGCTGGTAGCTTCTTGCAAAGCTATAGGAGCAGTTCGGGTAATTTTAGCTGATCTGCTTTGATTTCATTGGAGTTGGCGGAAACTTGGTTTTTGGAGTCCTGTACTTTGATGTACATTTTTTTTTTTTAATCTCCTTTCGCTATCCATAGAAGGTCCTATAAAGCGTTAAAGTCGGTTTATATGGCAGGGTAATATTTTGGCTTAGCTGCAGTGATTATAGTGCTATGATCCGCTGTAAATATATTCAAGTTAAAAGGAATTATGGTGATAACTCTCTTGGACAGTTGTAACAGGTGCTTGGGTGAGCGCCATGGCCAGTCCACAGATGTGGAATGCTCTGCCATAAGCATTATGTCATGAGGGGTGTGGTTGTGTGGTTTCTTAATGGAAAATATTCCCGTTTAGTTTGGCTTTGCCCAAATTATAAGATTTTACGGTAGATTTGTAATGTCTTAATTTTGGCTATATGTGGTTTAATTTTACATATGGAAAAGGCAGCTCAGCGGAGAGAGGTTGCAAAATAGAACTCTGGCCTTTGAAGCTATCTATGCTCCCATTTCTTTTAACAGAGGTTCTCCAGTATGGAGTCTCTGCTGGTGTTCAGCGAATGCCTTAATGGGGGCCAGAAGCACGCAGCCAGGCTAGTTCTCTAGTAGCAATGGCAGCAGCTCAGATTCTAGTAGGCATACATCATATGTGGGGCTTACAAGATGGCTTCCGCGCTGATCGGCATCAGCCAAGATGGCTGCCGGTTTAGACTGTGAATGTGGAGTAAGCCTGGATGAGGGACCTTGCGTTCTCTAGAACAGTGTTTTTCAACCTTTTTTGTGCAAAGGCACACTTTTTTCATGAAAAAAATCACGAGGCACACCACCATTAGAAAATGTTAAAAAAATTTACCTCTGTGCCTATATTGACTATATATAAAGTAATTCTCTTGAATAGGAATCAAACACTCACACCAACCCCCCTCCCCTGCTGGTTCACTCACACCACCCCCCCCCTCCACTGCTGGTTCACTCACCCACCCCCCTGTCACTTACCCCTCCTGCTGGGTCACTCACTCACTTACCCCCCCTCCCCTGCTGGTTCACTCACCATCGCCCCCCCCCCCGTGCTGGTTCACTCACACTCCCCCCCCCTCCCCTCCACTGCTGGTTCACTCACACTCCCCCCCCCCCCCTTGCTGGTTCACTCACTCCCCCCCCCCTTGCTGGTTCACTCTCTCACTCCCCCCCCCCCCTTGCTGGTTCACTCACCCCCCCCCCCCCCTTGCTGGTTCACTCACACCCCCCCCCCCCCTGCTGGTTCACTCACACTCCCCCCCCCCCTTGCTGGTTCACTCACACTCCCCCCCCCCTTGCTGTTCACTCACACTCCCCCCCCCCCCCCTGCTGGTTCACTCACACTCCCCCCCCCCCCCCCTTGCTGGTTCACTCACACTCCCCCCCCCCCCCCCCCTTGCTGGTTCACTCACACTCCCCCCCCCCCCTTGCTGGTTCACTCACACTCACCCCCCCCCCCCCCTTGCTGGTTCACTCACACTCCCCCCCCCCCCCCCCTTGCTGTTCACTCACACTCCCCCCCCCCCTTGCTGGTTCACTCACACTCCCCCCCCCCCCCTGCTGGTTCACATCACACTCCCCCCCCCCCCCCCCCCTGCTGGTTCACTCACACTCCCCCCCCCCCCCCCTGCTGGTTCACTCACACTCCCCCCCCCCCCCCCTGCTGGTTCACTCACACCCCGCCCCCCCCCCCCCCCCCCCCTGCTGTTCACTCACACTCCCCCCCCCCCCCCCCCCCTGCTGGTTCACTCACACTCCCCCCCCCCCCCCCCTTGCTGGTTCACTCACACTCCCCCCCCCCCCCCCCCCCCCCCCTTGCTGGTTCACTCACACTCTTCCCCCCCCCCCCCCTTGATGGTTCACTCACACACACACACACCCCCTCTGCCCAAGCCGCTGCTTCTGCTTTGTACAGAGCAGCGGCTGCACTACACTTACATTGAAAAGTAAAGAGAAACTGTGTCAGGAGCCCTCCGGTCATCGCAGAGCCCGAGGAAGTGATGTCATGGGGGCGGGCTCCTCACAGGCTGTCTTTCCTTTTCAAATTAACTTTATTGCAGCTAAAGTTAATTTGAAAAGGAAAGACAGCCTGTGAGGAGCCCGCCCCCATGACATCACTTCCTTGGGCTCTGCATGATCGGAGGGCTCCTGACACAGTTTCTCTTTACTTTTCAATGTAAGTGTAGTGCAACCGCTGCTCTGTACAAAGCAGAACCAGCAGCTGCATTGCTATAGGGAATCGCGTTCGCACCGCGGACTTTGGCACAAAAGCCGGTTTTTTGCTCTGGCCGCTCCCGATCTTGCGGCCAGAGCAAAAAAACGTTTTTTCAATGGCCGGTTTTACAACTGTGCCTGCAGCCGGCCTGGCCATGGAAAAACCGGCCAGGCCGGCTGAAAACCGGCCGGTTGGCAACCCTAATTTGTGAGCCGAGGCCACATGTTACGGATGAAATTGGAATTTTTCCCACGGCACACCAGACAATATCTCACGGCACACTAGTTGAAAAACGCTGCTCTAGAAAATGCCCTGCATACACTGAATCATTTCAATTCGATCAGCTACTGGCAGGACACAAGGCACTTTCGCATGCTTTTATTTTTTGCTTCAGTGGTCTAAAAGTGGAGTCTTTACCAGGTGGTATAATGGGAACTTGTCTGCAGTTTCTCGGCTTCTTCACTGCTGACTCAGTTGCCACTGCAGAATGAGAAAGCTGTATTTCCTAACACCAGGTGCTAGTTGAACTTAAACTATAAAGTCCATCTTTGTGCAGTCAGACGGAATGGGGCGTTATTCTAGCAGGAAGACAGTGGATTAGTATGCCTGTGTTTAGGAGTTTTTTTCTACTTCATATTGTTGGCACAGAAAGAGCATTTATTTAGTATACATTTGTATACCGCTACTTCCAGCGATCAGCAGCGGTTTGATTACAGATTGGAAATTGTCAAATCATGACAGGAAATTTTTGAGGTATAAACACATTGATTAGACAGGAAAGCACAGCACACAGAACTATTTTACAGGGAACATGGGCTATGGAGGGTTAAGTGGCTTGCCCAAGACCACAAGGAGCACCTGTGGGACTAGAAACCCCAGTCCTTCCGGCCCAAGGTTGCTGTCCTCTAGTGGGATTTGAACCCCCGACCTTCCAGCCTGAAGTACCTTGCCCCAACCACTAGGCCACTCCTCCTCTCTTAACATATGCTGAAGGAATGTTTGGTTAAGAGATGTCTTTGTGAAAAACAAAAAACAGTATTCAGCTGTCCTGAATTCGCCTGTTCTTGTTTGACATTTTGAGGCTAAGCAGGGGCAGGCCTGGGTACTACGTGGGTGGGTGCACACCTTGCACTACCAGGGGGTATGGACTCACTGTATGGAAGAGAGCCGTAGCAATCTTCTTTAGCGCAAGATAGGAAAGTAGATGGTTCACTGAAGCGATCGTTGGGAGCTTGTAAGGACAGAGCATTGCCCCCATTTGTGGAGCCTGGGGAGGCGAGAGCATGCTTCAAGTGGTTGCAGTGTTTACGGCAGTCTACTCACCTGGAGCAGGAAAGGATCAGGGAGTTGAATTGACTAGAGCCTGATTTGCTTTGTGGCAAATGTGCATTATGGCTTAATTCGAGCGCTAGCTAATATTATCGAGGCTTTCAGGGAAAGATACTCTTGTAGTGCCCGGTTGGACGAGATGGCCGTACTAGGCTGATATCATTCGCCTACTCGACAGGTTTTTCCTAGAAGTTGCCGGTAGCAGATGTTCTGCTGTGGCTAGGTCCGCGATGAATGTCTCAGGTGGATCAGTGCCCGCCTACGGTTTTGCCTTTGAATGGGTGGGGCTGAAGAAGAAGGGTTATTCTGTGTCAGTCTTCGCCACCTTGTTGAGAGTGAGGAGGCAGGCTGCTTCTGGTACATAGGTCCGTGCTTAGTGCCTTTTTGAAGGCTGCTGTTCACGGTGGCAAGTCCGGGCGACAAAGGTGTCTGTATCCTTGGTCTGAGTTCTCTGCAGGACAGTGTCTGAAGGAACTAGCAGCCAGTTCCTTAGAAGGTCCAGCGGGCGACTGTTTCCGGCTGTAGCGGTTCTGTGGAGGGAATAGCGCTAGATGTTCGCATCGATGTGTAGCGTTTCCTTAAGTTGGGACCCGACTGGGCTCCTCAAGGAGAGTTCGGGTGCCACCGGGGGATCCCAATGGGGCCTTAAAGGCATTAACTAAAGAGCCCTTTGATTCTTTACTCCAGGCGTCGGTAAAGGATTTGCTGTTATAGACAGTGGCTTTGATAGCTCTTTGTTCAGCGTGACGAGTTTCAGAGTTTCAGGCGTTGTCATGTAATGAGCCGTTTTCACCCTTTCTGGATAGAGGGTGATGTTGGCGAGCAGTCCCGTCGTCCTTCCAAAAGGTGGTATCTGATTTTTCTCCTGAGCCTATTGGTTTCTCTTCCAGTTCTCGGTTTTTCTGGAACGGGAGGTTTTTATTTGTAGCTTACGCCGATAGGAAACACAAAATGCAGGGTGCGGCGTTCGTTTCTTTGTTTTTGTGTGTTGGAGGTCCCCGCAAAGGGGAAGCAGCAGCGAAGGCGGCCATTTTGCACTGGGTTAAGGCGGTGGTTGCCTCAGCTTTCTGGTGGCGAGGTTGTATGATTCCGGGGGGCTTTCTGACTCTTGCTACCAGGGCGCAAGCAGCTTCATGGGTGGATCACTGTCATTCCACCAGGGGGGATTGGTAGAGCAGCTTCCAGGTCGTCTCTTCATTTCCTCAGTAACCACTACTGCCTAAATGTTTTGGCAGTAAAGGATGCCTGTTCCGGGTCGACGGTGTGGTGAGTTGGCTGGATAGGTCCCTCCCATTGATTACTGCTCTGTTACATCCCAGAGGTGGAGGACTAAACTGGAGGAACGATAAGGAAATAGAAATTACCCTTACCTGGTAATTGTCGTTCCTTGAGTGACGGTTTAGTCCTCATTCCCGCCCAGGGGTGTGATTTCTTCAGAGTTTATTTTCAGGCGGAGTGGAGCATCAATCTCAAGGAGTAGACAGACCCTTCCAGTTTCTAGATTGCAGTGAGTATTCCTCTGTTTCTTCCTTCTCTCTTATTTAAACGAGGTGATGGTATAGGAAACGTGTTTGCATAGGGGGGACGTGAATGTAAAGTTACAAAAAAAAAAAGAGAGAGAAAATATAAGACGGATACGGTTAAAAAGGTTCCTCAGGTTGAGGAATGGGGAGTTATTTAAAGTTATGGTATAGTTACTTATTTGTTCCTTTGAGTTTACTTTGTCAATAGTACACTGGAGGCTGATGGGAGATACCAGTGATGTCACGACTTTGACATGCCCAGTCTCCAAGCTGCAGGAAGAGGTGCACAACCCAGAGGTGGAGGACTAAACTGTCGTCACTCAAGGAACGACAATTACCAGGCAAGTGTAATTTCTATATCTCTAGTAACTGGTTTTTACTTCGGGCAGTCCATGGTATACACAGTATTCATCGCCAGCACCATAATTCAAAGGCATTAGCTTTTCTTCCTGTCTATCTTTTTTACTATCCAACTTTCTCATCCATATGATATTGAAAATACCATGGCTTGAACAAGTCGAATTTGGTATGGAGAGAGACATCTCTGTTCTTGAGAATCTTGTCTAGGTCCTTCATAGCCATTTTGTCAAGAAGTCAAGAAATCCGATGATGCATTGTTCTTGGCAGCTTTTAACCTACTTGGATCAACTATCAATAAAGAAATGACAACTATTTCAATTTCTTCTCCATCAATGATGAACTTATTGATTTTACCAGTTATCAGAATTTTAGTCTTAAAATTAGGCCTGTACCTTTAATGTAAAAAAGACAATGTTCCTTGATCTTGAAGCAAAGATTTCAGATTGTCTTCACTTTGAGCCAGTAATGTGTTATCAACATAGCGAAGGTTGTTGATGGCTCTTCCACCAATCTTCACACCTAGGTTGTGTGTCCTTTTGCTTTTTGATATATTTATAAATGACCCGGAGAAGGGAATAACAAGTGAGGTTATCAAATTTGCAGATGACACAGAACTATTTAAAGTTGTTAAAACCCATGATTATGGAAAATTGCATGAGGATCTTGATAGATTGGAAGACTGGGCATCCAAATGGCAGATGAAATTGAATGTGGACAAGTGCAAAGTTATGCACCTATGAAAGAACAACTCAAGCTATGGTTACACGATGCATGGTTCCACATTATGAACCACCACTCAGGAAAAAGATTTAGGTGTCATCGTGGATAACATGTTAAAACCCTCGGCCCAGTGTGCAGCAGCGGCCAAGAGAGCAAATAGAATGCTAGGTATAAGGAAAGGAATGAAAAATAAAACAAAGGATATTATAATGCCTCTGTATCGTTCCATGGTGCGACTGCACCTTGAATATTGTGTGCAATTCTGGTCGCCATATCTTAAAACGGATATAGCGTTATTAGAAAAGGTACAGAGAAGAGCCACCAAAATGGTAAAGGGGTTGGAAGGATACCCCTATGAAGAGGCTGAAAAGTTAGGGCTCTTCTACCTAGAAAAGAGATGGCTGAGGGGAGATATGATAGAGGTCTATAAATGAATGGAGTGGAACGGGTAAATGTAGATTGCTTGCTTTTTTGTCCCCTAGTCTTTCTATATACTAATGACATGCAATGAAGCTGCAGGGTGACCTATTTAAGACTAATAAGAGAAAATATTTTTTCACTCAACATGTAATCAAACTCTGGAATTTGTTACCAGAGGATGTAGTAAAAGATATTAGTGTAGCTGGGCTTAAAAAAAGGTTTAGGCAAGTTCCTGTAGGAAAGGTCCATAAACCAATATTAAAAGGGACTCGGGATATCACTGCTTGACCCAATACAACCATTGTAGCACCTATGTCTTTTGGGGAAACTGCTAGCTACTAATGACCTAAATTGGCCACTGTTGGAAACAGGATACTGGCCACTGTTGGAAACAGGATACTGGGCTTGCTGGACCTTGGTCTGACCCAGTGTGGCATATCTTTTATGTTCTTATTTTCTTAACCTCTTGGTGTCATCCTGTAACTCTTCTGGAGCTCTGTCATTTGTATCTAAAGCAGCAGATCAGTTTTGCAGGCAGTCTTTAAATTTTAGTGGTATACTCTCAAGGTCATATTTTGCTACAGTCATAAGTAGCTTGCTCTTTTTCAACTTTAGCTTGAGTTTGCATACAGAGTCGGCTCCAGGTTTTGTTTTTGTTGATGTTAGAGCTTGTCCATTGTTGACTTCCACAGATGTAGTCAATTTGAGTTTTGTACAATCCATTGGGTGAAATCCATGTGTACTGGCGCCGCTTGTGTTGCTGGAAGAAGGTGTTTGAGATGAATAGATCTGTTGGTCTTGCAGAATTCTATCAGTCTTTCTCCAGCTTCATTTCTATTGCCAAGTCCATGTTTTCTAGCCACTTTGCTGCCTTTTTTGTTGCCAATTTTTGCTTTCTAGTCACCCGTGACTATCAGGATATCCTGTTTGCATGTTCTGTCAATTTCAGCTTGTACTTTATCTTTATTAAACACTTGATATACTGCCCTAGTAGACAATGCCTCAGCGATTTACAATATCTATATAATTTAAAAAGAAAAATGAAAGGAATGCCAGTGTTCTCAGGAAAGAAGAGGACAGAAATCAGAGACGGGCAAGAGGGTGTCTCTGGTGAGAGGAGAAGGGGGTGGGTGGCAGGTGACTTGCTGAGAATTGCTGTGGGAGAGGTCAAAGGCAGTCTGAAAAAGTTGTGTCTTCAGCAGTGTTTTGAATTTGACAAAAGTGGTTTCAGAGTGGAGAGTAGGAGGTAGAGTTCCATAATGCAGGACCCAGGTAAAAGATGGCTGACTTCTGAGTCTGTTCAAGATGTGCCTTAGTGGCCGTAGGAAGGACCAGACAGTTGACATGGATGGCTCTGAGGAGCAGATCAGATAAATACTGTGGGGTCCCAGTGTAAAGAGCTTTGTGAACAGTAATAAGAATTTTATAGTTGATACAGTAGTGAAGAGGGAGCCAGTGCAGATGAATTAGGAGAGGGGAGATGTGGTCACGACAAGAGGAGTGAGTGAGAACAAATGCGGCAGTATTTTGTATAAGCTGTAGGTGACATAGCTGATAATGAGGAAGGCCTGCAAGTACACCATTACCGTAGTCCAGTCTTGAGATAACCAACAAGAGGAGAGTTGTGAGAGAGGGACAGATGGCATCACCTTCATCCTCTTTTGCAACTGTTTTTGGTGCATATACCTGAATTATAGTTGTTGATGGTCATTCCTCGTAGATGAATAGAAATTAAGCGTTCACTGATTTGCATTGCATTTCATTACAATTCTTGCAAGTTTAAAGCTTTATATATAGTTAAAATTGTTCTAATATAACAGTATCTAACCATATTCAATGTAAACTGCTTTGACCTGGTGAAAAGCAGTATATAAGCAATGCTAAATAAATAAAAGTATGAGCTAAATCTAGTTCCATTTACCCATAAAGCCCATACTCCCTCCTCCCTCTTTCTTTCTATCCCATTACATTTTTGGCATTCTTTTCCAGTTTCTATCTATTGTATTTCTGATCTTTATTGTAAATATGCTTTGATTGTCAAGGCAGTTTATCAGACCCGATTCCATCCGGACATAGAAGCCCTCTCTGCCCGACCGGAACAAGATGAACAGAGGGAGTTGTGGTTCTGATCCCGCAGGGTTCGTCTAGCCCAGGGGTTCTCAACCCTGTCCTCGGGACCCCACTAGCCAGTCGGGTTTTCAGGCTATCCACAATGAATATGAATGAGATATATATGCATTAGAAATAGCCTGCCAAACTGACTGGTTTGTGGCCCTCCAGTGCTGGATTTGGGGACCCCTGCCGTACACCTCTGTCAAGTACGATTGTGAGTGGGCAAGGTACAGATGTCCTCGACATCAAAAGGGTAGATAGAATGTGTCACATCCCTCCTAGTTTCTCACCACCACCAAAAAGTTGTCTAATAGACAATATTTTGGTGGTGGTGAGAGGCGAGGAGGTATGTGACATATTCCATCTAATCTTTTTGATGTCTTGGACATCTGTACCTTGCCCACTCACAATCTTAAATGACAGAGGTGTAAGGCCGGGGTCCCCAAATCCAGCATTGGAGGGCCACAAGCCAGTCAGTTTGGCAGGCTATTTCTAATGCATATATATCTCATTCATATTCATTGTGGATAGCCTGAAAACCCGACTGGCTAGTGGGGTCCCGAGGACAGGGTTGAGAACCACTGATCTAGCCCCACAGGATCAGAATCGTGAACAGGCTTGTATGTCCTGTTGGGAAGTCCACCCTGCTATTCATTGCTCAGAATGACCCCCCCCTCCCCCAGTGTTTAAATAAACCATACAGCTTATCCAGCCTGACCCTCCATATCACAACCTCTCAGTTAACAGCTTACAACCAATAATTAAAACCGACCACAGCACAAGACCAAGAAGAAAAGGAACCTCGGATACCATCAGCACACCAAAGGAATTCACCAAAACAAATCAGGCCTCATCAAGAAGGGCACTCTGGCAGCGCCCGCACTATGGAACTCTCTCCCTGACCTGATCAACCAAAGACCTCAAGGACTTCAGAAAGCTACTTAAAACAACTCTATTTACAGAATACTACAAGGACTTCACCTGAACTGACTCCTTTGTGCAGTATCTACAACGCTATACAGGTCCGGATCTTAGATCACCTTTACACATGGCTCTTATCTTGTGTATATATGTATATTGCTCACTTTGTATATAGGTCACCGATTAAAATCTAGCACTCTGCACCCCACATCACTCTTCTTGATCTCCCACTTCATGCTACTGACCACACAATTGCCTCGATTGTTTGATGTGCTAAACCGCTTTGATTTAACGATAAAGTGGTATACTAAATCCGTCTAAATACTAAGCTCTATAGTCCCCCATTTTTTTTTCTTTCTTGTAGAGATCTGTGTGTCTCATGCTTTCTTGAATTCAGATATTGTCCTTTGTCTCTACTACCTCCACTGGGAGACTATTCCACATATCTACCATTCTTTCCATAAAGAAATATTTCTGCACATTAGTCCTAAGTTTATCTCCTTTTACTTTCATCCTATGCCCCCTCATTGCAGAGCTTTCTTTTAAACGTCTATTTTAACATCGTATTGTATCTCTTCTCGTGTTTCTCTTAAAGATCTCAATATATATACTTTCTAAGTCTGTCCCTGTATGCCTTATGATGTAGCAAATTCTCTTTATCATCTCCATCCTCTTTATAGCCTTCTGAAGATTTATTTATTTTTCTATACCGCGCTATTTGTCAGCGTGGTTTACAGGAAACATGATTGTGCAAAGTGGGACTGCAGTGCACTTACAATAAAACAGGGTGCTTGAACAGGGGCAACAGTAAATAACATAACTATTTACATAACTATTTACAAGTAGGAAGGCGAGATTCTACATACATCTCATCAATATGTACAGTTCATTCAGCAAAGATATTGTGGCTGGTAGGTCGTTAACTGGGCCAGGGTCAGAGGTGGTGATCAGAGTGGTGTAGTAGGTAGGGGATTTGGACGGTGTGGGTTGGACATGTGAGGTGGTGGCAGCGAGATTTCGTTTGGGCAGGCGAAATACTGGCTAAACAGGTGACGTTTCAGTGCTTTCCTAAATTGGAGGAGGTTGTTGATGGCTCGGATGTCGGGTAGCAGAGCATTCCAGCAGGAGGGTGCGTAGAGGGCAAAGGCACGGTTTCTTGTAGCTTTGGAGCATTTAGTGATCGCTTTGGGAAGGATGAGAGTGTTAGTAGCAGCGGATCTTCTTAACCTGTTGGGGGGGAGTGATCTGGACCAGGTCTGAGAGGGAGGTGGCCGTGCATTTATTGATAGCCTTGAATGTCATTGTTAATATCTTGAAGGAAATCCTGCAATGAACGGGGAGCCAATGTAGTTTTAGTATTGGGGTAATATGGTCCTTTCTAGAGGCTCCGTAAAGAGTTCTAGCTGCAGCGTTCATTGCCAGTTGCAGGGGGTGCAAGGTGCTCTTCGGAAGTCCATGCAGTATGGAATTAGTGTGGTCGAAGTGAGGCATTACTAGTGCTTGAAAGACTGTTCTAAAGTCTTTTGGGTCGAGCAGCTGTCTCATGTGGCGCAGTGTTCGAAGTTTGATATACTGCCTTTACCATGTTGGATATCTGGGCATTCATGTTGAGATGTTGATCAAGCGTGATACCGAGGTATCATATCGTGGGCTTGATGAGGAGTTCGGCATCGCATACCTTCAAGGATGATGGTGGGGTGAATGCTTGGTTTCTGCAGATGAATAGGACTTCTGTCTTTTTGAAATTTATTTTAAGCTTCTGAGTGTGTAGCCAGTCCGTGACCGCATTAACGCATGAAGACAGGCAGGAGAGGTCAGGATGTTCAGTTGATATCGGTGTTTACATCAGAACATCATCAGCGTATATTAGACAATTGATATCTCCCCCTTCAACTCTTGCCTTTCTCACGTGGCCTCTTGGCTTTCACAACACCTCCTCCGTCTTAACCCATCTAAGTCCACCGCTATGTGGGTTTTGTTGACTGGGTCATGTCCATCTGTTGCGCCCACGATTGATTCTATCCCCATCCCTCTGGTGTCTTCTTTTCGGTACCTCGGGTTGATTCTTGACTCTTCTCTTTCTTTCCGTGATCATATATTTCTTTCCTTACCAGGCGTTCTTTCGCTATTCTCCGCCGGCTTCGGGCTGTTCGTTCAATTCTTCCTCTTTGGTCCCTGGTCACTCTCGTCCTTGCTCTCATTATCAGCCGTCTCGATTATTGTAATATCTTTCTGGCCAATCTCCCCAATTACCAACTCCGTCTTCAGCTTATTCAGAATACTGCTGCCCGTATTATCACCTTCAACCGTCGCTTTGATCACATTACTCCCATTCTCATTCGCCTTCATTGGTTGCCCCTCCGTGTTAGGTTTCATTACAAACTTCTGATTCTCACTCATCGTGCAATCTATACTAATAACCCTCTCTACCTGGCTGATTTAATCTCTCTCCACACGCCCTGCCGTCAGCTTCGCTCCCTTCATGCTAATCGTCTGGTCTTACCATCCCCGTCTCATGCTCATCTTGAAAAGACCTGTCATGCTGCTTTCTTCTTTCTTGGACCCTGGTTATGGAATGCCCTGCCTTCATCCCTCCGTTTAGAATCCTCCTACTCACAGTTTAAATCTTCTCTCAAAACTCATCTGTTTCAGAAAGCGTTTGATCTCCCCCTCTGATTTCCCTCCCTGATTCCGCCCCAGGTTATTGTCCTGTCCTAGCTTAGTTTGGTCTTGTCTCCCCCTTGTTTGTCTTTGTTGGTTGTGCTGTCTGCATTTTTTGTCCGTATTTTGTTGTTAATTGTCTATTGTTTGATTATTGCTTACTGTTGGTTGTTCATTGCCTATTGTTTGAATATTGCTTATTGTTTATCTTTTGCCCATGTTTAGCTGTTTATTGTTCGCTGTTTGTACGGTTTTTGTGCTATTCTTTTTCTTTCTTTCCTATTTTTGGCGTTCCTTTTTCCGTAGTTTGCAGTGCTGCCTCTTTATTTTATTTGTACACCGCTTTAATGTTTCTGACGTAAGCGGTCTATCAAGTGTGAAATAAAGTTAAAGGATCTGATGAGGGTGCAGATGGGTTGCATGTAGACATTGAAAAGGAGGGCTGAAAGTGATGATCCTTGTGGTACGCCCTTCGCTTGCAGGAAGGGTGCAGAACTGGAGGGGCCAGAGCGGACATGTTGCCATCTTTCATTCAGGTATGATGTGCACCATGATAGCGCAGTATTGCATACTCCCTTCTCGGTGAGGCGGGAAAGAAGTAGGTCATGACTGACAGAATCAAAGGCAGGTGCGATGTCTGTCTAGAAAAATGAGGGCAAAGGCCTGCCTGATATTGTCAATACTTATGGTTAGGGAACTGAGTAATATGGTCAGAAGGGTTTCGACACCATGTGATTCCCAGAACCCATGTTGGCAGGGGTCAAGGGGTGCATTGTTCTCGATATGGTGGTCTAGTTGTTGCTGCACTATTTTTTTTCCATGATTTTGGCTAGGAACGGGATGCTCGAGATGGGTCGGTAGGAGTCCATTCTAGCAGGGTCCAGGTTGTTGCTTTTGAGCAATGGTCTGATGTTTGTTTCAGACTGTTTGAAAAAGTTCCGGTAAGGAAGGATACCTTTTATAAGTTTGGTAAGGAATGGGCTGAGTTCGACCCGTAGTGTTTTTATCCATTGTGCTGGACATGGGTCATTCGGTGCTGTGGTGGTGTTTGTTTTTGATTATGTCTTGGAGTTCCCTATCGGAGTTGTGAATGAGGTGATAGTCTGGACATCGGTTAAGGTAGAGGAGGGAAGCAACTCTGGTGTGGCATCTGGAGCGCGGGTGTCAGATATGTTGGCTTCACTGGCTTTGGCTTGGAGATATTCTGCATATTCCTGGGGGTCTGGGTGGTTATGTTGGTCGGGAGAAGGTTCTCTTGCTAATGATCTGACCATGCTGAAGAGTTCATGTGGTTTGTTTAAGGATTGGAGTAGCCTTTTAGCATAGTATTGTTTCATTCTGGCTGAGACTGCTGAACGATGTTCGGCTAGGTGAGTGGTGTAGGCTTCATGACTCTCAGTTGATCTTGAGCGCCGCCAACGCCTTTTGAGACATCTGAGCTGTTGGAGGGACTTTCTTAGCTCCAGTGAGTACCAGGGTGATTTTGTCGTCCTGCGGGGTACTCTGATAGAAGGTGAGTCAATTCTGGCGTCTAGATTCAAGTTCCACGCTGCAACCATTTCATCGAGGCTCTGTTCAGGTGGGACAAGAAGGGGGTGCACTCTTTCCAGGATCTCTTTCTTATTAAATGTGCAGAAGCGCTTAGGTGCTGAGGTGTAAGACTTGTCCGAGGGCTGGGGGGTGGTAGGATTAGGGCAATCGGGCTGTGATCAGACCAGGGTACCGGACATGGTAAGGTTGGGGTTGTGGGTGGAGCTGAGAGCTGCTATCGGTGCAAATATCAATTCAAGCGTGTTTCCCTTGGTGTGAGTTGGCGCGTTAACCAGTTGGGTGTATCCTAACACTTCTAGGGCATCGAGGAAGGCCTTGGTGTGAGTGACCTGGAGGGTGGGGAGGTTGAAATAACCTAAGATCCAGTTTGCTGTGCATGGGTTTATGGGGTTGCAAGCGAGGTCAATAATTGTAGCTAGGTCATCTGGTGATGGGGATGGTGCCCGGTAGAGCAGGTTAATGGTGCTATGTTTATTCGCTATGGTGATGGAGTCAAGGGATGGGGTACTGCTGGAGGCAATCAGCTGAAAATGTAGGTCCATCTGGGTTAAGATAATTACTCCTCCTTTTCTATCTGTCCTGTGACATGAGTGGACAGAGAAATTTGGTGGGACAAACTGGTGAAGGAGGACGGTGTCCGAGTCTGACAGCCAGGTCTTGGTGATGCATAGGATGTCGAGGTCGGCTAATATGTCGACAATTGCTGGCCATTTTTGTTGAATAGAGCGTGCATTTACTAGGGCACACTTAAGGTTGCGGGGGAGATTATAGTGTTTTTGTTGGTGGGGCTTGGATTGCTGGAGGGCAATATAGATGAGGTGGGGGTAAGGCGTACGCCCCAGTTGGACTGTCTGTTGGCTATGGTACTCATAGCCTCTCCTCCCAGGGGCTGTGTAGTATTGGGATGGAGTTGTGATGAGCGGTGAGGGCTTGAGAGCCAAGTGCTAGAGCGAGCATCATGTAGCAAATGGCCAGGGCATAGGCATGTGTGGATGAGGTGGACTGTATCATGGTGACTGAGCAGTCTAGGGCTGAAGTGGAATGTGGAAGATGTGGTCTCCAGAATTGCAGACAATATTCCTCATTTGATCTCACCTTCTCCTTCCTGTTGGCCATTTCTCTTGCTATACCCAAGCATCCTTCTAGATTTCGCTGTCACCTTTTCTATCTGAGCCACTTTGTTTGTTTCTGATGACCTTAAATCACACCCAGGTCCCGCTCTTCTTCTTTCATGGACAGAAGTACTTTGCCTCCTACACTGTACCGCTCCTCTGGGTTTTTGCAGCCAACATGCATGACTGCATTTTTTAGCATTAACTCTCAGCTGCCAAATTGACTATTCTTCAAGCTTAGATCTCTCCTCATGTCATCTATTTCTATCTGGGTGTCTACTCTATTGCAGATTTTGGTATCATCCGCAAAGAGGCAAACCTTACCTGACAGCCCTTCCACAATATCACTAACAGATGTTAAAAAAAGGAGCAAAACAAGAACAGGTCCCTGTGGCACACCACTGGTAACCTTTTCCTTAGAATGAGTTTAATTTAACTGTACACTTTGTTGCCATCCACTCAACCAATTTCTGATCCAGTCAGTCACTTTAGGATCCATGTCTGAGGTGTTGAGGGGAAAAGCACCTTTTGACATCTACAGATTGTATCCCCTTGTCCAGAGACACCTTGAACTTTTTACCTCCCCACTGTCTCTTCCGGGTTCTCGCCACTTCTCACCCCTGCCTACCATGTCCATCATCCTTCTACCCTTTTTTTTTTTGTTTTGTTTTTGCTAAGATACTTCCCCTTTAAATTTTTACAGCTAAACTCCCCAGACTGTTTTGGTAGAGTCCATAAACAGGCTGCTGTCTTCTGCCCACAGGAGATCGGATCCCATCAGGCAGTGCTGCCTTGCACTGCTGTTATGCCCATGGGGATCTGATCTCCCGCAGCAAGGGTCTTTGCCCCAATGACAGGGTTTTTTTTTTTTTTCTCCTCCTCTGCCTGCAAGGGATGGGATCCCTGTGGGCAGCTTCCTGCCTTCCTCTCCTTTTGCTCACGGGAGATCGGATCCCCTCAGGCAAATAGAAGGGGTCTGCTAACAGTTTTTTTTTTTTTGTTTTTTTTTTCAAAAAGGGGTGGGTAGGGGAGTTAAAAATCCCCAGTACCCTATGCAAATTTCTGGTTGCCATGGTGACCTGCCTGGGATTTGAGGTATTGTCCCATCTTGGCAAAGTTAACTTTCCTAGTGTAGGACCCTCATTTTTCCATTTGATCATTTTATTAAGTATTTATTTAGTATCATTACAAGCATCACTAACATGTATCAAACTACACAACATTTTATGTATCAAACTTCCCACAACATTTGTATTTAACAATTTTATATATTCTATTTATTAATTCATATAATATTACTCTAAATACTCTTTATCATTCCCTTTCTAACCACCCTCCCCCGCTCATCCATCCTCCATTATTGAATTAATATCCTCTCTCCTTTCACCCAATCACCATTTATCCTTCCAGTACAATTTTATTTAAATTTTGTATAAAATCCCTCTTATATTTTCTCTAGCACTCCCATTCATTCTTCCTTCCATTGTTCCAACCACTTACTCTTCCATTGTTCCACAACTTTCTCACCTGTCCCCGCCTCATCTCCGTCAATCTATTCATCAAACACCTGTTAATGTATAGTTGCTGCTCATGCCTGTTAATGTAAAGTTACCTGTTTAATATGCCTGTTTTATGCCTGTTCTATGTAAAGTTGCTTGAATGTTAACGTTTCTTGTAAACCGCTCTGATACCAAATAGTGCGGTATATAAAAGCTAATATATAAATAAATCTCTGCCACTCTTTTTTTTTTCACAAATCCTGCCTTATGTGGCATGGATTTCCCCTGCCAATGTTGTGCTATTTCATTTCTAGCAGCTACTATACAGTGATGTATCACTCCACTAACTCTCTTTGGAATATCCACATCTAATTGATGTAGTAAACAAATCTCTGGCTTGCTTTGTATTCGATATCTTGTCATGTTATATATCAACTCCAAAATCTCAATCCAAAAGGCTTGTATCCACTTACAATTCCACCACATATGCAATTAATCCCCCTTCCCACTCTTTTTTTTTTTACATACTGGAATCCAATACCATCTGAACAATTTATAAGCATTCTCTTTTACCCTTGTAGCTATGGATATACTTGCCACTGTTCGTATTATCTTATCTCCAAATCTTCTTCCCATTTTATCATGTATCTCAACTTGTTATCCCCCCCCTCCATTATGCCTTTATAAATTTTTGACAAAACTCCTTTCTGCCCCAAATTTCCTAAACATAATGCTTCAAACCACCCCCTATTTTCCCAGAGATCATGCCACACCTTCGATTGTTTCAAAAAGTGACTCGCTTGTCGATCAGGAGATATAGATAAGCATAATAATTTCTATAGATCCTTAATATTTTCAAATTCAAAAATGCCCTCTTTACTCACTATTTGTGAGATATTTTAACCCCGCCTTATCCCATCTATTCAATATGCCCATCTCTGGTCCTTGTCTGCTTTCAAAACAGGCTTCAAGAGGCATGCACTGTGAGTACCTCTTATTTTGTATTAATCGTTTTCTATTTTGTTTCCAAACTTATAAACTATGCACTATTAGAGGATTTTTATTTTCTAAATTAAGTCTACATCTCCAAACTACTTTGATTAGGCTTTCTCCCCTTAAAAAAAACTTCCTCCATTTGAACCCAATATTTGTGTTCTTCGATGCTACTCATAAATTGTTTAATTGTGCTGCCTCGTAATATTTCCTAAAGTTAGGCACACCTAACCCTCCCTCTCCTTTAGTTCTTTGCATTATATCCATTGCTACTCTTCCCCCTTCTATTTTGCCATATAAAATGATTTAACAATTCTTAGTAACCTTTTTAACTGATTAGGTGGTATTTTAATTGGTATCGTCTGGAAGAGAAATAGTAATCTTGGTAAGAGCGTCATCTTTATAGTAGCAATCTGTCCATAAGATAGAAGCATTATATAAACTGAATTATCATAGACTATTTGGAAAGGTGGAGAGGACCCTCATTCTTGAATGGGCTATATCAGCCCTTGTTCTAATACTGAACCACACCATCCAGTGTTCACTGGATGCAAGATGATCGCACACTGTAACATCAGAAACACTCTCCCTATTTGTAAGGACCAGGTCCACTATGGCCCTCACGTATGCAGGGCCAACCCAAGTGCTTTTGCTGTTCTAGGCAGGCCTATGGTGCCACCCTGTGCTGCACTGTGCCAAACCATGTTGCCACCCCCTCTCAGGAGTGGCATGGAAATTCCTCAGTGCTGCTTTCTTTTTTTCCTAGATGTGGCAGTAGAAGTGTTGCAGCAGGCCTTAAGGTGTCCACTCAAGTGCTGTATCGTCATGGCTTGCTTACTCCTGATCCCTATCCTTCTGTGGCAAACTGAGCACCCTAGGGATAGATCCTAAAGTTTCTGCTTGGGTTAGAAACTGATGTAATGTAGTGGGCCGGTTCCGGTGACATCTGCGCTGTGATGGCCGCTTGAGAACAGAGCTCCAGTGAAGATGAAAAATTAAGCACCCATAGGAGGGAAACTGAGTGCAGTACAAGAGTCCCCCCTGTACCAGAGGATAAGGGCACACGGCTAGGAAAGCCAGGTTAGTGCGGATGGTGGCAAGGAAACGGGAGTGGATCTAAAATCCTCCTTTAAAGGCACAGCAGGAGCTAAGAGCCACGCGGGGAAAATGGCAGCGAACAGTGGCGAGCACGGTGGAACAGAGGAAGTTGAAGCTGTTAAAGGCACATAGAGTGAGATACAAGTGCTTTAGGCTGATTTGAAGGAGTGGTTTGATTCAACCAGGCAAGAATTTGGAGCGCTAAAGTCGGAAGTGTGTGGTTGACTTAAGGAAATAAAAAGCGACATGGCCTCATTGGGTGTGCGGCTCGAAGAAGTGGAAAGCAGAGTGGAGGAACAGGAGGGCCGGTGTGCTCCCTATGAACAGCGTTTGGAATCTCTAAGTGAGGTACATGACGAGTTACGGCAGAAGGTAGAGGACCTAGAAAACAGATCCCGAAGATCAAACATCAGGATAAGGGGCCTACCTGAAAGTGAAGGCATAATAAATTATATATATCTGGCAGAGGGCTTTTGTGGTGCAGTCCTTAAAGCAGCAGACATGGCTGTGGAACGAGTGTGCCTTACTGTAGATAGGGCCCACAGAGCTTTAGGCCCGAGGAGGGAAAAAATGCGAGATGTGGTGGTCTGCCTGCATGAATTTAGATCTAAGGAGTTGGTGATGATGGCATCAAGGAAGCTGGGCAAGGTACAATGGCAGGGAGCTGAGGTAGAAGTGTTTGCTGCTATATCAAGCATTACGATAAAGCGCCGGGAATATCAAGCAGTGACCAGAAAACTGAGGGAAGAGAACGTGTGGTATAGATGGCTGTTCCCAGTAGGTTTACGATTTACTATAAATGCAAAAACGCTGACTGTACATTTGGTGGAAGCTGCATTAGTGAGCTTGAAGCAGGCTGGCTGGACTGACATTCCTGTGAAGCAGATGGACAGTCAGGAGCAACTTGATAAAGGTGGCCTTGGAAAAGACTCACAAACAGTGAAGCAGAGTGCCTGGAGGGGAAAAACGACTGAGACGTCAGACTGATTAAGTGATCAGCAGGACTGCTCTGAAATTGTGCTTTTTTACTGTTGGTTTTGGGGAGGTAGAGAACCTAGCGGGGCTAAAGTGGCATGATAGTTGGAGGGGCTGTGCTCTTTCTTTGTTTGCTGTTGTAAACTATATGTGTGTGGGGAATGGGTGGTTATGTTGGGAGGTTCAGGGAGGGGGAGGGAGTCAAGATTGAAGTAAGATGTAATTGTTTGTTTTTCTATGGGGATAGCTTGTTAAGGAGAAACTTGGTGTCTGTCGGGCCTGATGCCACCTGAAGGGAATCTAATGGATCTGATGAGGAGGAGGGGGGAGATTAGAAACAGAAATATGACGACAGAAAAAGACCACTATTTATTTATTTATTACAATTTCTTATATACCGCACTATTGTCAGCGCGGTTTACATACAACAAAATGACCATAACAAACTGTTTGGCTTCACATAGAACAGGAGAAAACAACTTGGATAACATGCTTGGATAACATGGCCTATCTAGTCTGTCCTTCCATAAGTGACTCACTTACAAGCTATTATCATAAGTAGACTCACTTACAAGCTATTACTACTTACATTCAAGGCCATCAATGGGCTCTCATCTACATCACTAACGGATCTGATCCAGATGACACCCCAAAACAGGGACAGACGATCAGTAACACTCAACACACTAGTAGTCCCAAAAACTATAACACAGTGCACCAAAGCAACAGCAGACAGGGCCTTCACGCTCTGCACCAAGGTGTTGGAACAGCCTCCCTCAAAGCATCCAAGCAATCCCAGATCTATTGCAGTTTAGAAAAGCCTTGAAACACCACCTTTTCCTCTTGTATTACCCCGAAACCAATGCAGACACCTCATCCACCTCATCCACCTCACAGACCTACCAAAACCCCTAAGACTGAAACCAATAAGAATTCATGATTGTTATAATCTGTAAATAATTACCCCTGTTACCCAAGTTGTTTTTGCCTGTTCAAATGTAAACACATAGTACCATTGGAAATGTGTAAATTTTGGTTTATTGTAAACCGCGCTGATGCTGAATAGTGCGGTATAGAAGAGACTGTAAATAAATAAATAACAACTATAACAGTCCCCTTTTTTACATTTTAGAGATCCTCTGTTTGTCCCATGCCTTTTTGAATTCAGTTACTGTCCTCATCTCTACCACCTCCACTGGGAGACTATTCCACGGATCCACTACAGATCTCCCTTCACCCTCATCCAATGTCCCCTCATAGCAGAACTTGCTTTCAATTGAAAGAGGCTCTCTCCCTGAACATTTATACCACGGAGGTATTTAAACATCTCTCTCATATCACCTCTATCCCGCCTTTCCTCTAAGGTGTACATATTAATGAACCAAAATTTACACATTTCCAATGCTTTTATAATGAAGACCACTAATCATTTTAGTAGCCACCCTCTGCACCGACTCCATCCTGTTCACATCCTTTTGAAGGTGCAGTCTCCAGAATTGCACACTATACTCCAAATGAGGTCGCACCAAAGACTTATACAGAGGCACTATCGCCTCCTTTTTTCTGCTAGCCATTCCTCTCCGTATGCACCCAAGCATCCTTCTAGCTTTTGCCGTCGCCTTTTCTACCTGTTTAGCTACTTTAAGATCACCAGACACAACCACGCCTAGGTCCCGCTCTTCTTTAGTGGACAAAAGTACTTCACCCCCTATACTATATTGCTCCCTTGGGTTGCTGCAGCCCAAATGCATGACCTTACATTTTTTAACATTAAATCCCAGCTGCCAAATTCTAGACCATTCTTCAAGCTTAGCTAGATCCCTTCTCATGTTATCTACCCCTTCCTGGGTGTCTACTCTATTGCAGGTTTTGGTATCATCCGCAAAGAGGCAACCCTTACCTGAAAGCCCTTCTGCTATATCACTAACAAAGATGTTAAAGAATCGGACCAAGGACAGATCCCTGGGGCCCACCACTGGTAACAGCCTTCTCCTCAGAGTGAGCTCCATTTACTTGTACTCTTTGTCACCTCCCACCCAACCAATTTCTAACCCAAGCAGTAACTTTAGGGTCCATCCCTAGGGTGCTCAGTTTAAGTTGCCTGTGAGGAACAGTGTCAAAGGCTTTACTGAAATCTAAATACACCACATCTAGGGCTCTCCCTCGGTCCAACTCCCTGGTCACCCAGTCAAAGAAATCAATCAGATTTGTCTGACAAGACCTGCCTCTGGTGAATCCATGCTGCCTTGGATCCTGTACTCCGCTGGACTCCAGAAACCTCACTATATTTTCTTTTTCAGCAGCAAGGCATTGAAAAGGTCAGTCAGTGGAGCTGCTAGAATGTCCCCAAGTTCCCTCAGTATTCTCGGGTGCATCTCATCCGGTCCCATCGCTTTGTCTACTTTAAGTTGAGAGAGTTTCTCACGAACACAGTCTTTTGAAAATTGTTCAAGATGTCCCTCGCTTCTGTTCCTATTTGTGGGTGTTTTCTGCGGTCCTGCTCCTGGTTCTTCATCTGTGAACACAGAACAAAAATATTTGTTAAGCAGTTCCGCTTTATCCTTATCAGCTTCTACATATTCCTCCCCTGCACCCTTGAGTCTGACAGTACCACTCTTGCCCTTCCTCTTCTCACTAATATATCTGAAAAATGTTCTATCCCCCCCATTTTATTGCATTGGCTATTTCCTCCTCCTTTTGAATTTTTGCCTTCTTGACTACTTTGCTAGCTTCTCTAAGTTTTTCCAAATACAGATGCCTGTCTGCTTCTCTCTGTGATCTCTTGTATTTCATGAAGGCCTCCCTCTTTTTTTTCTTCACCTTTTCAGCTACTTCTTTTGAAAACCATAGCGGTCTCCTTTTACTTTTACCTTTATTTACCATTTTAACAAAAAGGTTGGTTGCCCTTAAATTATCCCCTTACAGTTTTTCTCACTGTTTTTCTACATCCCTCAGCTGTTCCCATCCAACTCCCTGAGGTATTGGCCCATCTTCGCAAAGTTAGTCTTCCTAAAGTCTAAGATCCTCGCCTTTGAATGGATTCTATCAGCCCTAGTCCTAATACTGAACCACACCATCTGGTGATCACTGGATGATCTACTGACGAGGGCTTTCAACTAGATTTGTTGGGGATGGGTGAAGAAAGCCCCCAGGTAGGTGATACCCATTTCCATAAAGGTATTTAATGTAACAGGGATAACATATGGAAAGCAGTGTGTATAAATGCCCGTAGCATGGGAAATAAGATCCCTGATGTTGAAGCTTTGGTGGGAGTGGCTGACTTGGATTTAGTGGCAGTTACAGAAACATGGTTCACAGAAAACCATGACTGGGATGTAACTATACCTGGCTATACTTTATTCAGAAAGGACAGGGTAGGAAGTAGGGGAGGAGGAGTGGCACTATATGTAAAAACTACTATTAAAGCTTTGGAATTACAGAGCTTTAAAAGGGAGAGGGGAGGCATTGTGGGTTAAACGGGAAAGAGAAATCTATTTACATTGGTGTGATATACAGACCTCCCTCACAAGAGGAAGAGGTGGACAGAGTTATTTGAAGAGATACGCAGCATTTATTTTATTTACATTCTCTTATATACCGCGCTATTCTGCATCAGTGCGGTTTACATTGAACAAACTGAAATCACATTGAACAGGGCATTATAACTTGGAGCTAACTATTTTACAGGGAACATGGGCAATGGAGGGTTAAGTGGCTTGCCCAAGACCACAAGGAGCACCTGTGGGACTAGAAACCCCAGTCCTTCCGGCCCAAGGTTGCTGTCCTCTAGTGGGATTTGAACCTCCGACCTTCCGGCCTGAAGTACCTGCCCCAACCACTAGGCCACTCCTCCACTCCTTTGCATTGCTAGGAAAGGGGGAGTGCTACTGATAGGAGATTTCAATATGCCAGATGTTGATTGGCACATTCCTGCTGCAGTATCATCTAGAAGTAAGGAGATCCTGGATTCCCTACAGGGAGAACTATTCAGGCAATTGGTAACAGACCCCACATGTGAAGGGGCCATACTGGACTTGGTGCTTACCAATGGGGAAAGTGTTTCTGATGTTGTAGTGGGAGATCATTTTGCATCCAGTGATCACCAGATGGTGTGGTTCAGTATTAGGACTAGGGCTGATAGAATCCATTCAAAGGCGAGGATCTTAGACTTTAGGAAGACTAACTTTGCGAAGATGGGCCAATATCTCAGGGAGTTGTTAGTGGGATGGGAACAGCTGGGGATGCAGAAAAACAGTGGGCAAAACTGTAAGGGGGTATTTTAAGGGCAACCAACCTTTTTTTGTTAAAATGGTAAATAAAGGCAAAAGGAAAAGGAGACCGCTATGGTTTTCAAAGGAAGTAGCTGAAAAAGTGATGAAAAAGAGGGAGGCCTTCATGAAATACAAGGGATCACAGAGAGAGAAAGACATGCATCTGTCTTTGGAAAAACTTAGAGAAGCTAGCAAAGTAGTTAAGAAGGCAAAGATTCAAAAGGAGGAGGAAATAGCCAATGCAATAAAATGGGGGATACGACATTTTTCAGATATATTAGGGAGAAGAAGGGCAAAAGTGGTATTGTCAGACTCAAGGGTGCAGGGGAGGAATATGTAGAAGCTGATAAGGATAAAGCAGAATTGCTTAACAAATATTTTTGTTCTGTGTTCACAGATGAAGAACCAGGAGCAGGACCTCAGAAAACACCCACAAATAGGAACAGAAGCGAAGGACATCTTGAACAATTTTCAGAAGACTGTCTTCGTGAGAAACTAGCTCTATTACTAGAGCAGGGTTTCATTTCATTTCTCTGGTTGTGGTTAATGCACAGCGTCAGGGGCTGTGTTCGAAAGCTTGGGTCCCACGGACTTCGGTGGGATTTCAAAAAGAAAAAGAAACTTGCTTTAGTGAGAGAGAGCCTTGTTCATTTTTAGCTAACACTGTTGATTTTACTTTTGATTTTTACCTTTTGCGCCTGAATCCCAAGGACGGGACACTGTTTGCTTCCGGGAGTTCTACTTTCTATTTTGCTCTTCAGCTCCCTGGCAGATGCAGTAGGCTGGCATGGGGTGGGCAACGCCTCCTGCAATGCAGAATCTCCCAGGATAAGGGTGGGAAGGACAACTGGGTGCAGCGGGGGCTGGTAGCTTCTTGCAAAGCTATAGTAGCAGTTCGGGTAATTTTAGCGGATCTGCTTTGATTTCATTGGAGTTGGTGGAAACTTGGTTTTTGGAGTCCTATCCTTTTGCTTTTAAAAAAAAAAAAAAAGAAAACAGGGCATAGCTATGTTTTACCAGAAGTTTCTTCTGCTATCCATAGAAGGTCCTATAAAGCGTTAAAGTTGGTTTATTTGGCAGGATAATATTTTGGCTTAGCTGCTGTGATATAGCGCTATGTTCTGCTGTAAACATATTCAAGTCAAAAGGAATTATGGTGATACAACTGTCCAAGAGTTAACAGGTGCTTGGGTGAGCGCCATGGTCAGTCCACAGATGTGGAATGCTCTGCCATAAGCATTATGTCATGGGAAGAATTTTATAGTTGTGTGGTTTCTTAATGGAAAATGTTCCCGTTTTAGTTTGACTTCGCCAAATTATACGATTTTACGGTAGATTTGTAATGTCTTAATTTTGGCTATATGTGGTTTAATTTTACATATGGAAAAGGCAGCTCAGTGGAGAGGGGTTGCAAAATAGAACTCTGGCCTTTGGAGCTCTCTATGCTCCCATTCCGTTTATCATAGGTTCTCCAGTATGGAGAGTCTCTGCTAGTGTTCAGTGAATGCCTTAATGGGGGGCCAGAAGCAGCTAGGCTAGTTCTCTAGCAGCAATGGCAGCGGCTCAGACTCTAGTAGGCATACTTCATATGCTGGGCTTACAAGATGGCTTCCGCGCTGATCGGCATCAGCCAAGGTGACTGCCGGTTTAGACTGTGGATGTGGAGTCAGCCTGGAGGAGGGGGCCTTGCGTTCTCTGGACAATGCCCTGCATACACTGAATCCCTTCAATTCGATCAGCTACTGGCAGGACACAAGACACGCTCGCATGCTTTTTTGCTTCAGTGGTCTAAAAGTGGAGTCTTTACCAGGTGGTATAATGGGAACTTGTCTGCAGTTTCTCGGCTTCTTCATTGCTGACTCAATTGTCACTGCGGAATGAGAGCTGTATTTCATATCACCAGGTGCTAGTTGATCTTAAACTATAAAGTCCATCCTTGTGCAGTCAGACGGAATGGGGCGTTACTCTAGCAGGAAGGCTGTGGATTAGTATGCCTGTGTTTGTTTGGGAGTTCTTTCTACTTCATATTGTTTGCACGGAAAGAGCGTCTCTTAACATATGCTGACGGCATTTTTGGTTTAGAGGTGTCTTTGTAAAAATTAAATAAATAAATAAAAAATAATTAAAAAAAAAAAGAGAGGTAGGCAGGGGTAATTTGGAATCTTTAAGCTGTTTGCTCTGTACTCAAGGGCATTTGGGCTACTTTTGTCTTTATTGGAACCTCTCTGCTGATATGCCCTAATTTCAGTCTTTTGTTAGTATCCTTCAAGGATACATTGTTCCGAACCATGTGCTCTTTCCCCAGATTGTTCCTGAGTTCCTAACAAATCCAAAACCCTCATCGTTGCACCATTGTCTCATCTACACATTGAGACTCCGGAGTTCTGCCTGCCTTTTGGGTCCCGAGTCTGGAACGAGAAGCATTTCGGAGAATGCTACCCTGGAAGTTCTGGATTTCAACTTCCTGCCTAAATTTATCTTCCAGAACCTCCCTACCACATTTTCCTATGTCATTGGTACCGACATGTACCAAGACAGACCCCTCCCCAGCACTATCTAAGACCTTGTTTAGTTGGCGCGTGAGGTCTGCCACCAAGCAGGCGTGTTACCAGACGATCCTCATGTTCATTAGCCACCCAGCTATCTACATGCATAATCGAATCACCAATTATAAGAACATAAAGAACATAAGAGATGCCATACTGGGTCAGACCAAGGTCCATCAAGCCCAGTATCCTGTTCCCAACAGTGGCCAATCTAGGTCATATTTACCTAGCAGTTTCTCCAAAAGACACAGGTTCCACAATGCTTATACTGGGTCCCTTCTTAATAATGGCTTATGGATCTTTCCTCCAGGAACTTGTCCAAACCTTTTTTAAACCCAGCTACACTAACAGCCTTTACTACATCCTCCGGTAACAAATTCCAGAGTTTGATTACATGTTGAGTGAGAAAATATTTTCTTTTTTTAGTCTTAAATAGTTTTACCCTGTAGCTTCATTGCATGTCCCCTAGTCTTTCTGTTTCTGATAACGTAAACAATCGATCTACGTTTACCCGTTCCACTCCGTTCATTAATTTATAGACTTCTATCATATCTCCCCTCAGCCGTCTCTTTTCCATGTTAAAGAGCCGTAACCTATTTAGCCTTTCTTCATAGGAGTATTCTTCCATCTTTACCATTTTGGTGGCTCTTCTCTGAACCTTTTCTAATAACGCTGTATCCTTTTTAAGATACAGCGACCAGCATTGCACACAAGATTCAAGGTGCGGTCTCGCCATGGAATAGTTTAGAGGCATTATAATATCTTTTGTTTGGTTTTTTTATTTTCCATTCGTTTCCTTATGATACCTAGCATTCTATTTGCTCTCTTGGCCACCGCTGCACACTGGGCCGAGGGGTTTAACATGTTATCCATAATGACGCCTAAATCTTTTTCCTGGGTGGTGGTTCCTAATGTTTAACTATATTTTGGGTGGTTGTTCCCTAGGTGCATAACTTATTGCACTTGTCCACATTAAATTTCATCTGCCATTTTGATGCCCAGTCTTCCAATTTATCAAGATCCTCTTGCAATTTTCCACAATCCTCCTGGGTTTTAACAACTTTAAATAGTTTTGTGTCATCTGACAATTTGATAACCTCACTCGTTGTTCCACTTTCCAGGTCATTTATGAATGTCAAAAAGCAGCGGACCCAGCACAGAACCCTGGGGTACACCACTATTCACCTTTCTCCATTGGGAAAATTGGCCATTTAGCCCTACCCTCTGCTTTCTATCTTTTAACCAGTTTGTGATCCACAATAGTACACTGCCTCCTATCCCATGACTCTTTAGTTTTGCCAAAATTCTCTGAGGGACCTTGTCAAAGGCTTTCTGAAAGTCCAGATACACAATATCAACCGACTCACCTTTGTCCACCTGTTTATTCACACCTTCCAAAAAACATAACAGATTAGTAAGACAAGATCTTCCTTGGCTAAAGCCATGTTGGCTGTATCCCATTAGGCCATGACTATCTACATGCTGAGTAATTTTATTCTTTATGATGTTTTCTACCGTTTTTCCAGGTACTGACGTGAGGCTCACCGGTCTGTAGTTTCCCGGATCACCCCTGGAACCCTTTTTAAAAATTGGTGTTACCTGAAGACTGGAGGATCGCCAATGTATTAGAGATGATTTTAATGATAGTTCACAGATTAGTAATAGCAGGTCTGCAATCTCATATTTCAGTTCTTTCAACACCCTTGGATGTATACCATCTGGCCCAGGTGATTTGCTACTCTTCAGTTTATCTAATAGTTGTAATACATCTTCCCGATGTATCGCTATTTCCTTCAATTCTTCCGCACCTTTAAATACCCACGACAGAAGTGGTAACATCCCTACATCTTCCTCAGTAAAGACCGAAGCAAAGAATTCATTCAGTCTCTCCGCTATCGCCTTGTCGCCTCTTAGTGCCCCTTTAACCCCTCTATCATCTAATGGACCAACTGACTCTCTCACAGGTTATTTGCTACGAATGTACTTGAAAAAGTCTTTATTTCGTGTTTTTTGCTTCCGCAGCACGCTTCTTCTCCAATTCTCCCTTTGCCTACCTTATCAATGCCTTGCATTTGACTTGTCAGTGCTTGTGCTGTTTCCAAATTTCGTCGTTTGGCTGTTTTTTTTCCATTTCCTGAAAGATGCTTTTTTTTTTTTTTTTTGGCAACAGCCTCTCTGACCTCACCTTTAAACCATGCTGGCAGTGTTTTGGACTTCTTCCACATTTCTTAAAGCGTGGAATACAGCTGGTCTGGGCTTCCAAGATGGTATTTTTCAACAACACCCAAGCTTGATGAAAATCTTTATTCTTTGCAACTGCTCCTTTTAGTTTTTTCTTAACTATTTTCCTCCATTTTATCATAGTCTCCCTTTCGAAAGTTAAAAGGTAGTACTGTGGATTTCCTTACTATCCCTCCTCCATTAATTAAATCAAATGCGATCATGCTGTGATCACTATTACCAAGTGGCCCTAACACCCTTATCTGTCCTAACCCTTCGCTCATGGGCACATGGCCCTGGAGAAACCTCCTCGGTGCGAGAGGGTTTTACATCACCTGGAGGACAGGTCCTAGCTACAGGGTCACTTCCTACCACACCAGGTGGGTGATGTCCTGTCACATGACCTCTCTCCTCTATGGCAACAGGGATGCTGCCACACTGGAGGTGGGACTTCGGTACTATAGCCCTGTAGGTCTCATTCTGTCTTATGTCCTCTGCTACTCTAGCCTCCAGAGATTGGACTCGTTCCCCGAGAGCAAAACGTTCCTTGCACCTAGTGCACATGTAAGACTCCCACCGACTGGAGAAAATCCATACATGTGACACTCCATGCAAAAGACTGAAAACCCCCATCTCGCTGCTGGACTGCTGTCTGCATCTTAGTTTTAAGGTTGTGTTTACTTATTTAGGTTCTTTACTTACTAAGGGTTGCTAGGGATCCTTATACTAATAAAACTATACCTAATACATTTAATGTACTTTGTTCACCTGAAGCTTAATCTCAGGTCCTTAATGTATGCCTGATGAGGACAAACAGCTGTACCTGAGAGTGAATATGGCACTTCCCTTTCCTTTAAGAGATTTAAACACCTATAAAGCTCTGAATTTCCCAGGGGTGTGGGGGTGTCGGGGAGGGAGGGAAAGAACTTATTTAAAACCGGCTGCTACACAGTACCCTGTCATGTACTTCTAAGGTAATCTGTGACCAATTTCCTGGGTGATTCACGTAGCTTTTGTTTGGATTGAAGGAGTCTTGGGTTCTAACTTTAACCAGAAAGCTCTCTGCTGGGTCTTAAACTTAAACTCAACAGGTAGTTTTCAGTTTAATTTAACTCAAAGCTATTTGCTGTTAGTAGGCCCTGATTGGTTTAACAAATACTCTGGTTTCACAGATTAATCAGCTTTATTCTAAAGTATTCCTTTTTCACCAAGATTTAAAAAGAATTCCCAGAAGTAAATACTAACAATTGCAGATCTCTCTCTCCAAAAGTAGCAGTCCCTTTTTGTAGTCTTTTCCCCCTTCCCCATTCTTTCAATGTATGTCTGTCTAGTGCTTCGAGCCTTGATGTCAGAACCCTTTGAACCTCTGAAGCAAGCTACATTTAAAGATCTGACTCTTAAAACGGTTTCCTTAGTTGCTATATATTCTGCAAGTCTTACCTTCAAACTGCCGGCATTGTCCTTTAAGGACCCTTACTTAACATTCTCAGAGGAGGCAATAAGCATTCAGTCTGTGCATCCTTCTTACCTAATGTAGTATCTTTTTATTTCCATATAAATCAGATGATTTGCTTGTCTTAGTTTTCCAAGCAGCAGTGCCAAGGGAATGACAAGGACCTTCACCTGGTGGTGGTTTGGAGAGTGTTTCTCTGGTACTTGAAAGTTGTGAACATCTTTTGCAAGTCAGACCATTTGTTTGCGCAAAGATGATGTGATCACAAAGTCTACTCTAGGGTGCTGGATCAAGGAGGCTATTTCTTCCTTGTATCTGTTGTGGAACCAGCTGGTTTCACAGGGGTTGCATAAGCATCCTCATGGGCGGAGCATAGCTCAGTCGTCCCCTCTGACATTTGTCAGGTGGCAAAGTGGCACTTTCCACTCTTGTCAGGCACTACTGCTTGGGTGGATACATTCTTTTGCTCAGAGGTCTTGAAAGCTGTTGTGATTTCCATCCTCCCAGTGGAGTCTGGAATGGTCTAGCAAGATGACCTGGAAGGTGACATTTTATTTACTAGATAATGTTCTTTCCTTTAAATCTTGCTAGACCAGTCCAGGACCCATCCCTGGAAATATTTTTGGTCTACTGTACTCGGTGGTTGGCCCTGCAGGCTCATAACCTTCTGGCAAGCCTTCTGTTGAAGCTGTTTTTGTACATAACACAATTCTAACAGGAAATATAACTATTTTCATGGAGGTTCTGCAAGTCAGTTTCCAAACCATATGCTTTGGTACAATTTACTGGTTTATGCCCCCGGAGGCTTAGACTCTTATCTCATTCTACAGCCCTTCTCGGGAACTTGCTGCTCTGGCAGATCTCATTACCAACTCCGTACTTCATCCCATCTTGCTGCTCCGTGTGCCTGGAACAAATTACCCGAGTCTGTACTTCAGGCCCTTTCTCTACCCCTATTCAAATCCAGGATAAAAACCCATTTCTTTGAAGCCACTTTAGATTCCTGATGCTCCTCCACACTCTTGTCCACTACTTGTGTATCTTAGCATACTCTGGTCCTCAGTTTCAGTATGTTTTGTCTTGATTAAACTTTAAGCTCTGAAGAGCAGTGGATATCTATTACATTTATATGTACAGCGCTGTTACGTTTTGTAGGGCTATACAAATGATTAGTAGAAGTAGAGGCTGTTAATGGCACTATGGTGTTTATAAGCCTCTGGAAGTTTTTTCTCTGTCTCCACATCTGATGTTAGAGAAGCACAACCATTTGTTGGGACTGGTCTAGCAGGACTTGAGGAAAGGACGTTATCTGGTAAGTAAAATATCACCAACTTCCATATGATCTGGGACTTTCATGGATTACAGCCCATACATTTTAGTGGGAAAGTTATTAATTTCTTCCTGATACTTTCATGAAAACACTTAAAACCCTAAGGAAATCTTGCTAAATGAAGTTCCCTTTATCTTCCTCTAGACTAGTCCAATCTAGTGGGTTGTGCTCCCTTGCCAGCAGGTGGAGGCAGATTAGAGCAACTTTGAGTGACATTTATTTTACACTGGTGCGGCACTGAGAGAAGCCAGTATTGTCTGCCTCCAGCAGGTGACAAGGTGTGTGGACTGGTGCAAATGGGCCTTTCTCCCCTGGCTCAGATCACTGTCTTGTGGCCTGTGTGTTTGAAACATGTAGCCCAAAATTGCCTCATAGCTTGGATATGCCCGTTGTCTCCTTGAGTTGACAATTGCCCTGTGTTTAGCACGGTTACTCATGGCTTCCAACAATAGTGAGTTTGAGCAAACAGTAGGACCTACAGGGAACCCAAGGAGGGGATGTCCAGTCTGGGCCCAATCCTCCCTTCCCTCTCTCTGTCCTGTATCTACATGCTGTGCACTTTTTTCTGTTTTGAAAAAATTCAGTCCTGATCTTTAGTTGATGCTCTTATGTGCTGCTTGACTTAATTTAATTTTTTTTTCTTTTTTGAGGTAGCTGGGCTTTCCAAGACTTGTGGGGATGGCAGAGGAGACACCCTTCTCAGGTTTCTGTAGCCAGTGACAGATGCAGGGATTCCCTTATTGATTGGGGGGGGGGGGTTCCTTTTTTGCACAGTTTGGTTTTTCCATTGGGCTCTTTATGTAAGTGCATTTTGAATTCAGCCATGATTCAGATGACATCACATAGCCACCTGCATCTCAACACCAAGCCAGCACCCTCAAACGAGCTACTTCACACACCTTTCTCTAATCATCTAAGCCATCTTCCCCCCCCCCTCCCCCTCCAACTACCTCCTTCCCACTGACTGGACACAAACCTGGCTATTGCTGAGGCTCCACTACCCTGCGGCATGCAAATTTTATGTATATACAATCTATCACACTGTCCAACCTGTGAATATTACCAAATGAAGATCTGTATATAGTTTGCCGTTTCACCATGTTTATATTACCTGTTTTTATTGTAAGTCCAGTGTAGACCTTCTACATTGCACGATTTTGTTACTTGTGAACCTCACTGAATATGAATAGCACGGTATAGAAAAAACTCTAAATAAATAAAATAAGTGCTTAGAGGTGTGCTTCCTACAGCTCTTGAGAGGAGAGCTTCATGGCTGGCTGTTTTTGCTCAAAGTGCATTGGAGAAGCTTTGGGTGCATTTTTCAATAGCCAGAGGGTAAAAGGGACCTGGTACCACCAGGTTCTGAATCCCTAGGACTTTTCTACACAGTCCTGTTTGGGGGGGGGGGGGTCACAAAAGTGCTGTATTTTTAACTTAATTGGTCAGTGGTCTGTCCTCCTTAGAGGAGACCTTTGGAGAGACACCAACTGCATACTGGATAGGAGTCTGAGCTTATTCCTCCTGGACAGTCTACCTTGGTTTCTCCAGAGGACATGTGTAAGGTAGTACCTAGTTCCTGAGCGGTCCTCCAGTTTAGTCCTCCACAATCGGGTAGTGCACCTCCTCCTGCAGCCTGGAGACTGGACCAATCAACTCTTTCTGTATGATGTATGCAGGCGGAGCTCCCAGAAGCCCCCAGTGTGTCCAGTCTCCTTGCAGCTTGAGGACGTGTGTGCCTATCCTGGGGAAGCAACACTAGTTAGTTTTGGGTGTTTTCTTTTGCCTTATTCCTTTGGTTTAATTAGGTAGCTGTTGCTTTAATTGTTAAAAAAATAAATAAATAAATAAATAAAGGTGATTCAGGGGGCCTCCCGGGAAGTCAGTCCTGCATTGGGCTCCTGCCTTCCTGACCGGAGGCTGTTGGCAGTCAGGTTTGATCTCTCCCCTGGACAGCACGGGGGGACAGATCTACCCTTTGCGGACAGCTCCTTGGTGTTGGGCTGCTTACTGTCAGTTTTCTGCTGGTGCCGGGTAGGAAACTTACTTTACTTTTCTGTCTCGGGTGCTACAGCACGTTCCCATTCTGCTCCATCAAGGTGAGTTGACTGCCATCAGAGCCTCGTTTCGGCGGTGGGGGTCCGAGCCCGGGATTTTTATTTGTTTTTTCCTCCCCTCCCCTGCCCTTCTCTTGCCGTTCTTTTGCTGTTCATTTCATTTCTTTACTTTCCCTTATTTTTCGCACCGTTTTTTTGAGCGCGGGTGCATGAGCCGGCGGCCATTTTGAAGCCCTCAAAGGGGTTTTTCTTCCGGCTTCAACACTTGTGCACGGGCTTCCCTTACGTTTTTTAGACTATTTTCTTTTGGCGATTTTGCTGAGGACACTCTGAGGATTCAGAGGAGTATTTTATTTTTCGAAAAAAATAAAATAAAATAAAACGTCCTTTAATCACTTTAATCGGGCTTGCAGCTTCAGCTTTCCTTTTCTGTGGGGTCAGTTTGCCTGTCTTTGCTGTGATACTATTGCATTGCCATGGCTTCCAAGCCGCAGTGCGTGATTTGTGGATCGCGTAGAGCGGCGGTGGCGGACTCTGGCGTCTGTCGCAGCTGTGCATCCATTTCGGCTGACTTGGAACATCATCCGGAGTTGAAGGAGCTGCCAGAACCTGATGGCCCCCCTAATCTGACAGACGGGGATCTTTCGCCTGGCTCTCGCCCGCTTTGTTCTGCTCCCCCTTCTACGGGCCAGGCTACGGAGCTACTGAACACTGCCCTTACATCTCCATCCGTGGATTTTTCCCCGGATTTTGTTCTCCTTATGCACCAGGCGTTTCGCTTAAGCCGGTCCGGTCACTTGCCTGAGGCTTGGCCGGCGCCTATCCCCTCTCTTTCCTCGGGGGAGGGCCGGCGTCCTTCTCAGCCGGCCGCCAAGAGGTTTAGATTCCTGGAACCCGATCAGGACGCCGTGGCTTATCCTGATTTGGAAGCGGAGGGTGATCCTGATGCTGAGGGACGATTTGGAGGACGGTGAAATCCCAGAACCTGAAGACCAAGCGCGCATTATTCGCGGTTTTTGTAGAGAAGAGTTAGTGCTCTTGATCACGGAGTCTCTTCAGACCCTTAACTTGGCGGTCACTCGCCCTCTGGACGATGATCCGCTCATTCAAGCGGTGCGGGAGTCCCAGGTGGTGGTTACCGTGCACTGTGTGGTGGAACAAATGATCCAATCCGAGTGGGATCAACCAGAATCCGGTTTGAAAGGCATTCGGACTATGAATCGTCTATACCCCTTAGCCGACAAGGACAAGGACTTGTTTAAGTCTCTGCGGGTGGATGCTGCGGTGTCAGCGGTGACTAAGAAAACCACCATCCCGGTGGAGGGTGGTGCGGCCTTAAAGGATGCGCAAGATTAGAAGGTAGATAATTTATTGAAACAAGCTTTCGATACTAATGCTTTGTCCCTACAGGCCTCGATTTGTGGCGCTTGGGTTTCTCGAGCCTGTTTACGTTGGGCGCAGCACTTGCGCTCCGCCTCTGGCTTGGATCAGCAGGGGTTGTTGGAGGTCACCCGCTTAGAGTCTGGGTCGGCGTACTTGGCAGATGTGCATTATGACTTAATTAGGACATTGGCTAATAGCATGGCTTCTTTGGTAGCGGCGCGCCAGTCCATCTGGTTATGTAACTGGGTGGCCGACAGTTCTTCAAAGTCTCGTCTCAGTAGGTTGCCCTTCAAGGGCAAGTTGTTGTTGTTTGGTGATGCTCTGGATAAGTTAGTTAAAGACCTTGGTGAGTCTAAGGGCGGTAGACTACCGGAGGATAAGCCCAAGCTAACTAGAACCGTGCCCTCTGCGCACGGCCAGTTTCGAGACTTTCGTAGATTTCGCTCTTCCCGTCTTTGGAGTTCTCAGCGCGGTCGTTTTGGAGCCCGCTCCCAGGGGTTTTGTGGGTTCCGGGGAGCTGGACGAGGCTTCTCTGGAGCCTCCCTCATCCTCTTCCTTTAATCGCAAGCCACAATGCAGCGAGGCAGGCTCTGGAGGGAAATCCAGTCATCGGGGGTCGCTTACGCGATTTTCTTCCTTCTTGGGCCCAAATTACCTCAGATCAGTGGGTGCTGCAGATAATCGAAAAGGGTTATGCACTGGAGTTTGCATACCCGCTCCAGGATTCCTTTGTTCTGTCTCCCAGCAGGGGCGATCAAAAGTCTCGGGCCCTGCGGGTGACCTTTCATCGTCTCTTATCCCTCGGGGCGGTGGTTCCCGTTCCTTCTTCCGAGCGAGGCGCCGGTCGCTACTCCATCTATTTTGTAGTTCCAAAGAAGGACGGTTCTCTCCGTCCCATCTTGGATCTCAAGGGCGTGAATCGAGCTCTCAGAGTTCTGCACTTTCGGATGGAAACATTGCGATCTGTCATCGTGGCGGTGCGGCGAGGGGAGTTTCTCACGTCACTCGATCTCTCTGAGGCTTATTTACACATTCCCATCCGGGAGTCTCATCAAAGGTTCCTCCGTTTCGCGTTTCCGTGGGGTCACTATCAATTTCGGGCCATGCCGTTCGGTCTAGCTACTGCTCCCCATACCTTCACGAAAGTGATGGTGGTGGTAGCAGCGGCCTTGCGGAAAGAGGGCATCCTCGTTCACCCGTATCTCAACGATTGGTTGATTCGGGCAAAGTCCAGCAACGAGTGTGTGCAAGTCACGAGCAGAGTGGTCTCTCTGCTACAGGGTCTCGGATGGGTGGTCAACGAACAGAAGAGCCGTCTGCTGCCGACAGGACCTCGAATACCTGGGAGTGCGTTTCGACACGGTCAGGGGTCTGGTGTGTTTGCCGGAGCGCCGTGTCCTAGCCTTACAGAGCCTCGTCCGCCTCTTCCTGCGCTTGCCTGCCCCGTCCGCGTGGTGGTACCTCCGCCTCCTCGGCACGATGGCCGCAACCCTGGAGGTGGTTCCTTGGGCGAGGTTCCATATGCGTCCACTTCAGAGTGCATTGTTACACCGTTGGTCCAACCAGTTCGACTCTTTGAACATGAGGTTGCCTTGCCCGAAGCCGGTTCGTCGGTCGCTCCGGTGGTGGCTATGCTCGCAAAACCTGCGGTTGGGGCTTCCCTTGGAGCCTCCTCTTTGGGTTCCGTTCACGACGGATGCCAGCCTCTCCGGCTGGGGTGCTCACTGCAGGGATCGCTTCACGCAAGGGACGTGGTCTCCCCTGGAGGCTTCTTGGTCGATCAACCGCCTCGAACTTCGGGCGGTGTGACTCGCCCTGATAGCCCTCGAAGCCGTGGTACTCGGGAAGCCGGTGCGCGTGCTCTCGGACAATGCGACGACCGTGGCCTACATCAATCGCCAGGGGGGCACCGGCAGTGTGCCCTTGGAATCGGAGGCGACAGCTTTGTTCTCTTGGGTACAGACTCGTCTGCCGGCAATCTCGGCAGCGCATATAGCAGGCACGGAGAATGTGCAAGCGGACTTCCTCAGCAGAGTGCGGGTAGACCCTGGGGAATGGGAACTGAACCCGCAGGTTTATGCGCAGATAGTTCGTCGGTGGGGTCCTCCCGTCATGGATCTCATGGCGACGTTTCAGTTGGCAAAGGCGGGGCGCTTCTTCAGCAGGCGCCAAGAACGCATGTCCGAGGGGCTCGACGCCTTCATTCAGCCGTGGCCGACATCCGGACTTCTTTATGTCTTTCCTCCGTGGGCGTTAATTGGTCGGGTCGTTCAGCGCATAGAAAGCCACCGGGGACGGGTGTTGCTGGTAGCTCCGGACTGGCCCAGGAGACCTTGGTATGCCGACCTGGTCAGATTACGCAACGGCGTTCCCTGGCCCCTGCCCTCGTTACCGGATCTTCTTCTTCAGGGTCCTCTGCGAATGCCCCAGGTGGCTCGATTCTCGCTTACGTTCTGGCCATTGAGAGGGCTTGGTTAAAGAGGGGTTACTCCCCTGCGGTGATTGACACTCTCTCTCCTTCGGGCGCGCAAGGCGTCCACCTCTCTCACTTATGTGCGCGTGTGGAGAATTTTTGAGGACTGGTGCTCCAGACGGGGTGTGCGGGCGGCGACGGTATCCGTGCCCGTTTTTAAGTTTTTTTTCTTCAGGATGGCTTTGATAAAGGTCTTGCCGCCAGCTCTCTGAAGGTTCAGTTGGCGGCCCTCTCCTGTTACCGGGGCAAAGTGTTGGGGCTTTCTCTCGGGGCTCATTTGGACGTGCAACGTTTTCTCAGGGCGGTTTTTCGCTTGCGTCCTTCGCGTAGAATCTCCGTTCCTCCGTGGGACTTGAATCTCGTCCTGCGGGCTTTGGTTCGAGAGCCCTTTGAGGCTCTCCGACGGGCGTCTCTTAAGGATCTGACTCTGAAGACCGTTTTTCTCGTGGCCATCTGCTCTGCAAGACGAATCTCTGAGCTCCAAGCGCTTTCATGCAGGGAGCCCTTTTTGTCTTTTTCCCCGGATCGTGTAGTCCTTCGGCCCGTTCCTTCCTTTTTGCCCAAGGTGGTTTCGCCTTTTCATTTAAATCAGGCGGTTTTCCTCCCGGTCCTGCATGCCGTTTCCGACAGTCCTGCGGACAGGGGACTTCAATACCTGGATGTGAAACGCGTTCTTCAGCGTTACTTGAAAGTGACTGCGGCCTTCCGAAAGACCGACCGTTTGTTCGTGCTGTTTGGCGGCGCGCGGAGAGGTGAGGCGGCGGCTAAAGCCTCTATCGCGCGTTGGGTCAAAGAGGCGATCGCGTCGGCGTATCTGTTGCAGCATAGGTCGGTTCCGGAGGGGTTGCGAGCCCACTCTACCAGGGCTCAGGTGACGTCCTGGGCGGAGCTTAGCTTAGTTCCGCCAGCGGAAATCTGTAAAGCGGCCACTTGCTCGACGTTGCATGCCTTCAGTAAACACTACAGGTTGGATGTGTTGGCCGCTCGGGATTCTTGTTTTGGTTTGGCTGTTCTGCGCGCCGGCTGGCAAGGTCCCGCCCGGTGTTGACTGCTCTGTTACATCCCGATTGTGGAGGACTAAACTGGAGGACCGCTCAGGAAATGGAAATTACACATACCTGGTAATTGTAGTTCCTGGAGGGTCCAGTTTAGTCCTCCTTCCCTCCCGCGTCTCTGAGTGTTGCGGCGCGCTTTGGCGAACAGCTCCGACTGCGAGCGATTTTTCTCTGCTCTTCTCTGGCTTTCGCTGCTCCTTTCGGCCGCACTTCCAGTCCATTGGTTGTTGCGGGTTTTCTTCCAGCCTTTTCCCTTGGGGGTCTGGGTGGGGGCTGTCCTTTTTTCTGCCGGTGCGTCGATAGGGGCGCAGTGCAGCGGTCTGACTTCCTCGTTTGGGGAGGGGTTGGAACCTTCTTGGGGACAAAGTTTTTTTCTCTTTTGGGTTTAACAGCATTTTTATAACAGTGTCATGTGTTGCTTCTTTAAGTATGCTTTACTAGTCACTGGGGGCTTCTGGGAGCTCCGCCTGCATACATCATACAGAAAGAGTTGATTGGTCCAGTCTCCAGGCTGCAGGAGGAGGTGCACTACCCGATTGTGGAGGACTAAACTGGACCCTCCAGGAACTACAATTACCAGGTATGTGTAATTTCCATTTGCCCTTGCAACCTGTAGTGTTTCAGAAAGGTGCTCATGTGGCAGCTGGAGAGGATGGTGCTTTTTGCAGAGCAGTCCTTCCTCCTACCCTGGTTCCTGACTGCTTGGTACGTTATCCTTCTAATCCAATCCAGACAAGTGTAATATAAGACAGTTTCCATATCTGTTGGCTTACTTTCCTTGAATCCTGCTGGACTAGTCCAGGATCTACCTTGAGAGGACTTCTACAGGTTTGGGAGCCATGTTCTCTTTAACTGTGTGAGCCATTTTAGTGCCCAATAGAGGCAAGTATGGTAAGAGAACCAAAAGCTTGTACAAAGTTATTCATTGATTGTTTCTCTTAGCGCAGTACCAGTGGATATAGTAATATAACATCCTGAAAGTTGCTCTTGTCTGCCTTCACCTGCTGGCTGTTAGCACAGCCCACTTGTCTGTAAGGTTTAGAAGGATTCAAGGAAAGGAAATTCGGTATGAATAAAGTATCCTTTACTTGGATTCTGACCTTTATTTAGCATGTAAAGCAGCAAGTATAGTTACTGGATTCATTTTTAACAGAAAATGACATCGGTGGAAATGCAGGAGACATGGATCTCAGACCTCTGTACATGGATGTCCAGGCAACTACACCAATGGTTAGTAAAATCATTTAATACTTGAGATTCTGAGGACACGTTACATTGCAGTACTTGTGGGAGTAGTATAGGGATATTTGCACAGTAAGCACTCTGGGCATGGTCTAATTTGGGGGCCTGGTTCAATAGCAATGTTTTCTTTCATACCGTCCAGTTTGATTCCCAGACTTTTTTTTTTTCTTTTTCCCCCAGCTTTCTCTTGTCTGTGTTTGCCATGTATTTCAGAGGTCCAGCTATTCAGATTCATCTGAGTGAGCAGGTTTGACTGGCAACAGTACCCTACCAAATTCTAGCTACCTTTTTGGTAGTGCTTTCCCAAGTGCAGGATCTCTGAAAGTGCAGTAGTGTTGCTCTTGAGTTCATACCATACTGGCACGTGCTTCCAGTTAAAGGTGGAATGGCCTTTGCATTTTGGCAGGGGGGGAGGAGACAACAGGCATTTGCATACCCAGTTTTTAACTGACCAGCCTCTGCAAGCTGGTTTTCTGTGCTACATGTGAGGGAGGAGTGGTCTAGTGGTTAGGACAAGGTACTTCAGGCCGGAGGGCCAGGGGTTCAAGTCCCACCTGGGGACAGCAATCTCAGGCCGGAGGGACTGGGGTTTCTAGTCTTATAGGCACTCCTTGTGATCTTGGGCAAGCAAACTTAACCCTCCATTGCCCATGTTCCCTGTAAGTATTAGCGTATGTGTCTCATATCCCCTCGTGTTAAATGTATCCCCCAATTGACCGATTTGACCCGGTGAAAAGTGGGATATAAATACAGCTAAATAAATAGAAATAAAATAAATGAGTGGTTTTATGGTCAAGATAGCCAGGAAAAGGCCTGTAGCTCTGACACCCATTTGAGAGAAGTCCTTCAAGGTTAGATCTTCAGAGCATGAAGAGACCCTCGCACTGTTCATGGGAAATCTGGAGAACAGGGCCTCGGTTGGCTCTACAGACTCCTTGGACCTGCCAAAGAATTCCTCGGCCCCTTAGGAATGAGCTATGGACGAGGAACTGGAAAGTGAACCGTGCAGAAGAGTATCTCCAGGAACAAGCAGGAATAAGTCCTCACATATGGGTACTGTGATAAGGAAGCTTATCATAGCTCAGGAAGGAGCTATAGAAAAGGTGAAGTGACTCTGAACCAGCAACCTGTCAGTTCTGGTAGAAATAAGAAAACAGAATTTTGCCATAAAAGACTACCAGTCCCAGAATGCACCAGGTTTCCAACAGCCATTAGAGGAGCTGAAGTGGGGAGATGTGTGTTCAATCAGGAGGGCTATGAGGTAATCCCTAAGCACTCATCTCAAAGGGCAGGGCCTGATTCAGCACAGCTGCGCTGTGTTAGGGAGGAGCACTCATCTAAGCAGAATAAGGGTAGAGTTTATTCTACAGAGAATTATCCTTATCCTGAGAATCAGCTTGAGCTTGATCATCAGTTTCATCTGAAGGATCATCAGAAGCAGAAGCCAAACCGGACGGACAGAGAGGGCAGGAAACCCTTTGGAAGAAGGAAGAGAAAAGCCTTTGAGAGGTCTAGAAGAGTCCGGAGCAGTACATATACTGGGAGGCATTCCAAGGGCCAGCATACACCATTGGACTGGGGAAAGCCAGAGGAATGGTGCTGCAGAGCTAGGAATCTCCAGACGCTACCTGTGAGGGAGACGGCTGCACGTGGAAGGGACCCTAAGACCCGTGCCAGAAGGTATGTGAAGAGAGATCCAGTGTCCAGGGATCTGGATTGGAAGGCTGGACATAAGAACTGGACTACATACTGGCCAGGCTATATAGAGAGGAACTCTAACAGCAATGGAAGCTCAGGTATGAACACTGATCTATGCCCTAGCTATAACCTTGAAAGACAGCAGGGAAACAAGTATTCTCCTGAAAGTGCTCCATTGGGACATTCATCTGTGCCAATCCATGATATTGAACCCATGCTTGTTGAAGAAGAGGGGGTGATAGCAGATGAAGAATCTGTTTACATGGCCTGCTCTCTGTCTAAACTCCTTTGGTGATTTTCTGTTATAAAATACAGCAACCATCACAAAGAAATACAAACTTGTTCTTTAATCTACTCAGAAAAGCTCCTGAGTAGGGCTTTTTTTAGCCACACAGTAGAAAGCAAGCCAGCTAAGGGGTTCCAGCTGGATAACTGCTACCAATTGAGCCTTACCTAATTGCTTATGAGCTAGGAGAGAATCACTTCTGAATCTAGGTGGGAAGATATAAGAAGTTAACCTGAAAAGAACAGTTTTTTTCTTTTTGTGGCTTTTGGTTTGTTGATGGATACTTGCTAAGAGAATATTAGCTAAGCCTACAGAAAAGACCAGTTTGTTATCAACCAGGTCTTATTTCTTTTGCTTTGATTGCCTGATAAGTTAAAATGTTGTGTCCTGATTTTGTTTTTTTCAAGTTTAACACTGAAAGCAAGTAACCTGATTTATGTGCTACCAAGCATATCTGTGTTGGGAGAAATAACCCCATAAATAAATCTTATTGGCTTTAACACTTGAGCACAACTAAATTATTGTGAGCAGCTGTGTCTGGTGTGAATGAACTGCATTGCCCACAATCCCTTGCAAATCATATAGATATATGCACTTGCCAAGACTGTGAAGATTCTCACCCAGGCAGCCGTCTGACAGTACGTCGGTACCGACGGAGCCTGCACAGGAAAGCTTCCCAGAAGGAAAGCTTTTGGGCCTCCCACTGCGCATGCGTGCTGCCTTCCCGACCAACTCTCCTCAGTTCTTCTTTTTCTGTGGAGCCAGCAGGTCGTGTTCTTGTCACCGCTGAAGTTATTTTAATTTATTTCTTTGGCCGCGTGTCTGCCTTCCCCGATTCCAGACCGGTACCGCCGGTCTTTTTTCCTTTTATTTCTTAAAAAAAAAAAAAAAAATCTTCTTCTTTTTTTCCTCACTTGGTGTGTTTTGTTCTGTGAGGCCTTTAGGCCTTCACAAATTCTCCCTCATGGAGAAACAAGCCTCTGGGTTTAAAAAATGCACCAAGTGCAGCGGTACTATTTCAGTCAGACACCCATGAATGGTGTCTTAAATGTTTGGGGCCTGACCATTCCATTCCGGATTGCCCACCCTGTTCTTTGATGTCTAAACGTGGCTTACAGAACCGGGCAGCCAAGTTTCACATGCTGTTTTCTACAGATACTCCAGCATCGACATCTTCCAGGTCTTCCTCTCCTGATGGATCTCAGGTAACCAAACATTCCTCTGGCAGGTCCTCAAAGGGCAAATCTCCCTCTAAGTATCGAGATGCCCCCGGGCTTGACCCTGAGGACCCTGCCCCAGCCAAACAACCCCGGCGGGAAGCTCTGGCTTCCAAAGCTCCTCCTATGGGGTTACAGGTTGACATCGATGGCACGGCCTCGACCGATCACCTGTTACACTGTTCTGGGCTACCGGCTCATTCATCCGGTACTGACATCCAGACAGTCGTGGCGTCCATGGATCATACAGTTCAATCCATGCAGCAGGCCATTTTCACTTTCATTAAGGCTGCGACGCCCTCGGTACCGCACCCTGCGGTACAGACTCTGGTTCCACAACCAATACCGGTACCCAGGCCATCCACATCGACCAGGATTCCGGTTCCCGGTTCCAGGGTTTTTCCCGATACCGATCCGGTTCCGGGTACCCCCGATGTTGATACCGGTCGATACGCTTATCGATCCCTGGAAGCAAACAGACGATACTTTGAGTCTTCTGATGATTCTGATTCATCAGATGACTCTGCTGATGTATCCCTTACTCTACCTGAGGAGCCCTCTTCTCCAAAGAGGAGAATGTCTCCTCCAGAGGATTTATCCTGTCAAGACTTCATCATTGAAGTAGCTAAAGGTCTTTCTATTTCTGTATCCTCTGAAAGAACCTAGAGCAAAAAAGTTAGACATTTTAGGATACTCTAAGGTTCCCAAAGAGGCAGTCACCTTGCCCATCCATGAAATTCTTCAAGAACACATGATAGGGTGAGAGAAGTCTCCCATAAGTCCATCTCCACATTCTCGTCTGGACACCATGTATCGTGTCCCCCCTTCTCCTGGGTTTCAAAAAACTCAGCTCCCTCACCACTCCATCGTGGTGCAGTCAGCTATGAAAAGGATAAAGAGTACTAAAAGACACTCTTCTACTCCCCCAGGAAGAGAATGTAGGACTCTGGATGCTTTTGGAAGAAAAATCTTCCAAGCAAGTATGCTTATTGGCAGAATCAACTCATACAGCCTCTATATGGGCATGTTTCTGAAGGAAATTGCATTAAAGATACGCCATTTTCTCCCCTTTATCCCAGAGGATAGAAAGGAGGAGTTCCTTCTTTTGCTGAAGCATACCCAAGATATTTCAAAGTTCTCCAGCAGAGCAGCCTTTGACTCCTTTTGAGGGTGCTAGCAGAGCCTCAGGTATTACCATAGCGGCTCGCAGAATTGCTTGGCTCCAGGCCTCTGACCTAGAACCCTGGGTCCAGGATGGGTTGGGAAATTTGCCCTGTACAGGTGAGAATCTGTTTGGTAAGGAGTGGCAAATCAAAGCCACTCAAATGGATGCAGAAAATGCTGCTTTAAATAGACTTTCTAAGTCTACCTCTACCCCTGTCAAGAAGAAATCTTTCAAAAAGCCTTTCTACAAGAAGACCAGATTTGCCACAAATACTGGCCAACAATCTTCTGCAGCTCGCTTTGCTCCCAAGCGTCAGCAGCCTAAACAGGCCAGGGCAAAACCTGCAGGGGCTGCTACAGCCCAACAGTCCCAACTCCCTCAGGGTTTTTGACTTAAATCTAGAGAACTTAACCTTTCTGGCTCTAAAACATCCAGAACCTCTCACCATTCCAGGAAGGTTAACTCATTTTGCTCCCAGATGGGAGCAAATTACATCAGAACAATGGACCCTCTCTATCATCAGAGAGGGCTACAAACTACATTTCTCCAACCTTCCTCCCCATCTCTCCTAGACCTGTTGAGTCAGGAGGTGACCACTCTTCTCGCCCAAAAGGCAATAGAAGAGGTTCCTCTTCCTCAACAGGGATCAGGTTTTTACTCCCCTTATTTTCTCATTCCCAAGAAAACAGGGGGGTACAGACCCATTCTGGATCTCAGTGAATTGAACAAATTTCTATACAAGGAGAAATTCAAGATGCTTTCTCTAGGTACTCTCCTTCCATACCTACAGAGTCAGGATTGGCTTTGTTCTGTAGATCTCAAGGATGCGTACACACATATACTCATCCATCCATCCCACAGAAAATTCCTACGGTTTCTGTTCCAGGGAAAACATTTCCAGTACAGAGTACTTCCCTTCGGTCTAGCCTCTGCTCCAAGGGTATTTACCAAATGCATGGCAATAGTAGCTGCATTTCTACGTGCCCTGGGAATTTTTGTCTTCCCATACCTGGACGACTGGCTCATCCAAGCTCCATCTCAGTCCGAGGCTCAGACTTCCCTGGATCGCACCAGACGCATCCTACAGTATCTGGGACTTGTGATCAATCTGCCAAAGTCTCAACTCACCCCTACGCAATCCCTGGAGTTCATAGGGGCCTGGTTGGATACCACCACTGCAAGGGCCTATCTACCTCAAGCCCGTTGCCAACGTCTAGTGCACTTAGCCTCTCAGACTCAGTCCAGAAGCCACTTGACTGCCAGAGAGATGCTACAACTATTAGGCCATATGGCCTCCACAGTGCATGTGGTGCCTTATGCTCGCCTACATATGAGAGCAGCTCAATGGACTTTATCCACCCAGTGGACTCAAGCATCAGGAGCTCTCAGACCAAATAGCAAACTCCAATCGTCTCTTTTGGTCTCTCCAATGGTGGATATCCACTCAATCTGTTGTTGGGGGGCCCCCTTTCAACCATTGTTGCCCCAAGCAACCCTCACAACAGATGCCTCCCAAACAGGTTGGGGGGCTTATCTCCAAGATCTCTCCACTCAGGGCACTTGGTCTCCACAGGAGACCACCCTTCATATCAACCACTTGGAACTTCGAGCAATCTTTCTGGCTCAGTTTTTCATACCCTCCTCAGCAACATGACAGTCCTTATTCACACGGACAATCAAGTAGCCATGTTTTACATAAACAAACAAGGAGGGACTGGCTCTCTGTCGCTTTGCAACGAAGCTCTAAGATTATGGGCCTTCGCCAGAGAGCATCAAATCCATTTCCTGGCAGTATATCTTCCAGGAATCCAAAACTCTTGGGCAGACAGACTCAGTCGAGTTCTGCTTCCACACGAATGGTCCCTGCACATGGATCAGGTACTCAGAATCTTCCAGAAATGGGGAACCCCGGACATAGACCTCTTTGCAAGTACGTGGAATGCCAAACTTCCCCGGTTCTGTTCCAGAATTCCGTGTCAGGGAGTTCAGGCCAAGGATGCCTTCCTCCTGCATTGGGGTCAGGGCTTCCTGTATGCCTTTCCACCCATTCCTTTGATTCCCAAGACTCTGTTCAAACTTCAAAGGGATCAAGGGTCCATGATCCTCATAGCTCCACGCTGGCCACACAAAGTGTGGTACCCTCTACTTCTGCATCTCTCCCAAGCCCCCTCCCTGGACTTAGGAGCGGTTCCAGACCTTCTATCTCAGGAGGAGGGGACTTTGTGGCACCCAAACCCCAAGTCCCTTCACCTCAGAGCTTGGTTACTGAAGGCCTAGACCTTCAACACTTCAATCTTTCGCAGCAAGTGAAGGATATCCTACATGCCTCTAGGAAACCTTCCACTAGGCGTTCTTACGCTTTTAAATGGAAAAGATTTTCCATTTGGTGTGCTCAAAAGGGTCTTAACCCTCTAGCACTCCCATTGAATTCTCTTTTGGAATATCTCCTGCATCTCTCCAATGCAGGACTCAAAACGAATTCAGTAAGAGTCCATTTGAATGCTATTGCGGCATCACTTAAGCCCATCAATGGACAACCTGTTTCCTCTCATCCTCTTATTGCAAGATTCATGAGAGGCCTAACCTTAACTAAACCTCCCATTCGACCTCCTCCGGTGGCATGGGACTTAAACTTGGTTCTTGGTCAGCTTATGAAGCCACCTTTTGAACCCTTAGCCATTACCTCCTTGAAATTTCTTTCCTGGAAGGTTATTTTTCTTATTGCAGTCACCTCAGCTCGCCGTATCAGTGAACTGCAAGCTCTAGTGGCTAATCCACCTTATACAAGGTTCCATCATGATAAGGTGGTCCTTAGGACCAATCCCCACTTTATGCCTAAAGTGGTCTCCCCTTTTCATCTTAATCAAGAGGTATATTTATCTGTCTTTTTTCCAGCTCATGCATCCAGTGCAGAGAGGAACCTTCATACTCTAGACTGTAAAAGAGCTCTTGCCTTTTATCTCCACAGGACACAGCAACATCGAAAGTCTTCTCAGCTTTTTGTTGCTTTTGATCCTTCTCATTTAGGACTTCCAGTCTCCAAAAGAACACTCTCCAATTGGATTGCTCAGTGTATCTCTTTTGCTTACCAGAGTAAGAACCTTTCTCTGGAGGGCCATGTCACCACTCACAACGTGAGGGCCATGGCCACCTCTATGGCTCATCTAAACTCTGTATCCATTGACCAGATCTGTCGAGCAGCCACCTGGGCCTCGGTTCATACCTTTTACAGCCCATTACTGTTTGGACAAGGACTCCTGCCGGGATGCCTTGTTTGGTCAGGCTGTCCTCAGACACCTGTTCCATTCTTGAACAACTCCAGCCCACCTTCCCTGAATGGATGCCTGAGATCCATAGGAAGATGAGGAACCTTTCAGGGTCTCATACCCTTCAGGGGATCTCCCGGGCATCTTAGCTAGGCAGTCCCCATATGTGAGGATTTTTCCTGCTTGTTCCTGGAGATAGCACAGTTACTTACCTGTAACAGGTGATCTCTGGGAACAGCAGGAATTAGTCCTCACAACCCACCCGCCTCCCCTAGGAGTTGTATCTATCTCTTTCCTTTCCTCTCTCTATTGTCTCAGCTTTAAACTCGAACTGAGGAGAGTTGGTCAGGAAGGCGGGAAGGCAGCGCGCATGCGCAGTGGGAGGCCCCAAAAGCTTTCCTTCTGGGAAGCTGGGGAGCTTTCCCGCGCAGGCTCAGTCGGTACCGACGTACCCATATGTGAGGACTAATTCCTGCTGTTGCCAGAGATCACCTGTTACAGGTAAGTAACTGTGCTTTCCCACAGTAGTCAGCTTTTTCAGTAGGGATGAGCTTCTATTCTTCACTTTTCAGGCTCTGGTAGCACTAAAGATTGTAGAGGAGCATACAGCAAACACAGATGCAGTGGAAAACTATCTCATGAAGGACATTTGGAAGCTCCTCCCTTCCCTAGAATCTTCCCACGTCAGAGCAATAGTTATTTGCAGGGCTCCTTGATGCGGTACCAGCCCAACATGTTCCTAAGGTTTCTGTAGATTTAACTGCTGACTGTGTGCCAGGGGTTTCCTCAGGGGCAGACATATGTGTTCTCAGTTTCAGTCCTGGTTTGTTTGTACATGCTTCCAGAAGCTATGCAGAAGGAGACTGACCTGCTTGACTTTAGAAAGGCTTTAAAAAAACGTTTTTGTTACCACCTTAGTGAAGTAGTTGATGGCCAGCAGTGCGTTTTGCAGTTGGTGGCAGTAGCAATGTCCTAAGCCTTGTACTCGGTAGTAGTTTGTTATTGTTTTGTGTATGAGTGTTGGAGGGGGGACAATTTTTTGTAACTTTTTAAAAAATATTTTTAAACAGCCTTGAATGTCTACACATACGGCTGTTTAAAAATATTTTAACATAAGTAAATATAATAGCTATGGAGTGGTATACTCCAGGCACGGGCCCCTGGGTGGGCAGGGCAATGTCTAAGTTGTATCCTATTTCTTTGTAAGAGAAAGGGAAATGGAAAAAGGAGACAAATGACAAACAGGAGACAACATAAGTACAGGCAAGTTAGATGCAAGGCATTGATAAGGCAGGCAAAAAAACTGAAAAAAGGCTTGCCATGGAAGCAAAAATCCATAATTTTCAAATTCAGTTTTTTTTGCTATGAATGTAAGTTGGACCTTTGGATAATAGAGGGGTAAAGGGGTGCTAAGGGAGAACAAGGCCATAACGGAGAGACTGAATTCTTTGATTAGCTATTTACTGAAGAAGATGTAGGGATGTTACATCACCTTTAAATACTATTTCAGGTATAGGTATCAAAAGAATTGAAAGAAATATCAATAAATCAGGAAGATGTATTTCAACTATTTGATAAACTGAAGAGTAGCAAATCACCTGGACTGGATGGTATACATCTGAGGGTGTTGAAAGAATTGAAATATGAGAGAGCTCACAGATTACTAACAGTAGGGTCTGCAATCATTAAAATCATCTGTAGCACCTGAAAATTGGAGAACGGTCATTGTAAAGCCATTTTTTAAAAGGGTTCCAGGAGTGATCTTGGAAACTACAGTACAGACTGGTGAGCTTTGTCAGTACTGGGCAAAATGGTAGAAACCATTATAAAGCATAAAATTACAGCCATGGTTTAATGGGAGAAAGCCCCAATGGATTAAGTGAAGAAAGTCTTGTCTGTCTTACTAATCTGTTATATTTTTTGAAGGTGTGAATAACTGGGTAGACCAAGGTGAGCTGGTTGATATAGTGTATCTGTATTTTCAGAAAGCCTTTGACAAGGTTCCTCATGAGAGAGATTTGCTGAAATTAAAAAGTCATGGGATAGGAGGCAATATACTATTGTGGATCAGGAACTGGTTAAAAGATAGAAAGCAGAGAATAGGGTTAAATGGCCAGTTTTCTCAATAGAAAAAATGCGAATAGTGGAGTACCCCAGGCATCTGTGTTGGTCCTGCTGTGTTTTTAGCATATTTATAAGTGACCTGGAAATGGGAATAACAAATGGGGTGAGCAAATTTGCAGATCACACACAATACAAAGTTATTAAAACATGAGGATTGTGAAATTGCAAGAGGACCTTTTTATAAATTGGAAGACTGGATGTCCAAATGGAAGATTGAAATTTAATGCGGACAAGTGCAAAGTTATGCACCTAGGAAAGAACAACCCAAACTATTACGTGTGAGGTTCCACATTAGGAACCACCATCCAGGAAAAGGATTTAGGTGTCATCGTGGATAATACATTGAAACCCTCTGCCCAGTGTGCAGCCGTGGCCAAGAAAGCAAGTAGAATACTGGGAATCATAAGGAAAGGAATAGAGAATAAAACAAAGGCTATTATGCCTCAGTATTCCATGGTGTGACCGCACCTTGAATATTGTGTACAATTCTGGTCGCTCTATCTTAAAAAGGATATAGTGGAATTACAAAAGATAGAGAAGAGCCACCAACATGGTAAAGGGGATGGAAGGATACCCCTATGAGGAAAGACATAAGAGGTTAAGGCTCTTCAACTTGGAAAAGAGAGAGCTGAAGGTAGATATGATAGAGGTCTATAAACTAATGAATGGAATAGAAGAGGTAAATGTAGATAGGTTGTTTACACCATCAAAAAGTAGACTAGTATATGCAATTGAGCCACAGTGTAACCCATTTAAGGCTAATAAAAAAATATTTTTTCACTCAACATGTAATCAAACTCTGGAATTTGTTACCGGAGGATGTAATAAAAGCTGTTAGTGTAGCTGGGTTTAAAAAATGTTTGGAGAATTTCCTGGAGGAAATGTCCATAAACCATTACTAAAGAGGACCCAGGAAATCTACTGCTTACCCCAGAATAAGCATTGTGGAACTTGTGGTTTTTTTTTGGTAACCTGCCAGGTATTTGTGACCTGGATTGGCCACTGTTAGAAACAGTGTTCTTAAAGACGTGCTGGTCTCGGAATTGATGAAGACTACCATTGCCATCCTATTTGAGGGGGGGGGGAGGAGTGCAGCATTGAAAGGCCCACAGGTTTGAAGAATGTTTCAATAGGTCCATTCATTTGACATTTCATCCCTAGCTTTGCAGGTGGCTGTCTGTGGGGCTTGTGGCCTGAACATAAGATATGTAGTCACTAAGGCAAAAACAGCACACTGCCACGCAGGCAACCAGCAACAGTACAGAAACGTAGGCAGGTATGAAACACTCACCAATTCTTTATTGATCCATACATAAGGTGAGCCTACCCCTGAAGAATTTTTCGAAACACGGCCTGTGTCGGGTCTGGCTTCCCTTATTATGTATGGATCAAAGAATTGGTGAGTTTCATACTTGCCTATGTTTCTGTACTGTTGCTGAACATAAGATATGCCATACTGGGTCAGACCAAGGTCCATCAAGCCCAGTATCCTGTTTCCAACAGTGGCCAATCTAGGTCATACGTGCCTAGCAGTATCCCCAAAAGACACAGGTTCCACAATGCTTGTATTGGGTCAAGCATTGATATCCTGGGTCCCTTTTTAATAATGGTTTATGGACCTTTCCTCCAGGAACTTGTCCAAACCTTTTTTAAACCCAGCTACACTAACAGCCTTTACTACATCCTCCGGTAACAAATTCCAGCGTTTGATTACACATTGAGCGAAAAAAATATTTTCTTTTATTAGTCTTAAATAGTTTACCCTGTAGCTTCATTGCATGTCCCCTAGTCTTTCTGTTTCTGATAACGTAAACAATCGATCTACGTTTACCCGTTCCACTCCGTTCATTAATTTATAGACTTCTATCATATCTCCCCTCAGTCGTCTCTTTTCCAGGTTGAAGAGCCCTAACCTTTGTAGCCTCTCTTCATAGGAGTAGCATTCCATCCCCTTTTACCATTTTGGTGGCTCTTCTCTGTACCTTTTCTAATAACGCTATATCCTTAAGATATGGCGACCAGAATTGCACACAATATTCAAGGTGCAGTCGTACCATGGAACGATAGAGGCATTATAATATCCTTTGTTTTATTTTCCATTCCTTTCCTTATGATACTTGCATTCTATTTGCTTTCTTGGCCGCTGCTGCACACTGGGCAGAGGGTTTTGATATGTTATCCACGATGACTCCTAAATATTTTTCCTGGGTGGTGGTTCCCAATGTGGAACCTTGCATCGTGTAACCATAGTGTGGGTTGTTCTTTCCTAGGTGCATAACTTTACACTTGTCCACATTAAATTTCATCTGCCATTTGGATGCATAGTCTTCCAAATTTATCCAGATCCTCCTGCAGTTTTCCACAGTCCTCTTGGGTTTTTAACAACTTTGAAGAGTTTTGTGTTTGCAAATTTGATAACCTCACTAGTTATTTCCTTTTCCATGTCATTTATGAATGTCAAAGTAGCGGACCCAGTACAGATCCCTGGGGTACTCCACTATTTACCTTTTTCCATTGGGAAAATTGGCTATTTAGCCCTACCCTCTGCTTTCTATCTTTTAGCCAGTTCCCGATCCAAAATAGTACACTGCCTCCTATTCCATGACTTTTTAGTTTTGCCAAAAGTCTGAGGGACCTTGTCAAAGGCTTTCTGAAAGTCCAGATAAACTATATCAACAGACTCACCTTTTGTCTACCTGTTTGTTCACACCTTCAAAGAAACATAACAGATTAGTAAAACAAGATCTTCCTTGTCTAAAGCCATGTTGGCTGTCTCCCATTAGGCCATGACTATCTACATGCTATGTAATTTTGTTCTTTATGATGGTTTCTACCATTTTCCCCGGTACTGACGTCAGGCTCACCGGTCTGTAATTTCCCGGATCACCCCTGGATCCCTTTTTAAAAATTGGCATTACATTGGCGATCCTCCAATCTTCAAGTATTACAGATGATTTTAATGAAAGGCCTGAGCCTTCTTTTGCTGGTCTTGGAGGCATTCAGTTGTGTGAGAAATTTTGTAAACTGTATTATCCTGCTAGGCCAGTTCAGACTGAGTTGTGTTCCCTTACCAGCCGAGGTGGAAACAGAGAAAAATCCAGAGATTTCTGATAACCACTTCCTGTACTATATCTAGAGCAGCTAGAGGGCATACTGGCTCAGTATTTTTCGGTCTGCAGCAGAGCGTGGACATTCCAGAGCAGCTCTGTGAACACACACTCTCTTTTTGTGACTCTGATTTAGCTCTTGAGTAACCGCTCTTAGGAGTGACTTCCTTGAACTCAAGATGGGAGGCACCAGTTGGGTCAACCTTAAAACTGGTGCCCTCTTTGGTTTGCCAAAGAGGAGGGGTGACAGTTCTGTCCCCCATTCTCATCCTGAGTGCTCATTGAACAGACAGAACTGTTGGATCAAGACCCCGGAGAAATCGTTGGGTGTGCAGTCTCAATGCCCCTTCCCCCCCCTCGCTGCCTCCTTCCTCAGCTGTCTCTCAAAGATGATATGAAGGTTGAAGAGTGGCTACAGGTTTTGGCAGCAGGGGAGTAGCATTGAGCCCCAAACCACTGCTGCTTGTGCTCCTCGGGAGTGAGTACAAGATTTAACTTCCTGTGTCTGCCACGTTTCTCTTCTGTGCTGCTTCTATATGTTCTGTGGGGGCCTCCCAACTTCTGCTGCTTAGTGTGTTGATTGTCTGGTCAGGGATTGGAACCATTAGTACATGTAGTCTCTCTCTCTTCTGGTTTGTCAGACGGCTGCCTGGGTGAGTTTGTTCACAGTCTTGGCAAGTGCATATGTCAATATGATTTGCAAGGGATTGTGGGCAATGCAGTCCATTCACACCAGACACAGCTGCTCACAATAATTAGTTGTGCTTGAGGGTAAAGCCAATAAGATATTTATTTATGGGGTTATTTCTCCCAACACAGATATGCTTGGTAGCACATAAAACAAGATACTTGCTTTCAGGGTTAAACTTGGAAAAACAAAATCAGGAAAACATTTGAACTTGTCAGACAATCAAAGCAAAAGAATAAAGACCTGATTGGTATCAAACTGGTCTTTTCTGTAGGCTTTAGCTAATATTTTCTTAGCAGTGTATCAAACAACAAACAAACAAAATCCACAAAGAAAGGAAAAACTGTTCTTTTCAGGTTAACTTCTTATATCTTCACACACAGATTCAGAAGTGATTCCCTCAGAGCTCACAAGCAATTAGGTAAGGCTCAATTGCTAGCAGTTACCCAGCTGAAACCCCTTAGCTGGCTTGCTTTCTACTGCGTGGCTAAAAATCCTACTCAGGAGCTTTTCTGAGTAGATTAAAGAACAAGTTTGAATTTCTTTGATGGTTGCTGTACTTTGTAACAGAAAATCACCAAAGGAGTTTAGACAGAGAGCAATCCATGTAAACACATCCTTCATCTGCAATCTCTCCCCCTTCAACAATCATGGGTTCAATATCATGGATTGGCACAGATTAATTTCTCAATGGAGCATTCTCAGGACAATACTTGCTTCCCTGCTGTCTTTCAAGGTTATAGCTAGGGCATAGATCAGTGTTGATACCTGAGCTTCCATTGCTGTTAGGGTTCCTCTCTATATAGCCTGGCCAGTATGTAGTCCAGTTCTTATGTCCAGCCTTCCAATCCAGATCCCTGGACACTGGATCTCTCTTCACATACCTTCTGGCACAGGTCTTAGGGTCCCTTCCACGTGCAGCTGTCTCCCTCACAGGTACTGTCTGGAGATTCCTAGCTCTGCAGCACCATTCCTCTGGCTTTCCCCAGTCCAATGGTGTATGCTGGCCCTTGGAATGCCTCCCAGTATACGTACTGCTCCAGACTCTTCTAGACCTCTCAAAGGCTTTTCTCTTTCTTCCAAAGGGTTTCTTGCCCTCTGTCCGTCCGCTCTGGCTTCTGCTTCTGATGATCCTCCAGATGAAACGGAGGATATCCAAGTTGATCATGAAGATGATGATGAGGATAATTCTCTGTAGAATAAACTCTACCTTTATTCTGCTTTGAGTGCTCCACCTTAACACAGCGCAGCTGTGCTGAATCAGACCCTGCCCTTTGAGATGAGTGCTTAGGGATTACCTCATAGCCCTCCTGATTGAACACACGTTTCCCCACTTCAGCTCCTCGAGTGGCTGTTGGAAACCTGGTGCATTCTGGGACTGGTAGTCTTTTATGGACAAATTCTGTTTTCTTATTTCTACCAGAACTGACAGGTTGCTTGTTCAGAGTCACTTCACCTTTTCTATAGCTCCTTCCTGAGCTATGATAAGCTTCCTTATCACAGGTTCCCACCTCATATTGGCTCTATGTGCATGCATTACGGGCTTTTGGCTGTGCTCTAACACATATTCCTTAATGTGCATATTGCTACATATGTGCTGTGTACTGCGTCGCGTGCCATGATTTCACGCTTTTGTCACGCATCATGCGCTTCAGAGTGCTATCCCTGCAATGCATGCTAACTTTGTGCTCTCTGTGTCCACACTTTGTGGCTTACCTCAGTGTACCTTGTCTGGATGGAAGGATTTGCTTTAGAAGCCACTCAGCTTGACATACGCTTACGGGAGGAGACACTGTCTTTCTGACCTCACTCTGCAACATGGCACAGAGATTTCTGCTTGCCTCTATAGCAGGGTTATATGTTCGCCATTTTGAAGAAAATATAGTATCAAAATCTAAATATTGGCCCTCGGTGGTCAAATGGGTTAGATTACATTGATATATTTTTTATATGGCAAGAATCAGATTAGTTTATTTATGTGAGTTTTTAGATTGTAAACATGAATCCAGAAATATCAGTGAGTGAGGTACATTTTTTTTGACATAATTTCATTTTGTGCAGATGGATTTCTTACTTCTATCTTTTCATAGGGTATGGATCGGAATAGTTGGTTAGATTATACCAGCTTTCATCCATGACATATACAGGATAATATACCAGTAGGACAATTTTTACATCTATGAAAATTATGTTCTTCTAAAGAAGAATATTTATTACAGGCACAATGCATGAGACGTAAATTTATTAAACGGGGCTATCCAGATAAAGTGATTAAACGGGCCCATAAGAGGGCATCTAATGTCCATTGGGACTGGCTTTTTTTGAGGTCACAGCATGAACAAGATTCCTCTTTGACTTGTGATTTACCTTTTTTGCCTCAGGCTAGTCATATACGGAATTTGGTTTTATCACATTTGGATATTTTGAGAGTGCATCCCGTTTTTTGCAACCCTTTTTGACGGGGCAAAAATTTTGAGAGATTTGCTGGTTAACGCTCACTATAAGACTTTCTATTGTGGACAATCCAGGTCATAAGAAGTGCCATCGTTGTGTGGTTTGTCCAGTTACGATGGAGGTTACTTCATTTACACATCCGTTTTTAGGATTTACACTCAACCTGCGGGATGCTACAGATTGTAATTCTGTTCGAGTGGTATTTGTTGTGATATGTCCTTGTCCTTTGTTATACTTAGGACAAACTTCGCGTCCTTTTAAAAAAAAAACCAAAAAAAACCCCCGCATCATTGAGCATGTATCGTCCATTTGTTGAGGGGTAGAAACGGCTCCATTAGTTACTCATGGAGGGTCTGCAATCACTCCTGAGGATTTTCGTTCTTTTGTACTTGAAGTAGTTAGGGGTGGAGAGGGTGGTAATTTTCAAAGACATCTATGCTGTAAAGAACAATAGTATATCTTTTGGTGGAGAAGTATGGCGCCTCAAGGGTTAAATCCACAGCTAGAATGGCATTGGTTCTATTGAGGATCATTGTGGACTTTTGAATCCAGGGTTTGGTATAAAACACATGTTCGGGCGTTTGTCTTTAGCGTTTTCATGTGGGAGCCATTTCATAGACGTGGACGTCGGATGTTTTTGAGGTCAGTGGGGATACAGAATATGTTTATTATTGGGAGTGATGGCATGGTGATATCCCTTTGAAAGTTTTGTTTAATGTGTTGTAGGTTGAATAATTACCCTGATGAAGCCAAGTTGTGGCGAAACTAAGGCTCATGTTGTACATGGAGGTTTTTTTTACAAGAATTACATCATTGTTTGTTTCCGATGGTGGAAGTTTCCCTTAGGGGGATCCTTTTCAAATTAGTAGAACGGGAGAACTTGACAGGTTTGTTTTGAATAATTAAGGGTCTTTTTGGGAGAGTGTCTTGATATATAGATTTGACATTGAATTTGTCACGCAGTGCCAAGGTGTTTCCTGGTTGCTGTGGAAAGCTGACGGTGAGATCCGTCTGATGTTGGATGATGGAATGATCGGATATGATATGATCGTGATTTACACCACTCTTTGTTGGAGTTTTTGAAAGTGATTTTCCTTGGGACAGAAACAATAGTATGATGGGGTACAATGTTTTTTGTACTGTAGGGATTTTTGTGGAGACATTTTTCCATCGGTTTCAATAATCTTCATGAGTATTGGTTAACATCTTATGAGTATTAGTTGGGTTTAGATGATATTAGAATTTGTCTTTGTAAATTCTTTAAGTGATGAGTTTAATAATTTTTTTTCATTAATGTATTAATGTAGTACTGTATTATGTATTAGGTATTGAGATATTGGGGACAGTATATTTGTTAGTAATTATGATTGTATTGTAATTGTGATTGTGTTGTATGAATGGTTTGTTTGATTTCTGTTTTGTCATATGTTGTGATTTAAGTAAATTGGTAATGATATTGCCTTTGGAAGAAATGTATCATATTAAATATATTATGAATATTAACATTGTGATGTATCTCTAATATGTTTGAAAGATGTGTTTATTACACTGTTGAATTGATATTTATAAAGCTTATTAAATTGATATATGTTGCATTGTGTTTTTTGATATTGGTTTGATATTTGCAACCAGTGGTTTTCTTTATATAGTGCCTCTTGGAGGTAGCATCTTTACAGTTGATGGACCTGGACTTTCTTCTGCCTCTTCAGCTCTGCAGGTAGCAATGGGGTCAGCTAAAGAGAGACAGCACCCTGGCTCAGGATTCTAACACTTTCTTTAGAGCTTGGCCATCCAGAACTTTCCCAGTGGGCTTCCCCAGTGACTGGCCTGCCTCCCACTATGAGGATGGCGTGGCAGTTCAGACCCATTGGCCTTGGGGCCCTTCTTGTTCCTTCTCTTGCTTAGAGGAAAGTCTCTTGGTGCAGGGCGAACAAACCCTGGCAGGGATCTCCCCACAGAAGCACCCCAAGAAGAGAATGGACTTGGGGTGTTCTATTCGGTTCTCCTTTGCCAAGGATCTGTCTTGCATTCTGGGGGATCACCTGACGTCATATGACTAACTGTTGGAACTGGATGGCCAGGAGATTCTCTCATTGCTCATTTCTTTCAGAAAGAGAAGCTATTGGTGCTGATAGTTTCCTCTGTCCTGCAGTTGCCAGATGCTGTGTTGGCAGAGCATGTGCTGCAAGTGTAGGCCCCTCTGGTAGGGGGGAATTGGAAAATCCTCAGTTTCCTTTTCTAGAGGTCCTGAAAAGAATAAGCACAGAATGGAACTTGAGTACCTCTCTGCTGAAAGGGTGACAGGGTGGTCAGTTGACTCAGTACCCTTCTCATAAAGACTTTGCTGCCTGTATTCTGTTGTCCCGATGTTTGTGTAGATTGCCTTTGCTAAAAGCACTACCATTCTGGTGGAAGGTGGTGCAGCTCTCAAGGAAGTGGATTGTAAGGCTGAGGCTCTCCAAAGATCCAGATTTCAGCTGCCTCCCCCCTTCTCCTGACAGTTTGTGGAGGGTTTATGGCTCATGCCCTACTCCATTGGTTATTCCATTGGATCCAATCACTCACATGGGATGACTCCTCTGCTTCTGGAATCAGCAATGTTTTTCTTAATGGTTGCCATATATGACTTGGTCTGCCTGGCAGCGTATTCCATAGTAACACATTACTGGCTTTAGTTTTGCCATTGGGCAGCAGATGCAGCATCCAAGTCCCATTTATCTGGAATTCCTTTCAAGAGGAAACTTTTTTGTGTTTGGGGAGGATTTGGAGAAGTTGGTCAAGGAGCTTGGAACATCCAAACATTGTTGTCCAGAGAATAGACTTAGCCTTTGAAGCATGGCCTTAACTCTTCCTCTTCATATTCTCCTCTGTCCCGCCACCTGGATTCTTTGCAGTTCAGGGACTCCTAGAAGGATCACCTGGGGAGGTCATCCTTCGTTCCTCCAGCTCCTTTTTCCAGGCCCATTCCTTTCATGTGATTTGTGGGACCTATAAGGTTCCCTCTTCCAAATATGATTTTTTTTCAATTGGACACATGGACAGGATGGGCCTGCATGACCTCTGACCAGTGGGAGCCCAACATCATTCAGTTTGGCTGTGTGCTGTAATGGAAGGACCCCATCTCAAATGCCTCCCTGATATCTCAATGTGGGTCTGTGGCCAGGAGGGCCACTGTTCAGATTACTCTGGTACCTCCAGGTTGTAGTTCTGGAGCCACCTCCTGAATGGGGTAAGGGCTGGTATGCTACTTTGGTGTCAGAGAAGGTTGGGTCCTTCTGCTTGTTGGACCTCCAAGGGCATCAATGTTCACCTAAGGGCCATTCACTGAGACACCAAGAGCAGTCCCGCAAGGAATGTTTCCTGCATTGCTGGATTTGGCCAAGGCATACTATTTCTATTTGAGAGGATTAGCAGCCCTCAATGCACTTCTGTTCTCAGCTCACACTTCACTTTGCTGCTGTACTCTTTGGCCTCTCCACTGTTCTGAGGGCATTTACCAGGGTTGTGGTGGTGACTGTCGCAAAGGGATTGGTGTGCATCCTTGCATGGACAACTTATTTATTTGTGCCAGGTCACATGTGGAGCACTTCATGTGTTGCCAGAGTGGTGCAGTTTCTGGAGAATCTGGGCAAGGTGATTACCTAGGAGAGCTTCCTGGAGCCCATCCATTCATTAAAGTACGTTGGAGTGTGGTTAGTCACTGGCTCTGTCTCTGTTTTTCTGCCACAGAAGGCAGAGAAGCTGCGCTTTCAGTAGAGGGGTTTAGGAAGCAGCAGTTTCCCAAGGCCTGGGACTACCTCCTAGGGTCTATAGCAGCGACTATCAAGATGGCCCCCTGGGCATGAGCGTACCTGTGTCCACTGCAAAGATCCATAGGACTTTGACATCAGGCTCTCTCCCCCTCCCCCCCCTCCCCTTTTGGTGGCAGCCATCCTGAAATGGTGGCATCAACCTACTCATCTACTGAGAAACCTTTCCCTGGATGTTACCCAGTGGCTTCTGCTGACAATGGATGCTGGCCTGTTTGACTGAGGAGCTCAGTTCTGAGGGCAGACTGCTCAGTGACACTGGGCAAGCAGGAGCTGGTTTGGACCATTGATAGGTTGGTGGAGAGGGCCATTCACTTGGTTTTCCTGTGTCTCTGGAGCATAGTCCCAAGACAGGCAGTGTGGATCTTCTCAGACAACACCACAGTGGTCCCACACTGGCGAAGGGGACTTGAAACGTTCTGTGGTCTCCATGGAAAATGACCCTCCTGCTCCCTTGGGTTAGCAGAATCTCTTGGCACCCTCAGCACAGCAGATTGTGGAAGTGGTTAACTTGAAAGAAAACTTTTGTCACTCCTCCAATCCCAGGGAGTGTGAATTGAGCTGGTTGGTGTTACAGAGGATTCTGGATAGGTGGAGGTTGCCCAACGATGTATTTGGCATCTCGGGCCAATGCCAAGATGCAGAGGTTCTTTAGCCACCTCAGATGCATGGTCACTCTAGTTCAGTCAAGGCCAAGGCTGGGGGGAGGGGGTGGGTTTGGATATTCAATGTGATTAAACGTTTAGCAAACCTGCTGATACTGTTAATTGCAGTTACCATGCTATTCAGTGGCACTAATATGGTTTAGTGCTGCAAAATATCCCTGGGTGCTGCCACTGTATGCCCCAATGCTTAGTTGACTAGCATATACTGGGGGTGGAGCAGGGGACAATATTCAGCTGCTGCCCAGTTAGCTTTAACTGGCTAAAATTGAGACTGCTGAATGTCTGTCCTGACTAGCTGTTTTTGTAATCTGACCAGTGCCTGAATATTGGTGCTGAATGGAATGCAAGATGACAATCCAGGCAACCTGGATATTCAATGGCAGGTCCTAGATATGGCCCTGGCAGTGAATATCTGGGGAAAAGTTAAATTGGCAGCAGCCAGCTGCTTTAACTGTGATGGCCACCAGTGCTGAAAATCTACCCCCCCCCCCTGTGTATTTACAGACCTTTACTTCCTTTTTACCTAAAGTGGTATCTGTGTTTTCCATATCTGTTTGTCTTCATTCCCGAAGGAACAGTGCCAGAGGAAGGATAAGAGCCTTCTCCTCTTAGAAATTAAGTGGCTGCTTTTTTTTTTTTTTGGACACCTGAAGGTCACTAACTTTCTGAAAGTTGGACAGGAAAGGCCTCCCCGCCCCCCCCCCCCTCCTTTTGAAGGCCTACATAAGGGCGAAGGGACTGTGAAGTCTCTTCCCTGTACCGCTGGATAAGGGAGTCAATAGCCTCTGCCTATCTGTTTTGGGAACTTCCAGCCCTGTAGGGTTTCCTTGTGCTTCCCACATGAGTTGATGTTTCCCCCTGGGCAGAGCACAGCTCGATCACTCCCTCTGTTATTTTGTTGGGCAGCAACATGATCATTGTTTTCCACCTTTTATCAAGTATTACAATTTGGATGTCCATGCTTGGGCTGCCATGTCCTCTTCCTCCCAGTGGAGGCGTAACTTTAGTACATCGCACTTTATTTTATTGTAAACTGCTCTGATGTCACACCTCAAAAGATGGTGTATCTAATTTTAATAAATAAAACAAAACAAAATGTCTGGACTGGCCTAGTAGGATGATATGGAATGTGACATTTTACTTCCCAGAAAATGTCCTTTTCTTGAGTTCTGCTAGGTTAGTCCAGGACCTGTCCCCTGTGTTCTTTTTATGATCTGGACTGAGCTGTTATGTGCCTTGGTCAGAGCTGGTGCGACTTGTGATTAGCTATTTCCTATGGTTTAACTCTGCGTGCTAAGTTCCTCTTGATCTTCTGCACACAGGGTGTTCTGTGTATAGTTCTGTTCATTGGACTATTACTCAAATGCAGGTAACAAGGACTATGTGTGGCCAGGGCTTCTTATCCATGGCTTGGGCATGACGAAGGTTGGACACTAATCACCAGGGCCTGCAGAATCACCAATCCAACTCCTCCAGCCCTTGAATTGACGAACCATTATGCAGCCCTGGAAGTGGAGGAGGTGAAAGCATCCCTGGAAAGGGAAGAACCAGAGCTCAAGCACCCCAAATTTGCAGAATTGGTGACCACAAGGAAGCAAAGGGTAGTGGTGGTTGGTGACTCTCTCTTCTGAGGGGTACTGAGGCATCCATCTGCAGACCAGACTTGATGTCCAGAGAGGTATTGTGGCAAGGTCAGCTATCCTGAGAGTGGGGGAGGTGAGAAGCATAACTAATTCACCCTAGTTAAGGGTCCCCTTCTAGGAGTGTAGGGAGAGAAAGCCACAGCCAGGTTTCAAAGACAGAAAACCCCCAGCTGGAACAGGTTTCAGCCAATGACTGATAAAGTAAGAAAGAAGGATTGCAAGCACGAGGACCAAAGCCCTTACTTTAACAAGTGCACTGGTTATTCTAATCAGGAGGCAAAGGGATTACCAACACCTGGGAAAGAAAGAGGTGGGGTTAGAACCCTGGATGTATAAGCCTGGGTTAGATTATGCAGAGAGAGAGACAAGGAGAGCAGCCGGGAGAGCAGCTGAGACAGAAGAAGAGAGAAGGAGTTGATTCTTGGAGAAGAGCTGAGCTACCCAGAGCTGAGAGAGCTGAATTCCCTGCAACAGGTTGGCAACAGAGGTGGGGACCAGGAAGTGGAGAAGCTTTCAGACCACCAGAGAGGTTGTCGGCTGAGCAGTCTGACCAGGTCGGTGAGTCAGAACCCATGCAGTTGGGAGAACCAGTGTCAGAGTTGGGGGAAGAAGATTGCTTTATGAATTGCTCTCTATGCCAAGCTCTAGACAGGAGGTCTTGAGGAAAAGCTAGCCTTGAAAGAAGTAATTCTCCTTGGAAGTTAACCATATGGCAGAAGCAGTGTGGAGGTAAATTCCTGTCTGTTTTAAAAGGGAAATTTACTGCAACGTAAGCCTGATCAGGAAGCTCTGAGTCATGCTTGTTTGTCACCTGTGTTTGAACTGTGCAACGGCAAGAAAAGCCAAGTTAGCTGTTCTAAGAGTTTTTGCTTGCTCCTCTCCTTTATGAAAAGCCTGCTAAGAGTTGTGATAACAGCTTGGAATGTTTTGTTCTAAGTTTGGTTTCATGTAGAACTGCAGCCTAGAGAGGTTTTTGAGGCTGGCAGAAACCAAACTGCTGTGGAAGAATTAAGCTTGAATTTTTCTTTATGCTCTGATTAACAAGGACTAAAAAGGGAAAGTGGCAGCCTAGTTTCTAAAGGCAATTGCTTCTGCAAGTAAGAGGACTTTAAAAAGCCATTTCTGAGTTCTTTTGGTTTGTTTGCCAGTATTTGCTGTATCTTAAGCAACTCCTACAGTTATAATCCTGTAAATGATAACTTGAACCTGCTGTGTTTTGTGTTATGGAAATAAACTTTCTGTTACAAGCCTTACCCTCGGTTACCTAAACTACAAACCTACTTAAAGCAGCAACATATTTTAGCAGTACTACACGTCCCAGAAGCCAACACGAAGCAATAGGCTGCTAGGAGCTGATAGAGGAGGGAATCCTCAACCACCATGCCCCTCGACCACTAGAGGCAAGTGGCTTCGGGCATTGTGCTTGTGACATTATGCTGTCTGCCAGGTGCCAAAATCTGAGATGTTACGGAGAGTTTGAGACTCATCAAGCCCACTGACTATTACCCAATGTTGCTCATCCATGTCGGCACAAATGATACTTCCAGGATATCCCTCTGAGCATATCAAAAGTGACTTCATGGCTCTGGGACAGAGGATGAAGCAGATAGGGGCACAGGTGGTGGTCACTTCAATTCTTCCCATTGAGGGTAAAGGTCAAGGTAGAGAAGCTTGCATCCTGGAGATGAATGCATGACTATGTGGATGGTGTCATTGAGAGCATTTTGGTTTCCTGGACCATGTGATGCTGTTCCAAGGGTTGCAGAGCAGAGATGGCGTCCATCTATCCAAGAAGGGTTGATGTACCTTCAGTAGCAGACTGGCAAACCTATTGAAGAGGGCTTTAAACTAGATTCGTTGGGGATTGGTGAAGAAAGCACTCAAGTGAAACATTAAATACCTTTATAGAAATAGGTAAAAGGGCCAACATCTGGATGGCATTGCCCTATAAATGCTCGTAGCATGGGAAATAAGATCCAAGATGTTGAGTCTTTCATGGGAGAGGCTGATTTAGATTTAGTGGCAGTAAGACATGGTTCACGGACAACCATGACTGGAATGTAACTATACCAAGCTATACTTTATTCAGAAAGGACAGGATAGGAAGAAGGGGCGGGGAGGAGTGGCAGTAAATGTAAAAAATAGTAAAGCTATGTATGACTTCAAAAGCCTATGTATGACTCTGACTCCAGTGTGTAAATAGTTTCCCCTGTCTATCCAAGTTTTACTGTCCTGTTATATGTAAACTCAGAACTATGTTCACGTTCTGATCTCTCTGTTCTATGTAACCTGCGCTGATGCCGAATAGTGCGGTATATAAGAAATTGTAAATAAATAAATAAAATAATAAATGTAACTACAGAGCTTAAAAGGGAGAGAGGAGGCACTGTGGGTTAAACTAGAAAGAGGGAAAGAGAAATCTGTTTACATTGGCGTGATATATAGACCTCCCTCACAGGTTGGAGAGGTGGACAGAGTTAATTGAAGACATATGTAGTATTGCCAGGAAAGGGCTCCTGATAGGGGATTTCAGTATGCCAGATGTTTGGCACATTCCTGCTGCAGTATCATCTAGAAGTAAGGAGATCCTGGATTCTCTGCAGGGAGAACTATTCAGGCAACTGGTAACAGAACCCACACGTGAAGGGGGCTGTACTGGACTTGGTGCTTACCAATGTTGAAAGTGTTTCTGATGTTATAGTGGGAGATCATTTTGCATCCAGTGATCACCAGATGGTGTGGTTCAATATTAGGACTAGGGCTGATAAAATCCATTCAAAAGCGAGGGTCTGAGACTTTAGGAAAACTAACTAACTTTGCCAAGATCCAATACCTCAGGGAGTCATTAGTGGGATAGGAACAGCTGAGGGATGTAGAAAAACAGTGGGCAAAACTGAAAGGGGATATTTTAAGGGCAACCAACCTTTTTGTTAAAATTGGTAAATAAAGGTAAAAGGAAAAGGGAATCGCTATGGTTTTCGAAAGGAGTAGCTGAAAAGTTGAAAGAGGGAGGCCTACAAGAGATCACAGAGAAGATAGGCATCTATATTTGGAAAAACTTTAGAGAAGCTAGCAAAGTAGTCAGGAAAGCAAAGATTCAGAAAGAGGAGGAAATGGCCAATGAAATAAGGGGGCTAAGACATTTTTCAGATACATTAGTAAGAAGAGGAAGGGGAAAAGTGGTATTGTCAGACTTAAGGGTGAAGGGGGAGGAATATGTAGAAGCTGATGAGTATAAAGGGGAATTGCTTAACAAATATTTCTGTTCTATGTTCACAGATGGAGAAGGACCTCAAAAAAAAATTCCCGCAAACGGAACAGAAGCGAGGGGCATCTTGAACAATTTACAGAAGACTGTGTTTGTGAGAAACTAGCTAAACTTAAAGTAGACAAAGCGATGGGACCGGATGGGATACACCCTAGAATACTGGCGGTACTAGGGGACATTCTAGTAGCTCCACTGACAGTTTGGAGTCGGGAGTGGTGCCAAAGGACTGGAGAGAAGCACATGTGGTCCCTTTACACAAACGCGGAAGTAAGGATGTAGTTGAAAACTACAGGCGGGTTAGTTTAACCTTGATGGTGAGTAAATTGGAAGTGTTGCTAAAAGAGAAAATAGTGAGGTTTCTGGAGTCCAATGGATTACTGAATCCGAGGCACCAGAAGCAGGACCTGTCAGAAAAATCTGATTTCTTTGACTAGGTGACCAGGGTTTTGGACTGAGGGAGAGCACTAGATGTGGCATATTTAGATTTTAGTAAAGCCTTTGACACTGTTCTGTACAGACAACTTATAAACAAACTGAGCATCCTAGGGATGGACCCTAAAGTTACTGCTTGGGTTAGAAAATGGTTGAGTGGGAGGTGACAAAGGGTACAAGTAAATGGAGCTCACTCTGAGGAGAAGGTTTCCAGTGGTGTGCCCCAGCGATCTGTCCTTGGTCCAATTCTTTTTAACATCTTTGTTAGCGATATTGTGGACGGGCTGTCAGTTAAGGTTTGCCTCTTTGCACATAACAAACTCTGCAAGAGAGTAGACACCCAGAAAGGTGGTAGATAACATAAGCAGAGATTTGGCTAAGCTTGAAGAATGGTCTAGAATTTGGCAGCTGAGACTTAATGTGTAAAAAAATGCAAGGTCATGCATTTGGGCTGCAGCAGTCCAAGGGAGCAGTATAGTATAGGGAGTGAAGTACTTCTTTGCTCAAAAGAATGGGACCTAGATGTGATTGTCTGTCTGATTTTAAAGTAGCTAAACAGGTAGAAAATTCAGCAGCGTAAACTAGAAGGACGCTAGGGGTGCAAATGGAGAAGAATGGCTAGTAGAAGAAAGGAGGTGTTCGTGCCTCAATATAAGTCCTTGGTGCGACCTCATTTGGAGTATTGTGTGCAATTCTGGAGATCGCACCTTCAAAAGGATATAAACAGGTTGAAGTCTGTAGAGAAGGTGGCTACTAAAATGGTTAGTGGTCGTCGTTATAAAGCATATGAGGACAGACTTAAGGATCTTAATGTGTACTTTAGAGGAAAGATGGGCTAGAGGTGATATGATTGTGACGTTTAAATACATTTGTGGCATAAATGCACAGGCGAAGTGCCTCTTTCAATTGAAAGCAAACTCTGCTACGAGAGGACACAGAATGATGGTGAAAGGGAGTAATATGCAGAAATTTCTTTACAGAAAGAGTGGTAGATACGTGGAATAGTCTCCCAGTGAAGGTGGTAGAGATGACAATAGTATCTGAATTGAAGGAAAGGACATTATTTGATAAATTAAATGTCACATTCTTGTGTTCTTGAGGATTGGTTTACATAGAAACATAGAAACATGATGACAGAAAAAGACCACAAGGCCTATCTAGTCTGTCCTTCCATAACAACTACAACAGTCCACTTTTTACCTTTAGAGATCCTCTGTGTTGGTCCCATGCTTTTTTGAATTCAGTTACTGTCCTCATCTCTACCACCTCCACTGGGAGACTATTCCACGGATCCACTACTCTTTCCGTAAAGAAATATTTCCGCATATCACTCCTGACTCTATCTCCCTTCACCCTCATCCCATGTCCCCTCGTAGCAGAACTTGCTTTCAATTGAAAGAGGCTCTCTCCCTGAACATTTATGCCACGGAGGTATTTAAACATCTGTCATATCACCTCTATCCCGCCTTTCCTCTAAGGTGTACATATTAAGATCCTTAAGTCTGTCCTCATATGCTTTATAATGAAGCCCATTAATCATTTTAGTAGCAACCCTCTGCACCGACTCCATCCTGTTCACATCGTTTTGAAGGTGCGGTCTCCAGAATTGCACACCATACTCCAAATGAGGTCGCACCAAAGACTTATACAGAGGCATTATCACCTCCTTTTTTCTGCTAGCCATTCCTCTCCGTATGCACCCAAGCATCCTTCTAGCTTTTGCCGTCGCCTTTTCTACCTGTTTAGCTACTTTAAGATCATCAGACACAACCACGCCTAGGTCCCGCTCTTCTTTAGTGGACAAAAGTACTTCACTGTATTGCTCCCTTGGATTGCTGCAGCCCAAATGCATGACCTTACATTTTTTAACATTAAATCCCAGCTGCCAAATTCTAGACCATTCTTCAAGCTTAGCTAGATCCCCCCTCATGTTATCTACACCTTCCTGGGTGTCTACTCTATTGCAGATTTTGGTATCATCCGCAAAGAGTCAAACCTTACCCGACAGCCCTTCCGCTATATCACTAACAAAGATGTTAAAAAGAATCGGACCAAGGACAGATCCCTGGGGCACACCACTGGTAACATCCTTCTCCTCAGAGTGAGCTCCATTTACTTGTACTCTTTGTCGCCTCCCACCCAACCAATTTCTAACCCAAGCAGTAACTTTAGGGTCCATCCCTAGGGTGCTCATTTTAAGTTGCCTGTGAGGAACAGTGTCAAAGGCTTTACTGAAATCTAAATACACCACATCTAGAGCTCTCCCTCGGTCCAACTCCCTGGTCACCCAGTCAAAGAAATCAGATTTGTCTGACAAGACCTGCTTCTGGTGAATCCATGCTGCCTCAGATCCTGTAATCCGCCGGACTCCAGAAACCTCACTATTTTCTCTTTCAGCAGAGTTTCCAATAATTTACTCACCACTGAAGTTAAACTAACCGGCCTGTAGTTTTCAACCACATCCTTACTTCTGCTTTTGTGTAAAGGCACCACATGAGCCTCTCTCCAGTCCTTTGGCACCACTCCCGACTCCGAGGCATTGAAAAGGTCAGTCAGTGGAGTTGCTATAACGTCCCCAAGTTCCCTCAGTATTCTAGGGTGTATCCCATCCGGTCCCATCGCTTTGTCTACTTTAATTGAGCTAGTTTCTCACGAACACAGTCTTCTGAAAATTGTTCAAGATGTCCCTCGCTTCTGTTCTTATTTGTGGGTGTTTTCTGAGGTCCTGCTCCTGGTTCTTCATCTGTGAACACAGAACAAAAAATATTTGTTAAGCAATTCCGCTTTATCCTTATCAGCTTCTACATATTCCCCCCCTGCACCCTTGAGTCTGACAATACCACTTTTGCCCTTCCTCTTCTCACTAATATATCTGAAAAATGTCTTATCCCCCCATTTTATTGCATTGGCTATTTCCTCCTCCTTTTGAATCTTTGCCTTCTTGACTATGCTAGCTTCTCTAAGTTTTTCCAAATACAGATGCCTGTCTTCCTCTCTCTGTGATCTCTTGTATTTCATGAAGGCCTCCCTCTTTTTCTTCACTTTTTCAACTACTTCCTTCGAAAACCATAGCGGTCTCCTGTTCCTTTTGCCTTTATTTACCATTTTAACAAAAAGGTTGGTTTCCTTTAAAATACCCCCTTTCAGTTTTGCCCACTGTTTTTCTACATCCCCCAGCTGTTCCCATCCCACTAACGACTCCCTGAGGTATTGGCCCATCTTCGCAAAGTTAGTCTTCCTAAAGTCTAAGATCTTCACCTTGGAATGGATTTTAACAGCCCTAGTCCTAATACTGAACCACACCGTCTGGTGATCACCTGGATGCAAAATGATCTCACTACAACATCAGAAACACTTTCACCATTGGTAAGCACCAAGTCCAGTATGGCCCCTTCACGTGTGGGGTCTGTTACCAATTGCCTGAATAGTTCTCCCTGTAGAGAATCCAGGATCTCCTTACTTCTAGATGATACTGCAGCAGGAATGTGCCAATCAACATCTGGCATATTGAAATCTCCTAGCAGTAGCACTTCCCCTTTCCTAGCAATGCTGCGTATGTCTTCAATTAACTCTGTCCACCTCTTCCTCTTCTGAGGGAGGTCTGTATATCACACCAATGCAAATAGATTTCTCTTTCCCTCTTTCTAGTTTAACCCACAATGCCTCCTCTCTCCCTTTTAAGCTCTGTAATTCCAAAGCTTTAATAGTAGTTTTTGCATATAGTGCCACTCCTCCTCCCCTTCTTCCTACCCTGTCCTTTCTGAATAAAGTATAGCCAGGTATAGTTACATCCCAGTCATGGTTTTCTGTGAACCATGTTTCTGTAACTGCAACTAAATCCAAGTCAGCCACTCCCACCAAAGCTTCAACTTCAGGGATCTTATTTCCCATGCTACGGGCATTAATACACACTGCTTTCCATTTATTACCCCTGTTACCCATTTCCATAAAGGTATTTAATGTATCACCTACCTGGGGGCTTTCACTTACCTGGGGGCTTTCTTCTCCCATCCCCAACGAATCTAGTTTAAAGCCCTCTTCAGTAGATTAGCCAGTCTACTACCAAAGATGCGTTGACCTTTCTTGGACAGATGGATGCCATCTCTGCTCTGCAACCCTTGGAACAGCATCCCATGGTCTAGGAAACCAAAACGCTCTCGAAGACACCATCCACACAGCCATGCATTCATCTCCAGGATGCGAGCCTCTCTGCCTTGGCCTTTACCCTCAACAGGGAGGATTGAAGAGAACACCACCTGTGCACCTAACTGCTTCCCCCTCTGTCCCAGAGCCATGAAGTCACTTTTGATACGTTCCGAGGTATACCTGGCAGTATCATTTGTTCCAACATGGATTAGCAACATTGGGTAATAGTCAGTGGGCTTGATTCTCGGCAAACTCTCCATAACATCTTGGATCTTGGCACCAGGCAGACAGCATACCTCTCTGGACATCAAGTCTGGTCGGCAGATGGACGCCTCAGTACCCCTTAGAGTCTCCAACCACCACTACCCTTCGTTTCCTTCTGGTCACTGATTCCGCAACTATATGGTACTTGAACTCTGGTTCTTCCCTTTCCAGGGATGCTTTCACCTCCTCCACTTCCAGGGCTGCATAATGGTTCTTCAATTCAAGGGCTGGAGAAGTTGGATTGATGATTTTGCAGGCTCTGGTGACTTTTGTCCAACCATCGACTTTCTGTTGGCACCCATCTTCTCCTGTGCTGGAGAGCCTGGTTGCTGCAAGAAGCATCTCATCAATGTACTTCTCACTGTCTTGAATGCTCCTCGGCCTCGCCACCTCCTCTCTGAGTTCCTCCACTTGTTTCCTCAGAGCTTCAGCATGCAGGCACCCTGCACATGGAACCGGTTCTTCAACTGGCATTAGGACCTCTGTCTGGACCGAGGCAGAAGCTGTAACGGGGGCAACAGCTTTAGCAATACGACTTTTCCCAGCCGTTGTTCTGTTCGTGGAGCTTAGGTATCTGTTAAAGCAAAAGAGAGAGCTACCAAGTACCAGCTGGTTTCGCAGCTGTCCTTTCAGAGAAAAAGCAGTTAAATCTCTTTAATTATATTCAAAATGTGCTGGTCCAATTCACTGTGATTTGTTAAAGGGGGAGGTGCCCTATAAAGCAAGACTGCTCACTAGGGGTGGGTGGGAGTCAGGGTGGGTAGGCAGGAAATAACACCTGATTAGGTGTTAGCAGTTTCTGAACCTGAGGAGGTGACAGAGTTCAGCAACCTGCTGTGCTCAAGGAAAGTTCCCCTAAAACAGCAAAAATGAAAGTAACCTTGCTTTAAAAAATATACACAAAACCCTTTTAAGAGCTCCCAGTCAGAGAGCTAGCAATGTAATATAATAAAACAAACAAACCCTCAAATCCTTACTGTTTGTTTGATCTGTGGGGGTTTGGGCTTTTTGGCAGCCTTGCTTCCTCTTGAGATGTTTTTTCAAGATGTTGGTAAGGTATATGGTTTTGTTCCTCCCAGTTGGCTCCTCTCAGATATTTCCTGTCCCAGGGCCAGTCCTTTTGGGGTGGACATAGGTGGGGCAGAGATGGGATATTTGGAGCCGCTGCTGGTTACAAGGCTTCCCAATGAAGCTTTCAGGATTCTCTGTGGATGCAGCCAGTGGGCAGACATTTTGCAGTGTTACCATTTGTGGACCTGGATTACTTTGGACTCATGCCTTTATGGAGTCATCCTGTTGGGGGCCAGCAGAAGCATAGGCAGTGCAGGACATTCTCGAATGGCTGTTTCAGCTGAAAATCATGATGCTTGTTCCTCCAGAAGAATGGGGTTTGGTCAGTCTTTATTTGTGATTCCCAAGAAAGAAGGCACCTTGCATCCTATTTTGAATTTGAAGCAGACTCAGTTCCACAGTTCTAAATGGAGACCTTTAAATTCCATTGTTGTGGCTGTTTGACATGGGAAGTACTTGCCTTCCTTGGCTCTCACAGAAGAGTACCTTCATATTCCCATTCATCTGGGGCATCGAATGTTCTTGTGTTTTTGTGATGCCCGTGGGACGTTCCCTATTGGCTCTTTTAGTTTTGCCACAGCTCCTGGGATTTTCTCCAAGGTGATAGGGGTGGCAACTGCTCTTTTTAAAGGAGAGGAATTCTAGTGCACCCATATCTGTGATTGGTTGATCAGGCCATGTCCCTTCAGGAGAGTAGAGAGGTTGTGGGATGGATGGTGTATGTGTTTGTGTTTTTTGTTTTGTTTTTTCTTTTGGGGTTGTGCTGGGTTCTCAACTTTATGAAGAGCAAGCTGGAACCATCACAGTTGCTGGAGTACTTGGTTTGACACAGATAGGCATGGTTTGCCAATGAAAGACAAAATCCTGAAGAGATGCAGATCTGAGGCTTGGTGCAGGCATGGGATTCTCTTCAGTTCCTATGGTCCATAACAGCGACATTGGATTTGGTGATACATATTCTCTTCAGACAGCCATATTGTCTCATTTGTCAGTGTAGTCACAGCCTCTAGGGGTGACTTCCCTTGCAGGGGGAAGTCTGAGAGAGTCTGTCTTGGTGGTTGCACCAGACAAAGCAGCGTTCTCCCTAGGACCTTTTGATGGTGCCAACCAGCTGATTTTATTGATCGCCCAGTTAAATTTAGTCTGATGAATTGATGGCAAAATGATGAGCAGGAATGGAAAATGATTTGTTTTGTAATTTAAGACTTATTTACATGTATTTGGTGGTTTTTTTAAAATATGAATTAGACACTAAAATGTATTTGAAACACTGACAAACACTTTGTATATCAAACTTCCTAAAAGATGAGTTATGTGGTCTGCTATTGGCTGGCTTATAGGGCAGCCCACTTTGTTGGCACAATTTTCTAGGGAGAATACTGCAAAGGTTGTGGTCAGCATGAGTATGGAACTGTAGAATTGGTGTTGGTCACCATGGATGCCAGTTTGAGTGGCTGAGGAGCCCACTATTTCTCAAATGGCACAGGGGCAGTGGATTCCAGAAAATTGTTGGTTGATAAATTGTCTGGAAACATGTACAGACTTTTCTAGGTTTCTCCCACTGCTCCAGCACTAGGTGATGAGGATACTGTCAGACAGTGTAACAGTTGTCTATATCAATCACCAGGGCAGCATGTGTAGTTCGCTCATGGCAGTGGAGATGACACTTCTCCTACGACTGAGACCATTTGTTTGTTTTGTTTAATTTTATTTATTTAATGTTTCTTTTATACCGCGCTAACACATTTTGTGCAGTGCAGGCAGGTCTGCACTGGACTTACAATAAAACGGGGTTCTTTATACAGGACTAACAGGGAAACTATGTACAATTTGGCTGTCACAGGCTATATGGGCAGCTCAGCATTATTTACAGGTCTAACAATGTAACTGTGTACAATCTAGCTGTCTGTCGCAGGGTGTGTGGACAGCTCATCATTATCTACGGTTAGGGTCAGCTATACACAGGGGTGGTGATTTTGAGGGGGTGGGGCTCTTGAAGGTAGGGCTGAAGGTGTGTGAGGTGACTACGCTGGGGTTGCTGGCTTGGGTCCGGAGTGTGGGTGGCTGTGAGATGTCATCTGGTTCAGTATAATACTGGAGAAACAGATGGTGCTTCAGTATCTTTCTAAACTGGGAGAGGTTATTGCTGGCCCGGATGGCCAGTGGCAGGGCATTCCAACAGGAAGGTGCATAGAGTGCGAAGGCTCTGTTTCTCGTGGCCCGAGAGCATTTGGTGATCGCTTTCGGGAGTATCAGAGTATTGGTGGCAGCTGAGCTCCGTGAGGGAGGTGGAAGAGCACTTGTTGATGGCTTTATATGTCATCGTTAAGATCTTGAAGGAGATCCTGCAGTGTATCGGGAGACAGTGCAGATGTTTCAAAACTGGGGTGATATGGTCCCTCCTGGAAGCTCCATGCAAGATTCTGGCAGCTGCATTCATTAAGCTGCAGGGGTTAAGCAAACTTTTCAGGAGGCCATGCAGTATTGCATTAGCATAGTCAAAGTGGCATTACTAGTGCTTGATAGACTGTCCGGAAGTCTTCCGGCTCTAGCAGCTGTCGCAGGTGGCGAAGCATCCGAATTTTGTGGTAGGCAATATGGTAAAGGCGATCTATCTGGGCCTTTATGTTGATTTGTTGGTCCAGCATGACCTCTGGGTACCGTACCGTGGGCTTGCTGAGGAGCTCTGCATCACGTACCTTCAGTGAGGAGGGCGGAGTGAATGCAGGGTTCCTGCTGATGAAGAGGACCTCCGTCTTGAAATTCATTTTGAGCTTCTGCGTGTGTAGCCAATCTGTGACCGCATCGAAGCAAGTGGACAGTGGGGAGAGGTCAAGATGCTCCGTCGATTGGCGTGTATAGCAAAACGTCATCAGCATAGATTAGAGAATTGATGTTGAAGGATCGGATGAGGGCGCAGATGGGTTGCATGTAAACGTTGAACAGTAGGGCTGAGAGAAGATCCTTGTGGCACGTCCTTCTCTTGTGGGAAAGGTGTGGCGGTGGAGGGGCCAGAATGGACATGCTGCCATCTGTCAGTCCAGTGCTGTGCTGTGGACTCCCTTCTCCCTGAGGCGTGATAGGAATAGTTCGTGGCTGACGGAGTCGAAGGCAGCAGCAATGTCCATGAAGATAAGGGCAAAACCTTGTCTAATGTTGTCCAATCCTATGGTTAATGTACTGAAAGAAGCATGGGACATACACACACAGGATCTCTAAAGGAAAAAAGGGGACTGTTGCCTTGTTAGCTGTGCACATGGCAGGCATCTGAGCCGAAATCCGCTGTATTTTGGAGTGTTTTGTAGTTTGCTTGGTGATGTGGGTAGCTAGTAATGAACTTGATGGCACTGGCATCTTCAACCGGTGAAAAGTGGATGTCGGGAGGCTTTGATGCATTGCATTGGTACAAAGGTGACCCAAAGACTTTTTACTGTATCTATTCCCCTGTGGCCTCTGATAGGCTAGTTGAATAGAGAGTCTCATCTGGTACTGGCCACTGAAAGCTTGGTATACAGACCTCGTCCATCTGGCAGTGGAGGATCCACTTCTGCTTCTGATGGTGGAAGACCTCTTTAAGGTCTAATTTCTGGTTGCCTGATGTGACATCTCACTTATAGCAAGGCTCTTAAGAGGGTAAGTCTGAGGAGGAGAGGCTACTGTTAGGTTATTGCTGCTTTGAGTCATGCTAGAAAACAGGGCCAGCCCAAGGTTTTCTACTCCCCACCACTGCTGCCACAGCTTCTGTCTTTGGGGGCCGGGGGTAGCTCTGCAGCAATTTCTAAGCGGCAGCTTTATGACCACAGCAGACCATATGCTTTGGAACACATGGCCTGATGCTTCTGACACCCCCCCCCCCCCTTTCCTCCAACGCAACTTCCTGTCAGAGGTCAGAAGCGGCAGGCTATGTGTGTAAAGCACATGGCCTGCTGCAGGTGCCAGCAAGTTTCACCCACCAAGGTCTACCACTCTAGGTGGCTGCCTAGCCCACCTAATGGACAGCCTATTCCTAGCTTACTTGTGGGGGTGGAGGATTTTTGAAAACTGGTGGAAGGAGTGCAGTCTTCCCCTCTGAGATCTTCTTTTGGATATCTTAGCCACCTTGGAGAAAGGACTGAAGGGGCTGGCCTCAAATTTGCTGAAGCTGCAGGTAGTGGCTCTTGCCTATTTGAGATCACATCCAGAGGTAGTCTTTCCTTTCATTCAGTTGCAGTCCATTTTTATTTATTTTTTAAGTAGGACATAGGCCATGTGGTCTCTCTTTTTTTTTTCTATCTAGTCTGTCCTTCCATATCAACAACTACAACAGTCCCCTTTTTTCCTTTAGAGATCCTCTGTGTTTGTCCCATAATTCTTTGAATTCAGATACTGTCCTCATTTCTACCACCTCCACTGGGAGACTATTCCACGGATCCACCACTCTTTCCGTAAAAAAATATTTCTACATATCACTCCTGAAACTATCCCCTTTCACCCTCATCCCATGTCCCCTCATAGCAAAACTTGCTTTCAATCGAAAGAGGCTCTCCCCCTGTGCATTTATGCCACGGAGGCATTTAAACGTCTCAATCATATCACCTCTATCCCCCCTTTCTTCTAAGGTGTACATATTAAGATCCTTAAGGCTGTCCTAATATGCTGTATAATGAAGACCACTAACCATTTTAGTAGCCACCCTCTGTACTGACTCCATCCTGTTTATATCTTTTGAAGGTGCGGTCTCCAGAATTACACACACTACTCCAAATGAGGTCGCACCAAAGACTTATACAGAAGTACTATCACCTCCTTTTTTTCTGCTAGCCATTCCTCTCTGTATGCACTTGAGGACTCCATGTCACCTGGTAGTTCTCTTTATCTCTAATACTCTATCTCCTGGCTCTTACTGAAACTTGACTTCTCCCTGAAGATTCATCTTCAGTCGCTGCCCTCTCGCTACCTATTTTCCCTTAGGCCTCAGGCCATGGGCTGTGGTGGCGGTGTTGGGTTCCTACTCTTTCCTGCCATTTCCAAACCCTCCTTTGCCTCCATCTAATTCCTTTGCTTCCTTTGAAGTCCATGCTATCTGCCATTTTTCTCCATTACCTCTCCACTTCCCCCCCCCCCCAAGTCCACCTCTACCTTTCTCACAGACTTTGATTCCTGGCTCTCCTCTTTTCTCGATGAGTCTTCCCCCTTCCATTAATTTTGGGAATTTTAACATTCACGTTGATGACTCTGCGCATGAAATGAGTCAGAAGCTGTAAAGATGTCTTACGCATTGGAACATGGAACGTACGCAGCATGAACCAAGGGAAGTTGGAGGTGGTCAAGAATGAAATGGAACGTGTACAACTTGATCTGTTGGGTGTCAGCGAACTGAAATGGGACTTGGATTGGGCACTTTGCATCAGATGATCACATGGTCTACTATGCTGGAAATGAAAGACAAAGAAGAAATGGTGTTGCATTTATAATAAAGAAGAAACTTGCAAGAACTGTAATGAACTACAGTGCAGTCAGCGAACGCTTAATCTATATTCGTCTACGAGGAATGCCTATCAACACAACTATAATTCAAGGAGTGGAGGAGTGGCCTAGTGGTTGGGGCAAGGTACTTCAGGCCGGAAGGTCGGGGGTTCAAATCCCACTAGAGGACAGCAACCTTGGGACAGAAGGACTGGGGTTTCTAGTCCCACAGGTGCTCCTTGTGGTCTTGGGCAAGCCACTTAACCCTCCATAGCCCATGTTCCCTGTAAAATAGTTATCTCCAAGTTATAACACCCTGTTCAATGTAATTTCAGTTTGTTCAATGTAAACCGCACTGATGCAGAATAGCGCGGTATATAAGAGAATATAAATAAATAAATATATGCCTCAACAGCTGCAGAAGAGGATGAAATTGAAGGGTTCTGTGGACAAGTAGAAGCTGCAATTGACACAACATGCAAACAGGATATCCTGATAGTCATGGGTGACTGGAACGCAAAAGTTGGCAACAAAGAGGGCAAAGTAGTTGGAAAATATGGACTTGGCAACAGAAATGAAGCTGGAGAAAGACTGATAGAATTCTGCAAGACCAATGATCGATTCATCTCAAACACCTTCTTCCAGCAACACAAGCGGCGCCTGTACACATGGACTTCACCCAATGGATTGTATAAAAAAATCAAATTGACTACATCTGTGGAAGTCAACGATGGGAAAACTTCTGTAACATCAACAAAAACAAAATCTAGAGATGACTGGTACAGATCATCAACTACTAGTATGCAAACTCAAGCTAAAGTTGAAAAAGAGCAAACCGCTCATGAATGCAGCAAAATGTGACCTTGAGAATATACCACTGGAATTTAAAGACTGCCTGCAAAATAGATTTGCTGCTTTAGATACAAATGACAGAGCTCCAGAAGAGTTATGGAATGACATCAAGAAGGTTATGTTGGAAGAAAGCGAGAAGTCTCTACAATAGGTGAAAAAGCAAAAATTGCCAAAATGGATGACAGAAGAAACTCTGAAAATTGCCCAGAAACACAGAGAAGCTAAAGCCAGAGGAGAAAAAGACAAGAACAGAACTCAACAGAGATTTCCAATGTGCAGCAAGACAGGACAAGGAAAAGTACTACAATGACGCATGCAAGGAAATAGAAGCAGAAAGTATTAGAGGAAGAACAAGATCGGCTTTCCTAAAGCTACAAGAGTTAAAGAAAAGGTTCCAGCATTGAATTGGAATGTTACAAGATGCTCAAGGTTTTATGTTGAATGATGCTGAGAAGATCAAGAAAAGGTGGAAGGGTTTGTTTGGTTTTTTTTTTTTTTTTATGATAAAGATCAAATGGATCAACAGCCGTTTCAACCTGTACCTTATGATCGTGAACCATTGGTGATGAAAGAAGTCGAAGCAGCATTGAAAGCCTTATCAAAGAACAAAGCACCAGGCATTGATTGCTGTAATACCTCTATGGGAATGCTGATGCAGCTGTTACCATACTTACAAGGCTCTGCCAAGAAATATGGACGACAACATCATGGCCAACTGACTGGAAAAGATCTGTGTTTATACCAATACTAAAGAAAGGTGATCCAACTGACTGGAAATTATTGCACAATCGCTCTGATCCCACATGCCAGCAAGATTCTACTGAAGATTATTCAAAAGAGACAACCATATCTGGAACAAGAACTACCTGAAGTGCAAGCAGGGTTCAGGAAAAGGCGAGGAAAGACATTGCGGATGTGAGATGGATCCTTGAAAAGACTAAAGAATACCAAAAGGATATCTATTTGTGCTTTATCAACTATAGCAAGGCTTTTGACCGTGTAAACCATGAGAAACTCTGGGCCACATTAAGAAGCATGGGTATACCAGAACACCTGATCGTTCTCTTGCACAATCTGTACATTGATCAAGAAGCAACAGTTCAAACGGAACAAGGAGAAACAGAATGGTTTAAATTAAGCAAAGGTGTAAGACAAGGCTGCATACTTTCCCCCTACCTGTTTAATTTATATGCAGAACAAATCAGAGAAGCAGGATTGTATGAAGACAACAGAGGTGTGAAGATTGGTCTAAGACTCAACAACTTTAGCTATGCTGATACCACATTACTGGCTGAAAGTGAAGATGATCTGAAACATTTGCTTCTCACAATCAAAGAACATAGTCTCAAAATGGGCCTACACCTTAATGTAAAGAAGACAGAGATCATGACAACTGGCATAATCAACAGGTTCATCGTTTAAGGAGAAGAAATTGAAATCGTGAACAACTTTAACCTACTTGGATCAACTAATTAATAAAGAAGCAACAAGCAGTCAAGAAATCAGAAGACGCATTGCTCTTGGCAGAATGGCTATGAAAGACCTAGATAAGATTCTGAAGAGCAGAGATGTCTCTCTCCATACAAAGATTCGACTTGTTCAAGCCATGGTATTTTCAATAACAGCATATGGATGTGAAAGCTGGACAGTGAAAAAGATAGACAGGAAGAAAATTGATGCCTTTGAATTATGGTGCTGGCGGCGAATACTGTGTATACCATGGACTGCCCGAAGAACAAACCAGTCGGTATTAGAGGATCATACCTAAGCTTTCTTTAGAAGCTCAGATGAGAAGACTTCGTCTTTCATACTTTGGACACATCATGCGAAGAAAGATCATTAGAGAAAGACATCATGCTTGACAAGATAGGTCAATGCAAAAGAGGAAGGCCAGCATTGAGATGGATCGATATAATAACAGCAGCTACGGGTACCAGTCTGTCAACAATGAGCTGCCTGACTGAAGACCGAACACAATTTAGGATAGCTATCCAGAGGGTTGCCATGAGTCGACTCCGACTTGATGGCACTTAACAACAATCTTCACCTTTGACTGCTCCACCTTGGTCTCACCTGATCTCCATCAACATGTTTAGGAAACTTCACACTGTCGGTACTTCAGCTTTCTTTACTGCTGTCTTATCACCTCTTTTCTCCACTATGTCATCTGAGCCTGCTGATGGGGCAGTATCCTACTATACCATTACACTTTCCTCTACTCTGAATGCACTTTCTCCTCCCATTCCTTGCCCTGTGAGGCATACCGTACCTAAACCCTGGCTGTTCTCAACAACTCACTACCTGTGTTCCTGTGCCTGCTCAGCTGAGCACCTTTTGGCTTAAATCATGTACTCCTTGCTGACTACATACATTTCAAATTCATGTTAATCTTTCCAGTGTCATAGTACTCTTGCTTGGCAAGAGCTGTGTCCATCTGACTAACTCTTGCCTCTGACCCTCGCTGTCTCTTTGCTACACAAAACTCTCTCCTCAAAATCCCTCCTTCATGGTCTGTCCATACCTTGGCTGACTACTTCCATGACAAAGTCCAGAAGATTATCCTTGAATTTGATTTCTCTGCAGGGTACCCTTCATCTCATCTTCCCCCTTTTCATTCTCAGATCCTTTGGTCACCCTTTCTTCCTTTTGCAGTTTCCTCCCTCAGTAATTTCAGAAATCTTCTGTCCTCCTCCATACTGACTACCTGCTTCTCTGATCCCATAGTAAAGGCTGTTAGTGTAGTTGGGTTTAAAAAAGGTTTGGACAAGTTCCTGGAGGAAAGGTCCATAACCATTATTAAGAAGGGACCCAGGATATCAATGCTTGACCCAATACAAGCATTGTGGAACCTGTGTCTTTTGGGGTTACTGCTAGATACGTATGACCTAGATTGGCCACTGTTGGGAAAAGGATACTGGGCTTGATGGACCTTGGTCTGACCAAGTATGGCATATCTTATGTTCTTATCCCTACCCATCCATTTCTTCTGCCTTCTTCCCCTTCATCTGTCATATCCTTTCCATTGCAATTGTTACTGTGGCCTTCAAATGTGCTGTAGTTACACCTCTCTTCAAAAAGCCTTAATGAGTCCTACCTGTCCTTCCAGCTGTCGACCTATCTCTTCCCTTTGCTTCAAAACGACTTGAATGGTTCACTGCTGCTGTCTTGACTTTCTTCCCTCTCAAGACCTTCTGGACCCACTGCAATCTGACTTTTTGCTTTCTACATTACACAGAAATGTCTGTCCAAAGTCTCCGACTTGTTCCTTGCCAAATCCAAAGGACAGTACTCTATTCTTATCCTTCTTGACCTTTCTGCTGCTTTAAGAACATAAGAGATGCCATACTGGGTCAGACCAAGGTCCATCAAGCCCAGTATCCTGTTTCTAGTGGTGGCCAATCTAGGTCATAAGTACCTAGCAGTTTCCACCAAAAGACAAAGGCTCCACAATGCTTGTATTGGGTCAAGCAGTGATATCCCGGGTCCCTTTTAAAGTAATGGTTTATGGACCTTTCCTCCAGGAACTTATCCAAACCTTTTTTAAACCCAGCTACACTAACAGCTTTTACTACATCCTTCAGTAACAAATTCCAGAGTTTGATTACACGTTGAGTGAAAAAAGTTTCTTTTATTAGTATTAAATAGTTTACCCTGTAACTTCATTGCATGTCCCTTAGTCTTTCTATATTCTGATGTAAACAATCGATCTGTTTACCTATTCCACTCCATTCATTAATGTATACACCTCTATCATATCTCCCATCAGCCGTCTCTCTTCCAGGTTGAAGAGCCCTAACCTTTGTAGCCTCTCCTCATAGGAGTAGCCTTCCATCCCCCTTTACCATTTTGGTGGCTGTTCTCTGAACCTTTTCTAACAACGCTATATCCTTTTTTTAAGATACGGCGACCAGAATTGCACACAGTATTCAAGGTGTGGTCGCGCCATGGAATGATACAGAAGCATTATAATATTCTTTGTTTTATTTTCCATTCCGTTCCTTCAAGAACATCTGGACATCAACGACATACTCGACCCACAGCAACACGGATTCCGGCCACGCCACAGATTTGAGACCCTCATGACCATTCTGATGAACACCCTCATCATAGGAACCCAAGAGAAACAGTCTGGATACATCCTGATCTTCCTAGATATATCAGCGGCCTTTGACACAATCTCTCATGAAATTCTCATAAGCAGACTGCAGTCAATTGGAATCAAAGACACTGTGCTCCAATGGTTCCGATCCTATCTAACCAACAGACAGCAACTGATCCGCACTTCCACCACAACCTCACCCCCCCTACCACCAACATCAAGGAGTACCACAAGGATCCACTTTATCAGCCATCCTCTTCAATATCTATCTCCGTCCACTCTGCTCAATCATACGCACCCACAACATCAACTTCCACATATACGCAGACGACATAATGCTCTACGCACCGATCACAACCACCAACCCAGCAAATGATCAGCTATCAGCCTGCTTCACCGATGTGTCCAACTGGCTACAGGAGAACAACCTCTCCAACATAAAGAAAACCGAAGCCCTTATAGTAACAAAAGAACCAGATTTCAAACCACCCACCCACCTCAACATAGGAACCACACAAATTCAGATCCAACCTCAGATAAGGTATCTAGGCGTTATCATTGACCAAGCCCTCACCTTTAAACACCAAATCAACAAAACCACCGGGACGATATTCCACAAAGCTAAAACTGTGCAACGCCTCCGACCCCTCCTCGAACCTCAAGACTTCAGGACAGTAATGCAAGCAGTGACACTCCCCCATCTGGACTTCTGCAACATAATCTACCATGGATTACCCGCCACACAAACCAACCCCCTCCAAACTGCCCTAAATACCACAGCAAGGATTATCCAGAATGCGAAAAAACGGGATCACATCACCCCAATCCTAAGAGACCACCACATCCTTCCAGTCGAAGCAAGAATTAAGTACAAAGCTATACTACTCACCCACAAGACTATCCACCCAAACACGGAACACCGCACTCCACACTCTACTACCCCGCCCGATTCACAACAGACCAACCAGACAATCCTCCAATAATTCCATCATCGTCCCCCACAAAAGAACCAAATCCACACAACGGACCTGCAACAGAGCCTTCGAACTCTATGCCCCATCCCTCTGGAACTCTCTGCCAACCCTCATCAGAAACAACACCGACATCACATCATTCAAGAAACAGCTGAAAACAATCCTATTCCGAGAGCATCTCTGAACAGAAACCCACCCCATCCTCAAGAACTAATGCTTAGATACTGCAAAATGTACATGTCTATGTCCACCCCAAATCATTAATGTTGCCCCCCTGGTGATGGCCCCACCCTATAAAGAATTTACCCCCCCCCCTTGTTATGTTACACCGCTTTGACCCGGTGAAAAGCGGTATATAAATACAGTTAAATAAATAAAATGATACCTAGCATTCTTTTTGCCCTCCTTGGCCGCCCCTGCACAGTGGGCGGAGGGTTTTAACATGTTATCCACAATGACGCTTAAATCTTTTTCCTGTGTGGTGGTTCCTAATGTTGAACTTTGCATCTTGTAACCATTGTTTGGGTTGTTCTTTCCTAGGTGCATAACTTTGTATTTGTCCACATTAAATTTCATCTGCCATTTGGCTGCCCAGTCTTCCAATTTATCAAGATCCTCTTGCAATTTTCCACAAGGGAAACCCCCCAAAACAAGATTGATTTTTATTGTGATCACCAATCTTGTTTTGGGGGTTTTCCCTTGTCAGTAGGATCCCCCTATCAGATGAGTGGTTCGTGTTCTTGATTGGATGATGGCTGATTTTCGTCAGGAGCGACGTCAGACGCCCAACTGTGTTACGTAAGGCATTTCCTCTATCACATTTCCAGAACTTTACTGCTTTTTGCACCGAACCTGATAGGACGGGTGGTGCTACAGATTGAGGCGCACAGCGGGATGATCATCGTAATTATGCAGGACTGGCCACGCAGACAGTGGTATGCTGATCTGATCAGGTTGGGTCATCCGCCAGCCTGGTGGCTCCCAAACAAGAGCAACCTGTTAGCATAGGGCCCAGTCTTGATGCCGTAGGTGGATCGATTCTCGCTTACAGCATGACTCTTGAGAGGGCATGATTAGGTAAGCGGGTTTATTCGGGCACAGTCATTTCAACTCTGCTGCAAAGACGTAAGTGTTCCACTTCGCTAGCTTACATTAGAGTTTGGAGGCTGTTTAAGAGCTGGTGCATAGACAGGGGACTGAGACCCCTGGAGGCTTGGCATGTAATTCACTGCGGGTGCAGGTGGCAGCACTGGTGTGTTACTGAGGGAAGGTGCAGGGGAAGGCCCTAGTGGCCCACCCAGACGTAATGAGTTTCCTTCCTACTGTAAAGTAGGTTTGTCCACCATTGAGGTCGATAGTTCCCGCATGGGACCTTTTAATTTTGTTTTTTCAACACTGACAACGGCACCCTTTGTGCTGCTGGCTGAGTGCTCGCTGAAGGGCTTGACCTTAAAAACTGTTTTCTTGGTAGCCATTTGTTTGGCCAGGAGAATCTGAGTTGCAAGTTTTATCTTGCAGAGAAACACTTCTTTCCATTTCTAAGGAAAAGATGGTATTGCTTCCGGTTCCATCCTTCCTGCCAAAAGTGATTTCAGCTTTTCATATGAATCAGCCGGTTACCCTTCCGGTATTCTCGGGCGGAGGAGGTTCCCAGTCGGAACCCCTCTTGTGGCTCCTAGATGTATGTCGTGCCTTGCGATGTTACTTGAAAGTCACAGGTCGGTTCAGGAAGACCGATTGGTTGTTCTGTTTGGAGGCCCTCGCAAGAGATAAGCAGTGTTCTAGGCTTCCATTTCCTGGTGGGTGAGAGAAACAATTGGCTCGGCTTATCTGCCCAAGCATAAAGCGGTGCCAGTGGGGCTCAGGGCCCACTCGACAGGGACACAGGTGGCTTCCTAGGCAGAGTTGAGCCTGATCCCACCAGCATATATATGCAGGGCCGCAATGTGGGCATCCCTGCATACCTTTTTGTAAAGCATTATTGGATGTACAAGCAGTGAGGAATGCAAACTTTGGAGCGGTAGTGATTTAGGCCAGGCTCACTGGTCCCTCCCAGAGTTAGTACTGTTATGTTACATTCCATCCATGTTGGGACTGGACTGGAGGATACGATAAGGAAAGTGAAATTAGGCCTTACCTACTAATTTTCTTTCCTTGAGTATCTCCAGTCCCTGACCCACCGCTAATTGATTGAACCTCTTTATTTCAGACTGTGATCCCGGACCTCAAAGAAGTACATCAATAAGTCCTTATGGAATGTTCTAAGGCAGAGCAGAGGTAAGTGGTTCTAGTTCATGGGGGGCGGGAAAGAGGAGGAATGGGTGGAACCGGAGCTGTTCCCAAACAGAGAATGTAGGTCGGGGCCTTGGGCGTTCTAGTTCATCTTGGGGCATTCTCTTCCTTGCAGGGAGGGTTTTTTCTCTTCCTTTGTGCTCGGTTTAGGCAACTCATGGGGTTAGTTCTCAAAAGATGTTGTGTCCTTACATCCTGCAGCACCAGGCCTGCAATTATATGTCCCTTCTCTTCTAATTCTGCTTTGTCACTAGGATACTCGGGGCTGGGAGGGGCTTCTAGCTACCCTAGTATGCTGAGGTCAGAACTCTGACATGCTCAGTCTCCAAGCTGCTGGACAGGCGTGACTACCCATCCGTGTTGGGACTGGACTGGAGATACTCAAGGAAAGACAATTAGCAGGTAAGGCCTAATTTCATCTTTGCTGTGATAAAAGAAGAGTTTTCTCCATTTCGTGCTCTGCTGTCACAATTTTGAACAGATTTCTCTCATAGTTTGAGTTTTTGTGCAATTTAAAGGGTTGTTTTTTTTGTTTTCTGTGGCACCTCAGCTCCTTTAGGTGTTGGTGCTCTGGCCACATTCTGTTATCTCTTTTCTGTGAAAATAGGCATTTGATTTTGCTGCAGCTATTTTTTCAGGTGATATATCACAAAAGAACATGCCAGCAGTTTTAAAAAGTGTTCCATGTGCTCAAGGACCATATCCATTATGGATTCTCATAGTTGGTGCCTTCAGTGCTTAGGGACCCGATCATAAGCCCACTTCTTGTAACTTGTGGTTGCAGATGACAGAGGGCTGAAGATTCATGAGAAAGTGTGAAATTATTTTTGGCGCCTCTAAATCCAATCCATGTGCATCAACGGCCCCGGTCTTTATGGTATTGAAGGCTGTATTGGATGCTGGCGATTCATCAAAATTGAGAAACCCTCAAGCCCTCTCAGAGCTGAACACTCATTGATCAAAGGCTGATACTCCAGGGTTCTATGTTCACCCAAAGGTGAAGAGGGATATAACTTCATCTTCGACACTGAAGGGAAGAGACGTTGAGCATCTGGTGGAGGTTTTGGTGCATTGATGACACAGTCCTCCTAAGTATGGTATCAAGAGAAGAGTTTTCGTAGGAGTGCCCCCTTAAGTAGCCCAAAAGAAGACAGCTGATCCTTCAGGATATCGGAGGGGCAGCAGCAGTCTACAGATCTGACCAGTCAGCGGATAAACCCTCTCTAATTCCGGGACCAGCGATGGATGCTGCTGTAGCCCCACCACGTTTGGAGACAGGCAAACCTGGAGAAACATCTTCTGAAGACTTTTGAGGAAAGAATAACTATGCTGTTCACCGTGCAGCAAGTCTCTCCCTTGATGTTGGCTGCATCTGTACCAACAGCAGCCCAACCTATCCTCTAGAGCAGTGGTTCCCAACCCAGTCCTCAGGTACCCCCCAGGCCAATAGGGTTTTCAGGATATCCACAATGAATATTGTGATAAGGAAGCTTATCAAAGCTCAGGGAATAATGACAAAAGAGGAGAATTTACTCTGATCAAGTGACCTGAGCTGGCAGGTTATAGAAATAAGTCAGCTTGTTTTCCCTAAAAGACTACATGTTCCAGAATGCACCTGTATGCAGAAAGTCCCTAGGGGAACTAGAGTGGAAAAGCATGTGTCTAATCAGAGAAAGCATTATGTCATCCCTACAGCCCCTAGAAGAATGCTTAATCCACAACACCTGAAGAATGCAAGGGTGGAGTTGCAATCTAAGCCCTTTAAAGCTAGAGGAGAATCTTCAGGCAGACAGGGGAATCAGAAGGAGAATGAGAACAGAAGGAAGAACAACCGGAACCTGAAGGAACAAGGACAAGGAAGCAGACGATCCAAGAGAGGAGCTCAGAGAAGTACCTATGCCTGGAGAGATACCTGGGGGAAAGGTTCAGAGGACTGGAAAAAGCCAGAGGTCTGTAGATCCATAGCTAGGGACCCTCAAGCAACACCTAGGAAGAGGTCTGTTGCATCTAAGGAGGAAAGGAGTCCAAATACCTCTTGGACGTCTGGAGAAAAGATCCTGAGGTCCAGAGATACCAACTGGAGGACAGGACACAAAAGCTCTATTGCATACTGGCCAGAATACCAGAAGAAGCAGCCTGACGCTTGCCTGGATTCAGGTAGGAACTGTGAACGTTTCTCTAGCTTTGAGCAGTGCAAACAGGGAAACAGTTTCTCTCCGTGCAGAGGTCAGTTCCTAAAGCCCTCTGAGTCAGATGGAGAAACAGACTCTATGCAATTTCAAGAGCAAGGTTCAATATCTGATACAGAGGATAATTATATGGACTGTTCTTTGAATAAGTTTGTTTTTATGAAAATCCTAAATATCAGAGCAAACATCAAAAGGAAACATTCTGAATATTGGCTTCCCATAAAGTTTTGTCCAAAAGAAAAAGCTTTTGGGAAAGTTTTTTGCACGTGTGCTGAAATCAAGCTACTGATTGCAGTTAATTGTCACCTGTTGGTGGGGGAGAGCCTAGCACAAGCTGTGCACACGTAGGATTAAAAAGTTCTTTTCTGTATGGAGAAAGTGAGCATTGCTTTTGTATAAAGATGTTTCCCTCTTTGATTTGTTTTTCCCCAGCACTGCTAAGGAGTTTATTAGCAGTGGCTGAAACAAGAGTTTTCATTCTAAAAAAGGCAAGTTTTGTGTGAATGGACTTCAATAACTACAATCCTTTGCAAGACAGTTAATTTGCATACTTGCCAAGATGGTGGTACCTTCATAACAAGCACCCCCTTTTTTTTACAATATGCATATGAGAGATCTGCATACAATGGAAGCAGTGCATGTAGATCTATCTCATGCATATTAATTGTGGATACCCTGAAAACCTGACTGGCCTGGGGGAACTTGAGGACTGGGTAAAGTGTTCTATGCTTCTAGAGTAGTGGTTCCCAGGAGAGTCATCCGCATTGGGATATGGAAGGGCTCAGATACCAGAGCCTGTCTGGCCTGGGTTGGGAACCACTGCTCTAGAGGATAGGTTGGGCTGCTGTTGGTACAGATGCAGCCAACATAAAGGGAGAGACTTGCTGCATGGTGAACAGCATAGTTTCCTGAGCGGTCCTCCAGTTTAGTCCTCCACATCCGGGTAGTGCACCTCTTCCTGCAGCATGGAGACTGGACCAATCAGAATCTTCAATACCTCAGGGTATATGCTGCTGGAGCTCCCATCAGCCCCCAGTGTGTCCAGTCTCCAGCAGCAGGAAGACGTGTGAGCCTACCTGGCTCACTTACGGAATCCATAGCAACACTAGTCAGTTAGTTAGCCCTTTGTTTTGGGGGATTATTTTCATTGTAATTTTTACCTTTTATTTCGTGTAGCCTGTCACTTAAAAAAAAAAAAAAAAAAAGGTACGAAGTCTGAGGAGCCAAGCCGTCACTGCCCTTCTCTCTCCTTTGCCTGGGGCACTAATTTCGGCAGTGTTAGATCGCTCCCCCTGGACTGTACGGGGGAGAGATCTCTTCTCCTGGCAGCAGCTCTTCTGGTGTAAAGAGCTTGCTCCGGAGTGTGCAGCACAGCTTGGCAAGGTGCCCGGCTCACCGGTGTGTTCTTGGGGCAGCCGGGTCTCAGCTATTCTCCGCTCTCGATTAGAGCGGTTTTTGATGGCTTTTTCTTTTTCTCTCAGCTGCAGTAAATGCGATATCCTTTGTTTTTGTTATCGCCGGTTTCCTGCACTCCGTTTGATTTTATTTTCTTTGTTCTGTTTTTCGTGCCTTTTTGTTGCCGTTCCGGCGGCCATTTTCTGCTCTCTTTTCTGCGGGCTGCTCCAGCTTCTTCGGGGTTTTGGAGCTAGAGCCCTTAGTGTTTTGGAACAGCTCCATTTTTTTTTTTTTTGGATTTCTTTGTCCTGTTCAATTAAAGTTAATAAAACAAAAAACAAACAAACAAAACCCAGGGGTTTTTAATTGTTGGGTTTTCTAATTCGCTATGCTATCCTTCCCCTCCTTAGGGTTGAGCCGCTTTCTCTATTGATGTCGGGGAGACCTCAGTGCGTGGTCTGCGGATTGCGCAGAGGCACTGTGTCAGACTCAGGAATTTGCAGAGGCTGCGCTGCTGTGTCTGCTGATATGGAGCAGCAGATGGAAGGCAGATCCGTGGACCCTTCCCTGCCTCCTGAGGGGGATTCTTCGCTTCCTTCCCTCACGCCACAGGCGCAAGCTCTTCCTAAGGCCCTGGGCTCTGGGCTGCCGGTCCCAGAGACAGAGTCTTTTTTGACAGATTTCTCCCCATACTTCGTCCTCCTTATGCATCAAGCTTTCAAATTAGGACGTTTAGGTAGGTTGCCAGAAGCTTTCATGGCGCCACCACCTTTGCCGCCTCTTAAAGCGGATGGGGCCGGTCGGATCTTGCCGACGCCGGCTAAAAGGATTCGGTCCTCGGACATGGAACAGGAAGATTTGGAATGGCAAGAAATGGAGTCGGAGGATGTGTTTTGATCTGGAGGAAGGAGAAATCCCTGAACCCGAAGATCAGGCAAGGATTACACAGGTACACTACCAAAAAACTGCCTCCAGTTTTGCAACTGATTCCTATAGATTTTGGGGTGCTGAATCCAGGAAAAATAGCCAAAATGTTCCATCACATCACGTTTTCTTGCAAAATTAGATTTCTTACCCATATAAGGAATGTTCACATAATTTCTTTTTAGCCGACTGCAGTTTATTTTCTTGGCCCAAAATAGAGGTTGTAATGGTTAACTAACTAGAAACACTCCCTCATGATATTTTAGAGTGTTTTGTATTCATTTTATACATTAACAGGACAATTGGGAGGCGGGGGGCTAAATCCAGTACTCGCGCTGGCGCATGTTCTTTCCTGTTCGCCTCGCCTCGCCTCGTTCGCTCGCTCAAACACGGTGGTTGCGACATGAACGTTCCTGTCAAATTTCAGTTTCTTGCAAGTTCATTATTACCTTTTGTTTGCTCAGTCGTAATCCAGCTTTATTCCGAAGTGGTTCACTACAGTTGTAGTTTGCAGTGCTGTGTATTTGTGATGGCTCACAGAGCCAGAGGTTGCGTCAACTCTCCGGACAGTTTTTGTTTTATTTGTGGGGAATATACCGTGAAAAAGCGGCAGAGGAACATTTCTGCATTTATTAAAGTATATTTCGCCTATTTCGGTTTGAAGTTAGGCGATCAAGACAAACCGTGGGCTCCTCACAAAGTGTGCAAGACATGTGAGGAAGATCTACGCTTATGGATGAAAGGTAAAAAACAAGCATTTCGTTTCGGAATACCTATGATGTGGCGTGAACAAAGAGACCACAGCAGTGACTGCTATTTTTGCTCTTGCATTGTGAAGGGATACAACTTAAAAAATAAGAACGTAATAAGTTAACCCAACCTTCCCTCAGCAATTAGGCCTATGCCTCATAGCAACAAAGTACCTGTGCCTGAACCACCAAAATCTTTGGATCATATTTGTGTGGACGGTTCTGATCATGATGAGACCCATCAGATGGCTTTTCCCGATGAGTCCAGTACTTCCGAGTTTGAAACTGAACCAGATCCGAAACCTGAACTTTTCTCTCGAGCTGAATTGAATCATTTAGTCCGGGATTTAGGACTCCCAAAAGATGCTGCCCAACTGCTAGGTTCTCGGCTTAAACAGAAAAATCTATTGTCACCAGGAACAACTTTTTATTGGTACCGCAACCGCGAGACACAATTTTTGAAGTATTTCAGCAAAGAGGAAGATTTGGTATTTTGCAACGATATATACGGAGTGATGGAAAAGTTTAAACTCAAGTATGATCCTGCTGAATGGCGGCTGTTCATTGATTTGTCAAAAGACAGCATAAAAGGTGTTCTTCATAATGGCAACACATTCGCTTCAGTTCCTATTGCTCACTCTGTTATTCTCCAAGAAAAATACGAGAATTTGGCCCTGATTCTTCAGAAGATTCGTTATGATGAGCATAAGTGGATGATTTGTGGAGACTTTAAAATTCTATCCATGCTATTAGGGCAGCAATCCGGTTTCACCAAATATCCCTGCTTCCTTTGCTTGTGGGATAGCCGGGCCCGCGACCTACACTGGGGGAAAAAAGACTGGCCAATTCGGGAGTATTTGAGACCCGGTGAGAAAAATGTTCTTCATGAGAGCTTGGTACCTCGTGATAAAATTCTATTACCACCTCTCCACATTAAGTTGGGTCTCATTAAGCAATTCATCAAGTCCCTTCCAAAAGATGGTGAGTGCTTTCGGTACCTTTGCTCAAAGTTCCCCCGACTTTCTGAAGCAAAGCTAAAGGAAGGAGTGTTTGTTGGCCCTGATATAAGGAAACTCATTTCAGATGGAGCATTCGCTGAAACGATGTCTGAGAAGGAAAAAAGTCTGGGATTCCTTCAAGGATGTTCTCAAATTCTTGGGGAACAGGCGGGATGAGAACTATAAGGATATTGTTGCCAGGATGCTCAATGCCTTCAAAGAACAAGGCTGTAACATGAGCCTGAAAGTCCATTTCTTGCACTCCCATGTGAACTACTTTCCTGAAAACTTGGGGGCATACAGTGAAAAACAAGGTGAAAGGTTTCACCAGGACATCAAGGACGCAGAGAGAAGGTACCAAGGAAGATGGAACACCACTATGATGGCTGATTTCTGCTGGTTGCTGCTGCGGGAAACCCCAGATGAAAAATACGCCAAGCAGCGCACCAAGAGAAGCATTCGGGGGAAGAAGAAACGGGCCCACCAGGAGATTGACCCCAGAATGACTTTAAAATCTAAACTGTGTTGACAAATATCGTGTTTTTACTAAACTTTGAAATAAAAATTTGCTAGTTATTACCACAGTGTCGGATCTCATTTATTAGAATTTTATTTTCACACCATCGGGTGTTTGTCTTCATGTATTGCAATGGTGCGGTTTGCGTTTTCTATTCTTACATACATACCTGTACAACATTTTTTGCACATTGCTTTGCTTTGTGTCTAACCTCTCTCTTATTTGCTCAATGTTTGTGCACATGTATGTGGCTGTTTTAAGTGCAGACAATTTTGCTACCATCACAGTGTGTTTTGTTGACATTACTCTATTCTTATGTGCTGCCTTGTTACAATTTTCTTTATTCTTATTTGAATAACTACTAAACAATTAGTATAAAGAATTCATCCAAGAAACTTTTATCTCGATCGCACTCAATCTGAAACGTTCACTTCAAACTGCTAACCCAATGTAGCAAAAAATCTGTACGTGATGGAGCAAATTGGTTACCAGATTTGGATTCAGCGCACCAAAAAACGTAAAAATCAATCGAAACATTAGAGGCAGATTAAAAAAACATTTTTTTTAGTGTACCTGTTATCAGAGTTTTTCGTAAGGATGAGCTGGTTCCCCTTATCACGGAAGCCCTTCAGACGCTCAACCTCACAACGGCGCGCCCGGTTGAGGAAGAGGGGTTAGAGGATCCCCTCATCCAAGTGGTCCGGGATTCTCAGGTAGTGTTCCCGGTGCATAGGGTTGTAGATCAGATGATTCAAGCAGAGTGGGATCAGCCTGAAGCAGATCTGAAGGGTATTCGGACAATGCATCGCCTCTATCCCTTAGCTGATAAGGACAAGGAAAAATTCAAGTCACCTCGAGTGGATGCGGCTGTATCGGCAGTGACCAAGAGAACCACGATTCCAGTCGAAGGCAGTGCCGCCTTGAAAGACACTCAAGACAGAAAGGTGGATGGCTTGTTGAAGCAGGCCTTTGAGACCAATGCTTTGTCGCTGCAGGTCTCTATTTGTGGGGCCTGGGTGGCTAGAGCCTGCTTGAGATTGTGTCAGGATTCCCGCTTAGACCAGCAGGGGTTGCTCGAGGTGACGCGGTTGGAGTCTGGTTCCGCTTATTTGGCAGACGTTCATTATGGTTTGATCAGAACGTTGGCAAATAGTATGGCTTCCCTAGTGGCGGCGCGCAGATCCATCTGGTTGCGTAATTGGGCGGCCGACAGGTCTTCAAAGTCTCAGCTCAGTAAACTGCCTTTTAAAGGCAGATTGCTGTTCGGGGACGATCTCGACAAGTTGGTAAAGGACCTTTTGGGAGTCCAAAGGTGGAAGGTTGCCGGAGGATAGACCTAAGTTGGGTAAAGGTTTGCCGGCTTCTCGAGGTCAGATTAGGGATTTCCGGAGGTTTCGTTCCTCCCGCCTTTGGGGTTCCCAGCAGGGCAGATTTGCATCCAAGACTCCGTATTTTCGAGGTTTTCGGGGAGCAGGCACAGGTTTCGCGGCTGCGTCCTCTTCCTCGGCCTCTTCCTTTGGTCGTAAGCCGCAATGAAGCGAGGTGAACCCAGGTGGGAAGCCCAGTTATTGGAGGGCGGCTTCGGAGTTTTCTTCCTCCTTGGGTCCGAATAACATCAGATCAATGGGTGCTTGAGATAATCAGGGAAGGCTATGTGCCGGAGTTTGCTTCCCCTCTCCGGGACTCCTTCGTGCTGTCTCCCAGCAAGGGACGGCAGAAGGAGTCGTCAATTCGTTCAACGTTGGATCGGCTGGTGAAGTTGGGGGCGGTAATTCCCGTTCCGGAGTCCGAGTGCAGAGAGGGACGTTACTCCATTTATTTCGTGGTGCCAAAGACAGACTGGTCGCTCCGTCCTATCTTAGACCTCAAAGGCGTGAATCGTTGTCTCCGGGTGCCACATTTTCACATGGAAACCTTAAAATCAGTCATTGTGGCGGTTCGCCTAGGAGTTTTTGACGTCTCTGGACCTCTCGGAAGCTTATCTGCATATTCCGATAAGGCCGGTTCATCAGAAGTTTCTGCGCTTCGCCTTACCGTGGGGCCAGTTTCAGGCGCTGCCGTTCGGGCTGGCTACCGCTCCCCGCACCTTCACCAAGGTCATGGTGGTGGTTGCGGCGGCCTTGCGGAAAAAAGGTATTTTGGTTCACCCTTATCTCGATGACTGGTTGATTCAGGCAAAGTCCGAGGCAGAGAGCTTGGAGGCCACAGACAGAGTCGTTCGTCTGCTTTAGGATCTCGGCTGGGTAGTCAATGTAAAGAAGAGTCACTTGGTCCCTACGCAGTCCCTCGAATACCTTGGGGTCATTTTCGACACAGCGAGAGGCTTGGTGATGTTACCGGCTCGCCACGCCCAAGCATTGTGCCGTTTGGTGCGCACATTTTTGGGGATTCCCATGCCTTCCGCGTGGTGGTACCTGCGGCTTCTGGGAACAATGGCGGCGACTGGAGGTGGTTCCTTGGGCCAGGTTTCATATGCGTCCGCTCCAGAGCACTCTTACGTCGGTGGTCTAACCAGTCCGATTCCTTGAACCGCCGGTTGCCCTGTCCGAGACGCGTCCGGATATCGTTACAGTGGTGGCTCCGCTCGAAGTCCCTGAGAGCGGGGATGCCATTGGAGCAACTGCTGTGGCTTCCGTTGATAACGGATGCGAGTCTGGCGGGCTGGGGGGCCCACTGCCAGGACTGTTTTGCACAGGGGACGTGGTCAGCCAGGGAATCCCGGTGATCGATCAATCGTCTCGAGCTCTGAGCGGTACGGCTAGCACTGATGGCCTTCGAAGCCTCCGTTGTGGGAAAGGCAGTACGAATCCTGACAACTCAGCTACGGTGGCGTATATCAACCAACAAGGCGGCACAGGAAGCGTGGCCATGGAAGAGGAGGCGGAGGCGCTCTTTGTCTGGGTGGAAGTTCGCCTTCTAGCTATTTCGGCAGCGCATATCGCCGGAAAAGACAATGTGATGGCGGACTTTCTCAGCAGAGTGCAGGTAGACTCCGGAGAGTGGGAACTGCACCCGCAAGAGTTTTGCGCAAATAGTTCGCTGATTCGGGCCTCCGATCATGGACCTCATGGCGACTTTCCAGTCAGCAAAGACGGGTCGGTTTTTCAGCAGGAGGAGAGAGCGAATGTCCGAAGGGATCGACGCTCTCATCCAACCGTGGCCCGACTCCAGACTTCTGTATGTCTTTCCTCCGTGGGCGTTGATCGGGAGAGTAGTTCAGCGTATCGAGGCGCACCGCGGAAAGGTCCTGCTAGTGGCTCCAGACTGGCCCCGGCGGCCTTGGTACGCAGATCTAGTCTGACTTCTCGACGGGGTCCCTTGGAAGCTTCCTCTCCTAGTGGATCTGCTGGTGCAGGGACCCCTGTGCATGCCTCAAGTGGATCGATTCTCGCTTACAGTATGGCCCTTGAAAGGGCTAGGCTGAGAGAGAGGTTATTCGCCGGCGGTCATTGCCACTCTCCTTCGAGCTCGAAAGTCTTCTACCTCGCTGACGTATGTCCGAGTTTGGCGCATTTTTGAAGATTGGTGTTCCAGAAATCAAGTTCGGGCTTCGGCGTCGGTCGCTGTCATTCTCAGTTTTTTGCAGGACGGTTTCACAAGGGATTGGCGGCCTGCTCCCTGAAAGTACAGCTGGCGGCTCTCGCCTGTTATAGGGGGAAAGTTCAGGATGTTCCTCTTGGAGCTCATCCGGATGTACAGCGTTTTCTTAAAGCAGTTTTTCTGCTGCGGCCGTTGCGTAGGGTGTCCATTCCCTCATGGGATTTGAATCTGGTTTTGCAGGCATTAGTGCAGAAACCTTTTGAGCCTCTTCGTCAAGCTTCAGTTAAGGATTTAACTTTGAAGACTGTTTTTGGTAGCTATTTGTTTGGCGAGGCGAATTCGGAGCTGCAGGCTTTGTCTTGTAGGCCGCCGTTCCTCTCCTTTTCTCGTGATAAAGTCGTTTTGCGGCCGGTTCCTTCCTTTCTGCCTAAAGTGGTGTCTCCTTTTCATGTGAATCAATCCGTCATTCTGCCAGCGTTTCCCTCGGACTCAGCAAAGGTATCTGATGACGGTTTGCATCGGCTCGATGTCCGCCAAGTGTTGCGTCAGTATCTGAAGGTGTCCGAAACTTTTCGGAAGTCGGATCACCTCTTTGTGCTTTTCGGGGGAATTCGAAAGGGGGAAGCGGCGGCAAAGTCTTATATTTCTAGATGGATTAAGGAAGCTATTGCGTCAGTGTATATCTTGCATGGCCGTTCGGTTCCGTTAGGGTTAAGAGCCCACTCTACTAGAGCGCAAGCGGCGTCGTGGGCGGAGCATAGCCTTGTGCTGCCAGTGGAAATTCGCAGGGCGGCTACTTGGTTGTCTCTTCATGCTTTCAGTAGAAATTATCGGTTGGATATTGCAGTGTCTCAGGATTCTTGTTTTGGTTCGGCGGTGTTGCGTGCCGGTTGGCAAGGTCCCCCCCCCCGTTGATAACTGCTCTGTTACATCCCGGATGTGGAGGACTAAACTGGAGGACCGCTCAGGAAATGGAAATTACACGTACCTGGTAATTGTAGTTCCTGGAGGGTCCAGTTTAGTCCTCAGTCCCATCCAAGAGGCATCTTTATATTATTCCTTTACGGCGTGCTAACACCAGAGTGCGGGGAGTTGCGTAAGTGCTATTTCTTTTTTTTTTGGTTCCTCGTGGTTGGTGTGTTTTTTCGCCTCTTTTGAGAGAAGGGCGTTTGTTTCGTTGGCTGACAGCTCAGTGTGCCTTCTGCTTTTCGTAAAGGGGGCAGACGCAAGGTGCTCGGTTCTGGCTCTCTCGTTTGGGGAGGGAGTCCAATTATGGTTAAGGGGGGTACAGCTAGATATAATTTACTGTTTTCAATCATGTGTTGCTTCTTTGAGTCTGCTTTGTTAATAGTTCACTGGGGGCTGATGGGAGCTCCAGCAGCATATACCCTGAGGTATTGAAGATTCTGATTGGTCCAGTTTCCATGCTGCAGGAAGAGGTGCACTACCCGGATGTGGAGGACTAAACTGGACCCTCCAGGAACTACAATTACCAGGTACGTGTAATTTCCATTTTTCTTTCCTCAAAAGCCATCGGAAGACGTTTCTCCAGGTTAGCTGTCTCCAAGTGCAGTGGGGTCCAATACGGCCCAGATTACTAGAACGACATCAGTGTATCGATGCCCACAAAGGAGCTCCTGTTCCCCAAATGACAGGAGAGTTGTCCAGGCTGAGGTTCAGAAGTACTTTGACTTCCTTTGAGTCCTAATCAGAAGGTTTGGACAAAGATGAATAGTCCTGTGGACCTGTTGAAGGACAGATCCCTAGAGCTCCCTTCTGACCCTTCTCATAGAGAAACTCTCCTCCTGAGGTCATAACTTTACAGGATTTTGTTCGGGATATAGCTAAGGCCATACAAAAAAAAAATCACACTGATTCTCAACTCTAGCAAATGGGAAGCAGTGCCTGTTGTATTGCATAAGTTGTTATAGTCTGATTTTCTGCTTGTTCTTCCATTCTCCCAAATTTGACTTCTCTGCATGCTACTTGTATACCAAGGTTTCATCAAGCTCTTGACCACATATCCATAAAAAGCAAACTCAACTAGATAGCCAGCCCCTAAGACATCCCTCCAAGCTCAAGTCCAGCAGCAAATTCCAAATGGCCCCTCCTATCACTGCCTTAATCGGCTTTCTCCTTCTCCTCCTAAGTTGGCTTGGTGAATCCCTTGCCCTACCCCATGCAGCCCACCAAATTCCGATACTTCAGAGTCGCACTAAAAGATGGGCAGAAGCTCCATTTCCACACCTAAAAGGAGATAACCACACTCGTCATTCTCACTTATTACACATAGCTCTCTAGTATATCAAGAAAATTAAACAAAAGGATCCCCCACAAGCACTAAACTGTGCCCTCATAAATGCTCGGTCAATCCGCAAGAAATGGCCAATTGTCGCAGATTTAATATCATCCCATAATCTAGATATACTCATAACTGAAACATGGTTATCGGATGTGGATAACGTAATCATCAATCAACTCTTACCTACTAACTTCTCCATCCACTCCCGACACAGAGAAAACAAGAGAGGAGGTGGGGCTCTCATTCTGACCAAGGCTGACCTGTAGTTCCATACTATAGATTCCACAAGTGCAAACAACCTAGATATCCTATCCATCGCCAATAATCATTGCTCTATCAACCTGCTATATAGAGCACCATCACCCTCCACTGATGATCTTTCTAACATACTAGATCTAGCAGCCAATACTTGCAAACTCAGCATACCTAACTGGATACTGGGAGATTTTAATCTCCCATCTCTGCACTCCAGTCATGCTTCGGCCCTCCTAGAAGTGATTGACGAGTTGGGTTACAGGCAAATAATCGAACAACCCACACACGTAAAAGGGAACATCCTTGACTTGATTTTTGCTCCTCTGACAGCGTTGGAATCAAGTAAAGAGCTTGTGACATCCCTGACCTCAGTACCCTGGTCAGACCACAAGCTAATCAGCTTTATTATTCCCATCAACAATAACATATCACACAACAGCAGAATGCCAAGCAACCCAACAAAGATAATATCTCGGAGCTTCAGAGCTTTCAATAAAGAGCTCATACTTGCAGAAACTCTTCCTCTCTACAACGATGCATCTCTCAACCTGGAAAACCTGGTCTCCTCGTGGAATAATAACCTCAGCTCTATTGCGTAAAAACCAAACGATAATACTAATATCTCAAAAAGAAAACATTAACCGTGGTTCTCCCCTGAATTGCGGACCTCCCTCTCACACCTACGGAAACTCGAAAAACGATGGCGTCGAACTCTATCCACAGATGACCAGACAGCTTATAGTATACATCTTCCTGCTCACAGAAGCTGTCCTGACAAAAATGAAACAATTCCACTCTGACACACTCAAAAGATCACTAAATAAACCACGTGATCTTTTCAACTTAGTCAAATCCTTATCGAAGGAACCATCACCATGTCAAACTGATGATATCCACCCACAAGCTTTCGCAGACCATCTACAATCTAAGCTACTACAAACAAACAAAATCGCTACTGTCAATGCACAAGACTCCACCTGTCTAAGCCACCTTTCTATGTTCTCCACACCGTTCAAGAAATGTGTGGAAAATACCATCACGGCACTCAACACCACCACTGCACAAACTGACCCCTGCCCTGCCTTTTGGATAAGATTTACACAGCGAACTCAGCCCTTTAATCACAAGAATGATGAACCTATCTTTCACAACTGGATCCTTTCCCTCAGCACTCAAGCAAACATCCATCAGACCTCTTCTAAAAAACCCTAAGCTCGACCCTAGTAAAGTAGAATCCTACAGACCCATAGCTAGTATACCCCTCCTAGCTAAGATAATTTGAAAGAAGCACAAAGACAAATACAAGACCATATCGACACCGCCTCCCCACTAGACCACTGTCAACATGGCTTCAGGGAGTACCATGGTGTTGAAACCCTCCTTATCACCCTTTTCAACAATATTATCACAGGTATCGATAACATTCGCCAAGGTTTCGTACTCATTTTCATAGACATCGCTGTAGCTTTCGACTCGGTACACCACGGTCTTCTCTTAGAACGACTAAAAGAAAAGGGCATCAACGACATCGCTCTTGATTGGTGCAGGTCTTACCTTGATGGAAGATGACAGCATGTAAAATCTGGAGCAGCAACATCTGAGCCTTTCCACCAAAGACAAGGTGTCCCTCAAGGGTCATCCTTATCATCCCTCATGTTTAACATTTACGTACAACCCATCTGCAATATCATCAGGTCTTTCAAGGTTCAATGTCTAATATACGCTGATGACATTCTTCTCTTCATGCCATTCTCCACAGTACAAATGGACCTCTCCCCACTGATTGAATGTTTTGATGCAGTGTCCGAATGGTTTCTGTCTCATAACCTCCGTATTCAACACAAGAAAACAGAGGTGCTCTTTATCACGAGAGACCAGAGTTTCACCTCGCCACCCCATATAAAAGTGAAAAGCCGAGCTCCAAACTAAATCCACAATTCGATATTTAGGGGTCACCTTGGATCAACGTCTGGACATGAAGCTACACATATCCAACACAGTTAGAGCCATATACTTCAAAATCCAGTCACTCAGACACCTTCGCTCCTTATTAGACCCAGACAACTATCGGACTGTATACCAAGCCCTTATTTTACCTCACTTCAACTTTGCTAATGCCATTCTTCAAGGTCTCTCAGTCTACGTTGAATCCTCTGCAACTTGCCATGAACGCCGCTGCCAGTCCTAGTTGGAGCATCGAGATGAGACCACGTAACGCCCATCTTAATGCAACTCCACTGGCTACCCACACATGGAAGACTTTTGTTCAAAACCTTGGTATTCACATTCAAGGCCATCAATGGCCTCACCGCCTCTTCATTAATTGACCTCATTCAGTCCACCCCGCCTAACAGAATTAGAAGACCTACATCAACTAACACTCTAGTAATCCCAAGGGCCTCAAAGTGCACACTAGCAACATCAAACAGGGCTTTGTGTGGTAGCCAGGTTAACTGTTCATTTTAAATTAAATCTTTCTCCCTGCTCTCCCCCCTGAACCTGCTGTGTTTTTAAATTTTGTTTTCCTGCCCTAACCTACCGAGTGAACCCCCCTCCCCTCCCCCCTGCTGAGGTATTGTGTAGCCTTCTTCCTGTCTCCACCACATGTGCATAGTCAGTTTTGTTTGCTTCTCTCTGCTCTGGGAAGAGCAGTGCTCTAACAGTTCTCTGCTAGAGAGGTGGATATTACCTCCTGTGACAACTTGCAGTGAGTTCTAGCTGTTTATTTAATTATTTATTGTTTGTTTTTATTGGTGTGCTGCTTCAGCTTTCTCAGCTATATAACTTATCTTGCCTTTCTCAACTAACTGGGCTTTGTGTGGTACCCCCCTCCCCCCCCTGCTGAGGGTTCAGGGCAGGGTACCTTGTAACTGCCCTCTTTAATAGGACTTATTTCCCTCCCTCCCTCCCCAGCACCCACCCACCCCTGGGGTAATTGTAGCTTTATAGGTACCTACACATCTTGAAGGAACGGGGCTGCTCTCAGGTGCAGCTCTTTATCCAAATCAGTGATACACTGAGGACCTGAGATTAATTAAGCTTCAGGTGAACAAGGTGTATTGGGGGTGTTAGATACACTTTTTTATTAGTATAAGCATCTACACCAGTCCTTATTATATATAGAATTTAAAAGACCTAAACACAAGCTTTAAACTAAGATGCAGACAGCAGTCCAGCAGCGAGATGGGGGCTTTCTGGTCTTTTGCATTGAGTGTCACATGTATGATTTTCTCCCAGTTGGTGAGAGGTCTTACGTATGCACTAAGTGCAAGGAGCTCTTTGCTCTCAGGGAACAAGTCTGTTCTCTAGAGGCTAGAGTAGCAGACCTGGAAGACATAAGAAAGACAGACAGAGAAGTACATGGACAAAACCTACAGGGATATAGACCTGAAGTCCCACCTCCAGTCTGGCAGCATCCCTGTTGCCATGGAGGAGAGAGGTCACGTGACAGGAGAGCATCACCCTGGTGTGGCAGGAAGTGATCCTGTAACTAGGACCTGTCCTCCAGGTGATGTAAAACCCTCTCGCACCGAGGACGTTTCTCCAGGGCCATGTCCCCATGAGAGTAGATTCAGGACAGCTGTCATAGTTGGTGATTCAATCATTAGGAATGTAGATAGCTGGGTGGCTGGTGGACGTGAGGATCGCCTGGTAACATGCCTGCCTGGTGTGAAGGTAGCGGACCTCACGCACCGCCTAGATATGATCATAGATAGTGCTGGGGAGGAGTCTGCTGTCTTGGTACATGTTGGCACCAATGACATAGGAAAATGTGGTAGGGAAGTTCTGGAGGCTAAATTTAAGCTTTTAGGTAGGAAGTTGAAATCCAGAACTTCCAGGATAGCGTTCTCCGAAATGCTTCCTGTTCCACGTGCAGGACCCAAAAGGCAGGCAGAGCCCCGCAGTCTCAATGCGTGGATGAGACAATGGTGCAAGGATGAGGGTTTTGGATTTGTTAGGAACTGGGGAACTTTCTGGGGAAAGGAGGGGCTCTTTCGAAGGGATGGGCTTCAACTTAATCAGGATGGAACCAGACTGCTGGCATTAACCTTTAAAAAGGAGATAGAGAAGCTTTTAAACTAGAAAATAGGGGAAAGCCGACAGTCGCCCAGGAGCGCATGGTTCGGACGAAGGTATCCTTGAAGGATACTACCAAAAGCAGTGAGGTTCCAAAAACAGAGTATAGTAGCCCAAATGCCCTTGAGTAAAGTGCAGACAGAGCGTAAAGATTCCAAATTACCCATGCCTACCAATAGCCAGATTAATATTAATAATATACAGTCTCTAAAATGCTTGTATGCAAATGCTAGAAGTCTAAACAATAAGATGGGAGAGTTAGAATATATAGCACTAAATGAGAGGTTAGATATGATTGCAATATCAGAGACATGGTGGAAGGAGGATAACCAGTGGGACATTGATACCTGGATACAAACTATACCCCAATGATAGAGTGCAACTCCTCCACCAATTTGATCAGTTCTATGTTAGAGAGGGCATTGAGTCAGAAAGGATTAAAGTTTAGCAGGAAACAAAATTTGCTGTAGAATCTCTATGGATTGAAATTCCATGTAAAAAAGGGAAGGCGATGGCAGTGGGAGTGTACTATCGACCGCCTGGCCAGAATGAACAAATGGGTGATGAAATGCTCAAAGAAATCAAGGAAGCTAACAAAAGTCACAGCAGAGTAGTAATAATGGCTGATTTCAATTACACTGGTATCGACTGGGTCAGTGTTACGGCAGGACAAGCTAGGGAGATAAAGTTTCTAGATGAAATAAATGACTGCTTCTTGGAGCAGCTGGTTCATGAACTGACCAGAGGGGAAGCCATACTGGACCTAGTCCTTAGTGGAACACCAGATCTGGTGCAAGAAATAAGGGTGTTGGGACCACTTGGCAATAGTGATCATAGCATGATCGTGTTTGATTTAATTAGTGGAGGAGGGATAGTAAAGAAATCCACAGTACTACCTTTTAACTTTCAAAAGGGAGACTATGATAAAATGAGGAATATAGTTAAGAAAAAACTAAAAGGAGCGGTTGCAAAGGTTAAAGACTTACAGCAAGCTTGGGTGTTATTTAAAAATACTATCCTCGAAGCCCAGACCAGCTGTATTCCAAGCATTAAGAAAAGTGGAAGAAAGTCCAAAAAACTGCCAGCATGGTTTAAAGGTGAGGTCAGAGATGCTGTTGCCAAAAAAGCATCCTTCAGGAAATGGAAAAAGGAGTCAAACGAAGAAAACTGGAAACAGCACAAGCACTGGCAAGTTAAATGCAAAGCATTGATAAGGCACGCAAAGCGAGAATTTGAGAAGGAACTTGCTACGGAAGCAAAAACACAAAGACTTTTTCAAGTACATTCGTAGCAAAAGGCCTGTGAGAGTCCGTTGGGCCATTAGATGATAGAGGGGTAAAAGGGGCAGTAAGAGGAGACAAGGCTATAGCAGAGAGAATGAATGAATTCTTTGCTTCGGTCTTTACTGAGGAAGATGTAGGGATGTTACCCAAGACTGAAGTGGTATTTAAAGGTGATACTGCAGAGGAATTGAGAGAAATATCGCTACACCGGGAAGATATATTACAACTATTTGATAAACTGAATAGTAGCAAATCACCTGGACCGGATGGTATACATCCAAGAGTGTTGAAAACTGAAATATGAGATTGTGGACCTGCTATTGGTAATCTGTGAACTTTCATTAAAATCATCTGTAATACGTTGGTGACCCTCCAATCTTCAGGTAACACCAATCTTTAAAAAGGGTTCCAGGGGTGACCCGGGAAATTACAGACCAGTGAGTCTGACGTCCGTACAGGGGAAAATGGTAGAAACCATCATAAAGAACAAAATTACACAGCATGTAGATAGTCATGGCCTAATGGGAGACAGCCAACATGGCTTTAGACAAGGAAGATCTTGTCTTACTAATCTGATATGTTTTTTTGAAGGTGTGCATAAACAGGTAGACAAAGGTGAGTCGGTTGATATAGTGTATCTGGACTTTCAGAAAGCTTTTGATAAGGTCCCTCATCAGACTTTTGGCGAAACTAAAAGGTCATGGGATAGGAGGCAGTGTACTATTGTGGATCGGGAACTGGTTAAAAGATAGAAAGCAGAGGGTAGGGCTAAATGGCCAATATTCCCAATGGAAAAAGGTGAATAGTGGAGTACCCCAGGGATCTGTACTGGGTCCGCTACTTTTTGACATATTCATAAATGACCTGGAAAAGGGAATAACGAGTGAGGTTATCAAATTTTTACTGATGATGCAAAACTGTTTAAAGTTGTTAAAACCCAAGAGGATTGTGGAAAACTGCAGGAGGATCTGGATAAATTGGAAGACTGGGCATCCAAATGGTAGATGAAATGCAATGTGGACAAGTGCAAAGTTATGCACCTAGGAAAGAACAACCCACACCATAGTTACACAATGCAAGGTTCCACATTGGGAACCACCACCCAGGAAAAAGATTTAGGAGTCATCGTGGATAACATGTTAAAACCCTCTGCCCAGTGTGCAGCGGCAGCGAAGAAAGCAAATAGAATGCTAGGTATCATAAAGAAAGGGATGGAAAATAAAACAAAGGATATTATAATGCCTCTGTATCGTTCCATGGTACGACCGCACCTTGAATATTGTGTGCAGTTCTGGTCACCGTATCTTAAAAAGGACATAGCATTATTAGAAAAAGTACTGTGAAGAGCCCCCTAGATTGGCCACTGTTGGAAACAGAATACTGGGCTTGATGGACCTTGGTCTGACCCAGTATGGCATATCTTATGTTCTTATGGTGAAGACTTTAGAAAACAGCTAAAAACCATGCTGTTCATAGAACACTATGGACACATCACATAACCTCAGAGTATGTATAACAGTACATGATACCGCCTAAAGAATGTATGTATGGAAAATGTTTTTAGCACCACTGTATATAGCCCACCTTGTATATAGCTCAAACCAATCTAGCACACATTACAACACACACTCAACTAAATTTCACCCTCACTGCATGTATAACACTCACTTTACCAGATTGTTTGCTGTGATACCACCTTGATTATTAAGATAAGGCGGTTTAGAAATACTGTTAAATAAATAAATAAAATTGATTTGTTGAACTTATTCCAAAGAAAACAGGGGGACACAGACCCATTTTAGACCTCAGAGAATTGAACAAATTCCTGTTCAAGGAGAAGTTCAAGATGATTTCTCTAGGAACTCTTCTGCCATACCTTCAGAGTCAGGATTGGCTTTGTTCTCTAGATCTCAAGGATGCGTACACCCATGTTCTCATCCATCCAACTCACCGAAGATTCCTTCGGTCTCTATTTCAGGGGAAGCACTACCAGTGCAGGGTTCTTCCTTTTGGCCTGGCCTCAGCACCAAGGGTGTTTACGAAATGCATGGCTGTAGTGGCAGCATTTCTTCGCATTCTAGAAATATTCGTCTTCCCCTACTTAGACGACTGGCTCATTCGAGCCCCATCAGAGTCAGAGGTCAGAATTTCCCTATCTTGCACAATGCGTTTACTTCAGTATTTGAGCCTGGTCATAAACATCCCAAAATCAAACTCAGTCTCTATAGGAGCTATGCTGGATACCAGGAAAGCAAGGGCCTATCTTCCTTAGCCCTGCTGCCTTCGCATTGTGCAGTTAGCTTCCAAAGCAGTGTTAGACTCATCTCACTGCTCGTGAAATGTTACAATTGCTAGGCCACTTGGCATCTACCGTGCATGTGGTCACACATGCTCGCCTCCATATGAGAGCAGCCCAATGGACCCTATCCACTCAGTGGACAAAAGCATCAGGCTACCTATCAGACAAAATAGCAAACTCAAGACGCCTTATTTTGTCCCTACAATGGTGGCAGTCAACCCAAAACCTGTTGGTGGGGTCCCCTTTCCAACAGCCCCCACCCCAGGTCACTTTAACAGACGCCTCACAGGTGGGTTGGGGAGCTCACCTGCAAGATCTCTCTACCCAAGGCACTTGGACTCCACAGGAGACCCATCTACACATCAATCTCTTGGAACTCAGAGCAATCTTCCTTGCTCTTCGAGTGTTTCACACCCAGCTGAGCTACAAGACAGTCCTAATTCAGACGGACATTCAAGTAGCTATGTTCTATCTGAACAAGCAGGGAGGAACAGGCTCTGTCGCTTGGCAACGAAGCTTTGTGACTATGGGCCCTCGCCAGAGAGCATCAGTTTCATCTCCTTGCGGTGTATCTGCCAGGCATTCAAAACTCCTGGGCAGACAGACTCAGTCGAGTTCTGCTTCCGCACAAGTGGTCTCTTCGTGCAGACCACGTAGCAAAAAGTTTTCAAATTTGGGGAACTCCAGACATAGACCTCTTTGCAAGTCCATTGAATGCCAAACTTCCCCGATTCTGTTCCAGAATTCCAGCTCAGGGTTCTCTGGCCAGGAATGTTTTCCTCCTCCATTGGGGTCAGGACTTCCTATATGCCTTTCCACCCATTCCCCTAATTCCCAAAACCCTATTCAAGCTTCAGAGAGACAGAGGCCATATGATTCTCATAGCTCCACATTGGCCACGGCAGGTGTGGTACTCTCTGCTCCTACATCTCTCTCAAGCTCCATCTCTGGAGTTAGAATCTGCTCCAGATCTCCTGTCTCAGGAGGACAGGATGTTGTGGCATCCCGATCCCCACTGTCTGCATCTCAGGGCCTGGTTGCTGAGGGCCTAGTCCTTGTCAGACGGCTGCCTGGGTGAGAATCTTCACAGTCTTGGCAAGTGCATATATCTATATGATTTTGCAAGGTATTGTGGGCAATGTAGTTCATTCACACCAGACACAGCTGCTGACAATAATTTAGTTGTGCTCTTGGGTAAAGCCAATAAGATATTTATTTATGGGGTTATTTCTCCCAACACAGATATGCTTGGTAGCACATAAATCAGGTAACTTGCTTTCAGTGTTAACTTGGAAAAACAAAGACAAAATCAGGAAAACAACAAATGAAAAGCCACAAAGCAAGAAACAAACTGTTCTTTTCAGGTTAACTTCTGATTACTTCCCACATAGATTCAGAAGTGATTCTCTCCTAGCTCACAAGCAATTAGGTAAGGCTTAATTGCTAGCAGTTATCCAGCTGAAACCCCTTAGCTGGCTTGCCTTCCACTGTGTGGGTCAAATCCTGCTTCAGGAGCTTTTCTGAGTAGATTAAAGAACAAATTTGTATTTCTTTGTGATGGTTGCTGTACTTTATAACAGAAAGTTACCAACGGAGTTTAGACAGAGAACAGTCCATGTAAATAGGATCTTCATCTGCTATTATTCCCCCTTGTTCAACAAGCATGGGTTCAATATCATGGATTGGCACAGATGAATCTCTCAATGGAGCACTTTCAGGAGAATGCTTGTTTCCCTGCTGTCTTTCAAGGTTATAGCTAGGGCATAGATCAGTGTTCATACCTGAGCTTCCATTGCTGTTAGAGTTCCTCTCTATATAGCCTGGCCAGTATGTAGTCCAGTTCTTATGTCCAGCCTTCCAATCCAGATCCCTGGACACTGGATCTCTCTTCACATACCTTCTGGCACGGGTCTTAGGGTCCCTTCCACCTGCAGCCGTCTCCCTCACAGGTAGCGTCTGGAGATTCCTAGCTCTGTAGCACCATTCCTCTGGCTTTCCCCAGTCCAATGGTGTATGCTGGCCCTTGGAATACCTAAAGTCGTAGTGATCCCCTCAGGAGATAAATACACTTTATCTCACACTTTATTTATCTCCTGAGGGGATCGCTACGACTTTATTCCGGAAGCCAGTACAGAGGAACACGCTGTTACAATACTCCAGCTTCCACCCTTTGTCACTGAAGCGGGGGCTCCCCTTTGGTCAATTCCTGCGACTCCGCCGAAATTGTTCCTCGTTGGAGGATTTCCAGCAGCAGGCAGTAGATTTACAAGATCGTTTGCTACATAGGGGATACCCCCTTTCATTGATTAAGAGGGCTTATAAGCGGGCTCGGTTTATTCATCGTGAGTGGTTATTCCTTCCACGTTCTTCATCTGACAATACAGCTGACACTACAGGAGAGGATTTTACTGGAGTTTTTCCTTATTTATCAGGGGTTTCCAAAGTGATGCAGATTATACGTTTATATTGGCCGGTTCTCTCGGTACATACCTGTTTTTCGGGTAAACGTTTTCGGGTGGCATATTCTCGAGCGTCAAATCTACGGGATCGTATAGTTAAGTCCTCTTGGCCCTCTGACCGCCCTCCTGCTTCACATGTGGATCCGGGCCACTTTGCCTGTGGAGAATGTAGTTATTGTGCGATGGCGATGATAGGACCTACCTGCCAGGATGTTTCCACCTCTAAAGTCTATAATTCTCATTGGCATACTACTTGCGACTCTTCTTATGTGGTTTACATGGTAAAATGTCCATGTGGGCTACTCTATGTTGGTCGTACCACTCGCAAGGTTAAGATTCGACTCGGGGAACATGCATCTCGATTGAGGACAAAGACTACATCGGCGCCTATGGTTGACCACTGCCTTCAACAGTGTCATCAATTTTGCCAGCTGCAATGGCGGGTTCTGGATTTTCTGCCTCTGGACCCCCGAGGAGGGGATCGGCTTGCGAAGTTACAATATATGGAACAACGTTGGATATTCCGCCTACGGTCTGTTTCTCCAGGCGGTTTAAATGCTTCTGTGGAGTGGAACACCTTATTGTGATTGAGGCTTCATTGCTGACAATGGGAGTCTGGTGGGGGGTTCCCTGACAGTTGGTTTCCCCATGATCCTGATTGCTCAAAATGGTATTGTTTTCTGATTGGCTGTGGATTTTCCTCCTCTGTTGGGCGTATTGACGTCACACGCCATTTCTTTTAAATTTGACCGTTCGTGGGAAGGTGGACGCTGAAGCTAATAGAATGGGATTCAACTTTTTCACCTGACGCAGAGCCACTGAATGCTATGAAGGCTTGAAACGTGGCCAGGGCCGGCCCGTCCATTGAGCAAGAATGTTTTTTGCACAGGGCCCCGCGTTTCAGGGGGCCCCGCGCAAAAAACATTCTTAAGCATCCCAAGTTAAAAAAAACCCAAACCGGCTGCTTCTGCCGCGGCAGCTTCAAGAGCTCTGCCGCAGCAGCATCAAGAGCTCTGCCGCGGGGCCCCCCCCTGCCCGGCAGAGCCTCCGTGCATCTTCAGCTCTTCACGTCCAAAACGCGGGCTTCTTTCAGAGCCGCGAGAGTTTCTTTTCTCGCGGCTCTCTTAATCCCGCGGGGCTGATGGGATTTCCCATCACCCTCGGCGGGATTAACAGAGCCGCGAGAAAAGAAACTCTCGCGGCTCTGAAAGAAGCCCGCGTTTTGGACGTGAAGAGCTGAAGATGCACGGAGGCTCTGCCGGGCAGGGGGGGGCCCCGCGGCAGAGCTCTTGATGCTGCCGCGGCAGAGCTCTTGATGCTGCCGCGGCAGAGCTCTTGATGCTGCCGCGGCAGAGCTCTTGAAGCTGCCGCGGCAGAAGCAGCCGGTTTGGGTTTTTTTTTTTATTTTAATTTGGAATGATAGGGGGGGGGTGGTTAGGACTGGTAATGGCTATGGGAGGGGGGGGAGGCTAAACTGGAAGTAGGCTGATGGGAGGGGGAGGCTAAACTGGAAGTGGGCTGATGGGGGGGGGGGTGGTGAGGACTGGTAATGGGCCAGGGGGGTGGGGTGGTTAGGACTGGTAATGGGCCATGGGGGGGGAGGCTAAGACTGGAAGTGGGCTGATGGGGGGGGGGGGGTTTAGGACTGGTAATGGGCTATGGGGGGGGCTAAGTGGGCTGATGGGGGGGTTAGGACTGGTAATGGGCTATGGGGGGGCTAAGTGGGCTGATGGGGGGGTTTGGACTGGTAATGGGCTATGGGGAGGGGAGGGGGCTAAGGCTGGAAGTGGGGGGGTAGGACTGGAAATGGGCTGATGGGGGGGGGTTAGGACTGGTAATTGACTATGGGGAGGGGGCTAAGGCTGGAAGTGGGGGGGTAGGACTGGAAATGGGCTGATGGGGGGGTTAGGACTGGTAATGGGCTATGGGGGGGCTAAGACTGGAAGTGGGCTGATGGGGGGGGTAGGACTGGTAATTGGCTATGGGGGGGGGCTAAGACTGGAAATAGGCTGATGGGGGGCTAGGACTGGAAATAGGGTTATGGGGGGGTTAGTACTGGTAATGGGCTATGGGGGGCTAAGACTGAAAATGGGCTGATGGGGGGGGTAGGACTGGTAATTGGCTATGGGAGGGGGGCTAAGACTGGAAATAGGCTGATGGGGGGCTAGGACTGGAAATCGGGCGATGCGGGGCTAGGACGTAATGGGCTGATGGGGGTTAGGACTAGTAATGGGCTATGAGGAGGCTAGGACTGGAAATGGGCTGAGTGGAAGGAGGGCTTGAACTGCAAATAGCTGATGGGGACGGGGGCTTGGAATGGAAATGGGTTGTGAGGGGGAGGGAGCTAGGACTGGAAATGGGTGAGGGGGGGGCTAGGACAGGAAATGGGCTGATGGGCTAGAATAGGACTGGAAATTGGCTGTTGGGGGGTGCTAAGATTGGAAATGGGCTGTGGTGGGGGTTTGGATTGAAATGGACTCATGAAGGGGCTAGAACTGGAAGTAGGCTCATGGGGGGCTTGGATTGGAAATGGGCTGAGTGGAGGGGAGCTAGGATTTGACATGGGCTGATGGTGGGGCTAGGAAAGGACTAGAAATGGGCTCATGGGGGGCTGGGATTGGAAATGAGCTGATGGAGGGACTTGGATGGGACTGCAAATAGATGGGGGAGCTAGGACTGGAAATGGGCTTATGGGGGGCTAGGACTGGAAATGGGCTGATGCGGGGACTAGAAGGGAGCGGATGCTGGGTGGGACTGGAACTAGAATGGAGCTGATGTTGGGGGAGGATTAGAATGGGATGGAGCTGGGAGAGTGAAATGGAGAGGGAAAAAATATTTTGTGTGGGAGGGAAGACAAATCTACAATTGTCCGGATATTGGGAGAGTAAGTGGGGATTGAGGATGGAGGGGTAAAATTTGAGTGGATGAAATAGGAATGAGGAAAGAGCAAAAAGGAGAAAGATTAGTATGTTAAAGCAGATGTAGAGAGAGAATGGAAAAAAACTAGAAGAGAGAAGAAAAGACAAATGGACAGCAGACGATGAAGAATTAGCGGAAGACACGAAGAAACCAGAAGAAAGTGGCTGGAGCAATTGCAGCTGAAAAAAAATGCACAAAAGGTAGAAAAATATCTCTTTATTTTGAATTTATTAATTGGAATATGTCAGCTCTGGGAAATGTGCATCATTAACGTCTGCGCTTTGTTTAGTACAAGAGCAAATTAATGTATAGTTTTATTTCTACAGTGTTGTACATTCCAAGTTTGGCTTTTGGGATTCCCAGTTTAATTATTGTCTTCCTGTTTCTAAATTGTGATTCCTTGTTTGGTGATGGTCTATGTTCTGCATGTGTAACTGAGCTGAGGTATTCTGTTTATGTAATTCCTATTTGACATTGCCACTTGTTCTCTTTCCCCAGTAGGTCATGTATTGTTGTTCTCTGAAATGTATTGGTTTAATATTTGCAGCGTTTCCTTTTGATAGTTAGGGTATGGTGTTTTATGAGTCCTGGTAGTGCTGTTAGGATACGGCGGGTTTGCTATGGGTTCTAAATGGGCAGTGTTTGTAGTAGTTCCTAATGTGCCTGGCGGTTGGTATTGGATTATAGTAATGTAGAAGTCTTTTAGTCTTTCTTTATTCATACACTCATTAAGAGGCATGTTTACTAAAAGTTCGTGTATGGTAACATTATGCAAATATTTATGCAAATGAGGCCCCTTATGCAAATGAGGCCCCGCACCGAGTCTCCGCACATGGCCCCGCACCCCCCTTGGGCCGCCCCTGAACGTGGCACGTTGTGGACTTTGAATTCCTATACTGGCTGGATTACAGATAAGTTTTATGCAATTTTTGAGCAATTAAAATGATTAAAAAGGAGTGACCGCGGCGAGGGGACGGGTTGCATCCCTGTCTCCTTTTGATTGGTTACTCCAACAAAAAGAGTGTATTAATTAATTTTTTTCAATTTTTTTAAAAGACACACGGCATTTTGGTGACTGGGGTTATTTCTATTGTGTATGATTATATTTACCCAGTGTGGGTTTTTTTTTTTTTCAAAGGTAACTTCAGACATTTGGGTCTTTAAAAATTATCCAAAGTGGCAACAAGTTACATTCATTCTGCCTTCCTCCAGATTGCCCTCTGAGGATTCAATGCTTAATCCTTCAGCATCAGGGCCTACTTTCTCAAGACATCACCATCCTTCAGATCTCATGATCGAGCTCTCATTACCAGAGCAAGAGGGGTGAGGATTTTACTCAAAGTATTTCCTAATCACCAAAGAAATGTGATTTCGTCCCATCCTAGACCTAAGATCTGAACAAATATCTGATCAGAGAAAAGTCCAGAATAATTTCTCTAGTTACCTACTTCCCTATCTTCAAAGAGGAGATTTCCATACTCTCTGGATCTAAAGGATGCATATACCCACATACAAATACTTCTTGTGATTGGGCTATATCTCTGATTTGTAGTAGGGCAGCAGCACTTTCATTATCAGGTTCTGCCTTTTGGCCTCAAATCAGCTTCTCATGCCTTTACAAAATGCCTTGCCGTGGTAACAGCATTTCTACGCAGACTGGGAGTTCATGTCTTCCTCTACTTGGATAATAGGTTGATCAGGAGTGCTACTTGGGAAGGAGTTCACAAATCAACGTGACTAACCATTCGGGTGCTGAAATTACTAGGGTTCATAATGTACAAAAAAAAAAAAATCCAAAATCCCATCCCACCCAACAGTTGGAATTCATCTGAGCTCTGCTCGATGACTCGGGTGAGAGCTTTCCTTCCATATGACAGATTATCACAACTGACAGTGATGTGGGAAATACAAATGAGTCAGCAGGTATCGGCCTGTACCATCTTAATGTTACTGGGCCACATAGCATCAACAGTACTTGTAACACCCTTGGCGTGCCTTCATATGAGGCAAGCTCAATGGACAACGAGTACGCAGTGGTCGCAAGCCACAGGGAATCTGAGACCTTCTGTTAGTCACCATTTGTTCAGTCTCTAAATTGGTGGAATGTTCCAGACAGTCTTTCCAAAGGACTTCCCTTCCAAATTCCTCTGCCACAAAAATTGCTGACAACAGATGTGTCCAAGCTGGGTTGCGGAGCTCATCTTGATAGGTTTGACATTGGAGGAACTAGGTTCCTTCAAGAAAGTCTTTCAGATCAACTTCTTGGAAATGAGGGCTATTGCAAAGCCTTTAGAACATTTGCTAGACTGATTGTCCAATCAAGTGGCCATTTTTTGCATCATCAAGTAGGGAGCAACAGGATTGTACCTCCTGTGTTGGGAAATGGTCAAGTTGTGTAATTTTGCCATCTTTCTCTCAGGATGGAATTGAGAGCTTTTACTTGACCACTGAGCAAAACACCTTGGCAGACAGATTGAGTCAAGTCCTTCAACCTCATGAATGGACCCTGGACAGAGAAGTAGCAAAACACACCATTCGGGAGTGGGGCACCCCCTCAATAGACTTTTATGCAACTTCTCAGAATTTTGGGATGACTCATCTGCTCCAGAGTGGGTCACACAGCAAACTAGCTTTGGATGCTTGGATGTTTTGCAGGAAACCAACTTCACTGTAGAATCTCTATGGATTGAAATCCCATGTAAAATGGGGAAGAAGGTGATGGCAGTGGGGTGTGTACTATCGACTGCCTGGTTAGAATGAACAAATGGATGATGAAATGCTCAAAGAAATCAGGGAAGCTAACAAGTTACAACACAGTAATAATGGGTGATTTCAATTACCCCAGTATTGACTGGGTCAGTGTCACGGCAGGACATGCTAGGGAAATAAAATTTTTCTAGATGAAATAAATGACTGCTTCTTGGAGCAGCTGGTTCATGAACCAACCAGAGGGGAAGCCATTTTGGACTTAGTCCGTAGTGGAACAGAAGATATGGTGCAAGAGATGGGTGTTGGGACCACTTGGCAATGATCATAGTATGATTGCATTTGATTTTATAGATGAGGGAGAATTGAAAGAAATATCAATACATCGGGAAGATGTATTACAACTATTTTGATAAACTGAAGAGTAGCAAATCACCTGGACTGGATTGTATACAACCAAGGGTGTTGAAAGAACTGAAATATGAGATTGCAGACCTGCTATTAGTAAGCTGTGAGCTATCATTAAAATCATCTGTAATACCTGAAGACTGGAGGATGGCCGATGTAATGCCAACTTTTAGAAAGGGTTCCAGGGGTGATCCGGGAAACTACAGACTGGTGAGCCTGACATTAATACCGGAAAAAATGGTGGAAACCATCATAAAGAACAAAATTACTCAACATGTAGGTAGTCGTGGCTGAATGGGAGACGTCCAACATGGCTTTAGACAAGATCTTGTCTTACTAATCTGTTATGTTTTTTTGAAGGTGTGAATAAATAGATAAAGGTGAGTCGGTTGATATAGTGCATCTGGACTTTCAGAAAGCCTTTGACAAGGTCCTTCATGAGAGACTTTTGGAAAAATTAAAAAGTCATGGGATATAAGTGTACTATTGTGGATCAGGAACTGCTTAAAAGATAGAAAGCAAGAGGGTAGGGCTAAATGGCCAATTTTCCCAATGGAGAAAGGTGAAGTATAGAGTACCCCAGGGATCTGTGCTAGGTCTGCTGCTTTTTAACATATTCATAAATGACCTGGAAATGGGAATAACAAGTGAGATTATCAAACTTTCAGATGAGACAAAACTATTCAAGTTTGTTAAAACCCATGAGGACTGTGGAAAATTGCAAGAGGATCTTGATAAATTGGAAGACTGGGCATCTAAATGGCAGATGAAATTTAATGTGGACAAGTGCAAAGTTATGCACCTATGGAAGAATGACCCAAACCATGGTTACATGATGCAAGGTTTCATATTAGGAACCACCACCCAAGAAAAAGATGTAGGCATCATTGTGGGTAGCATGTTAAAACCCTCTGCCTAGTGTGCAGCAGCAGCCAAGAGTAAATAAAATGCTAGGTATCATAAGGAAAGGAATGGAGAATAAAACAAATGATATCATAATGTCTTTGTATCGTTCCATGGTGCGACCGCACTTTGAATATGGTGCAATTCTGATTGCCGTATCTTAAAAAGGATATAGCGTTATTAGAAAAGGTACAGAGAAGAACCACCAAAATGGTAGAGGATGGAAGGATATCCCTATGAAGAGAGGCTTGAAAAGAAATGGCTGAAGGGAGATATGATAGAGGTCTATAAATTAATGAATGGAATGGAACAGGTAAATATAGATTGATTTGTTTATGCCATCAAAATATAGAAAGACTAGGGGCCATGCAATGAAGCTACAGGGTAACCTATTTAAGACTAATAAGAGAATATTTTTTCACTCAATGTGTAATCAAACTCTGGAATTTGCTACCGGAGGATGTAGTAAAAGCTGTTAGTGCAGCTGGGTTTAAAAAAGGTTTGGACAAGTTTCCTGGAGGTTCATAAACCATTATTAAATTGGACCCAGAATATCCACTGCTTGTCCCAATACAAGCATTGTGGAACCTGTCTTTCGGGAAACTGCTAGGTACTTGTGACCTAGATTGGCCACTGTTGGAAACAGGATACTGGGCTTGATGGATCTTGGTCTGACCCAGTATGGCATGTCTTATGTTCCCCCTCCGACTAGGGGGTGAATGTTATGAATGCATATCCTCCAATACCCCTTATTGCCAAGACCTTTCTGAAGCTCAAAACGGACAGGGGTATGATTCTTATTCCGTTATTGGCACAGGCAGCCATGGTTCCCTCTTCTGGAACTATTCCATTTGGGAACCAATTTGGCTTGGACCAGCACCAGATCCGATATTGGAAGACGGAGTGATGATGCACCCAAACATAAGTCCCTAGCTGTCATAGCTTTGATGTTGAGAGTCTAACATTGTTCGCACTCATTCTTCTGGCTGGTGTCACCAGTGTCCTTTTGGCCTCCATGAGGGCTTCAACAGAGTCCTGGTCACATAAATAGCAAAGGTTTGCTATTTTGGTGTGAACACTCCCTATATCCTTTCACCTGTCCCAGACAAACACTGCTTGAATACTTTCTACCCCTCTGAGTCTGGACTCAAGCCCAACTCTGTAAGGGTACACCTCTGTGCTACTGGAGCTTATTAAGGGTTAGAATGTAAACCCATCTTGGTACAGCCCTTAATAGTTTGCTTCATGCAGGGCTTACTTCTTTTAAATGCTCCCTATAAGTCATCTGCAGTGTCTTGTAACCTTCATGTGATTCTTGCACAGCTGAAGAAAGCTCCTTTTGAGTCCTCAATACCTGTCCTCTGAAATTCTTGACCTGGAAGGTTTGTTTCTGGTGGCAGTCACTTTAGTGCACAGAGTGAGCGAGCTTCAGGCCTCAGTTAATCCACTTTATACAAAATTTTATCACAATAGAGTAGTCCTTCATACTCATCCCAAATTTCTCCCAAAAATGGTTATAGAATTTCTTTTTAACCAGTCAGTCGTCCTTCCGACATTTTTCCCAAAATCTGCTTCTCAGCGAGGGGAAGCTGCACTACACATGTTGGACTGCAAGTGAGCCTTAGCTTTCTACTTTGGAGCAGACAAAAGCCCTTAGAGTCAACTGAGTTTTTTCTTTCTTTTGACCCCAACAAGCCGGGAGTTGCTGTCTCCAAAAGCATGTCTGTTCGTTTGACTCACAGATTGCAGCTATTTCATTTATTCCCAGGCAGGCCTAAGCCTTGAGGGTCATGTCATGGCTTATAATGTCACTTGTGCTCTGTCTCCATGGAAGAGATTGACAAAGCTGCAACGTGGACTTCTGTGTACACTTTCACATTTTGCTACTGTCAGGAGGTGAATTCCTAACACCCTCAGTTTTGGCCAGTCGGTACTTATGAATCTGTTTGGGGAGTAGAAACCAACTACGCGCCCCCCCCCCCTCCCAGGTTCATTTATTTCAGTTCAGACTACCTTAAAAAATAAAAAGTATGAAACTTTAAAAGTTCTGCTGCCAACCAACTATTTTTGTTGGCATGTTGCCCTGTTGGCTCTGTTTATCCCCTATATTTTGTTCAAGATAATCTATAGCTAGTTATCACTATCCATCCATTTCCCCTAGGAGTTGTATTCTCCTCAGCTCTTGTAGGACAGAGTTCAAGATGGCACCATGGCAGCAGACAGGAGGACACATGAATGCACAGTGGCACTTCCAAAAGCTTTTAGAAGGAGCTGGAAAGACTCCAGTGCAGGACTCTGGATGATGTTACCGAAACATGAGAATGTTTCCTGCTGTCCATGGAAAATACCTGCTTACAGGTAAGTAACTGCATTTTAGTGAATATGCTCCATAGTTTCATGCTGTGATTAGTGATAGGTTTAATTTTTTTCTTGCAACACATAAGCATTCTTGGTACTGTGCTCCTCCCACCACAAATCTCTAAAATCTCTTCTTCCCCAAACACTCCCTCCTCCTGTCTTCTGCACCTTTTTCTCCTGTGGACTTCCGATGTCAATATGTATTCCGACCCCCCCCCTCCCTGGATGACATGGAGGTTCTCAGCATATTGCTGATGCCATCTCTGTCCCCACACTCACTACTCTCTGTAGTGCATACAACTCTAATTTTCATGGGATTGGAGAGGAGAGAAATGTCATCAGATGTCCCTAAGATGGGTGGAAAGAAGATATGACAGCTGTAAGGGTCACAGTTTTGACTTTGGCGTGCTTAGAAGGAGAGGCGGGGCAGGATATTTTTGCCACAAGCAAATTTTTTTTTACTACCTTAGACAGATCTAAGCCTGTGTAAATCCAGGCCTACCTGTGCAACAGATGAAATAGTCCATATCACAACTGACGTTAATGCTGAAACACTTTTTCATAGGCAGTGAAGAGAGAAACTCTAGGTGCTCTTTCATGCTGATTTTTGAAGTTTTTTTTTAATGCTAGGATCCCAGAGTACTTGATGCCATGCTTCCTTATCTGGTGAACTATTATGGCAACCCTCACTCCCGGACTCATGCGTACGGATGGGAGAGTGAAAAGGCCATGGAAAAAGCAAGAGAGGCAAGTATAAATATTAAACTTTTGTTCCAAAAAATTATCTTCAGTTGGAGAAGCAGTGATGTATACGTGTGTGGGGTTTTTTGGCAGTGAAAAAAACAATTATATCTTTGAGACCATGTGGCTGGTTTCCTTTATTTCTCCAGGAACAAGCAGGAAGTCAGTCCTCGCATATGGGTAACGTCTGTGCCAATGAAGCCCGCGCGGAGCAAATCCCCCCCCCCCCCCGACTTTCAAAGAAAACCTTTGGGATTGCTACCACGCATGCATGGTCCCCTTCCTGCCCAAGGATGCCATCTTGGTCAGTCTCCTTCTTTCCACAGAGCCCACCAGACGTCATCTGTTCTTGTCCCGGGAAAAGTTTATTTTATCCAGTGTTTCACTTGTCTTCGGTCTTGCGCCGGTACCTTTCCCTCCCTGGCCTTGGTGCCTCTATCAGGTCGATTCCTTTTTTACTTAAGTGTTCGTTTTTCTTTTGAGCATCTTCGTGCCCTTTTTTCTTTGCTGGAGCCCGAAGGGTCTTCATCCTTGCTGGGGTTCTTTTTCCCCCCCATGGCTACCAGTGGGTTCAAAAAGTGTGATCACTGTGTGGTAAGATTATGTCCCCAACCGACACACATGACTGCTGCCTCTGCTGCCTCTGGTGCCTTGGCCTGGACCATGACCCGGCAGTCTGTGGCCTGTATAAGAAAATGTCTTCCAAGGCCTTGAGGAGCTGCCAGCAGCAGCATGATTAAAATTTATCTCCAGGAACAAGCGGGAATGTAGCCTTCACATAAGGGTACGTCGATACCGACGGAGCCCACGTGGGAATGCTCCCCAGCATCCAATAGGAAAGCCTTTGGTAGCATCCCACAGCGCATGAGTGCTGCCTTCCCGTCTCTGTACCTCTCACTTCAGTTCTTCGTTTTCCGCGGAGCCAACAGGACGTGTTCCCTGTCACCGCAGAAAATTTTCATTTTATTCTTTGTTTTTTGTGGTCGCATCTGCCTTCCTTCGACGCCTACCGATACTGCCGGTTCTTATTTTCTTTAAAAAAATAAACAAGGCTCCATTTTGGGCACTAGGCCCATTTTTTTTCTTGAGTCATGGAGAAACCAGCTAGTGGGTTTAAAAAATGCTCTATGGCGGTACCATATCAGTCACTAACACCCATGACTGGTGTCTAAAATGTTTAGGTCCTGAACATTGTCCAACGGAGTGTCTCTCCTGCAGAAAGATGACCAAGAGGGGCCTGCATTATAGAGTGATGTCTTCTCCAGAGGACATGTCCTTTCAGGATTTCATACGTGATTTAGCCAAAGGACTTTCAATCACGGTGATTCCAGAAAAAGAACCTATGGCAGAAGAATTAAGAATTCTGCAATACCCTATGGCACCTAAGGAAGCAGCTATGCTACCTATTCACAAGATCTTGCATGATCTTATGTTAAGGATGTGGGAAACTCCTTTAACGGTGTCTTCACATTTCAGACGCCTCGATACCAAGTGCCAAGTTGTCTTGGTTTTCAAAAAACTCGGTTACCACACCATTCCATGGTAGTGAAATCGGCCATGCGAAGAATCAAGAGTGCTAAACACTCTTCTAATCCTCCAGGCCGTGAATCCAGGACTCGATGCCTTTGGGTGTCGATGCTTCCAATCCTCCATGTTATCAGCCAGGATCAGTTCCTACATTCTTTACATGGGAATGTTCCTGGAAGAATTTGCGCAAAACTTAGAGCTCATGAGCCCTAGTTTCCCTGAGGATAAAAGGGGAGATTTCCTTACCCTGGTCAAGCACGCCCAGAGTGTGTCTAAATTCATAAACCGTGCTACCTTTGATTGCTTTGAATGCATTAGCAGAACTTCTGCTATATCTATAGGTGCACGTCAGATTGCCTGGCTCCAGGCATCAGACTTAGAACAATGGGTGCAAGATAAGCTGGGAAATATTCCTTGTACAGGAGAAAATCTCTTTAGCTTTGTCTTGCCAGTCCTTGCCAATCAACTTGAGTCTGAGAATACTACTTTGAACAGATTGATTGTCAGTCTACAGCCAACCCAGCAAAGAAAGTCATTCAAAAAGCCCTTTTTCAACAAGAGAAAAGTTTTACCCATCTTACACCCATCAAAGCCACTGTCCATGTTCCCCAAAAGGGACAACAGAGCAGACAGCAAAGAAAGACACAAGCTCAAAGAGCTCAACTGGCTCAACAGACCCAGCCTCCTCAGGGTCTTTGACTTTTATATAGAGAACTTAATCATTCTGCCCCTAAAAGGTCCAGAACCCTTAACCATTCCAGGCAGATTATGCCATTTTGCCAAAAGATGGCAACAAATAACATCAGAAAACTGGACCCTGTCCATTGTACAGCTGGAGTATAAGCTTCACTTTCTCAACTTGCCCCCACCTACAAAGATCAGACAGTTTAATTCTCAGATCCCTGCTACCGACCTCTTGTGGCAGGAGGTCACAACACTTCTCGCTCAAGGAGCAATAGAAGTAGTACCCATATCCCAACAGGGTACGGAGGTCTTCTCCCCCTATTTTCTCATTCCAAAGAAAACAGGGGGACACAGGCCTATACTAGACCTCAGAGAATTAAACAAATATTTGTTCCGAGAGAAGTTCAAAATGATCTCCCTAGGAACACTCCTACCATACTTTCAAAGTCAGGACTGGCTATGTTCTCTAGATCTAAGATGTGTACACGCATATTTTCATTCATGCAGATCACAGGAAATTCCTTAGATTCCTGGTCCAAGGAAGATACTTCCAATACAGAGGAGTTCTTTTCGGACTAGCCTCGACTCCAAGAGTCTTCACAAAATGCATGGCAGTAGTAGCAGCATTTATGAATACTCTAGGAATATTAGTCTTCCCTTACTTAGACAATTGGCTCATTTGAGCACCAACAGCTCCAGAAGCCAGCTTCGCTCTGTTTCGAGCAATAAAAATTCTTCATTACTTGGGACTGGTCATAAACCTCTCAATCTCATCTCATTCCCTCTGTCTCTCGAGTTCATAGGAGCTCTTCTAGACACACGGCAGTCAAAGACTTTCCTGCCACAGCCACGCTGTCTATGAATAATGCAACTTGCATCCCAAGCAGCTATGAGGGTTTTCAACTTCTGGGGCATATGGTATCCACTGTCCATGTGGTTCCCTATGCTCGCCTTCACATGCGAGCAGCCCAATGGACCCTATCCTCGCAGTGGTCTCAGTTCATCTATCAGACAAAATCAGAAATACCACACATCTTTCATCCCTACAATGGTGGCAATCTCTGGGAAAACCTCCTCGTAGGTGCTCCTTTCCAGCAGCCTCTATATCAAGCTACCCTAACGACAGATTTATTTATTTATTTACATTCTCTTATATACCGCGCTATTCTGCATCAGTGTGGTTTACATTGAACAAACTGAAATTACATTGAACAGGGCATTATAACTTGGAGATAACTATTTTACAGGGAACATGGGCTATGGAGGGTTAAGTGGCTTGCCCAAGACCACAAGGAGCACCTGTGGGACTAGAAACCCCAGTCCTTTGGGCCCAAGGTTGCTGTCCTCTAATGGGATTTGAACCCCTGACCTTCCGGCCTGAAGTACCTTGCCCCATCCACTAGGCCACTCCTCCAAGTTGAGATGGGGGGCCACTTGCTCCAACCACTAGGCCACTCCATGCGTCCAAGTTGAGATGGGGGGGCCACTTGCACGATCTCTCAACTCAGGGTCTCTGGACCCACAAGAGGTTTCTCTTCACATAAACCACCTAGAGCTCAGAGCCATTATCAATGCTATTCAAGTATTTCAGGCCTATCTCGGCAACGAGACAGTTCTGGTCCAAACCGACAGTCAGGTAGCCATGTTTCTATGTCAACAAGCAAGGCGGAACAGGCTCTGTCACTATGCAACAAAGCTTTGCGACTATGGGCCCTCACCAGAGAGCTTCAAATTCACCTGTTTGCAGTATACCTTCCAGGCATTCAAAACTTATGGGCAGACAAACTCTGTTGAATACTGCTGCCACACGAGTGGTCTCTTCACTCTCGCCATCTCGCTAGTGTTTCAAATCTGGGGAACACCAGATATAGACCTCTTTGCAAGTCCACAGAATGCCAAACGTCCCCGTTTCTGTTCCAGAATCCCAGCTTGCAACTGCCAGGCAAGAGATGCTTCCCTACTCCACTGGGGTCAGGACTTCCTCTATGCCTTCCCGCCCATTCCCCTCATTCCCAACACTTTATTCAAGCTTCAGAGAGACAGAGGTCGTATGATACTCATAGCTCCACATTGGCCACGGCAAATGTGGTATCCTCTTCTGCATCTCTCTCAAACCACTCCTTTGGAGTTGGGGAATTTATTTATTTATTTAGACAGTTTTGTATACCGCCTTATCCTTCAATCAAAGCGGTCACAACACAATTGGGGGATACATTTAACACGAGGGGATATGAGACACATACACTAATACTTACAGGGAACATGGGCAATGGAGGGTTAAGTGGCTTGCCCAAGACCACAAGGAGCATCTGTGGGACTAGAAACCCCAGTCCTTCCGGCCCAAGGTTGCTGTCCTCTAGTGGGATTTGAACCTCCGACCTTCCGGCCTGAAGTACCTTGCCCCAACCACTAGGCTACTCCTCCTCCCTGGGAATGCTCCAGATCTTCTGTCCCAAATCCTTACTGCACCCAAATCCCCAGTCCCTGCATCTCAGGGTCCTGGTTACTGAAAGCCTAGAGTTTCAGGATACCAACCTTTCTCAACAGGTAAAAGATATCCTTTTGGCTTCTAGAAAACCTTCCACAAAGCATTCCTACGCTTTTAAGTGGAAGAGGTTCTCTGGTGTTCGCAAAAGGGACTTAACCCCCTTTTGGTACCTATAGAGTCACTACTAGAGTACCTCCTCCAATTATCAACTTCTGGTCTTAAAACAAATTCAGTGAAAGTCCGTCTTAGTGCCATTGCTGCTTTTCACAAACCTTTCGATGGACAACCTATTTCCTCTCATCCACTTGTATCAAGATTCATGAGAGGCCTAGTCTTAACAAAACCTCCCATTAAACCACCGCCGGTGGCATGGGATCTGAATATTGTTCTCGGTCAGCTCATGAAACCGCCCTTTGAACCTTTAGCCACTTCATATCTAAAGTTTCTTTCATGGAAAGTCATTTTCCTAATTGCTATCACTTCTGCAAGACGCATTAGTGAACTACAGGCTTTAGTGGCTGACTCTCCCTATACAAGGTTCCACCATGATAAAGTAGTCCTCAGGACTCATCCTCGCTTTATGCCAAAGGTGGTTTCACCTTTTCATTTAAACCATTCGGTTTATCTTCCTATATTCTTTCCTAGGCCTCATGCCTCCAGTGCTGAAAGGAATCTTCATACTTTGGATTGCAAAAGAGCTTTAGCCTTTTATCTTCAAAGAACTAAACCACTCAGCTTTTTGTGGCTTTTGACTCTAGTCATTTGGGACTTCCAGTTTCCAAAAGAACTCTATCAAAATGGATTGCAGCTTGTATATCCTTTACATATGATAGTAAAGGACTCTCTCTCTCTCGAGGGCCATATCACAGCTCACAATGTGAGAGCAATGGCAGCCTCAACGGCTAATCTTCGTTCTGTGTCTATTGATGACATCTGTAGAGCAGCCACTTGGGCTTCGGTACACACCTTCACAGCCCACTACTGCTTAGACAAGGACTCCCATCGGGATGCCTCATTTGGCCAGGCTGTTCTCCAGCATCTCTTCCATACTTGGTACAACTCCAACCCATCATCCACGGGTTTGATGCCAGAGGTCCATGGGAGGAAGCATGACCCATCTCACCTGGGTTTGCAGCTTGTTGGGGTCATTTCCTTTGCATCTTTCAGCTGGGGAGTCGCCATATGTGAAGACTACATTCCTGCTTGTTCCTGGAGATACCGTAGTTACTCACCTGTAACAGGTGTTCTCCGGGAACAGTAGGAATTGTAGTCTTCACAACCCACCCACCTCCCCTATAAGTTGTCTCTATCTCTTTCTCTGTTTCTGTCCTTTGGTCTCAGCTATAAACTCAACTGAAGTGAGAGGAACTGAGGAGGGAAGGCAGCATGCATGCGCTGTGGGATGCTCCCAAAGGCTTTCCTATTGGACGCTGGGGAGTGTTTCCGCGCGGGCGCAGTCGGTACCAATGATACCCATATGTGAAGACTAAATTCCTGCTGTTCCTGGAGATCACCTGTTACAGGTGAGTAACTACGCTTTCCCGACTCCCCAATGACTCTAAGAGCCAGGACCTCATCAGGCCTCGATGCCTCTGGAGGAGCACTCTGAACCCAAGCGTCATTGTGGGTCCTCGGAGAGGGGGTCTCCCTCGAGGGAAGCAAAGAGGAAGAAGCAGCCCTCGAAGGCGGCGTCTTTGGATGGCTCCGATCGGCCGGGATAGTCACAGAGCCCCGAGCATTGGCTCGAGACATCGGAGAGGGAACGGCCAGCCAAGATTCCCCAGAAGGATCCGGTCACAGATCGGCCTAGGCAAGTACACACTGTCCTTTTTGGGGATTCCCCTCCTGGGGAGCCGGCATCAGGCCTGAGTGCATTGGTGCCCACGCCAAGGGCTGCGGAGCCACCGGGACTGTAGTCCAGGATGGAAGCCTTGGAGCGCAGTGTCACTGCCTTCTTTGACCAGCAGTGGGTGCTTATGTCCATTTCCTCCGCCCCGACCACCAGGAGTTAGACATGGAAGATGTCCCTGGAGGCCAAGCCGATCCTTGAGGCCATGCGGGCCCGGGTAGATCCTTGGCCGAGGTCACGCTCAGCCTCCTGCTCATCTGGACAGAGGTTATTACCGACGAGTCTCCCTGGCTCGGGCGTACAGCACCAGGGCCCTTGAGGCTCGAGGAACACTGAGTCCTCGGAGTATTCCGACTGGGAGACCAAGGACGAGGAGTCCATGGACACCCGTCAGCACAGATGTCCCTTCAGATTCCCCAGTCTCTGAACCTCCTGAGGAGGTCCCCACCAAAGGATATGGACTTCTTGAACTTCGTCAGGGACATGTCCAAGGCCTTGATTTTCCCTACAGAGTCTGAGGAGGATCCTCAGGTGACAAGCTCGAGATCCTCCCTCCAATATGAGGCTGCTCCCCAGGAAACCCTCATGGTGCCCATTCCTCCCATCCTGGAACGGCTTATGCTCTGCATGTGGGAGACACCGGCGGTCAGCAAGCAGCTTGACTCGCTGTATCGACTTCAAAAGTCACAGCTGCTGCACAACGCCGTGGTTGTGGAGTCGGCCATGCGTTGACTGAAGAGTCAGAATATGCACACCTTGGTGCCCCCCCGGCAGGGAGGCTTGCAACTTGGATGCCCTCAGCAAAAAGTGCTGCCAGGGCTTGATGCTAAACTGCCGGATCCAGGCCTACCAGCTGTACATGGGCATGTACCTGAGGGACCTGGCAAAGGAGCGCACCGGGTTCTTGGCTGGTCTCTCCAAGGAGCCTTTACAGCGCTTCAAGAGCCTGTTCAAAGCTGTCCGTGAGTGCTCCAAGTTTGTCTTGGGCGGCCTATGACTGTTTCGAGTCGGCGGCCCGGGTAGCCATGACTGGCATCGGCGAACGCTGCCAAGCTTGGCTCCAGTCGTCTGACCTCCAAGCCATGGGTACAGGACACGTTGGTGGATGTCCCGTGTCAATGAGAAAACCTCTTTGGCAGACCCATGATCGACAAGGCCGCAGAGCACTACTTACCATCGACAACCCGGACTTCTCTAAAATAACAGACTGCCTTACCCAAATGACGAGTTGGTGTCAAAACAACCACCTCGCAATAAACTACAAGACCGAAGCTTTAATCATCACTCGGAACCAAAGCTTCATACACCCACCAAATATAAAGATACAAATGTTCATGGCGTGGACTAGGCTCTCTAAGAAGACCACTGCCCCTCCCTGAAGGAAGGGCTGGGTAAAAAGCCCTTTTACCCGAGGAAGTCCACTGCTTACCGAAACTACCCCCCTTACCAGGCCTCCCCGGCTCCCCAGCAAGGGCAGCAGGCCAAGGGACGGGCATGGCCCACGCAAGCAGAAGGCTTCCAAGCCCCAGGCTCCGGCTCTGGCCCAGCCTGGAGAGGGGGTTTTTGACTCCTGCAGCATGGCCCCTCTCCCACACAGAGGTCAGCAGCCTACAGGAGGTCGCCTTACCCTCTAATGCCCAGGAATTGGTGGTGATAGCTCCCCACCTGTGGGCATAAAGGTGGTCAGATAGGGTTACCACCTCCATCTGAGCCAAGTACCTCCACACTACTTCCTGGGAGAGCCCCTCAGGTCTCCCCTTCACCGGGACCACCTTCTGAAGGAGTTGGTAGGCCTTCTCGAGGACCAAACAGTTAACCGGTGCCCCACTACTTCAAGGGCAAGGAGTTCTACTCCAGGTACTTCCTCATGCCAAAGAGGACAGAGGTCCTAAGGCCCATCCTTGACCTGCGCAACCTCAAAAAATTCCTGGTGAGGGAGAAGTTCAAGATGCTCTCTCTTGGGACGTTTCTGCCTTACCTCCGCCAGGGAGACTGGCTATGCTCCTTAGACCTAAAGGATTGCCTATACTCTCGTCCTAATCCACCCAAACCAGAGGCAATACCTACGCTTTGTGGTGGGGTAAATCATTTCCAATATAGGGTGCTTCCCTTCGGCCTAGCCTCGGCCCCCAGGGTATTCACAAAGTGTCTGGCACTGGTCGCTGCCTTTCTCAGGCTCCAGGGGATATGTCTTCCCCTATCTCAATGACTGGCTCATCAAGGGTGCTACAGCCCCTAAGGTGCAGCAGGCCATGACAGGTCCTGAAACACTTGGGTTTCCTTATAAACTACCCCAAGTTGAACCTTTGCCCATCGTAAGGGCTGGAATTCATTGGGGCAAGAATCAACACCATTCCATCAAAGGCCTTCCTGCCTGCGGACAGGGCAGCCAGGCTCATGGCACTAACCAGAGATATACAGCACTGCCCCTTGGTGCCAGCCAGGCATCTTCTGTGCCTTCTCAGGCATATGGCCTCCACAGTGCATGTCACTCTAGATGCCTGCCTCCACATGCAAACAGCACAGTGGTGCCTCAGGGACCAATGGTCCCAGGCCACGGGATACCTCCAGGACAGAGTCTGAATGACCCGCCAGCTGGTAAAGTCCCTGATCTGGTGTCTGTCACCCCGGCACTTGGAGGCAGGCATGCCTTTCCAGACCCCCAACCACTCGAGGATCCTCACCACAGATGCCTCCCTGCTGGGCTCGGGAGCCCATTGCGAGGGCTACCGCACCCAGTGCACTTCGTCCCCAGACGAGTGTGCTCAGCAGATCAACCTCCTGGAGCTGCATGCCATTCATCTCGCACTGAAGGCCTTTCATCGCCTAGGCCACTGGTCAGGCCTAGTTCAGATGGACAACCAGGTGGCCATGTTCTATGTGAGCAAGCAGGGAGGCGTGGGGTCCCATGTCCTCTGCCAGGAAGCCATGGCTCTGTGCTCTTATGCAGTCCAACAGGTCATCCGCCTCAGCTGTATACCTGCCGGGCCAAGACAACTTGCTGGCCGACACTCGGCAGGATTCTCCAGCCGCACGAGTGGCAGCTGGACCCAGAGGTAACCAGCAGATTTTTCCAGACCTGAGGGGAACCGGTGATGGACCTGTTTGCAAGCCAGGACAATCACCAGTTACCCCACTTCTGCTCCTGGCAGCTTCACCCCGCCAGGGTGGCCGCCGATGCCTTCCTGGTCTCATGGTCAGAGGGACTTTTGCATGCTTTCCCTCCAACACCACTGATCGCCAGGAATTTGTTCAAGATTTATTTATTTATACATCTTTTCTATACTGCCACTTCCAGAGATCAGTGGCGGTTTACAGGAAACAAAAATGTTGTTAATAGGGAGGCTATTATTTTACAGAGAACAATTTTAGAACAGAATTAACATTAAAACTCAAAAACATTGAGAAACTAATGAGAAAAAACAATGAAACTGGATGCAACATTTGGTAATGCTTCAAATCACCTTTTTAAGGTTTAATTTAATTTGTTTACATAAATGAAAATACTATTGTATTCAAGAGTAAGGTGATCTGTGAGATGGAATGATTATGTGAGGCGTGGTTGTGATCATTGTCTAGGTAGGGTCAGAGTATGATTGTTCATTGCTTTTCTGTGAATTCTGAACATTATCAAGCTGAAGATTATGGTAATGCATAGTAAAAAGATGGGTTTTTAGTTCTTTTCTAAATGATAGAAGGTCTTTGATTTGTCTAATTTCGATTGGGAGGTTGTTCCATAAAGTAGGAACGAAGAATGAAAAAGCTGTGTTGTCTTCTGATTAGTCTTTCTAATGGAATCCGGGACTTGGATCATGTGTAGGTTCATTCTTCTTCTTGACCTGTTTTCATGAGGGATGTTGATGAGCGATGATAGGAAAGACGGTGCTAGATTGTTAAGGATCTTGCATGTAGTAACTAAGGATTTGTAGATGATTCTGCATGAGACAGGTAGCCAGTGGAGAGCGTAAAGAATAGGAGGTATATGGTCTGTTTTCGCTTTATAGATGATCCTCGCTGTGGCATTTTGGGCTAATTGAGGCGTGTGTAGATTTTTCTTGGAGGTTCCCTGAAGAATACCATTACAGTAGTCTAAATGGGGTGTTATCAGTATTTGGGCCACAGATCTGAAGTCAGTTATCAATTAATGGTCTTAGTTGTTGGATTGTCCGTATCTTGAAGTATATTGCTTTAACAGTTTGTTTTATGTGTTTAGCGAGGCTGAGGATCCTATCCAGTGTGACTCCCAAGTATTTGACCTCATTTTTAACAGGAAGAGTGGTTTTTCCAATGTTGATTTCTGACGGAGTGAAATTAGTGTTTCTTGTTACAAATAGAACTTCTGTTTTTTTTTTTAAATTAATATTCATGTTCATGGAATTTAGCCACATTTCCGCTTCAGCTAGGCAACAACATATGTTGTTGTAATCAGGGTTGGACACATCAAATGGTGAGTATAACATAATGTCATCCGCATAGATGTGGTAATTTATTTTGAAGTATTTAAATATGGAACAGATGGGTTGGAGGTATAGATTAAACAATAGTGCAGAAAGGGCAGAGCCTTATGGGATGCCCTGCTCGTGTGGAAATGGCGATGATGCATCTTGATCTATTTGCACATATTGGGTCTGGTTAGTGAAATAGGATTTAAACCAATCATGGGTTTTATCCTTAATGCCTATTTGAGATAGCCTGGCGATGAGTGTGGCATGGTTTACATTGTCAAATGCTGAGGAAATATCTATGGAAGATTCTCCATGTCAGGGCCTCTGTCATCTTGGTAGCTCCAAGGTGTCCCAGACAACTTGTTTCTACTGCTCCTGCAGCTGGCAGTAGAGGACCCCATACCCCTGGGGTCCACCCCCCCCCCCCGGCTCCTTTCTCAGGAGGGGGGCTCTCTCCTACATACCAACCTCGTCTCCCTTTTGCTGAGGCGTGGCTGCTGAGAGGGTGACTTTAGTCCCGCTCCACCTCCTTAAAGAGGTAGAGGATGTTCTGCTAGCCTCACGCAAGGCATCTACCAGACAGGCCTACGCCTTTAAGTGGCATAGATTCGCACTTTGGTGCACTGAGCGGAGGGCCGACCCCCTTCTTTTGCCCGGTGGTCAGTGTTGCAATACCTGCTCCACATCTCTCATGCGGGGCTCACATCTAACTCTGTTAGGGTACACCTCAGTGCGCTAGCAGCGAACCACCATCAGATGAATGGGAAGCCCCTCTCTGCCCACTCAGTGGTGTCCCTCTTCCTAAAGGGCCTACTCCTGTCTAAGTGGTGGGGCAGCTCACCCTGCCACCATTCGAGCCCCTGGCTAGCTGCCACCTTCACTATCTCTCCTGGAAGGTGGTTTTCCTGGCCGTGCTCACTTCTGCCTGTAGGGTAAGTGAGCTCCAGGCCCTCGTGGCTGAGGCGCCTTACACCAGGTTTTAAAAGAATAGGGTGGTGCTTCGCACGCATCCCAAATTCTTTCCGAAGGTGGTGTCCTCTTTCCACCTCAACCAGGAGGTGGTCCTCCCTACCTTCTTTCCCAGACCGCATGCCAGTCGGGCAGAGACAGTCCTCCATACCTTGGACTGTAAGAGGGTCTTGTCCTTCTATATCCAGCACACTCAATGCTACCTAAGTCTCTCAGCTTTTCATTTCCTACGACCCCAGTAAGCTGGGGTAGGCGGTGTCCATGCATACGCTGTCCACATGGGTGGCGGACTGTATTGCCCGGGCCTATGAGGAAGTGAGGTTTCTGTTGGAAGGCCGGGTCATAGCACACTGGGTCAGGGTTATGGCGACCTCAGTAGTCAACCTGTGTTTGGTCCTGCTGGCAGACATCTGTCGAGCAGCCACCTGGTCTTCAGTCCATACCTTCGCATCTCATTACTACCTGGATTAGAAAGTCCCAAATGGAAAGTGCCTTCGGCCAGGCTGTGTGCCGTAACCTTTTTGGGGTCTAGGCAACTCCTGTCCTCCCACCCTTCTGTGTTCAGGCTACCTGAGTGCTAGTTCCTTTGGACACAGGGGTCCTGTGTGGTCCGTTTTTATATGGACCTCATTGCTGCTGCTTGTGGCTCTCCACGAGGGAGCCTTTTTTTGGCTATAGGTTCTTGGTAGCCTGTAGCTGGGGAGTCCCATATGTGAGGACTAACTTCCTGTTTGTTCCTGGAGAAAGTGTAGTTACTCACCTGTAACAGGTGTTCTCCGGGGACAGCAGGAATCCGTCCTCACAACCCTTTCTCCTCCCCTTGGTGTTGGTCATACCGTCTTCATTTGTTTTGCTATCTTTTTAGCTATGTCATTTGACTGAGCAAGATGGCACCCTTGGGCGGGAAGGGGACCACGCATGCTTGGTAGCAATCCCAAAGGCTTTCTTTGAAAGCTGGGGATTTGCTCCGTGTGGGCTCCGTCAGCACTGATGTTGCCCATATGTGAGGATTAATTCCTTCTGTCCCCGGAGAACACCTGTTGCAGGTGAGTAACTATGCTTTCTTGCTGAGGCATCTATTGCTGTGAGTTATGGAAATGTGACTTGGATAATGAGAGCGAGGGCACATTTTATTTATACAATGTCTTGCTTGCCTAGTTTCATTAGAACTCTGGGCAAGTTATAGCAATGGAAAAACAATTAGACAATACCATGGTGGCAGATAATTAAAAAATAAAATACTCATAACTTGAGGTAAAGCCTGCTCAAAGAAAAATAGTACCTTGCAAAAGTCTTTGCATCCAAGTATATTTTTGACATTCTGCTGTCTAAACGCAATTCAAAAATATATTACAAGTTTGTTTCATTGATCTACACAACATATACTACACTTTCAATGTCAAAGCCATTATAAAAATATTCAATAAGTGGGGAAAGCATTGTGAAGCATGGCGTGTATACATGTCTGTAGCTGGTGCTGTCTGTGCATCTTTGACTTAATAGAGAGGGAAGGGGCAGATTTGTTCATGGCTTCCATTCCCATATTAGGAAAGGTTTGGTAAGTAACTTTCATCCTACGTTGCTTTTGGTACAAATTAGGTGTTAAGGGTGGACTGCCCCGGAAAGAGTGTTAAGAGTGTTATTTTTATTTTATTTATTCATTTTTGTATACCGCCTTATCCTTCAATCAAAGCGGTCACAACACAATTGGGGGATATATTTAACATGCGGGGATATGAGACACATAAACTAATACTACAGGGAACATGGGCAGTGGAGGGTTAAGTGGCTTGCCCAAGACCACAAGGAGCATCTGGGACTAGAAACCCCAGTCCTTCCGGCCCAAGGTTGCTGTCCTCTAGTGGGGTTTGAACCTCCGACCTTCCGGCCTGAAGTACCTTGCCCCAACCACTAGGCTACTCCTCCCTGTGTGATTTTAGAGGCATGTGTTGAGGTATAAATCTAGGCTTCACAACTGGAAGAAAAAAGTTTTAGCTTTCTGAAAGGATGTAGAGTGGAGACAGTATTAGGCATCATCTGGGACTGCAGCTTCTTAGATGGGACTACGATTTTTGGAAGAACTTAGTTCTACTTCCGCTCTTATCCTTTTATAGTGTCTGCAGCTTTCATATTGACACTGAAGCACCACTAGATCCATCTCAACATGGCTTCAGGGAAGCACATGGAGTCGACACAGTCCTTACAACCCTATTCAATGTTCTGGTAACAGGAATAAATAACTTACAACGGTTTCGTCCTCATCTTCCTGGACATCTCCGCCGCTTTTGACTCTGTGAGTCATAACATACTCCTACAACGCTTGAAAGATAAGGGGATTCAAAGCACAGCACTCGAGTGGTGTAAATCCTACTTATCTAACAGGTGGCAACAAGTAAAAACAGGCCATGAATCCTCAGAACCATTCCTGCAATCACAGGGAGTACCCCAAGGATCGTCCCTATCGGCACTAATGTTTAATATTTACATGCAGCCGATATGTGACTTGATCAGATCCTTTAATGTACAATGTCTCGCTTACGCAGACGACATCCTCCTATATATGCCATTCACAATTGAACACCCAGTATTCTCCCCAATAATCAACTGTTTTGAAGCTGTAGCCGAATGGTTGCTATCTCAAAACCTTCGGATTAACCACAACAAAACTGACGTTCTTTTTGTCACAAGGAACCGTAAGTTCATACCTCCATCACTTCTCGTCAACAACATAGAGTTGAAATCAAAAGCCACCATCCGTTACCTCGGCATTACATTGGATCAGCACTTGGATATGACAACGCATGTCAAGAACATCACTAAAACTATATATTATAAGATTAAATCACTACGTCACCTCCGCTCCCTACTTGATCCCACAGACTTCCGAACAACCTTCCAGGCATTAGTCCTCCCACACCTGGATTTTGCCAACATCATCCTTCATGGCCTCCCTCAATCAACTTTGAACCCGCTCCGCCTAGCCATGAATACAGCCGCCAGAGTCCTTTCCGGCTCATCAAGATCTGACCATATAACACCCATCATGAAAGAACTGCATTGGTTGCCATTACATGCCAGAATCCAGTATAAGTCTTTAGTCCTTACTTTCAAGGCACTAAATAACTGCCCCCCCCTACGCCAATCAGCAAGCTCATCCACGTCACCCTGGAAAACAGAAAAACGAGAACCACATCAATGAACACCTTAATAGTCCCGAAAATAATAACGAAGTGCACTAAGGCCACCTCCAACAGGGCCTTCTCCTTATTTGCACCTCTAAACTGGAATGCGCTACCTCCCGAAATCCGTGCTATCAAAAACCTAATCCTATTCAGATAGGCATTGAAATACCACTTGTTTACAAAATACTACCCAGAAGACAACCTAGACATTAACAAAACTAGCTCCTCAATACAACCTGAAAAGGGCTAGTTGGTCAACCTTCTCTCTAGTCCTATTAGTGAACCACATTGCAACATCCAAACGAGTTTCAAATTAATGTATATAACATTAAGTTAATCTGTACATAGTTCCCCCGGTTGTCCTATTGTTGAAGTTCCCTGTTCAATGTAAAACTCAATGTTACTTGTATGCATTGTAGTATGTTCTTGTTCAATGTACACCGCACTGATTGTAATAGCGCGGTATAGAAGAATTGTTAAATAAATAAATTAAATAAATAAATAAAAATATCAGTCAGGAAGGAGATGTCATCCAGCTAGATGGACAGTTAAGTCACTCTTGCCAGCTAACCAATTTGACTTTTATAGGTAATCCATCTTCACTAGCTGCAATATTTGTGCTGTAACCTCTGACATAAGAACATAAGATATGCCATACTGGGTCAGACCAAGGTCCATCAAGCCCAGTATTCTGTTTCCAACAGTGGCCAATCTGTCCATCTAGCTGGATGACATCTCCTTCCTGACTGATATTTTTATGAAAGCTGCAGACACTATAAAAGGATAAGAGCGGAAGTAGAACTAAGTTCTTCCAAAAATCGTAGTCCCATCTAAGAAGCTGCAGTCCCAGATGCCTAATACTGTCTCCACTCTACATCCTTTCAGAAAGCTAAAACTTTTTTCTTCCAGTTGTGAAGCCTAGATTTATACCTCAACACATGCCTCTAAAATCACACAGGGAGGAGTAGCCTAGTGGTTGGGGCAAGGTACTTCAGGCCGGAAGGTCGGAGGTTCAAATCCCACTAGAGGACAGCAACCTTGGGCCGGAAGGACTGGGGTTTCTAGTCCCAGATGCTCCTTGTGGTCTTGGGCAAGTCACTTAACCCTCCACTGCCCATGTTCCCTGTAAGTATTAGTTTGTGTCTCATATCCCCGCAGTACCTAGCAGTTTTCCCAAGAGACACAAGTTCCACAATGCTTGTACTGGGTCACTTCTTAATAATGGTTTATGGACCTTTCCTCCAGGAACTTATCCAAACCTTTTTTAAACCCAGCTACACTAACAGCCTTTACTACATCCTCCGGTAACAAATTCCAGAGTTTGATTACACGTTGAGTGAAAAAATATTCCTTATCGTCACTCCAGTCCAGTCCCTTTACTTCTGGGTTATGCAACCCTTCCAGCAGCTTGGAGGCTGAGCCCAACCTTTTTGGGGCTGGAGCGGTATAAATACCACTGGAACCACCCACAGACCCCAGTATTCTCAGTCTCCAAGCAGCTGGAGGGTTCCGTAAGCCTAGGGCTTACTGGAGTCTTCCTTTGGTTTAAATTTCCTTTTTATTGCCTTTAAATTTGAGCTTATTTACCTCATTTTCTTTGGTTTCTTTGTTTTCTGCATCCTGTTCCTTTAAGTTTCTCCTGCCTACTCCCCCACCCCCCCCCCCCCCCTCCTGGCCGGGCCGAGGATCGGAGGTGGTTTTATTGTAGGCTGCAAAGAGGAACTTTTCAGATTTCTTCTACTACCGATTCGGTCGGCCTCCTTCACAGTCCACCGCAGTCCTGCCCTGCCTCGCGCCGAAGCCCTCCTGGTGGCTGAGCACTTGAGGCAACGCCGCAGTGCAAGTTTTTACCGTCGGCACCGTCCCTGATGCGGAGGTGAGCTCCGGAGCCCCAGATTCGCTAAAGGAAAGCAGCGGGGGGAGCGGTTTTAAAGCGGCGGTTCTTCTTCGGATCGGGGTGAAACGCGGTGCCCAGCTCCGTTGTGACGACGGCACAGAGAACGGTTCAGAGGGCAGACTCGCGATCCTCCGTTTAGGCTCCACGTGGTGAGGCCTACCACGTGTAGAACCAACGGCCAGGGATTGCTGAGTTGGGCACGGACATCACAACAGAACTACAAACCGCAAGTACTGGGGCCTTGGATTAAGGGATTTGATTTCCTTATTTTGCATTTAATGTTAACTTAGTTTAGTTTTATTCTTTAATTTTATTCTTTAATTTTTAAAGCGGTAGTCTCTTAGTCTGGGCAGACTCTTCATTTAATCTGTATTTGAACTGTACAGTTTGCGCTTTGTTAGGCCAATTGCCTCAGCCCCGGGGCAGGTAGAGCTTCAGTAGCCTGGATCAGGCATGACGGGCAAGTCTCGGTGCCCATCCTGTGGCATTCGCAGAGGTACTTCTTCGGAGGCAGGGATCTGCAGGGGGTGTGCTGCAGTGGCTGCCTCCGTGGAACAAGAAATTAACTTGGCCATGGCACAGCCCTCTCAGGGGTCCAGTGACCCCCTAGAGGGAGAGGGGGGGTCCCAGTTCCCTCCTTCTACATCCTCGGATCTACCCACTCCTCCACTGCCCATGTCCCCCCTGCCCGCAGGGGATGGGGGGGGCCGGGGATTCTTTCTCCCCTGACTTCATACTCTTGCTTCACAAGGCCTATTGCTTGCGTAAGCAGGGCTTGGGGACAGGAGATGCTGGTCCGTCGGCGGAAGCCAAGTCGGCTAGAACCATGAGAGCAAGGAATCCGGGAGCCCTCCTAAGCGCCCTCGGCTGAGTGGTGAGGACCCACTCTCGTCTCTCTCTCAGGGGACTCCAGAGGAGGAGAACTCGGATAAAGATTTGGACGAGGAAGAGGAGGAGCTTGAAGAAGGGGAGATCCCAGAAGAAGATCAATTCCGGATAATTAGGGTTTTTCGCCGGGAGGAGCTCCCGGCATTAATTAATGACTCCCTGAAAGCGCTCAATGTAGCCTCAGATACGCCAGCTGAGGAGGAGGCGTTGGAGGATCTGTTAATCCAGGCCATCAGGAGGTCACAGAAGGTTTTTCCGGTCCACAGGGTGGTGCGTCAGATGATCCAGGAAGAATGGGATCAACCAGAGTCAAGTTTAAGGGGGGTCCGAGCTATGACGTGCCTATATCCTCTTCCAGAGGCAGACAAAGAGCTGCTGAGGTCTCCCAGGGTGGATGCGGCGGTATCAGCAGTTACTAAGAAGACTACTATCCCGGTCGAGGGCAGCGCAGTTCTGAGAGACTCTCAAGACAGAAAATTGGACACGCTCCTGAAGCAAGCCTTTGATGTAAGCGCCCTCGCCTTGCAGGCCTCCGTTTCAGGAGCTTGGTTGGCGCGGGTCTGTTTAAGGTGGTCACAACAGCTCCAGTCAGCGGACGGTCCCGCAGACGAGTCGCAGGCCAACGCTGCTAGATTGGAATCCGGTGCAGCCTACCTGGCGGCTAGTCAGTATGACCTCATCAGAAGCCTCGCCAAGAACATGGCCTCTGTGGTGGCAGCTAGGCGTTTTGTGGCTACGGAATTGGGCAGCCGATGCCTCCTCGAAGGCACGCTTGAGTCGACTTCCCATTAAGGGGAAGCTGTTATTTGGGGAAGATTTAGAGAAGCTGGTAAAGGACCTTGGCAAGTCTAAGGGAGGCAGGCTTCCAGAAGACAGACCTAAGCAAGGCCGCTCCCTAGCCCCAGTGCGTAGCCAACCTAGGGATCCCCAGAGGTTTCGCCCAGCCAGGTCGAACTCCTTTTCCAGGAGCCGTTTTCCTGCAAGGGGACAAGGTTTTCGGGGGTTTCGAGGAGCAGGTCGGGGTTTTGGGGCCTCCTCCCCCTCCTCGGGTCCTAGAAAACAACAATGAAAGGACGGGGGTCCAGGGGGACGGGCTGCCGGTGGGCGGTCGTCTACGGCAGTTCCTCCCAGCCTGGACCCGGGTCACGTCCGACCAATGGGTCTTAGAGGTGATCAGAGACGGCTATGCTCTCGAATTTGCAAAGCAAATACTTCCTGCCTTTGTTCAGTCTCCCTGCGGTTCTTCTGCAAAGAGGACGGCAATAGATGCAACCCTTGCCCAACTATTAGCGCTCAGGGCTGTTGTCCCAGTACCTCAAGACCAGTGCGGCACTGGTCGGTACTCTATTTACTTCGTGGTGCCAAAGAAGGGAGGGTCCTTTCGCCCGATCCTGGATCTAAAGCAGGTCAATCGCTGTCTCAGGGTCCCACACTTCCGGATGGAAACCCTACGGTCAGTCATAGCAGCCGTAAGGGGCGGAGAGTTCCTGACGTCGCTCAATTTGACAGAAGCCTACTTGCATATACCGGTCAGGAAGTCCCACCAACAGTTCCTGAGATTCGCAGTGCCAAGAGGCCACTTTCAATTCTAGGCTCTGCCCTTCGGCCTAGCTACAGCTCCAAGGACTTTCACCAAGGTGATGGTGGTAGTAGCGGCTTCCCTACGGAAAGAGGGAATCCTAGTACACCCTTATCTGGACGATTGGCTGATCAGGGCAAAGTCGGAAGAGGAAAGTCGCTCGGCAACTGCCAGAGTGGTTCAAGTTCTAGAAGAGTTGGGGTGGGTCATCAATCGAGCAAAAAGCAGGATGACTCCCTCCCAGGAACTCGAGTATCTCGGAGCAAGGTTCGACACCAGCAGAGACAGAGTATTCCTGTCCCGAACGAGATCCAGGGATCTAAGGCTCCTAGTCACGCAGTTTCTGGGCAGACAAATCCCCTCAGCGTGGCATTATCTTCAGGTACTGGGAACTATGGCGGCAGCGATAGAAGTAGTGCCATGGGCCAGGGCTCACATGCGGCCGTTGCAGCGGGCTCTATTGCGTCGGTGGTCCCCCCCCAGCATCATCCTTTGGCCATGCAGTTAGCCTGCGCTCCGCAGACCAAAAGGTCCCTCCTCTGGTGGCGGTGCCCAAGGAATCTAGGTCGCGGGATGCCCCTCGAGCCCCATCAGTGGTTACTGTTGACGACGGATGACAGTCTGGCGGGATGGGGAGCGCACTGCGAGGACCAGTTCGTCCAGGGTCGCTGGACGCCGTTGGAGTCTCTCTGGCCCATCAACAGACGAATTGAGGGCCGTCATCCTAGCGCTCAAGTCTCTTAAGTCCTTAGTGCAAAGAAGAGCAGTTCGCGTTCTCTCCGACAATGTCACCGCGGTGGCTTACATCAACCACCAGGGTGGCACCAGCAGTCCCGCCTTGGAGAAGGAGGCGGACGCTCTGTTCCAATGGGCGGAGCTTCGGTTGGAAGCGCTTTCAGCTCAACACGTGGCCGGCTCGGACAACGTCACGGCCGATTACCTCAGCAGGTGCAAGATAGACCATGGAGAGTGGGAACTGGAGCAGGAGATCTTCGACCAAATAGTTGCCCGTTGGGGACTCCCAGTCATGGATCTCATGGCACGGTTCTCGTCCGCCAAGGTGGATTGCTTCTTCAGTCGGCGGAAGGAAAGAATGTCCGAAGGCCTGGATGCCCTGTCCCAGAAGTGGCCTCCGGAAGGTCTTCTCTGTGTTCCCTCCTTGGGCCCTTATCGGAAAGGTTCTCCAGCGGGTGGAGACTCACCAGGGTTTGGTAATTCTCATAGCCCCGGACTGGCCTCGCCGCCCCTGGTATGCGGATCTGGTGAGGTTGATCGCCGACCAGCCTTGGCGACTTCCCTACAGAAGGGACCTACTGAGGCAAGGCCCGGTTCGGATGCCTCACGTGGATCGATTCTCGCTTACGGCATGGCTATTGAGAGGGCACGGCTCCTGAAACGAGGGTACTCAGGAGCGGTGATCTCGACACTGTTGAATGCTACGAAGCGCTCGACCTGTCTCTCCTATGTAAGTTTGGCGCATCTTCGAAGCGTGGTGTGCAGAACACCGAAGGAAACCTTTTGGCCTCGGTTCCGGAGATTCTAGAATTCTTACAGGCGGTTTTTGACAAGGGTCTAGCGCATAGTTCCTTAAGAGTACAGCTGGCCGCCATCGCTTGCTATAGAGGTAAGGTCCGTGGTAAGTCCCTTGGGGCCCACACGGACGTATCCAGGTTCCTAAGAGCGGTTAGACGGCTGCGTCCTCAACGGAGGGCGGTCATCCCCCCTTGGGACCTCAACCTAGTGCTAAACGCCTTGATCAGGGAACCTTTTGAGCCAGTAAAGAGGGTCTCCTTAAAGGATCTAACCCTGAAAACGGTTTTTCTGGTCGCTATTTGTTCGGCCAGGCGAATATCAGAATTACAGGCGCTGTCTGCTCAGCCCCCCTTTCTATCCTTTCTCAAGGACAAGGTAGTCCTGCGCACGGTTCCTTCCTTCCTTGCCCAAGGTTATCTCTCCTTTTCATGTGAACCAGACAGTTACTCTCCCGGCCTTCTCGGCCGACAGGCAGGAGGGTAGAGACAGCAATCTTTGCCTTCTAGACGTCCAGAGGGCCTTGAAGCGTTACCTCTCCCGCACAGCACCTTTCCGGAAGTCCGACTGTCTATTTGTTCAGTTTGGAGGCCCACACAAGGGGGAGGCGGCAGCCAAGGCCTCCATCTCCAGGTGGATCAGAGAAACAATTGCTTCCGCCTATATCCTGAAGGGAAAGCAGGTCCCAGTGGGCCTGCGTGCGCACTCAACTCAGGCACAAGCTACCTCTTGGGCAGAATTCAGCCTAGTTCCTCCTCTGGACATCTGTAGGGCAGCGACTTGGTCCTCTCTGCATACCTTCACCAACCACTACAGGCTGGACGTTCAGAGTTCAGCAGACGCTCGGTTTGGTCTAGCGGTTCTACAGTCCGGTATGGTGAATCCCACCCATGATTGAACTGCTCTGGTACATCCCAGAAGTAAAGGGACTGGACTGGAGTGACGATAAGGAAAAAGTAATTAGATCTTACCTGCTAATTAGTGTTCCTGAAGGAATGACAATCCAGTCCCTGATCCCACCCGGTTTCCGGCGGCTGTTAGGGCTTATTAGTCAGCGGCGGAGCTGCGGACCGAGCGTGGAACCAACTCTGGACGAAGGAGTGCAGGGGGAGATTGACTCGGGCGGTCGCAAGCAAACCACCTCCTCCCGTTGGCCTTACTCCTCTCCTTCTCCTTATCCTTGGAAAAAAAAAAAAGTTCTTTCTTTGTTAAGTATTCCTTTGCTGTGTGATATTAGATAGGTTACTATTGAAAGTTCGTTAAGTCTGCTTTTTCATTCGTTTACTGGGGTCTGTGGGTGGTTCCAGTGGTATTTATACTGCTCCAGCCCCAAAAAGGTTGGGCTCAGCCTCCAAGCTGCTGGAAGAGTTGCGTAACCCAGAAGTAAAGGGACTGGACTGTCGTTCCTTCAGGAACACTAATTAGCAGGTAAGATCTAATTACTTTTTTTCTTTTATTAGTCTTAAATAGTTTACCCTGTAGCTTCATTGCATGTCCCCTAGTCTTTCTATATTCTGATAAGGTAAACAATCGATCTACGTTTACCCGTTCCACTCCGTTCATTAATTTATAGACTTCTATAAGATCTCCCCTCATCCGTCTCTATTCCAGGTTAAAGAGCCCTAACCTTTTTAGCCTTTCTTCATAGGAGTATCCTTCCATCCCCTTTACCATTTTGGTGGCTCTTCTCTGTACCTTTTCTAAAATCGCTATATCCTTTTTAAGATATGGCGACCAGAATTGCACACAATATTCAAGGTGCGATCTCACCATGGAACGATATAGAGGCACTATAATATCTTTTGTTTTATTTTCCATTCCTTTCCTTATCATACCTAGCATTCTATTTGCTCTTGGCCGCCGCTGCACACTGGGCCGAGGGTTTTAACATGGTACCCACAATGACGCCTAAATCTTTTTCCTGGGTGGTGGTTCCTAATGTGGAACCTTGCATCGTGTAACCATAGTTTGGGTTGTTCTTCCCTAGGTGCATAACCTTGCACTTGTCCACATTAAATTTCATCTGCCATTTTGATGCCCAGTCTTCCAATTTATCAAGATCCTCTTGCAATTTTTCACAATCCTCTTGGGTTTTAACAACTTTAAATAGTTTTGTGTCATCTGCAAATTTGATAACCTCACTCGTTATTCCACTTTCCAGGTCATTTATGAATATGTCAAAAAGCAGCGGACCCAGCACAGATCCCTGGGGTACACCACTATTCACCTTTCTCCATTGGGAAAATTGGCCATTTAGCCCTACCCTCTGCTTTCTATCTTTTAACCAGTTCCTGATCCACAATAGTACACTGCCTCCTATCCCATGACTCTTTAGTTTTGCCAAAAGTCTCTGATGAGGGACCTTGTCAAAGGCTTTCTGAAAGGCCAGATACACAATATCAACCGACTCACCTTTGTCCACCTGATTATTCACTCCTTCAAAAAAACATAACAGATTAGTAAGACAAGATCTTCCTTGTCTAAAGCCATGTTGGCTGTCTCTCATTAGGTTGTGACTATCTACATGCTGAGTAATTTTATTCTTTATGGTGGTTTCTACCATTTTTCCCGGTACTGACGTCAGGCTCACCGGTCTGTAGTTTCCCAGATCACCCCTGGAACCCTTTTTAAAAATTGGTGTTACATTGGCGATCCTCCAATCTTCAGGTATTAGAGATGATTTTAATGATAGTTCACAGATTACTGATAGCAGGTCTGCAATCTCATATTTCAGTTCTTTCAACACCCTTGGATGTATACCATCCGGCCCAGGTGATTTTCTACTCTTCAGTTTATCTAATAGTTGTAAGACATCTTCCCGATGTATCGATATTTCCTTCAATTCTTCCGCACCTTTAAATACCACTTTAGTCATGGGTAACATCCCTACATCTTCCTCAGTAAAGACCGAAGCAAAGAATTCATTCAGTCTCTCCGCTATCGCCTTGTCGCCTCTTAGTGCTCCTTTAACCCCTTTATCTAATGGACCAACTGATTCTCTCACAGGTTTTTTGCTACGAATGTACTTGAAAAGGTCTTTATTTCGTGTTTTTGCTTCCGCAGCAAGCTTCTTCTCAAATTCTCTCTTTGCCTGCCTTATCAATGCCTTGCATTTGACTTGCCAGTGCTTGTGCTGTTTCCAGGTTTCGTCGTTTGGCTCTTTTTTCCATTTCCTGAAAGATGCTTTTTTGGCAACAGCCTCTCTGACCTCACCTTTAAACCATGCTGGCAGTTTTTTGGACTTCCTTCCACTTTTCTTAAAGCGTGGAATACAGCTGGTCTGGGCTTCCAAGATAGTATTTTTCAACAACACCCAAGCTTGATGTACGTCTTTAACCTTCGCAACTACTCCTTTTAGTTTTTTCTTAACTGTTTTCCTCATTTTATCATAGTCTCCCTTTCGAAAGTTAAAAGGTAGTACTGTGGATTTCCTTACTATCCGTCCTCCACTAATTAAATCAAAGGCGATCATGCTATGATCACTATTGCCAAGTGGTCCCAACACCCTTATCTCTTGCACTAGATCTGGTGTTCCACTAAGGACTAGGTCTAACATGGCTTCCCCTCTGGTCGGTTCATGAACCAGCTGCTCCAAGAAGCAGTCATTTATTTCATCTAGGAATTTTATCTCCCTAGTATGTCCTGACGTGACACTGACCCAGTCGATACCGGGGTAATTGAAATCACCCATTATTATTACTGTGCTGTAACTTTTGTTAGCTTCCTTGATTTCTTTGAGCATTTCATCATCCATTTGGTCATTCTGGCCAGGTGCTCTATAGTACACCCCCACTGCCATCGCCTTCCCCCTTTTTATATGGAATTTCAATCCATATAGATTCTACAGCAGATTTTGTTTCCTGCAAAACTTTAATCCTTTGAGTCAATGCCCTCTCTAACATAGAGCGCAACCCCTCCACCAATTTGATCAGCTCTATCATTACGATATAGTTTGTACCCAGGTATCAGTGTCCCACTGGTTGTCCTCCTTCCACCATGTCTCTGATATTCCAGTCATATCAAACCTTTCATTTAGTGCTATATATTCTAACTCTCCCATCTTATTCTTTAGAGTTCTAGCATTTGCATACAAGCATTTTAGAGAATGTATTTTATTCATGTTAATTTGGCTATTGTTAGACATGGGTAAATTGGGATCTTTAAGCTCTGTCTGCTCCATACTTTAGGGCATTTGGGCTACTTTACTCTTTTTTGTGGAACCTCTCTGCTTTTGGTAGTATCCTTCAAGGATACATTCTTCCGAACCATCCGCTCTTGGGTGACTGTCGGCTTTCCCCTAATATCTAGTTTAAAAGCTGCTCTATCTCCTTTTTAAAGCTTAATGCCAGCAGCCTGGTTCCATCCCGGTTAAGGTGAAGCCCATCCCTTCAGAAGAGCCTCTCCTTTCCCCAGAATGTTCCCCAGTTCCTAACAAATCCAAAACCCTCATCTCTGCACCATTGTCTCATCCATGCATTGAGACTCCGAAGCTCTGCCTGCCTTTTGGGTCCTGCGCGTGGAACAGGAAGCATTTCGGAGAATGCTACCCTGGAAGTTCTGGATTTAAACTTTCTACCTAAAAGCCTAAATTTAGCCTCCAGAACCTCCCTACCACATTTACCTATGTCATTGGTACCGACATGTACCAAGACAGCAGACTCCTCCCCAGCACTATCTAAGACCTTATCTAGGTGGCGCGTGAGGTCTGCTACTTTTGCACCAGGCAGGCATGTTACCAGGTGATCCTTACGTCCACCAGCCACCCAGCTATCTACATGCCTAATGATTGAATCACCAACTATAACGGCTGTCCTAACCCTTCCCTCATGGGCACATGGCCCTGGAGAAACTTCCTCGGTGCGAGAGGGTTTTACATCACCTGGAGGACAGGTCCTAGTTACAGGATCACTTCCTGCCACACCAGGGTGGTGCTCTCCTGTCACGTGACTTCTCTCCTCCATGGCAACAGGGGTGCTGCCAGACTGGAGGTGGGATTTCAGGACTATGTCCTTGTAGGTGCACATTTCAATCCTGTGCAGCATTCCTGATGACTATGCAGCAGAAAACCCTGGGTTTTAAAGAATTGTCTTACCATGCCAATAAGGCCAAGAACTGCAAGGACACTAAGGGGTATGTCTATTAAAGGATGTTAGCTGCTACCGCGGGGCTAATGCATATTTAATGCCCGACAGTAGGAGCTAATACGGGTGAAATGCAGATATTGCAGGCATCTTTCTATGACTTATCTGCTTTTTGTGCATTGAAGGAGTAGTAGGGCGAGGAGTAGGCATTCCACTTGTGAACAGTTTCGCAAGTTGGCTACCAAAATCGAGCACCATCATGGTTGCAGATTAGCACAGCAGTACAACTGCTGCCGATGGACAGTTGCAGTCTGCTCTGGAGAAGATTGACTCTCCAATGCTGAGATCAGGCCCCCTCTTCCCTGTTCGATCCAACAATATTGTCTGTGCCAAGGATGTAAAGATTCACAGCAATGACAATATTTACAAAGAAAAAAAGGTGCCTCCCTCCACTCCCGCCTCCTCCCCCCCCCCAACAGCTCCTGATATTCATTGGGAATTGTCCAGGAAGGGTCTGTTTACCCTCGGACCGAGATCAAAGCTCAGCTAGTTAGTCGGTTCCGAACCCCCCCAATTAAAAACAATCTCAGCTAGCCAGTTGGCTTAATGGGGGGGGGGGGGTCCTTTTCCCCTCTCTCATTTCTCATAATTCCTGGTAGTCTAATGATCACAGGGGCCAGGTGTGGTCCTCCTCTTTCTTGCCCCCCCCATCGGCCAGGCACAATATGGACAGGAATAAAGGACAACTCCTGCCCTTCTCATTGGTGTTCAGATAAGTTTATGAAAAGATGTTTTATTAATAACTTGTCAAATTAGAATGTTCCCTGATGTTTCAAAAACCACTCAAGGAAGCACTCTCTTCTGTTGAGGCCTAATGTTTCTCAGCTGGGAGGTCTCTTTGCTGTGTTTTTCTTATAAATGCTTAATTTAAATTGGGAAGCATAAATTATCTATAGATAGCAACATGGCAGATGGTCTATAGAGTCTGCCCCTCCATACCAACTACTACAGTCACTTTATTTCCTTTAGAGATCTTCTGTGATTTGTCCCATGCCTTCTTGAATTCAGATACTGTCCTCATCTCTACCACTTCCACTGGCAGGCTATTCCATGTATCTACCACTCCTTTTCCATTTCCGCATATTACTCCAGAGTCTTTCCCCTTTTACCTTCATCCTACGCCCCCTTGTTCCAGAGCTTCCTTTCAATTGAAAGGCTTTTCTCCTGTGTATTTGTCACAGAGGTAGTTAAATATCTCTATCGTATCTCCCCTCTCCCGCCTTCCCTCTAAAGTATACATATTGAAATCTTTAAGTCTGCCCCATATGCCTTATGGTGAAGCCAATGACCATTTTGGTAGCCACTCTGCACTGATTCTACCCTTTTATTTATTTAGACTGATTTGTATCCCACCTTATCCTTCAATCAAAGTGGTCACAATACAAGTGGAAGGTTATAATAACATAGGGTAGATAAGACATTAACAGATAAAACTAAGATGAATTAATGTAATAAAATGGGCCTATTGGTAAAAACTATTAATTATATATCAAATTATAAGTTTCAGCAAATAGAAGGGTCTTCAAGGCCTTGCAAAAATCTTTGATATCAGTCATAATTCTAAGGTCCATCGGGAGAGAGTTCCAAAGTTTGGAAGCCAGTAAAGGAGCTCTTTTTGAAGTTGCTTGTTTAGTCCTACAGTATTCAGCAGGGGTACTAATTATGTTGTCATTATTGGTGCTGCTTCTTCTTGGTCTGTTAATGTCTCTAGTTATAATATTTTGTAAAGCATCCGCTGACAGGTGATTGTAAATCCTAAAGATAATTAAGTGTCTTGAATTTTGACCTGACACTTACTGGAAGCCAGTGCAACTGTTGTAGGACAGGGGAGATATGATCTGTTTTTGCTGTACCAGTAATAATACTTGCAGCAGTATTCTGAACCATCTGGAGAGGATGTAGAGTTAGCTGAGGGAGGCCTTGGTTTCTGTAGTCTAGGAGGGGGGTGATGAGAGCCTGACAAACGGTACGGAAATGGTCTTGATGGAGTAATGGCTTTAGTTTTCTCACAATCTTTAGACGATGATAGGCCCTGTTAGCGATTTTAGCAATGTGAGATTTAAGGTTCAATGCCTTATCCAAGATTATGCCAAGATTTTGATTTGGTTTTTAACTATGATGGGCCTACCTAATAAATCAATAGTATTTGGAGAAATGAAGTTAGGGTTCCTAGTAACAAACATGACTTCAGTTTTGTTATAATTTAAGTGTAAAGTAGTTATTTGAAAACCAGGTATTCATGTCTTGGAGACTTCTAGAAATTGCTGAAAAGTCAAGAGATTGTAAAACAATTGGGGTATATACCATTATGTCATCAGGCATAAAGGTGATAATGGAATTTGTGTAGTTTAATAATATTGCATAAAGGTTGGATATAAATATTGAACAGAATAAAAGATAAAGCTGAACCCTGAGGCACTCCTTGAATGGCTGGGAATTGCAAAGATTTTTTCTGGTCTCATTTGACTTGTTGCATACGATCTTCCAAGTAAGAGCTAAACCATTTTAAAGTATTATTTTGTAAACCTATATGATGCAAACAGTGCAGTAGCTTAGAGTGAGATATTGTGTCAAAAGCAGCTGAAACATCCATGAATACTAACAGGAATCCATTCTTAATGTTATCGATACCTCTTAAAAGATTATCAAAAAGAGGTGAGCAAGGTTTCAACATTGTGTTGTGGTTTAAAGCCATGCTGGTGAATGTCCAGTGTTGCATGTAAGTCCAAGTGATCCTGAAGTTGGTTTTGTACTGACTTTTCAATGACTTTGGTAAGAAAAGGTAAGCTAGAACTTGGGCGGTAAGATTTCGGATCAGAAGGAGTGGAGGAGTGGCCTAGTGGTTGGGGCAAGGTACTTGAGGCCAGAAGGTCGGGGGTTCAAATCCCACTAGAGGACAGCAACCTTGGGCCGGAAGGACTGGGGTTTCTAGTCCCACAGGTGCTCCTTGTGGTCTTGGGCAAGCCACTTAACCCTCCATAGCCCATGTTCCCTGTAAAATGGATGCCCATTGGATGCCTGTCCCCTTTCGTGCCATCTTTAAACTTCTCTTCCTGGTACATAAAGCATTTCACACTAGCACTCCACAGTATCTCACGGATCTCATTTACTTTCACTCCCCCAGGCACACCCCTTGATCCTTTCATCTTAACCGCCTTACCTTGCCTTCCCCTTCCCATGCTCACCTGCAATCCACACGCTCCTCCGCCTTCTTTTTTGCTGGACCCGCTGCTTGGAATGCCCTCCCCCCTCCCCTCCGTTTGGAACCACACTTCAACATATTCAAAAAGAACCTGAAGACCCACTTGTTTTCCCTAGCGTTTGATGTTCCTTCCCCTTTCGTGTAACCTCCTTCTTCCTCTCCCCTCCCCCTATTATCTTCTCCCTATGTCTCGTCTTACTTTTACTATCTCTGTCCTTTTGAAGAATTGTACATTTCCTTTCTTTTTAATTGGCCATTGGCCTCCTTTTACGAATTATTTTAATTGTGCACCGCCTTGACTGTATATGAAAGGCGGTTTTTATCAAATGTAATAAAACATAAAACATAAATAGTTATCTCCAAGTTATAATGCCCTGTTAAGTGTAATTTCAGTTTGTTCAATGTAAACTGCACTGATGCAGAATAGCGCGGTATATAAGAGAATGTAAATAAATGTAAATAAGAAGGGCCTAGTGTGTTATTCTTAAGGACTTGCCGAATCATGGCTTGTTTTAATGACTGTGGTAAGTATCCTTGTTGAAGGGAGTTCTTAACAATCTTATGAATGTAAGGTGAAAGCTGATTTGTTGCTTTGATCCAAGACACTGGACAAGGATCTGAAGGTGATGTTGTATTAAGTCCCTGTATTATGTCTTCAATTTGTTGGGATGAAGGAATAGCGAAGTTCTCCCAAATGTGTTGAGAATCGTTGAAACTACAGCCATTTGTCAGTGTAGAACGGGGGCATGTATGAGTAGTGATATTTTTTGGATCTTAGGTAATCTCCGCCCCCAGGGTGTTCACCAAATGCCTAGCAGTGGTGGCGGCCTATCTAAGACTTCAAGGTCTTTGTGTTCCCATACCTGGACGACTGGCTCATCCGAGCCCCATCTTCACCAGAGGCCACTCATCGCACTGTGGCTCTGCTCCAGCACTTGGGTTTTGTCATAAACTTCGCAAAGTCCACTTTGCTCCCCTCTCAAAATCTCAAGTTCATAGGCGCCAGGTTAGACACACTTCAGGCGCGGGCCTTCCTCCCTCTGGACAGGGCCAAACGGCTCATGGATCTCGCCAGCCACTTTCACAGCAATGCGCTGGTCTCCGCCAGGCACTTTCTGCGACTGCTCAGCCATATGGCTTCCACGGTCCATGTGACCCCCAATGCCCGACTGAATATGCGTCCTGCTCAGTGGTGCCTTTGCACTCAATGGCATCAGGCCACGGGGAGCCTTGCGGACTCAGTACAGATCTCCGACCAGCTGGTCTCATCTCTGCGATGGTGGCTTCATCTCCCAGACCTACTGCTAGGGGTGGCTTTTCAGCCCACTCCGCTTTCTCAGGTCCTGACGACCGATGCTTCCCTCCTGGGTTGGGGAGCACATTGCCAAGGGTCATGTACTCAAGGCCTCTGGAATCCTTGGGAGTCTGCTCAACAGAAACTTCCTGGAGCTCAGAGCCATCCGCCTAGCGCTCAGAGCCTTCTCTCACCTGGTGTCCCACCAGTCACTGCTGATACAGACGGACAACCAGGTTGCCATGTACTACGTAAACAAACAAGGCAGAACAGGCTCCTTCCTCCTCTGTCAGGAGGCGCAACAGCTATGCTCTTGGGCAGTCCGCCACGGCATCCTCCTCAGGGCTGTCTATCTCCCAGGTCAAGAAAATTACCTGGCCGACAAGCTCAGCAGGATCCTCAAGCCACACAAGTGGAGGCTGGATCCGATGGTGGTTCAGCAAATCTTCCTCAATTGGGGTCTCCCCACCATGGATCTGTTTGCCAGTCCTCTGAACTGGCAGCTGCCCAGATTCTGTTCTCGACAGCCGCATCCTCCTGAGTAGCGGCGGATGCTTTTCTGATGCCATGGTCCACCGGCCTCTTGTATGCCTTTCCTCCCATGCCACTGGTGTCTCAGATGCTCTTCAAGGTTCTCAGACAAAGCATCGATCCTAGTAGCTCCCCGGTGGCCGAGACAACCTTGGTTCCCGCTTCTAATGCAGCTGGCGGTGGACACTCCTCTTCCTCTGGGGTTTCAGCCTGACCTCCTGTCGCAGGATCAGGGGACTCTCCTACACCCCAACCTCCGGTCCCTTCAACTGATGGCCTGGCTGCTGAAAGGGTAGTTTCTTGCTCCTCTGCAGCTACCTCCAGATGTGGAGGAGGTCGTCTTGGCCTCCCGGAGGCCCTCCACCCGGAAGTCCTAAGCTCTTAAGTGGCGTCTGTTCTCCATCTGGTGTACTCAGCAGTCTCAAGATCCCTTCTCCTGTTCAGCATCAGTGGTCTTGCAGTACTTGCTCTCTCTTTCTAACCTTGGACTTAAGTCCAACTCGGTCAAGGTCCACCTCAGTGCTCTTTCTGCGCATCACATGCCGGTGGATGGTAGACCTCTTTCCAGCCACCCTCTAGTGGCTCGTTTTCTCAGAGGCCTCCTTCTCCTTAAGCCACCTTTGCGCCCGCCAGCCCCGGACTGGGATCTCAATGTGGTTTTGCAGCGGATTACCTGTCTGCCTTTTGAGCCTATGGCTTCCTGTCCACTTCATTTTCTTTCGTGGAAAACCTTGTTCTTGGTAGCCCTCACTTCTGCTAGACGCGTTAGTGAGTTGCAGGCCCTCGTATCTGATCCTCCTTACACTAGGTTCTACAAGAACCGGGTAGTCCTATGGACTCACCCTAAGTTCCTTCTCAAAGTGGTATCCCCTTTTCACATCAACCAGGAGGTGGTACTTCTGACCTACTTTCCCAGGCCACACTCCAGCCGAGCTGAAATGGTCCTGCATACCCTGGACTGTAGAAGGGCGTTGACCTTCTACCTTGACCGTATGCGGGAGCACCGAAGGACTGTTCAGCTCTTCGTGTCTTATGACCCCAACAAGTTGGGGCTCCCTGTCTCCAAGCGTACTCTGTCCATCTGGATTGCTGACTGTATTGCTTGGGCTTACGAGGCAGCCGGCCTCGTGTTGGAAGGTAGAGTCACCGCTCATCGTGTTTGGGCGAAGGCTACGTCGGTGGCTTACCTCCGCTCTGTTCCATTGGCAGACATCTGCCGGGCCGCTACTTGGTCTTCAAGCCAGACTTTTGCAGCCCATTACTGCCTGGAGAGGGAGTCCCGCAGGGACAGTACTTTCGGACAGGCAGTCCTCCATAACCTCTTTGAGGTATAGGCAACTCCTACCCTCCATCCCGGCTGTTGGGCTACCGGTTGGAGACATATTCAGAGAAGATTCCTTCCTTCTGTGCTACTGAGCTAGAGGGAGCTCATTTGTGTGCTTCGGGTCTCCGGTAGCCTTAAGCTTGGGAGTCCCATATGTGAGGACTGACTTCCTGCTTGGTCCTGGAGAAAGCGTAGTTACTCACCTGTAACAGGTGTTCTCCAGGAGCAGCAGGAATCAGTCCTCACAACCCTCCCTCCTCCCCTTGGAGTTGCAGTTCTATGCTTTCGTTTTTTTGCTAATTTTTTTGCTGTCTTTTAGCTATGTCATCTGACTGAGCAAGATGACACCCTTGGGCGGGAAGAGGACCGCGCATGCGCGCTGCAATTCCCAAAGGCTTTCTTTGAAAGCTGGGGAAAATTGCTCCGTCGGCGCCGACGTCACCCCATATGTGAGGACTGATTCCTGCTGCTCCTGGAGAACACCTGTTACAGGTGAGTAACTACGCTATCTGCCCAAGGGACTGGAGTGATAGCTGTTAGTCTTATCGTGCCTCATTAGTTGCTTTGGAATGAAGACCAAATCTGGAGTAGAGCCATGTTGATGTGTAGGAGAAGTAATTATTTGACGATACTTTTATTTATTTGAAAAACGTTTAAATACCGCCACTTCCCAAGATCAGTGGTGGTTTACAGGGAACAAAGGTAATAAGGTAATAAGTACATTGTGTCTATTACAACGAACAGTATAAACCAGAGTAATTATTTACAACTTATAACAAAAACTTTTGAATATTTACAAACTGCAACATTTACAACCTGTGACATCAATCAGCTTTGGATAGTGTTAAATTGTAAGTGAGTAGTTAGGTAATATTGACAGACTGAGCTATGGGGGATGAGATGCCAGATCCGAGAATTGGTAGTAATGTTGGGTGAATAAGTATGTTTTCAGTTCCTTTCGGAACGTTTGGAGATCTTTTATCTCCCTTAATGGGTCAGGGAGGTTATTCCATTGTGTAGGTGCTCCATATGAGAAAGCACTGTTGCTTGTTGTTTGCTTTGTCTTTCTTATTGAATCTGGTACTTGAATGGTATTGAGGTTCCTCCTTCTCAATCTATTATCTAAAGGGCTATGAATCAATGTAGAAAGATATATGATGGGGTGATATTGTTAACTTAAATGTAGCCAATATGATTTTATATTGGATCCTGCTGGCAACGTGAAGCCAATGTAAAGAGTATAAAATGGGAGAAATGTGGTCAGATAATTTAGCTCTTGAAATTATTTGTGCGGCAACATTCTGAGCCATTTTGAAGTATATTTTGATTCTTCTTTGTTATGCCTTTGAGGATACCATTACAATAGTCAAGGTGAGGTGGTGTTAGACTTTGAGTAATGGTTTTGAAATCGTCTTTTTCTATAAGTGGTCTAAGCTGCTGGATAGTACTAAGCTTGAAAAAGATTGTTCTGGCTATTTTCTTAATGTGAGAGGTGACGCTAAGAGTCCTGTCAAGGGTGACTCCCAAATATTTTATCTCCTGCTTCACCGGGAGGGAGAAGTTTTGGAGCTTAATGTCTTTTGGAGGTGAGAAGTTAGGGTTTCTCAAAGTAAATAGTACTTCAGTTTTCTTAAAATTAATGTGCATATTCCTTGATCGAAGCCATAGTTCGGATTCAGAGAGGCAGGTTGATAGGTTATCATAGTTAGGGTCATTTGTGTTAATCGGGGTGTACAACACAACATCGTCCGCATAAATGTGGTAGTTTATATTATGTCTTGAAGATGGTGCATATCGGTTGCAGATATAGATTAAAAAAGAGGGCAGAAAGTGTTGAGCCTTGTGGAATTCCCTGTTCTTGTGGAAATGGTGGTGATGCATCTTGGTCAATTTATACATATGAACGGTCAGATATATATGATTTAAACCATTTGAGAGCAGCTACTTTTATACCTAAATGGCTAAGTCTTGAGATTAGAATGTTATGGTTTACACTGTCAAATGCAGCAGAGATATCAATAAATACCAATATTAAGGCTTGTTTGATGTTATCCATGCCTCTGACAAGGGAATCAAGGAGGACAAGGAGTAGTGTTTCTACACCATGGAAGGGGCGAAACCCGTATTGATGTTCATCAAGGGGGTGTTGGTATCTATAAAATCCTGAAGCTGGATTTGGACAACTTTTTCGATTATTTTAGTCAGGAAGGGGATGAAGTCATAGCTTTTAAAAATGCAGCTGCTTCTTTAGAGGACGTAGATGGTAGATTGTAATCACCTAAAGCAATGAGGGGCTTATGCTTAGGGGTGTTGGCACATACAGTTTCGAGGACAGAGGATAAGTATTCAGTTGTGGCTCCTGGTGGTCTATAGGTTAGAGAGATAAGAAATTTATTTGCAATAGTAATTGTACTAGATTCAAAGGAGTTACTGGAAGAAATCAGTTTAATCTATAGTCATTTCTGGTTAATATGAGTACACCTCCCCCTTTCTTCTGTGTTCTAATGTAATTAAATGCTGAGAAGCCAGGTGGAGTTAACCGATTTAAGATGACTTTATCAGTCATCCAACCAAGTCTCTGTAATGCAAATGATGTCTAATTGTTTATTTAGTATTATATCACGTATCATATTTAATTTATTTCTGACTGATCTAGCATTCAAAAGAGCATATTTGATATTTGCTTTATTGATTGGGTTAATATGTGTAGAAGTTATAGAATGATAAGGCATAAAACATGTGGCATTATGTGTCTTGTGCTTAGATTGCTGACAACCATCATAGTGGGGCAACCTAGTGGACCAAATAGGTTGCATAAGATGTAAACCGGAGAGAGAAAATGTGTACTGGGAATAAATGCTGGTGTAAAGGGAAGAAATCTATAGAAGATAGTATAGACTGCAGAGAGGAAAATCTCCAGGAACAAGCAGGAATAAGTCCTCACATATGGGTAAGTCGGAACCGACGGAGCCCGCGCGGGAAAGCTCCCCAGCTTTTCAGATGAAAAGCTTTTGGGGCTTCCCACAGCGCATGCGCGCTGCCTTCCCGCCTTCCTTACCAGCTCTCTTCAGTTTCTCTTTTTCCGCGGAGCCAGCAGGTCGTGTTCCTGTCACCGCTGAAGAAATTGTTGTTTTAATTTGTTTCTTTTGACCGCGTACCTGCCTTCCCCATACCAAAACCGGTACTGCCGGTCTCTTTTTCTTTTTTTATTTTCTCAGCACAGCTTGGTAACTTTTGTTAGGCCTTCAGGCCTACACAAATTCTCCTCATGGAGAAACCAGCTCCTGGTTTTAAAAAGAGTACCAAGTGCAATGCTGTTGTTTCTCTCACAGACACCTATGAATGGTGTCTTAAATGTTTAGGACCTGACCACTCCATACCGGACTGCCCATTCTGCTCCCAGATGTCTAAACGTGGTATGCAGAACCGGGCCAACAAGTTCCATGTGCTGTTTGCTTCAGATAATCCAGCATCACAGTCATCCAGGTCTTCCTCTCCGGATGGATCTCAGGTAACCAAACTTTCTGTGGGCAAATCCTCTAAAAGCAAATCTCTTTCAAAAGATCGAGAGGCTCTCAATCTTGAGTTCGAGGATTCTGCCCAGACCAAAAAACCCCGGCGGGAGGCTCCGGCCTCCAAAGCATCACCTATGGGGTTACAGGTTGACATCGATGGCACGGCCTCGACTGATCACCTGTTAGACTGCTCTGGGGTACCGGTCGATACCGGTACCGACATCCAGGCAGCAGTGGCGTCCATGGGCAATACTGTCCAGACCATGCAGCAGGCCGTTTTGGCTTTCATTAAGGCTGCGACGCCATCGGTACCGATTCCATCGGTACCGACCCCGGTTCCGGTATCCACACCGGAACCGAGACCATCGACTTCCAAGCGTCGATCGGTTCCGCTTGCTGGATTCAGGCTTTTGCCAGATACCAATCCCATGCCCGATACGCCCGATGTCGATATCGATCGGTACGCGTATCGTGCATTGCAAGCACAGAGAGAATACTCAGATTCTTCTGAGTTCAATTCCTCTGATGACTCTGCTGAGTTTGATCTTCGTGAGGAGCCCTCTTCTCTAAAGAGGAGGATGTCTCCTCCAGAGGATTTATCCTTTCAGGATTTCATTGTTGATGTAGCTAAAGCACTTTCTATTGCTACATCTGCTGAAAAGGAACCCAGATCAAAAAATTTGGATATTTTAGGATACTCTAAACCTCCTAAAGAGGCAGTTACTCTGCCTATCCATGAAATCCTTCAAGAACACTTGATGGATTTGTGGGAGACTCCTCTAACCCTGTCTCCTCATTCCCGTAGGTTGGACACCATGTACCGGGTCCCTCCTTCTCCTGGGTTTCAAAAGACTCAGCTGCCTCACCACTCCATTGTGGTGAAGTCTGCTATGAAGAAGATAGTCCTAAAAGGCATTCCTCTACCCCTCCAGGGCGAGAATGTAAGACCCTCGACTCTTTTGGTAGAAAGATCTTTCAGGCTAGTATGCTTATAGCCAGGATCAATTCTTACAGCCTTTATATGGGCATGTTTCTCAGAGAACTTGCCCTAAAGGTACGGCATTTAGCCCCCTTTATCCCTGAGGATAAAAAGGAGGACTTCACTACTCTAGTGACACAACTTTCAGAGGTCTCCAAGTTTTCCAACAGGGCAGCCTTTGATTCCTTTGAGGTTGTTGGCAGGGCTTCGGGAATCGCTATTGCAGCCCGACGTCTTGCTTGGCTCCAGGCTTCTGACCTAGAACCCTGGGTCATGGATGGCTTAAGGAATCTGCCCTGTACAGGAGAGAACTTATTTGGTGAGGACTGGCAAATTAAAGCTGCTCAAATGGACAGAGAAAATGCCACTCTAGATAGACTTTCTAAGTCTACTTCTACTCCTGCCAAAAAGAAACCTTTTAAAAGGCCGTACTACAAGAAGGCCAGATTTTCCACAAATACTGGCCAACAATCTTCTCAGCCTCGCTTTGCTGCTAAACGTCAGCAATCTAAGCAAGTAAAGTCAAAGTCTGCAGTGTCTGCTACACCCCAGCAGGCTCAACCCCCTCAGGGGTTTTGACTTGCCCCTAGAGAACTTACCATTTCTGGCTCTGGAACAACCAGAGCCTCTCACCATACCGGGAAGGTTAGCTCACTTTGCTCCCAGATGGGAGCAAATAACATCAGAGCAATGGACCCTCTCTATCATCAGAGAGGGCTACAAACTTCATTTCTCCAGCCTTCCTCCCCATACCATGGTGAGGCAATTCAGTTCTCCCCCATCTCTTCTGACCCTGTTGGGTCAGGAAGTCTCCTCTCTCCTTGCCCAAGGGGCAATAGAGGAGGTTCCTCTTCCTCAACAGGGGTTAGGGTTCTACTCCCCTTATTTTCTCATAACAAAGAAGACAGGGGGCTTCAGACCTATCCTAGATCTGAGAGAATTGAACAAGTTTCTATTCAAGGAGAAATTCAAAATGCTCTCTCTGGGCATTCTCCTTCCATACCTTCAGAGTCAGGATTGGCTTTGTTCTCTAGATCTCAAGGATGCGTACACTCATATACTCATCCATCTTTCCCACAGAAAATATCTTCGATTTCTGTTCCAGGGAAAACATTTCCAATACAGAGTACTTCCCTTCGGTCTCGCCTCTGCTCCAAGAGTATTCACAAAATGCATGGCAGTCGTAGCCGCATTTCTAAGAGGCATGGGAATCTTCGTGTTCCCATATCTGGACGACTGGCTCATCCGAGCTCCATCTCAGTCAGAAGTCCAGATTTCCTTGGACCGCACAAGGCGTATTCTTCAATATCTGGGACTTGTGGTAAACATTCCCAAGTCCCAACTCATCCCTACTCAGTCCCTGGAATTCATAGGGGCTTATCTGGATTCCACCACTGCAAGGGCCTACCTTCCTCTGGTCCGAGGCCAACGGCTAATAAGCTTGGCCTCCCAGGCTCAGTCCAGAAGTCACTTGTCAGCCAGAGAAATGCTGCAACTTCTGGGCCACATGGCCTCCACGGTTCATGTGGTGCCTTATGCTCGTCTCCATATGAGAGCAGCTCAATGGACATTGGCCACCCAGTGGTCTCAAGCATCGGGACTGCTGTCGGACCAGGTACTCACCTCAAAACGTCTGTTTTGGTCTCTCCAGTGGTGGACATCCTCCAAAAATCTGTTGTTGGGGACCCCCTTCCAACCTTCGTTGCCCCAAGCAACCCTCACAACAGATGCCTCCCAAACAGGGTGGGGAGCTCATCTTCAACATCTCTCCACTCAGGGAACCTGGTCTCCCCAAGAGACCACCCTTCATATCAACCTTCTGGAACTGCGAGCAATCTTCCTTGCCCTCACAGTCTTCCATATCCTCCTTGCCAACCTGACTGTCCTAGTTCAGACAGACAATCAGGTGGCCATGTTCTATGTCAACAAGCAAGGAGGGACGGGCTCTCTGTCGCTTTGCAACGAAGCTCTCAGATTATGGGTTTTCGCCAGAGAGCATCAAATTCATCTTCTGGCAGTGTATCTTCCAGGAGTTCAAAACTCTCGGGCAGACAGACTGTCAAGTTCTGCTTCCACACGAGTGGTCCCTGCATATGGACCAGATACACAGAATCTTCCAGGAATGGGGGACCCCGGACATAGACCTCTTTGCAAGTCCGTGGAATGCCAAACTTCCCCAGTTCTGTTCCAGGACTCCGTGTCAGGGAGCTCAGGCCAACGACGCCTTTCTCCTGCATTGGGGTCAGGAATTCCTGTATGCTTTTCCACCCATTCCTTTGATTCCCAAGACTCTGTTCAAACTTCAGAGGGATCACGGGTCGATGATCCTTATAGCTCCACGCTGGCCACGCCAAGTGTGGTTCCCTCTACTTCTACAGCTCTCCCAGGGCTCCTCCCTGGACCTGGGAGCTGCGCCAGACCTGTCTCAGGAGAAAGGGACTTTGTGGCACCCAAACCCCAAGTCCCTACATCTCCGAGCTTGGTTACTGAAGGCTTAAGCCTTCATGAGTTTAATCTTTCTCAACCAGTGAAAGATATCCTTCATGCCTCTAGGAAACCCTCTACCAGGCGTTCCTATGCTTTCAAATGGAAACGTTTTTCCATTTGGTGTGCTCAACAGGGTCTTCACCCTCTGGCACTTCCTTTGAATTCTCTACTAGACTATCTCCTGCATCTTTCCAATGCAGGCCTCAAGACGAATTCAGTACGAGTCCATTTACGTGCTATTGCAGCATCCTTAAAACCTATAAATGGACAACCTGTCTCCTCTCATCCTCTCGTTGCAAGGTTCATGAGAGGCCTGACCCTAACTAAACCTCCCATCCGACCTCCGCCGGTAGCATGGGATTTGAACCTAGTTCTAGGTCAGCTTATGAAACCACCTTTTGAGCCTTTGGACTCTACCTCCTTGAAATTTCTTTCCTGGAAGGTTCTTTTCCTTATTGCAGTCACTTCGGCTCGCCGCATCAGTGAACTGCAGGCTTTGGTGGCTAATCCACCTTATACCAGATTTCATCATGATAAGGTGGTCCTTAGGACGAATCCCCACTTTATGCCCAAAGTGGTCTCGCCTTTTCATCTTAATCAAGAGGTATATCTACCTGTTTTTTTCCCGGCTCCTCATGCATCCAGTGCAGAGAGGAACCTTCATACTCTTGACTGTAAAAGAGCTCTCGCCTTTTACCTCAACAGGACTCAACCACATCGAAAGTCTTCCCAACTTTTTGTGGCTTTTGATCCTTCTCATTTGGGACTTCCAGTCTCCAAACGTACACTTTCCAATTGGATTGCTCAGTGTATTTCTTTTGCTTACCAGAGTAAGAACATTTCTCTGGAAGGCCATGTCACAGCTCACAATGTGAGAGCCATGGCTACTTCTATAGCTCATCTTCACTCTGTATCCATAGATCAGATCTGTCGAGCAGCCACTTGGGCCTCGGTTCATACCTTCACAGCCCATTACTGTTTGGACAAGGACTCCCACCGGGATGCCTTGTTTGGTCAGGCTGTCCTCAAACACCTGTTCCATACTTAAGCAACTCCTGCCCACCTTCCCTGAATGGATGCCTGAGATCCATACGAAGATGGTTTACCCTTGGAGGGGGATCTCCCAGGCATCTTAGCTAGGGAGTCCCCATATGTGAGGACCTATTCCTGCTTGTTCCTGGAGATAGCACAGTTACTTACCTGTAACAGGTGATCTCTGGGAACAGCAGGAATTAGTCCTCACAACCCACCCACCTCCCCTAGGAGTTGTATCTTCTATCTACCTTCCTTTCCTCTCTCTATTGTCTCAGCTATAAACTCGAACTGAAGAGAGCTGGTAAGGAAGGCGGGAAGGCAGCGCGCATGCGCTGTGGGAAGCCCCAAAAGCTTTTCATCTGAAAAGCTGGGGAGCTTTCCCGCGCGGGCTCCGTCGGTTCCGACTTACCCATATGTGAGGACTAATTCCTGCTGTTCCCAGAGATCACCTGTTACAGGTAAGTAACTGTGCTTTAGGGTTATGAAATATATTGGGGGTTACTGACCTATACCCGGATGGTAGAAAGTGCAGCGGTTGTTGACAAGCCAGGTTCTGTGCCTCACCTAAGGGCCGCACCAAAGGGCCCTCAGCCAGTCCTTTAGCAGCAGCTGTTTAACGACACCAGAGGCTCCTCCCACAGCCTGATTGGAGCAGGAAGCTTTTGATATCCTTTTGAAGGTGTGGTCTCTAGAATTGCACACAATGCTCCAGCTAAGGTCTCGCCAAGAATTTATATAGAGGTATCGCCTCCTTTCTGATGGCCATTCTTCTCCCTTTGTACCCAAGCATCATTCTGCCTTTTGTTATTGCCTTTTTCTACCTGTTTAGCCACCTTCAGATCATCAGAAATATTCATGTCTAGGTCACACTCTTCTTTTGTGGACAGAAATACTTTACCTCTCCATGCCCCTCCCCCCATACTATACCGCTCCCTTGGATTTTGCAGCCCAAATTCATGATCTTGTAGTTTTTAGCATAAAATCTCTGCTGCCAAATTCTCAACTATTCTTCAAGCTTCAGTAGATCCCTTCTGTGTTAGGTAGTCTATTGCAAATTTTGGTATTATCTGCAAAGAGGCAAACCTTACCCAATAGCCCTTCCGCAATATCACCCAAACCCAAACAACCCAACACCAAAACTGCCTTGCAAGCACCACATCACACACAGGCATCTCCTAGAATACCCTACACAGAGTATTCAAATTCTACATCCCTTCGCTATGGAACTCTCTCCCACCCCTCCTGAGAGCCACCATAGACACCACAAACTTCAGGAAGCTATTAAAGACTCAATATTCACTGAGCATTTCCACAACCCACCCGTCTAAGACATTACCTATCACACAGACAGAGCTGTAAATAGTTAATTATTAAATGTAATCGCTGTTAACAGTTTTGTACATAGTTCTAATAAAACGTTTTATGTAAACAAGTTCTGTTCCATGTAAACCGCCTTGAGAAACTGAAAGGCGGTATATAAAAAATGTTAAACAAAATGAAATCACTAACAAGTTTTAAAGAATTGGACCAAGAACAGATCCCTGCAGCGCACCACTAGTAACATACTTTGCAAAGTAAGCTCCATTTACATGCACCTTTTTGTTGCTTCCCACTCAACCAATTTCTAATCCTGTCAGTTGCTTTAGGGTCCATCCTTAAGGCACTCAATTCATTTATAAGTTGCCCATGAGGAACAGTGTCAAAGGCTTTACTTAAATCTAAGTACACTACATCTAGGGCTTTTGCTTCAATCCTCCCTGTTGAGGGTAAAGGCCAAGGCAGAGAGGCTTGCATCCTGGAGATGAATGCATGGCTGCGTGGATGGTGTCATCGAGAGCGTTTTGGTTTCCTAGACCATGTGATGCAGTTCCAAGGGTTGCAGAGCAGAGGACATCCATCTGTCCAAGAAAGGTCAGCACGTCTTCGGTAGTAGACTGGCTAATCTACTGAAGAGGACTTTAAACTAGATTAGTTGGGGATGGGTGAAGAAAGCCCCCAGGTAGGTGATACATTAAATACCTTTATGGAAATGGGTAACAGGGGTAACATATGGAGAGCAGTGTGTATAAATGCCCATAGCATGGGAAATAAGATCCCTGATGTTGAAGCTTTGGTGGGAGTGGCTGACTTGGATTTAGTGGCAGTTACAGAAACATGGTTCACAGAAAACCATGATTGAGATATAACTATACCTGGCTATACTTTATTCAGAAAGGACAGGGCAGGAAGAAGGGGAGGAGGAGTGGCACCAAATGTAAAAATTACTATTAAAACTTTGGAATTACAGAGCTTAAAAGGGAGAGAGAGGAGGCATTGTGGGTTAAACTAGAAAGAGGGAAAGAGAAATCTATTTGCATTGGTGTGATATACAGACCTCCCTCACAAGAGGAAGAGATGGACAGAGTTAATTGAAGACATACGCAGCATTGCTAGGAAAGGGGAAGTGCTACTGATAGGAAATTTCAATATGCCAGATGTTTGGCACATTCCTGCTGCAGTATTATCTAGAAATAAGGAGATCCTGGATTCTCTACAGGGAGAACTATTCAGGCAATTGGTAACAGACCCCACACGTGAAGGGGCCATACTGGACTTGGTGCTTACCAATGGTGAAAGTGTTTCAGATGTTGTAGCGGGAGATCATTTTGCATCCAATGATCACCCGATGGTGTGGTTCAGTATTAGGACTAGGGCTGTTAGAATCCATTCAAAGGTGAGGGTCTTAGACTTTAGGAAGAGTAACTTTGCCAAGATGGGCCAATACCTCAGGGAGTCGTTAGAAAAAGAGGGAGGCCTTCATGAAATACAAGAGATCACAGAGAGGAAGATAGGCATCTGTATTTGGAAAAAACTTAGAGAAGCTAAGTGGTCAGGAAGGCAAAGATTCAAAAGGAGGAGGAAATAGCCAATGCAATAAAATGGGGGGATAAGACATATTTTTCAGATATGTTAGTGAGAACAGGAAGGGCAAAAGTGGTATTGTCAGACTCAAGGGTGCAGGGGAGGAATATGTAGAAGCTGATAAGGATAAAGCGGAATTGCTTAACTACTATTTCTGTTCTGTGCCCACAGATAAAAAACCAGGAGCAGGACCTCAGAAATCACTCACAAACAGGAACAGAAGCGAGGGACATCTTGAACAATTTGCAGAAGACTGTGTTCGTGAGTAACTAGCTCAACTTAAAGTAGACAAAGCGATGGGACCGGATGGGATACACCCTAGAATACTGAGGGGGACATTCTAGCAGCTCCACTGACTGACCTTTTCAATGCCTCGTTGGAGTCGGGAGTGGTGCCAAAGGACTGGAGAGAGGCTCTTGTGGCGCCTTTACACAAGTGGAATTAAGGATGTGGTTGAAAACTACAGGCCGGTTAGTTTAACTTCGGTGGTGTGTAAATTATTGGAAACGCTGCTGAAAGAGAAAATAGTGAGGTTTCTGGAGTCCAGCGGATTACAGGATCCGAGGCAGCATGGATTCACCAGAGGCAGGTCTTGTCAGACAAAGCTGATTGATTTCTTTGACTGGGTGACCAGGGAGTTGGACCGAGGGAGAGCCCTAGATGTGGTGTATTTAGATTTTAGTAAAGCCTTTGACAGGGCTCCTCACAGGCGACTTATAAACAAACTGAGCACCCTAGGGATGGACCCTAAAGTTACTGATTGGGTTAGAAATTGGTTGGGTGGGAGGGGACAAAGAGTACAAGTAAATGGAGCTCACTCTGAGGAGAAGGATGTTACCAGTGGTGTGCCCTAGGGATCTGTCCTTGGTCCAATTCTTTTTAACATCTTTGTTAGTGATACAGCCTAAGGGCTGTCGGGTAAGGTTTGCCTCTTTGCGGATGATACCAAAATCTGCAATAGACACCCAGGAAGGTGTAGATAACATGAGGAGGGGATCTAGCTAAGCTTGAAGAATGGTCTAGAATTTGGCAGCTGGGATTTAATGTTAAAAAATGTAAGGTCATGCATTTGGGCTGCAGCAATCCAAGGGAGCAATATAGTATAGGGGGTGAAGTACTTTTGTCCACTAAAGAAGAGCGGGACCTAGGCTTGGTTGTGTCTGATGACCTTAAAGTAGCTAAACAAGGCGACTGCAAAAGCTAGAAGAATGGTTGGGTGCATATGGAGAGGAATGGCTAGCAGAAAAAAGGAGGTGATGATGCTTCTGTATAAGTCTTTGGTGCGACCTCATTTGGAGTATAGTGTGCAGTTCTGGAGACCACATCTTCAAAAGGATGTGAACAGGATGGAGTCACTGTAGAGGATGGCTACTAAAATGATTAGTGGTCTTCATTATAAAGCATATGAGGACAGACTTAAGGATCTTAATATGTACACCTTAGAGGGAAGGCGGGATAGAGGTGATATGATTGAGATGTTTAAATACCTCTGTGGCATAAATGTTCAGGGAGAGAGCCTCTTTCAATTGAAAGCAAGTTCTGTTACGAGGGGACATGGGATGAGGTTGAAGGGAGATAGATAGATAGATTCAGGAGTGATATGCGGAAATATTTCTTTATGGAAAGAGTAGTGGATCTGTGGAATAGTCTCCCAGTGGAAGTGGTAGAGATGAGGACAGTAAGCATGGGACAAACACAGAGGATCTCTAAAGGTAAAAAGGGAGCTGTTGTAGTTGATATGGAAGGACAGACTAGATAGGCCATGTGGTCTTTTTCTGTCGTGTTATTTTTTTGTTTCGGTGTTTCCCTCGGCCCAACACTCTGGTCACCGACTCAAAGAAATTAGATTTGTCTGACAAGACCTGCATCTAATAAAACTATGCTGCCTTGAATCCTGTAATCCATTGACTTCTATCTTAGCAGTGTGGTCTTGAAGGACTAGAAAAAGGGACTGTTACTTCTGGAGAGAGATCTGCAACTGTGAGTATATACTTCTGGTAATTTTCTAAAAAGAATTCTTTGTATTAAAGCTACTTAATCTGTGAATCCACTGTTTTTGTTAAATCAGTCAGGGCCTAGTAGCAGCAGTTTGTTTAAATTTAAAACACAGAGGAGAAATTTCTGGTTACATTTGGAACCCAGCAGAGAGCTTGTAGTTTAAATTTCATAAGAATTTAGAGCCTAGCAGCAGCTAAGAGCTATAATTTAAATCAAATCAGAATATAGCTTACCTCAGCAGCACAAGACAGGGTACTGTGTAGCAGCCCTCTTTTAATAAGTGTTTCCCTCCCACCCCTGGGATAATCGTAGCTTTATAGGTACTTACACATCTTAAAAGACAGGAGGTGCTCTCAGGTGAAGCTCATTACCCAAATCAGTCATACACTAAGGACCTGAGATTAGTTGAGCTTCAGGTGAACAAGGTATATTACACGTATTAGGTACAGTTTTATTAGTATAAATATCCATAGCAACCCTTAGTAAGTAAAGAACTTAGATCTAAACACCAACTTAAAACTAAAATGCAGACAGCAGTCCAGCAGCGGGATGGGGGGCTTTCCAGTCTTTTGCATTGAGTGTCACATGTATGATTTTCTCCCAGTTGGTGAGAGGTCTTACGTGTGCACTAGGTGCAAGGAGCTCTTTGCTCTCAGGGAACGAGTTCGTTCTCTAGAGGCTAAAGTAGCAGACTTGGAAAGCATAAGACAGACAAGACCTACAGGGATATAGTCCTGAAGTCCCACCTCCAGTCTGGCAGCATCCCTGTTGCCATGGAGGAGAGAGGTCACGTGACAGGAGAGCATCACCCTGGTGTGGCAGGAAGTGATCCTGTAACTAGGACCTGTCCTCCAGGTGATGTAAAACCCTCTCGCACAGAGGATGTTTCTCCAGGGCCATGTGCCCATGAGGGAAGGGTTAGGACAGCCGTTATAGTTGGTGATTCGATCATTAGGCATGTAGATAGCTGGGTGGCTGGTGGACGTGAGGATCGCCTGGTAACATGCCTGCCTGGTGCAAAGGTAGTGGACCTCATGCGCCACCTAGATAAGGTCTTTGATAGTGCTGTGGAGGAGTCTACTGTCTTGGTACATGTCGGTACCAATGACATAGGAAAACGTGGTAGGGAGGTTCTGGAGGCTAAATTTAGGCTTTTAGGTAGGAAGTTGAAATCCAGAACTTCCAGGGTAGCATTCTCCGAAATGCTTTCTGTTCCACGTGCAGGACCCAAAAGGCAGGCAGAGCTCCGGAGTGTCAATGCGTGGATGAAACAATGGTGCAGAGATGAGGGTTTTGGATTTGCTAGCAACTGGGGAACATTCTGGGGAAAGGAGGGGCTCTTCCGAAGGGATGGGCTTCACCTTAACCGGGATGGAACCAGGCTGCTGGCATTAACTTTTAAAAAGGAGAGAGAGCAGCTTTTAAACTAGATATTAGGGGAAAGCCGACAGTCGCCCAAGAGCGGATGGTTCAAAAGAATGTATCTTTGAATGATACTACCAAAAGCAGAGGTTCCACAAAAGAGTAAAGTAGCCCAAATGCCCTCAAGTATAGAGCAGACAGAGCTTAAAGATCCCAAATTACCCATGTCTAACAGCCAAATTAATATGAATAAAATACAGTCTCTAAAATGCTTGCATGCAAATGCTAGAAGTCTAAAAAATAAGATGGGAGAGTTAGAATATATAGCACTAAATGAAAGGTTAGATATGATTGGAATATCAGACATGGTGGAAGGACGACAACGAGTGGGACACTGTGATACCCGGGTACAAACTATATCGTAATGATAGAGCTGATCAAATTGGTGGAGGGGTTGCGCTCTGTTAGAGAGGGCATTGACTCAGAAAGGATTAAGGTTTTGCAGGAAACAAAATCTGCTGTAGAATCTCTATATGGATTGAAATTCCATGTGAAAGGGGGAAGGCAATGGCAGTGGGGGTGTACTAGCAAGCGCCTGGCCAGAATGACCAAATGGATGATGAAATGTTAAAAGAAATCAAGGAAGCTAACAAAAGTTACAGCACAGTAATAATGGGTGATTTCAACTACCCGAGTATCGACTGGGTCAGTGTCACGTCAGGACATGCTAGGGAGATAAAGTTCCTAGATGAAATAAATGACTGCTTCTTGGAGCAGCTGGTTCATGAACTGACCAGAGGGGAAGCCATATTAGACCTAATCCTTAGTGGAACACCAGATCTAGTGCAAGAGATAAGGTTGTTGGGGCCACTTGGCAATAGTGATCATAGCATGATCGCCTTTGATTTAATTAGCGGAGGAGGGATAGTAAGGAAATCCACAGTACTACCTTTTAACTTTCGAAAGGGAGACTATGATAAAATGAGGAAAACAGTTAAGAAAAAACTAAAAGGAGCAGTTGCAAAGGTTAAAGATGTACAGCAGGCTTGGCTGTTGAAAAATACTATCTTGGAAGCCCAGACCAACTGTATTCCACGCTTTAAGAAAAGTGGAAGGAAGTCCAAAAAACTGCCAGCATGGTTTAAAGGTGAGGTCAGAGGCTATTGCCAAAAAAGCATCTTTCAGGAAATGGAAAAAAGAGCCAAACGACGAAACCTGGAAAGCACAAGCACTGGCAAGTCAAATGCAAGGCATCGATAAGGCAGGCAAAGGGAGAATTTGAGAAGAAGCTTGCTGCAGAAGCAAAAACGCAAAGTAAAGACCTTTTCAAGTACATTCGTAGCAAAAAACCTGTGAGAGTCAGTTGGTCCATTAGATGATAAAGGGGTTAAAGGAGCACTAAGAGGCGACAAGGCGATAGCGGAGAGACTGAATGAATTCTTTGCTTCGGTCTTTACTGAGGAAGATGTAGGGATGTTACCCATGACTGAAGTGGTATTTAAAGGTGCGGAAGAATTGAAGGAAATATCGATACATCAGGAAGATGTATTACAACTATTAGATAAGCTGAAGAGTAGCAAATCACCTGGGCCGGATGGTATACATCCAAGGGTGTTGAAAGAACTGAAATTCGAGATTGCAGACCTGCTATCAGTAATCTTTGAACTATCATTAAAATCATCTCTAATACCTGAAGATTGGAGGATCGCCAATGTAACACCAATTTTTAAAAAGGGTTCCAGGGGTGATCCGGAAAACTACCGACTGGTGAGCCTGACATCAGTACCGGGAAAAATGGTAGAAACCATCATAAAGAATAAAATTACTCAGCATGTAGATAGTCATGACCTAATGGGAGACAGCCAACATGGCTTTAGACAAGGAAGATCTCGTCTTACTAATCTGTTATGTTTTTTTGAAGGAGTGAATAATCAGGTGGACAAAGGTGAGTCGGTTACATAGAAACATAGAAACATGATGACAGACCACATGGCCTATCTAGTCTGTCCTTCCATATCAACAACTACAACAGTTCACTTTTTACCTTTAGAGATCCTCTGTGTTGGTCCCATGCTTTTTTGAATTCAGTTACTGTCCTCATCTCTACCACCTCCACTGGGAGACTATTCCATGGATCCACTACTCTTTCCGTAAAGAAATATTTCCGCATATCACTCCTGAATCTATCTCCCTTCACCCTCATCCCATGTCCCCAATTGAAAGAGGCTCTCTCCCTGAACATTTATGCCACGGAGGTATTTAAATATCTCAATCATATCACCTCTATCCCCTTTCCTCTAAGGTGTACATATTAAGATCCTTAAGTCTGTCCTCATATGCTTTATAATGAAGCCCATTAATCATTTTAGTAGCAACCCTCTGCACCGACTCCATCCTGTTCACATCCTTTTGAAGGTGCGGTCTCCAGAATTGCACACCATACTCCAAATGAGGTCGCACCAAAGACTTATACAGAGGCATTATCACCTCCTTTTTTCTGCTAGCCATTCCTCTCCGTATGCACCCAAGCATCCTTCTAGCTTTTGCCGTCGCCTATTCTACCGGTTTAGCTACTTGAAGGTCATCAGACACAACCACGCCTAGGTCCCGCTCTTCTTTAGTGGACAAAAGTACTTCACCTCCTATACTGTATTGCTCCCTTGGATTGCTGCAGCCCAAATGCATGACCTTACATTTTTTAACATTAAATCCCAGCTGCCAAATTCTAGACCATTCTTCAAGCTTAGCTAGATCCCTCATGTTATCTACCCCTTCCTGGGTGTCTACTCTATTGCAGATTTTGGTATCATCCGCAAAGAGGCAAACCTTACCCGACAGCCCTTCCGCTATATCACTAACAAAGATGTTAAAAAGTTGATATTGTGTATCTGGACTTTCAGAAAGCCTTTGACAAGGTCCCTCATGAGAGACCTTTGGTAAAACTAAAGAGTCATGGGACAGGAGGCAGTATACTATTATGGATCAGGAATTGGTTAAAAGATAGAAAGCAGAGGGTAGGGCTAAATGGCCAATTTTCCCAATGGAGAAAGGTGAATAGTGGTGTACCCCAGGGATCTGTGCTGGGTCCGCTGCTTTATGACATATTCATAAATGATCTGGAAAGTGGAATAACGAGTGAGGTTATAAAATTTGCAGATGAGATAAAAGTATTTAAAGTTGTTAAAACCCTAGAGGATTGTGGAAAATTGCAAGAGGATCTTGATAAATTGGAAGACTGGGCATCAAAATGGCAGATGAAATTTAATGTGGACAAGTGCAAGGTTATGCACATAGGGAAGAACAACCCGAACTATGGTTACACGATGCAAGGTTCCACATTAGGAACCATCACCCAGGAAAAAGATTTAGGCGTCATTGTGGGTACCATGTTAAAACCCTCGGCCCAGTATGCAGCGGCTGCCAAGAGAGCAAATAGAATGCTAGGTATGATAAGGAAAGGAATGGAAAATAAAACAAGATATTATCATAATGCCTCTATATCGTTCTGTGGTGAGACCGCACCTTGAATATTGTGTGCAATTCTGGTCGCCGTATCTTAAAAAGGATATAGCGATTTTAGAAAAGGTTCAGAGAAGAGCCACCAAAATGGTAAAGGGGATGTAAGGATACTCCTATGAAGAAAGGCTAAAAAGATTAGGGCTCTTTAACCTGGAAAAGAGACGGCTGAGGGGAGATATGATAGTCTATAAATTAATGAACGGAGTGCAACGGGTAAACGTAGATTGATTGTTTACCTTATCAGAATATAGAAAGACTAGGGGACATGCAATGAAGCTACAGGGTAAACTAAAATTTTTTCACTCAACGTGTAATCAAACTCTGGAATTTGTTACCGGAGGATGTAGTAAAGGCTGTTAGTGTAGCTGGGTTTAAAAAAGGTTTGGACAAGTTCCTGGAGGAAAGGTCCCTAAACCATTATTAAGAAGGGACCCAGGATATCAATGCTTGAACCAATACAAGCATTGTGGAACCTGTGTCCCTTGGGGAAACTGCTAGGTACATATGACCTAGATTGGCCACTGTTGGAAACAGAATACTGGGCTTGATGGACCTTGGTCTGACTCAGTATGGCATATCTTATGTTCTTATGTGTGTCTATTTACTCAGAGGTCAGACTTCTCGGCCTATAATTTCCAACCTCATCCTTGCTTTTGTGTAAAGGGACCACATGTACCCGTTTTCAGTCCTCTGGAACCACTCCTGTCTCTAAAGAAGCAGTGGAGCTGCTAGAACTTCCTAAGTTCCTTCAATACTCTCCGATGTACCCCCATCCGGCCCCTGTCGCTTTGTCTGCATTTAGATATTTCCTTAAAAATTGTCTTCTGAAAATCATTAAAGATCCCCCTCATGTCTTTTCCTTTTTGTGGTCATTTTCTTAAGTCCTGCTCCTGGCCCTTTATCTGTGAGCACAGGAAAAAAAATATTAAAGCAGAATTGCTTAATCTTTCTCAGCTTCTATATGTTCTTCCCCATCCCCTTGAGTCTGTCAGTACCACTTTTGCACTTCCTCCTCTCGCTAACATATCTGAGAAATGTCTTCTCTTCTTTGTATTACGTTGGCTATTTTTCCTTCCATTTGTGTCTTGCTTTCTTGACTATTTTTCTAGATTCTTAGTTTTTCCAAATATTGCTGCCTGTCTTATTATCTCTTAATAAATGTTGCTCTTTCCTTCATGTTTTCAGCTACTTCTTTGAAAACCTTAGTAGCTGCTTTTCCTCTTAAATTTTGTGTTTATTTTCCTAACAAAAGTTTGACCTTAAAATATCCCCTTTCAGTTTTTCCCACTTTTTTTTTCTGTATCCTTCAGCTGTTCTCATCCCATTAATGACTGTTAATTTCCCATCTTGGCAGTTAGTTTTCCTAAAGTCTAGGATCCTCACTTTTGAATGGACTTTATCAGCCCTAGTCCTAATACTGAACCACAGTATCTGTTGATCACTGGATGTGAGATGATCACCCACTGTAACAAACACGTTCCCCATTGGTAAGCACCATGTCTAGTATGACCCCCTTATGTGTGGGTTCTGTTACCATGTGCTGGAATAGCTCTCCCTATAGAGAATCCAGGATCTCCTTACTTCTAGATGACACTGCAGCAGGGTTGTCAATTGACAACCAGCATATTGAAGTCAACTATCTGCAGCACTTCTTAGCAATACCACAAATGTCTTGAATTAAATTTCTGGAGCCCGGGGAGATCCAAGATGGCCGCATAGCCTGCAGTGGCTCTGGACATGCTTTCTGTGATGCTGAAGCGAAAGGGGAAGCCACGGAATAATCCTCCCGATGCTTTGGGGACTTCCCTGAGCTCTTCTTCCATGACGGGTCCTATGGATTCCGTTGTTGCACGGTCTGAGCGTCAGCAAGTAAAATCCGGCGTATCCCCTGCTGAGTTGATGCTGGTGTCGGTTGGCATGGCGTCCTCCTCAGGATGTGAACTGTCACTGGATTTGCGTTTACCTCCTATGTTGCTTGCTGGGTTTCTCAGCTTTGGTTGTTCCTGGTCACCTAGTTCAACTTTGGGATTGGAGATTGCCCTCATAGGAGGAGAGGCACTTGGGCTGTCCCCATTGCTGAAGCCGTTGGCAGGAACTGCTGCGATAGCCACAGGAGGGAGGTCAGCCTGTGAGAATCAGATGGGAGAGCTGCAGTCAGCCTTTCAACAGCCTGTGACTAATGGAAACTGTGTGCCGGGGGGGAGAGACGCGGTTTGAGTAGCCATCACTTCTTTTTCTGCTGGAGCGGCCAGAAAGTTGTTTTTTTTTTGTCCCTTGGACTGCAATTTCTAAGTTGGGTGAGACTATGGTATCTAACTCTAATATGAATCGGGAGCTTGTTCATCTTAACACTGTTGCTATTCAGAAGAACTCAAGTGATATATTTCAACTTTTGAAGGAAGGGGTTGAGGACTTGAAAAGATTCCAACAAGGGCAGGAGAATTCTGTCTGCCTCGGTTAAAGATATGACGTCTGTAAAGTTTAAAGTTGAGACTCTGGAAAACCAGGTTCGTTCTGTTAATTTCCGTATGCTTAATTTTCCTCGTTTGTCACTAGTTTAGGCTAGAGACATGTTTAAGAAATATTTGATGGATGCCCTGGGGATTCCACTTGAGTCTCAGCCACCTTTTATCTAAGATATATTACCTTCCCATTGCTAAGAATACAATGAATGATACTTCGTAGCAATCTCTTACAGGGTTGCAACATGTGGACATTTTGAACATATCCAAGGTTTTGGAATCCTCTGAGCTGGAAACTGTTGTTCCTGCAGCATTACTAGTAACCGTTGTATTGTCTGTGGACTGTGAATGGTTGCTTAAAATGTATTTCAAAAAGCGTTCTGTTCTTTCAAGGGGTTGTTGGTACGCCTGTTCCCAGACTTTGCCCAGCAAACACAGAAAAGGCGTAAGGATTTTCTAATCCTGAAGCTGGTGGGGTGGATGGTGGGGGGTGTGACTCAGCTAGGGTTGGTTTGTTTGTGTTTTTTCTTAAATTCCCATGCAAGTGCTTGGTGAAATTACGGTCTAAGGCTTATGTCTTTTTGATCCTAGTCAGTTGGCTGCCTTCATCAGCTCTCGCCTTACTGGCGTCTCCTAGGCTTGAGTTATAAGACATTGTAGTAGTATCAGCTTGCTGATATGCACGATTATCGCTTACTTCGCGATTATCATCCTATAATTGTTCTTTCCTTTATCTTGGATCAAATCTTTCTTGGGTTCTGGGCTAGTGAAAAACGGGCTTAATTTTCTATTTCCTGTTAAAATAAGTCCAAACAAATATATTATACAATTATATTTCTTGCCCTTTTCTATTTCTGTACAAGTTGTTTTTCAAGTGTTATGTATGTTTAAAAATTATAGATAAAATTAAAATACAAATGTATGCCGGTAGCTCCCCCCTGTGAAGGTCTGTATAGTGCACCAGTGGATGTTACATTCTTCTTTACAGTTTAACCCAGTACTGCCTTCTTCCCTCATCCCTTTAATTTTATAGCTTTAATATTTTTTATATGGAGTGACACTCCTTCATTGCTTTTGTACTCTCTTTCCTGAATAAATTATAGCCCAGTATAACAACATCCCAATCATAGTTCTCAGTGAGCCATGTCTCCGAAACTGCCATTAAATCCAAGTCAGCCTGTTCCATTAAAGCCTCAACATCTGGAATCTTATTTCCCATACTACTTCAGTTAATGCACACTGCTTTCCACATACTGCCCATTTTTACCCATTTCTATTGAGGTATTTAATATTTTGCTTAACGCAGGGCTTTTATTTACCTGGGGGCTTTCTTCACCCATCCCCAATGAATCTAGTTGAACCACAAAAGTTTGTGTTTCCCAGTAATAAATCCAACAAAGTGCAGATTGGGATACTTCTGGGCCGGTGACTGAAGTGTCTTGAAGGACTAGAAAAGGGGGCTCTTACTTCTGTAGAGAGATCTGTAATTGTGAGTATATACTTCTGGGAATTTTCTGAAAGGAGTTCTCTCTATTAAAGCTAATTAATCTGTGAACCCACTATTTTTTTGTTAAATCAGTCAGGGCCTAGTAGCAGCAGTTTAAGTTTAAATTTAAAGCACAGACGAGAACTTTCTGGTCACATTTCATACCCAGCAGAGAGCTTGTAGTTTTAAATTACATAAGAAGTTAGAGCCTAGCAGCAGCAAAGAGCTATAATTTTAAATCAAATCAGAAAATAGCTTACCTCAGCAGCACAGGACAGGGTACTGTGTAGCAGCCCTCTTTTCATAAGTGCTATTTCCCTCCCTCCCCTCCCTAACACCCACCCACCCACCCCTAGGATAATCGTAGCTTTATAGGTACTTACACACCTTTTTTTATTTCATAAATTATTCAACTTACTCCAAAAACGTTACACACTATTCTTGACAGTAATAGAGCAGAAACACCAGAAAAACAAAAAATTCATCATACTCCACAAAAGAGAAAATCTAGTATACTATACACAGTGTCTGCTCACTCTAGCCCACAAAAAAAGTGAAGAGCTATTATCTTATTAAACAAAAAGAATTACAATCAAACGATACACCAAGTAACCCAATTTAAATATTTAAATGAGCACAGGTGGATCCTCACTGGAAAACTCAGACCTCATAGCACTAATGAAGGCAGTCAATTGAGGGGGATCATAAAATACATAAGAAACAGAATGGTATTTAACCAAACATTTACACGGATGTTACAAAAAGAAAAGCCCCCCCAATTGTAAGACTCCGGGACGCAGAAGGAGAAACTCCCTTCGGCGTTAGTGTTTCTCTCGCTAAATCTGGATATACACGAATCGTCAAGTCCCTAAACCAGTGATGGCTAACCTTTTTGAGCCCGAGTGCCCAAACTGCCGCACAAAACCAAAGAATTTCCTCAAAGTGCCAGCACGTCAATTAAAGCCCCATTTGCATAAGGTGCTTCATTTGCATAAATATTTGCATAATGTTACCATACACTAACTTTTAGTAAACATGCCTCTTAATGAGTATATGGATAAAGAAAGACTAAAAGGTTTCTACATTACTATAATCCAGTACCAACCGCCAGGCACATTAGGAACTACTACAAACGCTGCCCATTTAGAACCCATAGCAAACCCGCCGTATCCTAACAGCACTACCAGGACTCACAAAGCACCATACTCTACCTATCAAAAGGCAACACTGCAAATATTAAACCAATACATCTCAGAGAACAACAAAACATTACCTACAGGGGAAAGAACAAGTGCCAATCTCAAATAGGAATTAAATAAACAGAAAACCTCAGCTCAGTTACACATGCATAACAGACCAACACCAAACAAGGAATCACAATTTAGAAACAGGAATACAATAATTAAACTGTGAACACAAAAAGCCAAACTTGTAATATACAACTACTCTGTAGTATTATAACTATATATTATTTTCCTCTTGTAATAAACAAAGCTAAAATATTAATGATGCACTTTTCCCTGATCTGAATTTTTACAGTTAATAAATTCAAAATAATGAGATATTTTTCTTCCTTTTCTGCATTTTTTTTTTCAGTTGCAATTGTTCCAGCCACTTTCTTCTGGTTTCTTCGTGTCTTCTGCTAACTCTCCATCTGCTGTCCATTTGTCCTTTTCTTCTGTCTTCTTGGGTTTTTTTTTTCCATTCTCTCTCTCTACATCTGCTTTAACATACTAATCTTTCTCCTTTGGCTCTTTCCTCATTCCTATTTCATCTACTCAAAATTTACCCCTCCATCCTCAATACCCACTTACTCTCCCAATACCCGGCCAATTGTAGATTTTTTATCCCTCCCACACAAAATATTTTTCCCCTCTCCATTTTACTCTCCCAGCCCCATCCCCTTCTAATCCTCCCCCAACACCAGCTCCCGTCTAGTTCCAGCCTCACCCAGCATCCATTCCCTTCTAGTCCCTGCATAATCCCATTTCCAGTCCGAGCAGCCCCCCAACCCAATCCCAGTCCTCTCCCCCCCTCCTCAACCCTCTTCCAGTCCTCACCCCCCATCACCCCATTTTCAGTTTAAGCCCCCCCTATAACCCATTACCAGTCCTAACCCCCCACTTCCAGTCAGCCCCCCATAGCCCATTGCCAGTCCTAACCCCCCCATCAGCCCACAGTCCATTACCAGTCTAACCCCATCAGCCCACCTCAAGTCCTAACCCTCCCCATCAGCCCATTTCTTGTCCCAGCCCCCCCATAGCCCATTATCAGTCCTAAACCCCCCCCATAGCCCATTACCAGTCATACCCCATCAGACCACCTCCAGTGTTAACCCCCCATCAGCCATTTCCAGTCCTAACCCCACCCAACAGCCCATTAGCAGTCCTAACCCACCCCCTCTCTATAGCCCATTAGCAGTCCTAACCCCCCCCCCCACAGTCCATTACCAGTCCTAACCCCCCCTCTCTAGCCCATTAGCAGTCCTAACCCCCCCCCCCCCCATAGCCCATTACCAGTCCTAACCCCCATCACACCCTCCATTTCCAGACAGCCCCCATCAGCCCACAGCCCCATTAGCAGTCCTAACCCCCCCTAGCCCCATTAGCAGTCCTAACCCCCCCCTCCTAGCCCATTAGCAGTCCCTAAACCCCCCAGCCCTTTAGCAGTCCTAACCCCCCCCCCTCCTAGCCCATTAGCAGTCCTAAGCCCCCCCAGCCCATTAGCAGTCCTACCCCCCCCTCCTAGCCCATTAGCAGTCCTAACCCCCCCCCAGCCATTAGCAGTCCTAACCCCCCCCTAGCCCATTAGCAGTCCTAACCCCCCCTAGCCCATTAGCAGTCCTAACCCCCCCTCACCCCATTTCCAGACAGCCCCCCTCAGCCCACAGCCCCTTACCAGTCCTAACCCCCCCCTAGCCCATTAGCAGTCCTAACCCCCCCTCCCTAGCCCATTAGCAGTCCTAACCCCCCCAGCCCATTAGCAGTCCAAACCCCCCCAGGCCCATTAGCAGTCCTAACCCCCCCCCCCTGCCCTTAGCAGTCCTAACCCCCCATCACCCATAACCCCATTTCCAGACAGCCCCCATCAGCCCACAGCCCATTAGCAGTCCTAACCCCCCCGCCCTCCTAGCCCATTAGCAGTCCTAACCCCCCCCCCCTCCTAGCCCATTAGCAGTCCAAACCCCCCCAGCCCATTAGCAGTCCTAACCCCCCCCCCCCTCCTAGCCCATTAGCAGTCCTAACCCCCCCCCTCCTAGCCCATTAGCAGTCCAAAAACCCCCCCCCCAGCCCATTAGCAGTCCTAACCCCCCCTAGCCCCATTAGCAGTCCTAACCCCCCCCCCTCCTAGCCCATTAGCAGTCCTAACCCCCCCCCCCCCCCCTCCTAGCCCATTAGCAGTCCTAACCCCCCCCCCCCCCCTCCTAGCCCATTAGCAGTCCTAACCCCCCCAGCCCATTAGCAGTCCAAAACCCCCCCCCCCAGCCCATTAGCAGTCCTAACACCCCCCCCGGCAAATATAAAAAAAGAACAAGAGGGCTCTGGCTGCTGCCGCGGACGCGGCAGCATGCAGTGTCCCGCGGGGCCCCCTCCGCCCGCTAAGCCCCTCTGCAAGGGCTTTCAGATTCGCGAGGGAGACAGCGTCTCCCTCGCGTCTCTTGTTAAGCCCGCAGGGGCTAATGGGAAATTTCCCATCAGTCCCTCGCGTCTAAAGGGGCTGATGGGAAATTTCCCATTAACCCCTACGGGCTTAACAGAGACGCGATGGAGAAGCTTTCAACCACGCGAATCAGAAAGCCCATGCAGAGGGGCTTAGAGGGCCGAGGGGGCCCCGCCGGACACTGCATGCTGCCGCGTCCGCGGCAGCAGCCAGAGCCCGCTTTTTCTTTTTTTGCGGACCTTCACGCGTGCCAGCTGCAAGGCCTTCGCGTGCCACAGCTGGCACGCGTGCCATAGGTTCGCCATCGCTGCCCTAAACAATAACTTGCGTTTCCTAAAGAAAAGCTTTAGGAACCATTCACGGTCAGAATATAATGCAAAGACGTTTGGCAAAACTAAGGAGTCGTGGGATAGGAGGCAGTGTACTACTGTGGACCAGGAACTGGTTAAAAGATAGAAAGCAGAGGGTAGGGCTAAATGGCCAATTTTCCCAATGGAGAAAGGTGAATAGTGGTGTACCCCAGGGATCTGTGCTGGGTCCGCTGCTTTTTGACATATTCATAAATGACCTGGAAAGTGGAATAACGAGTGAAGTTAATAAATTTGCAGGTGACACAAAACTATTTAAAGTTGTTAAAACCCAAGAGGATTGTAGAAAATTGCAAGAGTATCTTGATAAATTGGAAGACTGGGCATCAAAATGGCAGATGAAATTTATTGTGGACAAGTGCAAAGTTATGCACCTAGGGAAGAACAACCCAAACTATGGTTACACGATGCAAGGTTCCACATTAGGAACCACCACCCAGGAAAAAGATTTTAGGCGTCATTGTGGATACCATGTTAAAACCCTCGGCCCAGTGTGCAGCAGCAGCCAAGAGAGCAAATAGAATGCTAGGTAGCATAAGGAAAGGAATGGAAAATAAAACAAGAGATTATAATGCTTCTGTATCGTTCCATGGTGAGACCGCACCTTGAATATTGTGTGCAATTCTGGTTGCCGTATCTTAAAAAGGATATAGCGTTATTAGAAAAGGTTCAGAGAAGAGCCACGAAAATGGTAAAGGGGATGGAAGGATACTGCTATGAAGAAAGGCTAAAAAGGTTAGGGCTCTTTAATCTGGAAAAGAGACGCTTGAGGAGATATGATAGAAGTCTATAAATTAATGAACGGAGTGGAATGGGTTAACGTAGATTGTTTACGTTATCAGAATATAGAAAGACTAGGGGACATGCAATAAAGCTACAGGGTAAACTATTTAAGACTAATAAAAGAAAATATTTTTTCACTCAACATGTAATCAAACTCTGGAATTTGTTACCGGAGGATGTAGTAAAGGCTGTTAGTGTAGCCTGGGTTTAAAAAAGGTTTGGATACGTTCCTGGAGGAAAGGTCCATATACCATTATTAAGAAGGGACCCAGGATATCAATGCTTGACCCAGTACAAGCATTGTGGAACCTGTGTCTTTTGGGGAAACTGCTAGGTACATATGACCTAGATTGGCCACCGTTGGAAACAGGATACTGGGCTTGATGGACCTTGGTCTGACCCAGAACGGCATATCTTATGTTCTTATGACCCACATAGTTCAACAGTAGAGCACTTACTCCAGGCAGTAGTAGATAGCAATGTCTTCCTTTGGTTTCTTATTTTGTAATCCATTTTTTTTAGTTGTTTTTCTTTGGAAACAAGCAGGAAGTCGGTCCTCACATATGGTTGACATCGGCACCGATGGAGCCCTCGTGGAAGCATCCCACAGCTTTCAAAGAAAGCCTTTGGGAAATGCTACCACGCATGCGTGGTAGCCTTCCTGCCCAAGGGTGCCATCTTGCTCAGTCTCATTTTTTCCGTGGAGCCCTTCAGACGTTCATCTGGCTTGTCCCCGGAAAAAGTTAATTTTCTTCTGAGTTTCATACTTGCCTCCGGTATCGCACAGGTACTCTTCCTGCCAGCCGACCTTGATGCCTCAGCGTCGAGTTCGGGTCTTTCTGCAGTTTTCTTTGTCTTTAATTTTCTGGCATCTTCGCGCCTTTTTTCCCGACCTGGCAGCCCGGTGAGTCTTTTAACCTCGCGGGGGTACTTTTTTCCCCATGGCTTCCAGCGGCTTTAAGAAGTGTGATCGGAGCTTCCGGTGACGTCATCGGAGTGAATGGTGGAGTAGGATTAAGCTCCGCCATTAAGGCCTGGTAAAGCAGGGGGTAGTAACTCAAAAAAAGCACAAGATCGGTGGTATAATGTGGGGGAACTAGAGGAGGAATCCCCAGAGAACAATCGGCAAAAGAGCAGGCTGCGGCACTCACCCGATGTGCAGGATAAGAGGAGAGTTAGGCATGATCGGACCAACACGTGTCTGGCAGAAGCGGATGATTTGAGAGACTAGGGGCAGGAGGATCCGAGGCGCGTCGGGGCGGCAGCGCCAGAGAATTTGTTTGGCAGCAGAGCAGAGGAGGCGGCGAGAACAGCGGAACGGGGCCGAGTAGCTGGATTGGGTGCTGAGCGGGGCCTGATTGGGAAGCCATGTGGTAGGTGATTGCTGTGATAAGAGGAGCGATCAGACGAGCGGGAAGGGCAAAGCAGATTGAGAGAGAAGATGGTGATGTAACAGCCAGACGGCAGAAGGGCTGCAACGATTAGAAAACTGGAGAAGGACTTGAAATGCTAAGTGAGAGCGGAGGAGACGGTGGATCCGATTTGGAGGGAGAAATCTGCACCCAAGGACGCAATACAAGCAAGAGTCAGCACAGTATAGGGCACAAAGAGGGAAAACAAGTTTAAACTCCTGTTACAATGTAAGCACAGAACAGACTTCTGACTGTGCACCCTTGTTGTATGTAAACCGCACTGATAACAAATAGCGCGGTATATAAAAGTTATAAAATAAATAAATAAATAAATAAAACAAGCAGAAAGAGGGACATCAAGACTGCTTGCAGGTGAGGGGCATACCAGGAGGATTAGACATTCTACTTAATAAAAATAAAGCACCCTAAAACCATAAAATCAATTTGCTGACGCAAGTTAGTGGGTAGCAGCGCTCCCACAAGAGAACAGCTGGAGAATACAGAAGGTGTGCTATACACTGGGAGAGAAAAGCAGAGCCTCTCTTCAATGCAATCAGTGTAGGCACAGAGGAATAAGGAGCATAATTGGATAAAGCTAAGAGTTGTCAGCAAAGAAAAAATTGGCGGAATTTCGCTCAGCACACGGGTCATCATGAGGAGGGAAAGAAGGAAGGTAAAACGGTGGAACAGAGTGCTGGAGCAGGAGGAGGAGATGGAGGGCGAGGAGAGCCCAGGAATGGCTGACATTATTAAAAAGTGGCTTACAGAACTGGAAGAGGCACTCAAGGTGGAAATTAGTAGAGTAAAAAATGAGTTAAGAGACATTACAAACATTCAGACAAGATATAATGGAGCTGGGAGATCGGGTGGAAGAAACAGAGAATCAGTTGGAACAAGGGGAAGTATTGGAAACCATACAAAAAGGATGGGAGGCACTAAAGCTGGCCCAAGAGGAGCTGACGGTAAAAGCAGAGGATTTGGAGGATCGTTCCAGAAGATGCAACATCAGAGTGCGAGGTCTCCCAGAGGACCCCAAATGTAAGAACTGTGATGAAGTAGTTATACAAGTCTTCGGAGCACTCTTAATAGCTGCAGCTCCAGAGGAGGGGGGAGAAGGGGACTCTATACAAATAGAGTGAGCCCATAGATTATTGGGCCAGTAAGAGAGAAGACCGAGAGACATTTTGGTATGTTTGAGCTTGTACAAAATGAAAGACTGCTGGGAGCTGCCCGAAAATTGAGACATTTTAAGTGGAAAGAGCATGATTTGGAACTATTTCAGGATTTATCTCAGGGCACGCTACAACGCAGAAAAGAGATGAAGGAAGTCACAGCCTACTTAAGGAGGGCAGATCTGAGATATAAATGGATGTACCCTTTTGGCCTGCTGATTACCAGTACAAGGGAGGTCGTGGAGAGTGAAGTCAAGCGATGAAGCCTGGAGAGCGCTTAGAGTTCGGATTAACCAACTTTCCAGAGGGTGCAGGAGGTTCAGCTAAATCAACAGACATCAGAGCACCTACTGCCAGGGCGGATAGCCTGTGATGGCATAGAGCGTCAGAAGGTGGCAGGAGACTGGCGAGACTTGCTAAAGGCAGCCAAAGAGAAACAGTGGTGGAAAAAGCAGCCTAGGACATTAAATAATCTCTGTCACAATTTTATCTTATACAGAAGAGGTTGTGGGTTGCTGACTTATGTTTTCACAGAGGGTGTGTTAAGAAGGAGGGAGTGCAACGGGGGAGGTAGGAGGGGATGTGAGGGAGGGGGTATGGGGGCAGAGAGGGATTAGGCCAGGAGGGGGGAGAGGGGGAGAAGAGGGCTCCAATTTTGGGGAAGGTGCAAACAGAGCAAGAGGGGAACGACAGGAGGAGGGGGTAGAGTGAAGGGGAGGATAGGGGGTGAAGCATAAGGCTGGGGGTAGGTCAGTGAGGACCGTGATGGAGGGGGGAGTATGGGGGAGTCTGAGAAGGATGGTGGCTAAAGAAACATAGAAACATAGAAATTTTATCACTGCTACTAAACACATAAATCATTATAACTCTATTTCCACAGCTAGAAGACCTAAGTACCAGATTTATAACACGTTCAATAACACAAATACGATTCAAGAATTTATTACCAGACAATCTCCAAAAATAAACTAGAATTAAACAATGCATACTCAATCTCCCTCTCCTATCAGGATCATACTAATTTGTCTTATTATCCTCACACTGATAAACCTAACGAAATGTATAAGAAATAACTATAAAAGACCAATCCCAATAATACAAAGTACATCACGCTACGACCACCCAATACATCTGTTCAAAAACTGTACCAACCCCAGACCCAAACAATCTAGACTAATTTATATAACAATTGCACCAAAATACAACCCCACACAACCACAACCAACTCATATTCAGAACTACACAACCCTCACCTGCCAACTTATCAATGCAAGATCTATGAGAAACAAACTACCAATCTTTACAGATATTATCAATGATAATAAAACAGATATATCTGTATAACAGAAACTTGGCTCAAAGATACAGACTCAGTATTTATGAACCAACTAAAATCAACTGAATATGAGATCTTCCATACCCACCGCACAAATAAAAAAGGTGGAGGAGTACTTATAATAATAAGGAAAAACCTTAATGCAAAACTAATTTCATCCAATAATATTGATAATATAGACACACTAACTATAAAAATTAAAACCACAAAGATATGTTTAATATATAGACCCCCAGAATACATTACAAACAACACTGATAACCTAATTGAACTACTGGCATCATCCACTGACACAAACCCAATAATACTAATGGGTGATTTTAATCTCCCCTCAACACATAACAACCAACCAAATCACTTCACAGAAGCAGTAAGCAACTTAGACTTCCATCAAATAATAACAGAACAAACACATAAAGGAAAAACACTCGACATGGTATTCCTACCAAACTCACTTCATAACCTATATAACTCCAAAACACTCTCAAACATACCAGTCCCCTGGTCAGACCATTACCTTCTGAAATTTGATATTACCATCCCTGACAACAATCACACTAAACGAACACAACCCCCACAAAATAAGAGATTTAGAAAGTTTAATGAGGAAGAATTCTTAGATCAAATAATTCCTCACCTCACCTTAACACCTACAAATTTGGAAGAAACTATCAAATCCTGGAACAAAACTATCTCACTGGCAGCAGAAAAAAACCTAACCTGTCTCAACATAATAGAAACGACAATATAATTGATAAAAAGGATGCCCCATGGTTCAACATGACACTTAAAAATCTTAAAAGACAACTAAGAATGGAAGAAAGGAAATGGAGGCAAAACAAATCTCCAACAACCTATGAGAAATACATAAATACTCTACACACATATAAAGTAGCAATAGACAATTCTAAGAGAAACTACCACTCTAACTTACTCAATAACTCAATTAACCGACCAAGAGAATTGTTCTGTATAATACAGAAGCTAACAAACAAAACATACAATTCAGATGAAATATCCATAGATATTACCCCACAAGACTTAGCTCAATACTATATCAATAAAACAAAAATACAAACAAATAACCCCTCAACAACACACACTGAAATGAAGCACACAACCTCTCATAACTGGTCCAATTTTAGCCAAATTTCAAAGACCACACTCAAAGCTACCATATCTAACATCAATACAACCACATCATATCTTGACCCATGCCCAGTTGACTGGATAAAAAAGACACTCTCAATACTCTCTCCCTTCATCCTCCCCATGGTTAACATTTCACTAGATGAAGGATACTTACCACCATCACTCAAACATGTTCAAATAAGACCAATACTTAAAAATAAAACACTAGACAAATTATCCCCAAAATCATACAGACCCATATCAAGCATTCCTTTCATGGCCAAACTTATTGAAAAAATAGTTCAAACCCAACTACAGGATTTTATTGACACCTTGAACCTCCTTGACGAACACCAATATGGCTTCCGACCATTCCATGGGGTTGAAACATTGCTAACAGTCCTTTATGACACCTTACTAAGAGGAATTGATGACACAAAACAAGCCTTCATACTAGTATTCCTCGACATCTCTGCCGCATTTGACAGCGTAAACCATATAACAATGCTCAACAGACTTCAACAAATAGGAATTACATCCACTGTCTATAACTGGTTTAAATCCTACTTATCAAACAGAACCCAAACAGTAAGAATTCTTAACCAAACATCCAACACATTCAACCAAACACAAGGCCTCCCACAGGGATCCGCACTATCAGCACTTTTGTTTAACATTTACCTACAACCAGTCAGCAACATCTTTAAACGTCATGGCGTCCATTATCATATCTACGCCGACGATATAATGTTTTACCTACCATTTAAAATCCCACACCCTCCACTACAACAAATAACAGATTGTTTTAAAGAACTAACAATATGGCTCAGCGATCAGAACCTACACATTAACTTCTCAAAAACTGATGTACTATATATTACTAAAAACCAAACATACACACCTCCAAGCACCATCACACTTGATAACCATGAGATCAACATAAAACAAGAAATAAAATGCCTAGGTGTGATACTTGACAATAAGCTTAACATGGATTCACACATAAAATATCTAACAAAAAACATACACTACAAACTTAAGACCTTGAGACAACTAAGACCTTTAATTCACTTACAAGACTTCATAACCATAATTCAAGCTATCATAACCCCACATTTTGATTTTGCAAACTTAATCCTTAATGGCATCACAAAGCAAAACATTAAAAAGATACAACTAACTCAGAACATAGCAGCAAGGATAATAATGAATATAAGTTCAATCGAACATATCACACCGATCTTGGCTGAACTCCATTGGCTACCTATTCACAGCAGAATAAAATACAAGATTCTACTAACTACATTTAAACTAATAAATAACTTAGCGCCATCAGTACTCAATACACTCATCAATTTAGAAATAGATAAAAGATCACAAAGGAGTAGATACACAAACACTATTACAGTACCAAAAGACTACACAAAAGCTAGAAAACAAACCAACATGAGAGCCTTCTCTCATTCAGCACCTATCCTCTGGAATAACCTTCCTGACAACATTCGCCTACTATCAGACATAAAGGAATTTAGAAAAAAACTGAAAACCCATTTATTCTCATTACACTATAACAAAGGAGCAGAAACTAGCCAGACTACACAGAGACACAGGTTAACTAGCAAATACAACCATTATATAACTACGTGCCTTGAAGATTAAATTAATGTTTACACCTACAAGCGATATATGATAATTGTAAATATCTACTATGTACATATGTTCTAATAGTTTAACGTTCTAATAATTTACTGTTTAAATATTATACTGTTACCTGTACCTAGTTCACCTGTTCTATGTAAAATGACTTGGTATGATACTACCCATACCATATAACATAATGTTCATTGTAAACCGCACTTGATACTTGTGAAAGAGCGGTATAGAAATAATTGTTAAATAAATAAATAAAGAAAGAAACATAGAAATATGATGACAGAAAAGACCACATGGCCTATCTAGTCTGTCCTTCCATATCAACAACTACAACAGTCCCCTTTTTACCTTTAGAGATCCTCTGTGTTTGTCCCATGCTTTTTTGAATTCAGTTACTGTCCTCATCTCTACCACCTCCACTGGGAGACTATTCCACGGATCCACTACTCTTTCCGTAAAGAAATATTTCCGCATATCACTCCTGAATCTATCTCCCTTCACCCTCATCGCATGTCCCCTCGTAGCAGAGCTTGTTTTCAATTGAAAGAGGCTCTCTCCCTGAACATTTATGCCACGGAGGTATTTAAACATCTCAATCATATCACCTCTATCCCGCCTTTCCTCTAAGGTGTACATATTGAGATCCTTAAGTCTGTCCTCATATGCTTTATAATGAAGCCCACTAATAATTTTAGTAGCAACCCTCTGCACCGACTCCATCCTGTTCACATCCTTTTGAAGGTGCGTTCTCCAGAATTGCACACCAAACTCCAAATGAGGTCGCACCAAAGACTTATACAGAGGCATTATCACCTCCTTTTTTCTGCTAGCCATTCCTCTCCGTATGCACCCAAGCATCCTTCTAGCTTTTGCTGTCGCCTTTTCTACCTGTTTAACTACTTTAAGATCATCAGACACAACCACGCCTAGGTCCCGCTCTTCTTTAGTGGACAAAAGTACTTCACCTCCTATACTGTATTGCTCCCTTGGATTGCTGCAGCCCAAATGCATGACCTTACATTTTTTAACATTAAATCCCAGCTGCCAAATTGTAGACCATTCTTCAAGCTTAGCTAGATCCCTCCTCATGTTATCTACCCCTTCCTGGGTGTCTACTCTGTTGCAGATTTTGGTATCATCCGCAAAGAGGCAAACCTTACCCGACAGCCCTTCCGCTATATCACTAACAAAGATGTTAAAAAGAATCGGACCAAGGACAGATCCCTGGGGCACACCACTGGTAAAATCCTTCTCCTCAGAGTGAGCTCCATTTACTTGTACTCTTTGTCGCCTCCCACCCAACCAATTTCTAACCCAAGCAGTAACTTTAGGGTCCATCCCTAGGGTGCTCAGTTTGTTTATAAGTCGCCTGTGAGGAACAGTGTCAAAGGCTTTACGGAAATCTAAATACACCACATCTAGAGCTCTCCCTTGGTCCAACTCCCTGGTCACCCAGTCAAAGAAATCAATCAGATTTGTCTGACAAGACCTGCCTCTGGTGAATCCATGCTGCCTCGGATCCTGTAATCCGCTGGACTCCAGAGACCTCACTATTTTCTCTTTCAGCAGCGTTTCCAATAATTTACTCACCACCGAAGTTAAACTAACGGGCCTGTAGTTTTCAACCACATCCTTACTTCCGCTTTTGTGTAAAGGCACCACATGAGCCTCTCTCCAGTCCTTTGGCACCACTCCCGACTCCAATGAGGCATTGAAAAGGTCAGTCAGTGGAGTTGCTAAAACGTCCCCAAGTTCCCTCAGTATTCTAGGGTGTATCCCATCCGGTCCCATCGCTTTGTCTACTTTGTTCGTGAGAAACTAGCTCAACTTACAGTCTTCTGAAAAAAGTTCAAGATGTCCCTCGCTTCTGTTCTTATTTGTGGGTGTTTTCTGAGGTCCTGCTCCTGGTTCTTCATTTGTGAACACAGAACAAAAATATTAAACAATTCCGTTTTATCCTTATCAGCTTCTATATATTCTCCCCCTGCACCCTTGAGTTCGACAATACCACTTTTGCCCTTCCTCTTCTCACTAATATATCTGAAAAATGTCTTTTCCCCCCCCCATTTTATTGCATTGGCTATTTCCTCCTCCTTTTGAATCTTTGCCTTCTTGACTAATTTGCTAGCTTCTCTAAGTTTTTCCAAATACAGATGCCTGTCTTTCTCTCTCTGTGATCTCTTGTATTTCATGAAGGCCTCCCTCTTTTTCTTCACTTGTTTAGCTACTTCCTTCGAAAACCATAGCGGTCTACTGTTCCTTTTGCCTTTATTTACCATTTTAACAAAAAGGTTGGTTGCCTTTAAAATCCCCCCTTTCAGTTTTGCCCACTGTTTTTCTACATCCCCCAGCTGTTCCCATCCCACTAACGACTCCCTGAGGTATTGGCCCATCTTCGCAAAGTTAGTCTTCCTAAAGTCTAAGATCCTCACCTTGGAATGGATTCTAACAGCCCTAGTCCTAATACTGAACCACACCATCTGGTGATCACTGGATGCAAAATGATCTCCCACTACAACATCAGAAAAACTTTCACCATTGGTAAGCACCAAGTCCAGTATGGCCCCTTCATGTGTGGGGTCTGTTTCCAATTGCCTGAATAGTTCTCCCTGTAGAGAATCCAGGATCTCCTTACTTCTAGATGATACTGCAGCAGGAATGTGCCAATCGACATCTGGCATATTGAAATCTCCTATCAGTAGCACTTCCCCTTTCCTAGCAATGCTGCGTATGTCTTCAATTAATTCTGTCCACCTCTTCCTCTTGTGAGGGAGGTCTGTATATCACTCTAATGCAAATAGATTTCTCTTTCCCTCTTTCTAGTTTAACCCACAATGCCTCCTCTCTCCCTTTTAAGCTCTGTAATTCCAAAGCTTTAATAGTAGTTTTTACATATAGTGCCACTCCTCCTCCCCTTCTTCCTACCCTGTCCTTTCTGAATAAAGTATAGCCAGGTATAGTTACATCCCAGTCATGGTTTTCTGTGAACCATGTTTCTGTAACTGCCCCTAAATCCAAGTCAGTCACTCCCACCAAAGCTTCAACTTCAGGTATCCTATTTCCCATGCTACGGGCATTAATACACACTGCTTTCCATATGTGTTACCCCTGTTACCCATTTCCATAAAGGTATTTAATGTATCACCTACCTGGGGGCTTTCTTCACCCATCCCCAACGAATCTAGTTTAAAGCCCTCTTCAGTAGATTAGCCAGTCTACTACCAAAGATGCTTTGACCTCTCTTGGACATATGGATGCTATCTCTGCTTTGCAACCCTTGGAACAGCATACCATGGTCTAGGAAACCAAAACGCTCTGACACCATCCACGCAGCCATGCATTCATCTCCAAGATGCGAGCCTCTCTGCCTTGGCCTTTACCCTCAACAGGGAGGATTGAAGAGAACACCACCTGTGCACCTAACTGCTTCACCCTCTGTCCCAGAGCCATGAAGTCACTTTTGATACGTTCCGAGGTATACCTGGCAGTATCATTTGTTCCAACATGGATTAGCAACATTGGGTAATAGTCAGTGGGCTTGATGAGTCTTGGCAAACTCTCCGTAACATCTTGGATTTTGGCACCAGGCAGACAGCATACCTCTCTGGACATCAAGTCTGGCCGGCAGATGGACGCCTCAGTACCCCTCAGAAGAGTCTCCAACCACCACTACCCTTCGTTTCCTTCTGGTCACTGATTCCGCAACTTTGGGGTACTTGAACTCTGGTTCTTCCCTTTCCCGGGATGCTTTCACCTCATCCACTTCCAGGGCTGCATAATGGTTCTTCAATTCAAGGTCTGGAGAAGTTGGATTGGTGATTTTGCAGGCCCTGGTGACTTGTGTCCAACCATCGACATTCTGTTGGCACCCATCTTCTCCTGTGCTGGAGAGCCTGGTTACTGCAAGAAGCATCTCATCAATGTACTTCTCACTGTCTTGAATGCTCCTCAGCCTTGCCACCTCCTCTCTGAGTTCCTCCACCTGTTTCCTCAGAGCTTCAGCATGCAGGCACCCTACACATGGGACCGGTCCTTCAACTGGCGTTAGGACCTCTGTCTGGACCGAGGCAGAAGCTGTAATGGGGGCAACAGCTTTAGCAATACGATTTTTCCCAGCCATTGTTGTTTTCATGGAGCTTAGGTATCTGTTAGAGCAAAAGAGAGAGATCTACCAAGTACCAGCCGGTTTCGCAGCTGTCCTTTCAGAGAAAAAGCAGTTAAATCTCTTTAATTATATTCAAATGTGCTGGTCCAATTCACTGTGATCTGTTAAAGGGGGAGGTGCCCTATAAAGCAAGACTGCTCACTAGGGGTGGGTGGGAGTCGGGGTGGGTAGGGAGGGAACTAACTCCTGATTAGGTGTTAAGAGTTTCTAAACCTGAGGAGGTTACTGGAGTCAGCAACCTACTGTGCTCAAGTAAAGTTCCCCTAAAACAGCAAAAATGAAAGTAACCTTGCTTTAAAAAATATACACAAAACCCTTTTAAGAGCTCCCAGTCAGAGAGCTAGCAATGTAATAAAAAAACCAAACAAAGAAACCCTCAAATCCTTACTTACTGTTTGAAGTGTGGAGCCCTGGTTAGAAAAGCCTCAAAAGGGCAGGGCACAGGAGCCTTTTATGCAGGCTTCAACTGCACTCAGGAAACAGGCCCACTAACTCCTGATTAGGTGTTGAGTTTCTAAACCTGAGGAGGTTTAGAAACTCTTAACTCCAAGCATCTTTCTAGCTTTTGCCGTCGCCTTTTCTACCTGTTTAGCTACTTTAAGATCATCTGACACAACCACACCTAGGTCCCGTTCTTCTTTAGTGGACAAAAGTACTTCACCTCCTATACTGTATTGCTCCCTTGGATTGCTGCAGCCCAAATGCATGACCTTACATTTTTTAACATTAAATCCCAGCTGCCAAATTCTAAAGGGGCGGGGGCAGGCTGTGGTCTGATAGACAGTTATCTTAGATGGAAGTCAAGTCTCCCTTGAGGAGGGGGGAGGGAGGGAAGGGGGAGATAGGAGTTAAGAGGGGTGGGGCCAGGAGAGAAAGGGAGAAACAAGAAGTAAAGGTGAGTTAAAAATAGTCTCGTTTAATGTAAATAGGAATAAAGGGATCTCCCTTAAAATGGTTCTCTTCCTATATATCTAATAGGTTACAACAAGTATACTTTGACCAAAATCTATCCAATACCTTCCCACAGACACAAGGTATTCCTCAGGGCTCGGCACTGTCTGCCATGCTATTTAACCTATATCTAAGGCCTATCTGCACAATATTCCAAAAACACAAAATTGACTATCATCTATATGCAGATGATATAATGCTGTATACCCAACTCGATATAGGGAGGAGGGAGGAGTAGCCTAGTGGTTGGGGCAAGGTACTTCAGGCCGGAAGGTCGGAGGTTCAAATCCCACTAGAGGACAGCAACCTTGGGCCGGAAGGACTGGGGTTTCTAGTCCCACAGATGCTCCTTGTGGTCTTGGGCAAGCCACTTAACCCTCCATTGCCCATGTTCCCTGTAAGTATTAGTGTATGTGTCTCATATCCCCGTGTGTTAAATGTATCCCCCAATTGTGTTGTGACCGCTTTGATTGAAGGATAAGGCGGTATACAAAACTGTCTAAATAAATAAATAAATAAATATAGGCAACCCAGATTACAGCCCCATTGAAGCTTGTCTCAAAGAAGCACAACAATGGCTCCAAAGTAACAGCATGAATATCAATCATAAAAAAACAGAGATAATGTTTATATCTAAAAACCCAGAATTTATACACCCTCCAACAATCACCCTAAATAACACAGCTTACAACATTAAAAAAGAGCTAGAATACCTAGGTGTCACCCTTGATACAGCACTTAACTTGGAAACCCATCTGAGACTATTAAATAGAACAATCTTCTACAAACTAAGAACCTTACAGCCTTTACGCACCACTATAGAACTTCCAGACTTTAGATCAATAATACAGGCACTCATCACTCCACATTTGGACTATTGTAATGGCATCTTACAAGGTCTCCCTAAAAAAACAACTAACATACTCCAGTTGGCCCAAAATGTAACAGCGCGTATCCTAATGAATGTACCACTCTCGGATCACATCACACCCATACTAAGAGAACTTCACTGGCTACCCATACAAGTGCGCATAAGATACCAAATAATTACAACATTCAAATTAATACACAATATTGCCCCATCCTACCTTGCCACACTTATTAAAACTCAACCTCCCGACAGAAAAAGACAGACACAATTTAAATACACTACAAATTCCACCTTCTATCTGCAAAGTAAAAATGAACACCAGCAATAGAGCATTCACATACTTAGCGCCCACACAATGGAACAAACTAACCCGACACACTAAGAGCTAACAAAGACCTCTTATCATTCCGGAAAAACCTTAAAACACACCTTTTTCAAGAATACTACAATCAGTCCGAAATAACATAGAGCAAAATTTACACACGAAACAAATTTGATGAAGTGTAACACATCCATTATCATATAAAATTACAAACTACCACTGAACTAACTGTAAATCCTACATGTATGTAATTCATATACTGTATCAATTCAAATACATTGTATATAGTTTTTAACCATATGTATCACCATATGTGTTCCCTTATTATGTAAATAGTTTGAGTTATGAAGTTAATGTTACCTTTTTTACATGTTCAATGCTCCCCACTACTGTTTTATGTAAACTGCTAATTTTTGTTTTATGTAAACTGCTAACTTTGCAGAGTTAAATGTTTAATGTGAACCGCTGCTGATCACTGGAAGGAGCGGTATAGAAATGAATTAAAATAAATAAATAAAATAAATAAATAAAGGGGCTTAATTCCCCATTTAAACGACAAATATTGTATTCAGAAATTACACGCCAGAAGGCAGCGATAGTGATGATACAGGAAACGCATTTGACAAGAGCAACTGAGTGCCTGGTTAAACCCAAGGGATGTGGAGTATGTATACATGCATCTAACACAGTGGAAAAGAAAAAAAGGAGGGGTTGCCATATTATTTGACACAAAGTTAAAGATGCAATTACAAGTGACTGTGCGGGACTAAGAGGGGAGATATGTGTTGGTGTGTTTAAAGATGGGAAATGAATGGTATTTCATAATGAATGTAAATGCGCCCACAGGGGCACAACTTGAATTCTGGACAAAACTGAATGAGGAGGTGGGCAAATTGGGGGAGGGTATTCTAATCTGTGGAGGTGATTTTAATTTAACATGGAACCCGGCTAGGGATGCCTCAGGAAACCGAGAGGGTAAAAGGGCGGATAGGAATAGATATCACAGCTTTGTAACGCAGCAATCCTTGATCGATGCCTGGAGATTCCAACACCCAGGGAAGAGACAATTCACTGATTTCTCGCCAGCCCATGGCTCATACTCTAGAATCGATGCAATCTGGATCTCGAAGGAGGTGGGGGGTAGGATTAAAGGGGCGGAGATGGACTCAATTACATAGTCAGACCATGCACCAATTGAGGTAAGGTTGAGGATGGAGGGAGAGGGGAAAGGCTTACAGTTCTGGAGGCTTAATGAGTCATTTATTGGAAGATGGGAGGGTAAGAGAGGACATTGAAAGAGACGAGGGAATACTTTAAGTGGAATGATAATGGGGAGGTTGCTTGGGGAGGGGTGTGGGATGGCTATAAGGCAGTGGTGAGAGGAATTTTAGTGAAATGGGGGGCACGGAAACGGAAGGAAAGGGAGGGAAGAGAGAATTGAGAGAATGGTTGGTGGAACTGGAAGAGCTAGATGTTTAGGGGCATTATGGTGCTACTAGAGATCAGGTGTTGGCTATATGAGCCCAGATGAATGAGATGCAGGCAGAAAGGATAAGGCATCAGATGCAACATTTGAGGCAGGAGTTTTTTGTGGGAGGTAATAAAGTGGGGAGATATATGGCGCAAAAATTGAAACGGAATTGTGTTCTCACATCATGGGAATTCGAACTCAGGAAGGGGGGATGGTAACTAAGGATGGGGAGATTAGGGAAGCATTTAGGGAATATTACCAGGGGTTGTACAAAGTAAGGGACCCCCCACAGAGGGAGAGAGTATACCGAGTTATCTGGACTCCCTAACATTGCCCAAAATTGAGGAGGGGGAACAAGAAGAGATTAGTAAGGCCATAAGAGGGGAAGAGGTGCAGAGGGCGATAAGACAGATGAAACCAGATAAGGCACCGGGATTGGATGGATTAACAGCGCGATTCTACAGAAGATTTGGAGAGCTCTTAAATGCGCCATTCTTGAGATTATTCAATCTACCGAGGGAGGGGAGGCGTGTTAGCGGGTATGATGGGGTGGGTGGGAATAACCATAATACACAGAGGGGAAAGATCCACAAGAATGTTCATCATATAGACCGATATTGCTGCTGAATTTAGATGCCAAACTGTTAACTAAAATACTTGCCACATGCTTAAATAAGATAATAGGGAAGCTGATACTTTGTGACCAGGCGGGATTTATGCCTGGGAGACAGGTAGCCGATAATATCAGGAAAATATTGAATATGATATGGTCCATTGAACAAAGTGGGGAGGGGGCCTTGCTCTTGTCACTGGATGCGGAAAAGGCTTTTGACCAGCTGTTGTGGCCCATTCTCTTTACAGTAACGGAAAGAATGGGGCTGGGGAAAGGTTTCATAAACTGGGTAAAAGCACTGTATCATCTGAAAGTCTTGTCAGGGTTAATTGGGCATATTTGGGGTTTTTTGGGCAGGGGAGGGGAAACAGACAGGGATGCCCTCTATCACCGCTACTCTTTGCAATATCACTGGAACCCTTGGTGCAGAGGGTGCGAGAACGGGCAGATGTAATGGGAATACAGGTTGGGAGGAGTGAATACAAAATATACTTGTTTGCGGACAATATCATAAGAACATAAGATATGCCATACTGGGTCAGACCAAGGTCCATCAAGCCCAGTATCCTGTTTTCAACAGTGGCCAATCTAGGTCATATGTACTGTCAAAGCCCTCACCACTCGCCTCTAGTTTTAGAGGGGCGTGGTGATTGGAGGAACCTTCCCCTATCAGCCTTAGCAGCCTATCTCCTTTTGGTGTCTTCTGGGAAATGTAGTACTGCTAAGATGTGTTTGTACCTCAGGTAGAAGGTTGTAGTTAAGGCCACCAAGATAAGGCATATAACAGAAAATTTATTTCGCACAAAAAGATTCAAAGTACCAGATACAGGATTATTTCAATAGGATTTGCTCAAGGTACAGCAGATGGTTGGCAAAGTAAACAAAAGAACCCAAAAATGTTTGTTTAAAGTCTGTTTACTTTCAGAAACACAGCCTTTGATAGCAAGGCTGCCACCTTCCTTTTAGTCCTTGCTAATTACAGCATAAAGTCCAAACAAGCTTAATCTTCTGTGGCAGTTTGGCTTCTATCAGCCTCAATTCTTTCCTACAGGAGCTCTCCAGATCAACCAACAGTAAGGATTTAAGGGTTTGTTTTATTATATTAAATTGTTAGCTCTCTGACTGGGAGCTCTTAAGTTTTCTTTTTGTTTTTGGTACATTTTTAAAGCAAGGTTACTTTCTTTTTGGTGCTTTAGTGGGACTTTCCTTGAGCAGAGTAGGTGGTTGAACTGCTAACACCTAATCAGGTGTTAGTTCCCTCCCTACCCACCCCGACTCCCACCCACCCCTAGTGAGTAGCCTTGCTTTATAGGGCACCTCCCCATTTGACAAAGCACAGAGAATTGGACCAGCACATTTTGAATATAATTAAGGAGATTTAACTGCTTTTTTCTCTGAAAGGACAGCTGGGAAACTGGTTGGTACTTGGTAGATCTCTCTTTTTTTGCTTTAACCTAAGCTTCACGAACAGAACAATGGCTGGGAAAAATCGTATCGCTAAAGCTGTTGCCCCCGTTACAGCTTCTGCCTCGGTCCAGACAGAGGTCCTAATGCCAATTGAAGGACCGGTTCCATGTGCAGGGTGCCTGCATGCTGAAGCTCTGAGGAAACAAGTGGAGGAACTCGGAGAGGATGTGGCGAGGCTGAGGAGCATTCAAGACAGTGAGAAGTACGTTGATGAGATGCTTCTTGCAGCAACCAAGCTCTCCAGCAGAGGAGAAGATGGGTGCCAACAGAATGTCCATGGTTGAACACAAGTCACCAGGGCTTGCAAAATCACCAATCCAACTTCTCCAGCCCTTAAACTTGAAGAATCATTATGCAGCCCAGGAAGTGGAGGAGGTGAAAGCATCCTTGGAAAGGGAAGAACCAGAGCTCAAGTACCCCAAAGTTGCAGAATCAGTGACCACAAGGAAACGAAGGGTAGTGGTGGTTGGAGACTCTCTTCTGAGGGGTACTGAGGCGTCCATCTACCGACCAGACTTGATGTCCAGAGAGGTATGCTGTCTGCCTGGTGCCAAAATCCAAGATGTTACGGAGTGTTTGCCGAGACTCATCAAGCCCACTGACTATTACCCAATGTTGCTAATCCATGTTGGAACAAATGATACGGCCAGGTATACCTCAGAACGTATCAAAAGTGACTTCATGGCTCTGGGACAGAGGGTGAAGCAGTTAGGTGCACAGGCGGTGTTCTCTTCAATCCTCCCTGTTGAAGGTAAAGGCCAAGGCAGAGAGGCTCGCATCCTGGAGATGAATGCATGGCTGCGTGGATGGTGTCATCGAGAGCGTTTTTGGTTTCCTAGACCATGGGATACTGTTCCAAGGGTTGCAGAGCAGAGATGGCATCCATCTGTCCAAGAAAGGTCAACGCGTCTTCAGTAGTAGACTGACTAATCTACTGAAGAGGGCTTTAAACTAGATTCATTGGATGGGTGAAGAAAGCCCCAGGTAAGTGAAAGCCCCCAGGTAGGTGATATCCATTTCCATAAAGTTATTTAAATGTAACAGGGGTAACATATGGAAAGCAGTGTGTATAAATGCCTGTAGCATGGGAAATAAGAGCCCTGATGTTGAAGCTTTGGTGGGAGTGGCTGACTTGGATTTAATGGCAGTTACAGAAACATGGTTCACAGAAAACCATGATTGGGATGTAACTATACCTGGCTATACTTTATTCAGAAATGACAGGGTAGGAAGTAGGGGAGGAGGAGTGGCACTATATGACCTGGTGAAAAGTGGGATATAAATACAGTTAAATAAATAAAAACTACTATTAAAGTTTTGGAATTACAGTGCTTAAAAGGGAGAGGGGAGGTATTGTGGGTTAAACTAGAAAGAGGGAAAGAGAAATCTATTTGCATTGGCATGATATACAGACCTTCCTCACAAGAGGAAGAGGTGGACAGAGTTAATTGAAGACATGCGCAGCATTGCTAGTAAAGGGGAAGTGCTACTGATAGGAGATTTCAATGTGCCAATCAACATCTGGCATATTGAAATCTCCTAACTGCTGCAGTATCATCTAGAAGTAAGGAGATCCTGGATTCTCTACAGGGAGAACTATTCAGGCAATTGGTAACAGACCCCACATGTGAAGGGGCCATACTGGACTTGGTGCTTACCAATGGTGAAAGTGTTTCTGATGTAGTGGGAGATCATTTTGCATCCAGTGATCACCAGATAGTGTGGTTCAGTATTAGGATTAGGGCTGTTAGAATCCATTCAAAGGCCGAGGATCTTAAATTTAGGAAGACTAACTTTGCGAAGATGGGCCAATACTTCAGGGAGTCGTTAGTTGGATGGGAACAGCTGAGGGATGTAGAAAGACAGTGGGAAAAACTGAAAGGGGATATTTTAAGGGCAACCAACCTTTTTGTTAAAATGTTAAATAAAGGTAAAAGGAAAAGGAGACCGCTATGGTTTTCGAAAGAAGTAGCTGAAGAAGTGAAGAAAGAGGGAGGCCTTTATGAAATACAAGAGATCACAGAGAGGAAGACCGGCATCTGTATTTGGAAAAACTTAGAGAAGCTAGCAAAGTAGTCAAGAAGGCAAAGATTCAAAAGGAGGAGGAAGTAGCCAATGCAATAAAATGGGGGGATAAGACATTTTTCAGATATATTGGTGAGAAGAGGAAGGGCAAGAGTGGTATTGTCAGACTCAAGGGTGCAGGGGAGGAATATGTAGAAGCTGATAAGGATAAAGTGGAATTGCTTAACAAATATTTTTGTTCTGTGTTCATAGATGAAGCACCAGGAGCAGGACCTCAAACACCCACAAAATCGGAACAGAAGCAAAGGACATCTTGAACAATTTTCAAAAGACTGTGTTCGTGAGAAACTATCTCAACTTAAAGTAGATGGGACTGGATGGGATACACCCGAGAATACTGAGGGAACTTGGACGTTCTAGCAGCTCCACTGACTGACCTTTTCAATGCCTCCATCAGCATCCACTAGTCGTCTATGTAAAGAAAGGTGTGCGCAGAGCTGAGCCACAACCACTGCTAGATATTCTGTGAACACTCTGGGAACAGATAAAAGGCCAAAGAGCAGGACCTTGTACTAGAAAGATTCTGAAATGTGCAATTGCAGAAATTTCCAGTGATTTAGGTAGTTGGTATGTGGGTGTAAGTATCCTTCAAGTCTAGGGAAGCAAGCCAAATTGTATTGAGCCAGAAAAGGTAACATCCTGGAAATTTTATCACCCTAAATGTCTGTTTTGATATAAAAACATAAAAACATAGAAACATGACAGCAGATAAACACCATACAGCCTGCCCTTCCATACCAATTACTGAAATCCACAGTCTTTTTTTCCCTTTAGAGATTCTGTGTTTGTCCCATGTTTTCTTGAAAGTAGATACAGTATTTGCTCCCGTTACCTCCACTGGAAGACTATTCCATACTTTCCATAAAGAAATATTTCCAAAAATTACTCCCAAGTCTGTCCTTTGGCCTTCATTCTATGCTCTCTCGTTGCAGAGTTTTAAGCTTGCCCCCATATGCCTTATGACAAAGCCCACTGACCATTTTGAGTGTCACCCTTTGCACCGGCTATTCTGTTAATAGCCTTTTGAAAAAATAGGTGTGGCCTCCAGAACTGCATACAATACTCTAAATTAGGTCTCAAAGGCTTATACAGAGGCACCATCACCTAACTGCTAGCCATTGCTTTCTCGGTGCACCCAAGCATCCTCATGGCTGTTACCACTGCTTTTTCTACCTGTTTAGCTACCATAACCCTTTCAGACCTGAATGTTTTCACAGACACCATATTTGTATTTATTGATATAGAGATATATATAGATATATATATATATGTGTGGAGTGGAGGAGTGGCCTAGTGGTTGGGGCAAGGTACTTCAGGCCGGAACGTCAGGGGGTTCAAATCCCACTAGAGGACAGCAACCTTGGCCTGGAAGGACTGGGGTTTTTAGTCCCGCAGGTGCTCCTTGTGGTCTTGGGCAAGCCACTTAACTATTTTACAGGAAACATGGGCTATAGAGGGTTATCTCCAAGTTATAATGCCCTGTTCAATGTAAACCGCACTGATGTTATAAGATCAGAAAAACAAATCACCCCTAGGTCCCACTCTTGTGGACAGAAACACTTCCACCTTTATACTGTACCACTCCCTTGGACCTTTGCAGCTCAAATGCATTATAAATGCAAATATAGCTGAATTGTTTATTCCCCATTTCTTTAATATTCTAATTAAAGTCAACTGACTAATAGTTTGTGCTCCCTGTAAACAGCTTTGATTCATTGATTAGGCTGTATAAACAAATAAAATAAATGCACCATCCTTCTTTTGTTTTAGCATTAAATCTTAGTTGCGAAATTTTCAACCATTCCTCAAGCTTCTCTAGATTCCTCCTCATGTTGCCTATGCTTCTTGGGCATCTACTCTATTGCAGATTTTGGTATCATCAAACCAGCAGGAGAGAAGGTATCCGCAAGGGAGGCAAAAAAGACAGGAGCGGAATACCAGAAACCAGGCCTGACACAGAGAAATGAGTTTAGGCCAAGAAGCTTTATTGGTAGACCCAACTTAAAAGGTTTTGGCCTGAGGCCTTCTTCAGTAATATAAATAAAAAGGTTAAAAATGACACATACATGTCAGCATCATATTCCACCACAGATGTGTGATTGTGCATCCTAACATTAAAAATTATATCAACCAAAGTGTGTATGAACTCTATATGAGTATGTTGTAAATCAATTTATATATAAAGGGTAACCATAAAAGGGAATACATTACCACAAAAGAAAAACAGACCGTGTAAAGGGAGCAAAACATTCTTCCCAATTTGCATAAAGTAAAAGAAACCCAGTTATCACAATGAGCAAACCATCCAGTAAAGTACTTAGAAAATGATGCATGGATCACAAAAATATCAAACTGACTGACAAAAAACAGAAACACATAATTGCAAATAATATGTCTCATATATACCCTAACATCAAAAATTGTATCTACACAGATATATTGCAAAATGGGACTCTTCAAAACGTGAAATATGCACGACTATAAACACTGGGAAGAAAAAGCATGAGTAATAAAAGAACTAAGAGTTACAATCCAATTCTACTACTGATACAATGTAGAGATATGTGCAATCCAATCCAATCCAAATGTGACCGGGGAAAACCACTGTTTAAAGAAATATCTCCTAAGTCTAAACATTATCAACTAATAGAGAAACGATACAACAAAAGGCAATGAAACCGATCAGGAGGCAAGAGTGCACCAGGGCCATAAAGGTCAAAAGAAATATTAAAACATAAGTAAATTCCAGAGGTGGTTTGTAGCCAACTATTTAAAGGAGGGTAGTGTGGGTGAGCCTAACATGATAGGAGAAAAATGGACAAACAAGGGGAGAATCTAATATCAACGCAATCTCTTCTCCCATTAGGAACATGATTGGTAACAAACAGACTGACTGTAAAAGGGGGAAGGCAATGGAAGTGGGGGTGTACTATCGAGCGCCTGGCCAGAATGACCAAATGGATGATGAAATGCTCAAAGAAATCAAGGAAGCTAATTAATGTCACAGCACAGTAATAATAATGGGTGATTTCAACTACCCCGATATCGACTGGGTCAGTGTCACGTCAGGACATGCTAGGGAGATAAAGTTCCTAAATGAAATAAATGACTGCTTCTTGGAGCAGCTGGTTCATGAACCGACCAGAGTGGAAGCCATATAAGACCTAGTCCTTAGTGGAACACCAGATCTAGTGCAAGAGATAAGGTTGTTGGAGCCACTTGGCAATAGTGATCATAGCATGATCGCCTTTGATTTAATTAGTGGAGGAGGGATAGTAAGGAACAACACACCTTTTAACTTTCGAAAGGGAGACTATGATAAAATGAGGAAAACAGTTAAGAAAAAACTAAAAGGAGCAGTTGCAAAGGTTAAAGACGTACATCAGGCTTGGCTGTTGTTGAAAAATACTATCTTGGAAGCCCAGACCAGCTGTATTCCACGCTTTAAGAAAAGTGGAAGGAAGTCCAAAAAACTGCCAGCATGGTTTAAAGGTGAGGTCAGAGAGGCTGTTGCCAAAAAAGCATCTTTCAGGAAACGGAAAAAAGAGCCAAATGATGAACCCTGGAAACACCACAAGCACTGGCAAGTCAAATGCAAGGCATTGATAAGACAGGCAAAGGGAGAATTTGAGAAGAAGCTTGCTGCGGAAGCAAAAACGCGAAGTAAAGACCTTTTCAAGTACATTCGTAGCAAAAAACCTGTGAGAGAGTCAGTTTGTCCATTGGATGATAAAGGGGTTAAAGGAGCACTAAGAGGCGACAAGGCAATAGCGGAGAGACTGAATGAATTCTTTGCTTCCGTCTTTACTGAGGAAGATGTAGGGATGTTACCCATGACTAAAGTGGTATTTAAAGGTGCAGAAGAATTGAAGGAAATATCGATACATCGGGAAGATGTATTACAACTATTAGATACCACCTGGGCTGGATGGTATACATCCAAGGGTGTTGAAAGAACTGAAGTATGAGATTACAGACCTGCTATTAGTAATCTGTGAACTATCATTAAAATCATCTCTAATACCTGAAGATTGGAGGATCGCCAATGTAACACCAATTTTTAAAAAGGGTTCCAGGGGTGATCCGGGAAACTACAGACCGGTGAGCCTGACATCAGTACCGGAAAAATGGTAGAAACCATCAAAGAATAAAATTACTCAGCATGTAGTGTCACCAGCTCTCCTTAAACCCCCGTATATAAGTGTGTAGAGGTTAAGTGAGTGGGTCTTCCCCACTGAAGCAGCTACTTTACAAATCCTGAAGCTGGGCTTTTAGGGAAATGTAGTCCCTTCACCGAATCAATGAGGAGCAGTTGTGGAAAAGTGGTTTTAAGCAACCAAAGGATTTTATTTCCCCTCCCGGGGTGGATTTCACCATGAACAAAGTAACACAAACCAGGTATTTACTGACATAAGGACAAATCAAAGGTTCTTTAACAGAAAAGGCTTACTTCAGCAATAAACAGGTTGATATCTAGCATTCCAACATAACAATGCTGTTTCTTCACAGCTCTCTGCTTTCCAATGCTAGTAGTGCTGTACTTTCTCTTTCAAAACATGCCTTCAGCGTAATGAGATTATTTCACTAGCAAGCGATATCGTACAGTCCATGATATCTTCATCAATATTCACACACTCAGGTTCAAAGTCCATTAACTCTTCCTGGCTAGAAGGAAATGTTTGTAACGGCAATCCTGATGCAACGCCCTTTCCAACTGCTTCAGGTTTCACCTGATATTCCTGAGTTAAATACTGGCTTTTACAAACGTTATCAGCACAGGTATTCTCTTCCCAGCTCCAACCCTCTGGGTAAGTACAGTCACTAACTATTTTTATACCAGCCTTTTGGCTTACCTTTTAGCCTAGCTGGTGGAGGTTTTCTTTGTGGCTTTGTACTGGCTGTAGGTTCCCAACCTAAGCCTTGCACAGAAGATTTCACTTGCCTTCTTGGCTTCCTTTCACTTCTGTGTTCCCCTGGATACTGCAGGTAATCCACTCTGCCCTTATTATATCTTTCCCTTGGGGTTTCTTTTCTTTTCCTGAAGAAAGACTCTGTCTCACCCTTCCACAGAGACTCTGGCTTTTTCCTGGCACTGCTGTCTTCACCGTAGCTCTCATTAGCTTCCTTATCCAGCACACATAACTCATCCACTTCTCCTTCTTCTAACTCCTCTTCTAACTCCATAAGCTCCACTGAACTCTCTTTATCAGGGTGAATTCTAGGGCAGTGCTCAACTCCACCCCCTAGCAGGTGTCCTGCATTAGCTCGTGACTCATTCCCTGAATGGTAGCAAGGCGTTTCTCTTGCCTCTGTGCTTGGTTTTTGGACTTTTCCACTTTTCTTAATGTGTGGAATACAACTGGTCTGGGCTTCCAGGATAGTATTTTTAAACAACACCCAAGCTTGATGTAAGTCTTTAACCTTTGCAACCGCTCTTTTTAGTTTTTCTTAACTATTTTCCTCATTTTATCATAGTCTCCCTTTTGAAAGTTAAAAGGTAGTACTGTGGATTTCCTTAATAGCCCTCCTCCACTAATTATATCAAACGGGATCATGCTATGATCACTATTGCCAACTGGCCCCCAACACCCTTATTTCTTGTACCAGGTCTGGTGTTCCACTAAGGACTAGGTCCAATATGGCTTCCCCTCTGGTCGGTTCATGAACCAGCTGCTCCAAGAAGCAGTCATTTATTTCATCTAGGAACATTATCTCCCTAGCATGTCCTGCCATGACACTGACCCAGTTGATACCGGGGTAATTGAAATCACCCATTATTATTGTGCTGTGACTTTTGTTAGCTTCCCTGATTTCTTTGAGCATTTCATCATCCATTTGTTCCTTCTGGCCAGGCGGTCGATAGTACACCCCCACTGCCATCACCTTCCCCTTCATACATGGAATTTCAATCCATAGAGATTCTACAGCAAATTTTGTTTCCTGCAAAACTTTAATCCTTTCTGACTCAATGCCCTCTCTAGCATAGAGCACAGCCCCTCCACCAATTTGATCAGTTCTATCATTACGATATAGTTTGTAACCAGGTATCACAGTGTCCCACTGGTTATCCTCCTTCCACAATGTCTCAGATTCCAATCATATCTAACCTCTCATTTAGTGCTATATCTTCTAACTCTCCCATCTTATTGTTTAGACTTCTAGCATTTGCATATAAGCATTATAGAGACTATTTTATTCATATTAATCTGGCTATGAAGAAAAGCTTAAAAGGTTAGGGTTCTTTAACCTGGAAAAGAGACGGCTGAGGGGAGATATGATTGAAGTTTATAAATTAATGAACGGAGTGGAACGGGTAAACGTAGATCGATTGTTTACCTTAACAGTATATAGAAAGACTAGGGGACATTCAATGAAGCTACAGGGTAAACTATTTAAGACTAATAAAAGAAAATATTTTTTCACTCAACGTGTATTCAAACTCTGGAATTTGGTACCGCAGGATGTAGTAAAGGCTGTTAATGTAGCTGGGTTTAAAAAAGGTTTGGACAAGTTCCTGGAGGAAAGGTCCATAAACCATTATTAAGAAGGGGCCCAGGATATCAATGCTTGAACCAATACAAGCATTGTGGAACCTGTGTCCCTTGGGGAAACTGCTAGGTACATATGACCTAGATTGGCCACTGTTGGAAACAGAATACTGGGCTTGATGGACCTTGGTCTGACCCAGTATGGCATATCTTTTATGTTCTTATGTCTGTTAACAAACAAATAAATATTGTGGAGCAATGAGTAGCCGCAATTTCAAAAGCAAAACAAGGAATAATACCAGAAAGAGAACAAGGCGAAAAATTCGCCATGATTAAAAGCAAAAAGGTACACATAAGCACATATACAAAAAAGGATATGTACTACAAATAAAGGAGCAAAATCAATTTATAAAAAAAGCTAATCTAGACAAGGCATAAAAAGGACTTCTAAAAGAGCATAGCAGGCAAGTGGAGCAGGAATGTAATATTATCTGAATGTCTTCTCAAGATAAAAACGGATATAAAACAAAACAAACATAATTACAATAGTATTGCCGCTAACTTAAAAAACATAAAAGCCTACTTCAAAGGAGAAACGTATAATAGAATTAATCAATCCTAGGCGAACACACTTGTAATCACATTGTGCTTGCAAAAAAATGTGTAAAAATAGTGCCTCTTAAAAACCAGCAATCCAAGAAAGAATCACAAATACGTGCACCAACTGGATCATAAAAACATGATTACATAATTTGCAGGACAATAAATAAATATGGATAGAGTCTAAAAACAAAAAGAAAATGAATTAAAAGCATTGCTGACACTGGTGCTATAGACGGGAAACCGCCACACTAAAACAAGGGAGATATTTAAATTGCATCAAGGTGCCATCCGCTGAACAACGTGAATGCAAACAGCCGAAGTGAGAACGTATTCAAGGCAAAAAAAAGGACATGAATGCAAAAGAGTTGCTTTTTAAACAGACACCATAAAAAAACTTTTGAGAAAAGAGGAATTAAATAAAGTGCTGATTAAGCACCTCTTATTGTATACTGCTAACATAAAAAGTCAAAAAACAATATACCCTAAGTAAAATCAGAGATCAGAAGAAAATCATCAAGTTGAAAGCAACTAGACTAGGCTTAAAAACGAAATTGTAGCATAAAAGTACAGATCAAACGATCGGTATGGGCAGAATCTAAAAAGCAACCGAGTGAAAAGTCAAGCACAAACATTACCAGCGTTGTTGCTATAGGCGGGAAAACGCCACGCAGGAGCAGAAGAGATATTTAAATTAAATCAGGAGAGCATCTACTTGCCAAGGTGGATTGACAGACAGGAAGGGGGAGGGGGGATAGGGGAGGAGGGAGGGGAAAGAGAGAGGGGGGGGGGAAGGGAAAGATAAGAGAAAAAGTGTCAATAATGTAACAAAGTCCTTCCAAATAGAATAAAAAACCACTAATAGTGTATTAATACTGAGAAAATTGTAGCTGATGAGAAACCAAATGTAAAATGAAGATATCCAGATAAGAACATACCTAAAGATATAATGAAATTGTTGGCAGAGCAAGTGTCCAAAAAGAAACAAAGAAATAAAACATAGGACAATATAATACAAATGCACTCACAAAAATGAATATGAAATCAGGTCTTACCTGCTAATTATCTTTCCTTGAGCTTTCTCCGGGCCAGTCCAGGGACAGGTAGGGTTGTCAATCCTCTATAGCAGCTGAGGACTGAAGACTTCAAGTTTTCTTGAGAGGTGAAGCCACTCCCCCTGAGGGTAACCCAGCAGTCTTCTTATGACAAAGCAACTAAAAGAAATAACTGAAAATACCAGATTAACCCTTTAACAACTGATAATGTTCCATAGTCCTTGAAAAAAGCAGAAGCCATCAAAGGGGCTCCTATATATATATATTTTTTTTAACTAGCATAACATAATAATAGTCTGTACTGAATGAAATCTGAAAGCCCCAATTATGACCTCTCTCACGGACGAATGCCTTAAAATGGTCTAGTTCTGTAGGATACAAACAAAAAAGGCCTACAAACCGCAAGAGGTGGGACCCTGGACTGGCCCGGAGAAAGCTCAAGGAAAGATAATTAGCAGGTAAGACCTAATTTCATATTCCTTATCGCTTCTCCGGGCCAGTCCAGGGACAGGTAGGGCAGTACCAAAGCAGTACCTAAACACGGGAGGGACCCGCGAGTCCTGCGATAAGAGTCGAGGCCCCCAATTTCGCATCGTCCCGGGCTTGAACATCCAATCTGTAATGCTTGGTAAAAGAATGCAACGAAGACCACGCTGCCGCTCTGCAGATATCTATTGGCGTTACAAAAGCAAACTCCGCCCAGGAAGTGGCTAGAGCTCGAGTAGAATGAGCCCTTAAACCAACCGGTGGCGAAAGCCCCTTAGCAGTGTAAGCTGCTACAATAGCACAGCGAACCCAACGAGCTATGGTGGATTTAGAGGCTGGTTGACCCTTACGAGACCCGGCGTATTGGACAAAGTCTATCCGTTTTCCGAAAGGGTTTGGAAACCCGCAGGTACGTATGTAAGACCCTGCCAAGATCCAAGCGCTTGAGCGCACGATCCATGGGAGAACTGGAAGTATCAGTAAACACGGGCAAGGCTACCGCTTGATTAACATGGAAAACAGACAATACTTTAGGTAAATAGGAAGGTACGGTTCGTAGCAACACCCGTTCTGGCAGAAATTGAAGATAAGGCTCCTGGCAAGACAAAGCCCGCAAGTCGGAAATCCAGTGAGCCAAACACAAAGCGACTAAAAAAGCCGTTTTCCAGGAACACTCACGGATATCACGAGAGCTGAGTGAAGCTAAGGACGACTGGGAAAAAGCCTCCAAAACCACGTTCAAATCCCATGGAGGAACTATGGGTCGCACTGGAGGACGGAGTATCTTTGCTGCCCGTAAAAAACGTTGCACATCGAGAAGCGCCGAAAGACGGTGATGCTGCACTGAGCCCCGAAAACAAGCAAGCGCGGCTATATGAACCTTAAGGGTACTGAGAGCCAAACCTTTGTCTAAGCCATGCTGAAGGAAAAGGAGCAGCTGAGGCAAGGTAGACGACATAGGAGGAACATTGCGCTGTCCACACCATAATTCAAACAGACGCCATACGCGCACATATGCTAGAGAGGTCGTCGGTCTTTTAGACCAAAGCAAGGTGTCTACAACGGAATCTGCATAGCCTTTGCGCTTTAAGCGAGCCCTCTCAAGAGCCAAGCCCGTAAGTAAGAAGCGATCCACCCTGGGCATGAGAATCGGTCCCTGATGTAACAGATTGATGCGAATCGGAAGAGGCCAAGGCAGAGCTATGAGAAGCCGAACGAGATCGGCATACCAGGGACGACGAGGCCAATCTGGTGCAATGAGAATTACCATCCCGCGGTGGTGCGCTATCCGCTGGATGACTCGACTCAACATTGGCCAAGGAGGGAAAACGTACAATAGGGAGTCCAGCGGCCACGGTTGAACGAGAGCATCGAGCCCCTCGGACATGTGTTCTCTGCGTCTGCTGAAGAACTGGCTGGCCTTGGCATTGGAGGACGACGCCATCAGATCCATCACTGGATGCCCCCAACGCAAAGTCAGCTCGTGATAAACTGCCGCGTTCAGTTCCCATTCTCCAGGATCGAGGACATTGCGGCTGAGATAATCGGCTTGCACATTCTCCTTGCCAGCGACATGTGCTGCTGAGATCGCTATGAGATTGGATTCTGCCCAAACCATTAATTCTTGACATTCGGTCAGGAGGGCGAGAGACTTGGTGCCGCCTTGACGATTGATATAAGCGACTGTCACTGCATTGTCGGAGAAAATCTTGACCGCAGTGCCCTTGAGCAAGTCCGCGAAGCGCAGTAGGGCGAGACAAGCTGCTCGCAGCTCCAGATGATTGATCGACCACGAACTCTCCTCGGGAGACCACGAACCCTGAGCGACCCGTGCCTGACAGTGAGCTCCCCAGCCCGAGAGACTGGCATCGGTGGTAACCAATACCCACGAGGGCTCCTGCAAAGGAATTCCCGCCGTAAGATGTTCCGGAACTAACCACCACTGCAGACTGTGCCACACCTGTTCTGGACAGGAGAGGCGCTGCGAGAGTGGGTGAAGTTGCGGCGACCATCGGGAAAGAAGCGCCTGCTGTAAGGGTCGCATGTGGGCTTTGTCCCACGGGACCAGATCCAGTGCCGCCGCCATGGACCCCAAGAGCTGCAAGTAGGTCCATGCCGACGGAGCTGGTAGACACAGAAAAGCTTGAACCTGCAGATCGGGCAAAAAGACCGCCCCTTGCGCTGTGTCGAAACAGGCTCCGAGATAAGTTAGCTGCTGCACTGGGACCAAATGACTCTTGGAGTGATTGATCACCCAACCGAGTTGTTCGAGAAGCCGAACTACGCGAGCTGTCGCCGTCACTGAAACTGCCCGAGAATCGTCCCGGATCAACCAATCGTCGAGATACGGATGAACCCGGATACCCTCTTTTCGAAGCGCCGCTGCTACAACCACCATCAGTTTCGTGAATGTTCGTGGAGCCGTCGCGAGACCGAACGGCAAGGCGCGAAACTGGAAATGTCCCATCAGAAGGGCGAAACGTAAATAGCGCTGATGAGATTGTCTGATCGGTATATGAAGATAAGCCTCTGTGAGATCTATGGATGAGAGAAATTCCCCCGGCTGTACTGCCCGAATCACTGTGCGCAAGGTTTCCATGCGAAAGTGTGGCACCCGCAAAGTACGGTTTACACCTTTGAGATCTAGCACGGGACGAAAAGAACCTTCCTTTTTGGGAACCACAAAATAGATCGAGTATCGACCGCAGCTGTATTGGTCCAGTGGCACGGGAACGATCGCCTGCAGCTGAAAGAGACGGCCGAGCGTGTCCGAAATGGCTTGCATCTTCAGACCGGGCGTACAAGGGGACATGACAAAGGCGGGTGGTAAAGGGCAGGCGAAGTCTAGAGCATAGCCCTTCTGAATTACTTCCAAAACCCATTTGTCTGAAGTGATTTCGGTCCAGGCTGCCAGAAAATTCTGCAGGCGCCCTCCTACAGGAACTAACGCCTGGACCAGCCGACCTTCATTGTGGCTTTTTAATGGAAGGTTGAGAGGCCGTTCCGTAAGACCTGCCGAAACCTCTGGCTCCTCGAAAGGACTGACCACGAAAACCGGACCGTCCCCTAGAATAGGGCGCAAAGCGCGCTCCACGAAATCTGCGGGAGTCCCGAGTGGAGCCCCGAAGAGTTCCCGTACCTCGCAGCGGCTTAGGCCTATCCTCAGGCAAACGACCGCCTTTCGAGTCGCCTAAATCTTTCACAATTTTCTCCAAGGCTTCCCCAAAAAGCAACTTCCCCTTAAAGGGCAGTTTACTAAGGCGGACCTTCGAGGAAACATCCGCCGACCAGTTACGCAACCAGAGGAAACGCCTGGCAGCTACCATAGAGGCCATGGTTTTTGCTGCAATCCGCAGCAAATCATAAAAGGCATCCGCAGTATAAGCAGCGGCCGTTTCTAACTTCGCATTGTCTGGAACTTCCGAAGCAGACTCCCCAGCCGCGTCCCCCTGCAACCATCTAATGGATGCACGAGAAACATAAGCTCCACAAACTGCAACTTGCAGTGCCAAAGCACTAGAATCAAAAGCCTGCTTGAGAAGAATTTCCAATTTTCTATCCTGGAGGTCCTTAAGCGCCGCTGCCCCTTCTACAGGGATGGTAGTCTTCTTAGTCACCGCTGAGACCAAGGCATCCACCTTTGACATGCGAAATAAATCCCTTTCCTCCTGCGGAAGGGGGTACAGGCGAGCTAAGGCGCGGCCTCCTCGCAGGGTAGCTTCGGGGCACTCCCATTCCGAATCTATCATTTGCCTAATCACCCGATGCATGGGAAAACAGCGTTGCTGAGTCTTAAACCCCTGCAATAAAGGATCTTCCAAAGGCTCCTGAGAGGAAGAAGGAGGAAGCAGGTGGAGAGCCGCCAGAGATTGTGCAATAAGAGCTGCCAGCTCCTCCTTACGGAAGACCCTGAAAACATTAGGATCCTCTCCAGGGGCAATTTCCACCTCCTCCAATTCCTCTGGATCCTGATCTAAATTGTTTTCTTTTAGACCCTCTGTGTCTCCCTGACCGAGGAGTATAGAATCATGGGAAAGAAAAGGATCCAACGGATCTCTAAGAATATCTTTAGTCTTAGAAGACCCCTCTCCAGGATCCACTGTGCCCTGCACACTAGGTGATAGTGCCTCAAGAGTGGGAAACGCTGCAGACTGCTCAGGCTGTGCCGATTTAAGCAAAAAAGCCCTGTGCATCGCCAAGATAAATTCGGGTGAGAAAAAGGAAGCCATGTCTCCCTGAGCCTCTAAATTGGAATGTGCAGGCTTATCTACAGGAACAGGTTCCTTAGATGACTTAGTCTTTCTTTTGTGCGGCCGAGGCTGCTCTGCAGGAGACCCGACCGGCGCCGACAAAATGGCCGTCTGTCCCGCCTTTTCGGTGGGTAAAGAAGGCTCCTCTAATTTATTTACTGGCTTGTCTGCCATGCTGAAAAAACGCGTGGAAAAAGACAGAACCCGATTCTGAAGAAAAAAATTGATGTCGCTGAAGACGGACCGGCACTGTAAAAGTGGTCCGATGACAGGAGGACGCGGAGAACCGGAACGGGCGCGAAATAAAAATAAATCAGCAAAGACTCACCAAGAGCAGAGAGCAACCCCGGAGCATACCAGGCAGTCCCGCAGCTAGCGGGAAGCAGTCTACAGTGGCAGCGTTTGCGGCAGAGGTATAACTGGGGCTCCCAGAAAAACACTCTGCCGACGGAGACGGAGTCGGTGAAGGAGACAGGCTCTGCCTCACACCGGTAGAGACTGACTCACTCGACGTCTCAAATTACATTAAAGCAGTAGCACCCCAAAAACTAGCACAAGGACTCAAGAAGAATATCAGCCCTGCTAGAGCTAATATATTTTATGGAAAACAACAAAGAAAAATAAATAGTAGGACTGTATGTTTATCGAATTTGATATACCGCTCAGACCCTAAGGCATAGAGCGGTTTACAATAATACATCATTTAAGGAAAGAAGAAAGGAACGCCATTTATATGATAGGATAGGGTAGAGGAGAGAGATAGTTAAATAGGCAAGAGGAAGAGAAGGACATAGAACAGCAAATTACCCCGATACATAGGTAGTATATCAAACAAGTGAGGGAGAACCAGAGATTCGATCCTCTTTAGCTGCTGAGGACTGAAAGACTGCTGGGTTACCCTCAGGGGGAGTGGCTTCACCTCTCAAGAAAACTTGAAGTCTTCAGTCCTCAGCTGCTATAGAGGATTGACAACCCTACCTGTCCCTGGACTGGCCCGGAGAAGCGATAAGGAACATTGGATTACAACAAAACATGGTATTCTCTCTCTTTGTTTAACCCTTTCGGGACCAGTGTCAAAAAGGAAAATGTGTCTCTGTTCCTCTTGAATTAACCTATGGTCACGATCCCCACTCCGAGGGGGGGTACTGATTTGCTTAATGACAAGGAACTTAATATCATCAAGAGTGTGTTGAAGTGAAGACCAATGTTCGACCAGGGGGGCTGTCATGATTTTTCTTTTAATGCAGTTCTTGTGTTCCTGAATGCGTGTCTTAATTGGTCGGATAGTCTTGCCAACATATAAGAGGGGGCAAGGGCAAATAATGACACACTACATGTGTAGAAGTGCAGTCGGTCCTAGTATGCAACTTATGTTGTACATGAGTAATGGGATGTGAAAAAACAGATAATGCAATAGCGTACTTACAGACAGAGCATTTATTGCATCTAAAATGTCCTTTTTCTCTAGAGGTAGAATCAGAACGCAGTGGCATATATGAAGAAACTAATTTATCAGCCAAATTGTGTCCTCTATTGTAAGCAATGGTAAGTCTTTGGTTGGAGAAACAGGGGCTAGTTTGGAGAATATGCCAATGGGCCTTCAGAATTTTTTGTATCTACCATGAAAGGTGTGAAAACTTGAGAACACAGACGAACTTCTCATCTAAAGACCTGTCTTTAGGTAAGAGTAAGTCCTGTCTATTGGAGACACAGGCGCGACGAAAGCCCTTAGTAATACATTCCTTTGGATAACCTCTGACTTTGAAGCGCTCTGCCATCTCGCAAGATTTTATTCTAAATTCATCATAATCTGTACAAAGTCTGCGGAGGCGTAAGAATTGTGAAGTAGGGAGATTTCTTTTTACATGGCTACTGTGAAAGCTGTCAAACCGTTAATAATTTTTGTCAGTGGGTTTGCGAAAGATGGTAGTTTTGAAACCAGAAGAGGACTTCTTAATGAGTATGTCCAAAAAAGGAAGTTCTGTAGAGCTGGATTGCATCTTGAATCTAAGGTTGGTGTCAAGAGTATTTAACCAATCATAAAATTCAAGTAACTGTATATGAGTACCTTGCCATAATATCAAGATGTCATCAATATACCTTTTCCAAGACAATATCGAGGAAGAGAAGGGGCAATCTTTAAGATGGATCTCTTCGAATTCAGCCACATATAGATTGGCTATATCTGGTGCCATGGCTGCACCCATGGCTGTACCTTTAATCTGTTGGTAAAATATGCCGTTAAACAGAAAATAATTACGGGTCAAAGCAATTTGTGCCAAATCAATTAGATAATGGGTGGGTGTACGAATCGGTAAAGGACGTAGATTCAAATATTTGGTAAGAACCACTAAAGCCTCTTCCTGTAGTATATTAGTATACAAGGATTCGATGTCTAGTGCCACTAAAATGATAGAAGAGACATCTATGTCCAAATTATCCAAAAAGGAGATAACATCAGCGGCATCTCTAGTGTAAGAAGCAATACTGGGGATAAAGGGACGTAAAAAAAGGCCAATAAATTTGGAAACAGGTTCTAGGACAGAACCTATACCAGAAACAATAGGTCGGCCTGGGGGGGAAGGTAAGAGACTTATGAATTTTGGGAATAGTGTATATTGTTGGAATAACTGGGTGCTTGACCAATAAGAAAGAATACTCTCGCTGAGTGAGAAAACCAGCATTTAGGCTGTATAGCAAGAGAGAGTCAATTTCTATTTTGATAGAAGACGTGGGGTCACACGGCAGGGCTTGGTAAAAATTTTTGTCATTGAGTTGGCTGGACAGTTCTTGTATATAATACATACGATCTAAAACCACAATGCCACCACCTTTGTCAGCAGGTTTTATGATAATATCTGATCGTTTACTCAAATTGGATATTGCAACTTTTTCCTGATGTGTAAGGTTGGAATATCTGCATCTGGATTTTTTCTCCATCAGTTGTATGTCTCTAAGAACACATTTCATAAAGGTGTGGATTATAGGATCAGTAGGGCCCAGAGGGTACCAGCGGGATTTGGCACGTACTACAGAAGGGTCTTTTGAAAAACATGGCTTATCTGTGAAAAATTTCTTAATTTTCAATTTGCGAGAAAACTTGTGAAGATCGATGCGAGTCTGAAACGCATCGTAAGATGCAGTGGGGACAAAAGACAAACCTTTCTGTAAAAGATCAAGTTCCACTTTTGTAAGAGTAACAGAAGAGAGGTTAATAACAGGCAAGTCAATTTGGGCAGAACTATTAACGTCTGTCAATGTGCCCTGATTCAATAAGACTCGTGAGGGTGATTCTGCAGAGGACGGGAAGCATTGCCTCTGCCCCTTCCCCTCCCTCTGAATTCTAGCCGAGGGAGAGGTGGTTTTCTTGGCTTGCGCTGCGCCGATTCTTTTTCCCACAGGTCCTCAAATAAAAAAATCCCTAGATGTGCCAGGGGAGGCTGGAAGGGGAGTGGAAACAGGGGAAGCAAAGAGCTCCTCTGATTCACTCCTTATATGTTTTTTATTTCTTTGTGTATCAAGTCTGCTTATAGGTGAATGTCTCTTCCTAGATATACTAGAATCATCATATCTATAGGTGTGGTGTTCATGTCTTTTAGAGTAATCACCATTCTTGTTGTCATTTCTGTCATACCTGTGGGAATAATCAGTATTGTAATAATCATATTTTCTAAAATTTTCATTATTACGATTATTAGAAGTATCTTCCTTAAAGCTTACTTGACGCTGGCTATTGAAAGGGGCCCGAGGTTTCAACCATAAATATACATTATCATTTTTGTAATCTAGTTTGTCTCGTTTATGTTTATCAAGTTTAACTCTCTTTACATCTCTACGATACTCCTCTAATTTCTTATTATTGTCTCCAATAAGTCTCTCAAAATGTCTATCCTCAGATCTTTGAGTCCCCATTTTCCTCTCAGCCTCTGTGCGGATCTTTTCGGCCTTTTTTTTTTTGGCTGTCTCAGCTAAAAAGACCATAAGGTCAAGAGAACATTTGTTCAAGATGGCACACCACCTATCCATAAAGGGTTTGTCGTCCCGAAACATATTCGGTTCTCTTGTCATCCTCAGCCCTCTTGGAATATGTTTGACTCTGCAGTATTGTAGCATGCTGGCATAATGCAGCTCATATCTAATGGCCGCTTTCTTAGTAAAGATTAAGTCTATCCAACGGTCAGCAAGACTAGCATCTTCAGGCTCATCTTCCACTAAGGGAGGATCCTTGAGTAGATGATTCAAATTGTCTTCTGAGTAGCTGAAGATGTTGTCCCATTGCGTGTAGGCCATGGTAATCTTCAAAGGAAGAACCAAACCAGCAGGAGAAGAAGGTATCCGCAAGGAAGGCACGCTTTTGCATTATCTGTTTTTTCACATCCCATTACTCATGTACAATATAAGTTGCATACTAGGACCGACTGCACTTCTACACATGTAGTGTATGTCATTTGCCCTTGTTTTTCTTCTGATCTCTGATTTTACTTAGGGTATATTGTTTTTTTTACTTTTTGTGTTAGCGGTATATAAGAAGAGATGTGCTTAATAAGCACTTTTTTTATTTAATTAATTCCTCTTTTCTCAAAAGTTTTTTATGGTGTCTATGTTTAAAAAGCAACACTTTTGCATTCATGTCCTTTTTTTTGCCTTGAATACGTTCTCACTTCAGCTGTTTGCAGCCACGTTGTTCAGCGGATGGCACCTTGATGCAATTTAAATATCTCCCTTGTTTTAGTGTGGCGGTTTCCCCGTCTATAGCACCAGTGTCAGCAATGCTTTTAATTCATTTTCTTTTTGTTTTTAGACTCTGTCCATATTTATTTATTGTCCTGCAAATTATGTAATCACGTTTTTACGATCGGGTTGGTGCACGTATTTGTGATTCTTTCTTGGATTGCCGGTTTTTAAGAGGTGCTATTTTTACACGTTTTTTTGCAAGAACAATGCGATTACAAGTGTGTTCGCCTAGGATTGATTCATTCTATTATACGTTTCTCCTTTGAAGTAGGCTTTTATGTTTAAGTTAGCGGCAATACTATTGTAATTATGTTTGTTTTGTTTTACATCCGTTTTTATCTTGAGAAGACATTCAGATAATATTACATTCCTGCTCCACTTGCCTGCTATGCTCTTTTAGAAGTCCTTTTTATGCCTTGTCTAGATTATTAGCTTTTTTATAAATTGATTTTGCTCCTTTATTTGTAGTACATATCCTTTTTTGTATATGTGCTTATGTGTGCCTTTTTGCTTTTAATCATGGCGAATTCTGCGCCTTGTTCTCTTTCTGGTATTATTCCTTGTTTTTGCTTTTGAAATTGCAGCTACTCATTGCTCCACAATATTTATTTGTTTGTTAATAGTCGTTCTGTTTGTTATCAATCATGTTCCTAATGGGAGAAGAGATTGCGTTGATATTAGATTCTCCCCTTGTTTGTCCATTTTTCTCCTATCATGTTAGGCTCACCCACACTACCCTCCTTTAAATAGTTGGCTACGAACCACCTCTGGAGTTTACTTATGTTTTAATATTTCTTTTGACCTTTATGGCCCTGGTGCACTCTTGCCTCCTGATCGGTTTCATTGCCTTTTGTTGTATCGTTTCTCTATTAGTTGATAATGTTTAGACTTAGGAGATATTTCTTTTAACAGTGGTTTTCCCCGGTCACATTTGGATTGGATTGGATTGGATTGCACATATCTCTACATTGTATCAGTAGTAGAATTGGATTGTAACTCTCTTAGTTCTTTTATTACTCATGCTTTTTCTTCCCAGTGTTTATAGTCGTGCATATTTCACGTTTTGAAGAGTCCCATTTTGCAATATATCTGTGTAGATACAATTTTTGATGTTAGGGTATATATGAGACATATTATTTGCAATTATGTGTTTCTGTTTTTTGTCAATCAGTTTGATATTTTTGTGATCCATGCATCATTTTCTAAGTACTTTACTGGATGGTTTGCTCATTGTGATAACTGGGTTTCTTTTACTTTATGCAAATTGGGAAGAATGTTTTGCTCCCTTTACACGTTGTCTGTTTTTCTTTTGTGGTAATGTATTCCCTTTTATGGTTACCCTTTATATATAAATTGATTTACAACATACTCATATAGAGTTCATACACACTTTGGTTGATATAATTTTTAATGTTAGGATGCACAATCACACATCTGTGGTGGAATATGATGCTGACATGTATGTGTCATTTTTAACCTTTTTATTTATATTACTGAAGAAGGCCTCAGGCCAAAACCTTTTAAGTTGGGTCTACCAATAAAGCTTCTTGGCCTAAACTCATTTCTCTGTGTCAGGCCTGGTTTCTGGTATTCCGCTCCTGTCTTTTTTGCCTCCCTTGCAGATACCTTCTCTCCTGCTGGTTTGATGATACCAAAATCTGCAATAGAGTAGATGCCCAAGAAGCATAGGCAACATGAGGAGGAATCTAGAGATTCTCCAGGACCAAGCAGGAAGTCAGTCCTCACATATGGGTGACGTCGGCGCCGACGGAGCCCTCGCGGAGCAATTTTCCCCAGCTTTCAAAGAAAGCCTTTGGGAATTGCAGCGCGCATGCGTGGTCCCCTTCCCGCCCAAGGGTGCCATCTTAGCCAGTCTTCTTTTTTCCGCGGAGCCCTACAGACGTGGTCTTCTTGTCCCCGCAGGAAAAGTTGATTTTTCGTGATTTATTTCTCTTTTTTCTTCGGTTCGACACCGGTCTCTTTCCTGCCCGGACTCGCGACGCCGTTGCGAGTCCTTCTCTTATTTTTCGGTTTTTCTGTTTTTTCTGTCAGTTTCGTTTTTCGGTTTTTCGCTGGCAGCCCGGTCCTTTGAGCTTGCAGGGGCCCTTTTTCCCCCGATGGCTGCCAGTGGTTTCAAAAGGTGTGTTCAGTGTGACAGAAATATGTCACTCACTGACACACACGATAATTGCCTCCGCTGCCTTGGCCCAGATCATGAGGAACTGATCTGTGGGGCCTGCAGCAAAATGTCCTCCAAAGCGTTACGGAGTCGGCGGCATCAGCGGGAAAGAATCTTCGCAGATCCCACCCGTACCCGGACCTCGTCGGAGGCCTCGGCGTCCAGAGGCTCCAGCTCTGAGCATCGCCGGAGTTCCTCCGACAGAGGTTCTCCCTCCGGGGATCATCATGGGAAGGCGAAACCCGTGAGGGCAGCGTCGGTGGACGCTCCTGGTTCTGCGAGGGCCAGGTCGCATAGCCCCGATAGCCGTCCCGGGTCTTTGGAGAAGGAACATCTCCCGAAGCGACCTCGTTTGGAATCGGAGATGCCTGCTCGGGTAAGTCCTGTAGTCCTCCTGGACTCGCCTCCGAGGGGTCCGACTTCGGGCCCGACGCCGTCGGGGCCCAAGTCGGGGGCTGCTGGGTCACCTGAGGTCGGACTCAGGTTGACGGCCTTGGAGAGCAGACTATCTGCCTTCATGGACCAACAGCGGGCACTGATCGCTAGCCTCGCTGGCGCCTCTGCCCCGACCGCCGGGACGTCGACGTCTAAGTCGACCCCGGAGACCGAGCCGATCCTCGAGTCCATGCGGGCTCGAGTCGATCCTCGGTCGAGGTCACCCTCGGCCTCCCGTTCGGGACCGAGGTCGTCGACGCCTCCGCCCGCCCAAACTGACCCCACCGATTCCTCCTCGGAGTCGGCCTGGGAGTCTGAAGTGGAAGAGTCACCTGATTCTTTTCGGACTCTGTGTGTCCCCTCGGACTCCCCTGAGTCCGAACCTCGGAAACAGTCCCCCCCGGAGGATGCCCGGTTCTCGGACTTCGTCAGGGATATGGCCAAGGCTTTGGCCTTCCCTGCGGATCCCGAGGAGGAGCCTCGAGCCGAAGAGCTCGACGCCCTTCAGTACGACTCTCCCGCCAGGGAGCACTTTACTGTACCTGTTCCTCCCATGCTGGAACGACTACTCTTCCGCATGTGGGAGAGTCCGGCATCGTCTCCGGTATTAAGCAAGCGGGTCGATTCCATCTATCGAGTCCGCAAGAGCCCTGGCTTCCAAAAAGCACAGCTACCGCACCATTCCATGGTGGTGGAATCGGCCATGCATAGGCTTAAGAGCCAGAAGATGCACTCCTCGGTGCCTCCTGGCAGGGAGGCCCGCAACCTGGATGGCCTCGGTAAGAAGTGTTTCCAGGGCTCTATGCTTGCTTGTCGGGTCCAGACCTACCAGCTCTACATGGGCATGTACCTTAGAGACCTGGCTAAAGAGATAGCCGGATTCTCTGCTGGGCTGTCCGAGGAACCTTTGCGGAGGTTCCTAGCCTTGTCCACTGGTATTCGGGAATGCTCCAAATTCATTTCTCGAGCAGCCTATGATGGCTTTGAAGCATCGGCTCGAGTGGCCGCAGCCGGCATCGGTGCCCGCCGACAGGCTTGGCTTCAGTCGTCTGACCTTGAACCCTGGGTGCAGGACAAGATGGTCGATGTCCCCTGCCGAGGTGAGAACCTCTTTGGCAAGCCCATGGCTGAGAAGGCTGCACAACTCGAGACGGAGACTCTCACCAGAACTAGGCTTTCTAGGAAGACCTCTGCCCCTTCCCAGAAGAAGAAGGGCTCGGGAAAGAAGTCCTTTTACCCGAGAAAGGCGGCTGCCTATAAACACTACCCTCAATATCAGGCCTCCGCAGCTCCCCAACAGGGTCAGCAGGCCAAGGGACGGGGTAACGGGTCCCGTAGGCAGCAAGCCCCCAAGCCTGCACCACCGGCCCCTGCTCAGCAGGGTGGGGGTTTTTGACTTCATCAGCATAGCCTCTCCCCCTCAGCTGGTTCCTCCCAGCACAGGAGGCCGGCTGGTCCACTTTGCCCACAGGTGGTCCAACATCACATCAGATGCCTGGGTGCTTCATGTTGTGAGAGAAGGCTATCTTCTCCACTTCCACCAGGTTCCTCCCTCCTATTTCCCGGGAGAGCCTCCACGACTCCCTCTACACAGGGACTTACTCCTTCAAGAGTTAGCAAGTCTTCTTCAGGAACAGGCTGTGGAACCGGTGCCCCACCACCTGAGGGGTCAAGGCTTCTATTCCAGGTATTTCCTAATACCAAAAAGAACGGGAGGCCTCCGACCCATCCTGGACTTGCGCAACCTCAACAAGTTCCTCGTGAGGGAAAAGTTCAAGATGCTTACCCTTGGAATCCTTCTGCCCTACCTCCAGCAGGGAGATTGGCTATGCTCCTTGGATCTAAAGGATGCCTACACGCACATCCTCATCCACCCAAGCCACCGCCAATACCTAAGGTTTGTGGTGGCAGGAAATCATTACCAGTACAGAGTACTGCCCTTTGGCCTATCCTCCGCACCACGAGTCTTCACAAAATGTCTCGCGGTGGTGGCGGCTTATCTCCGGCTTCACGGCCTCTGTCTTTCCGTACCTAGACGACTGGCTCATCAGAGCATCGTCCTCTCCAGAAGTCACAAAAGCCACACACCGCACTGTGACTCTTCTCCAGTACTTGGGCTTTGTCATAAACTTCGCAAAGTCCACTTTGCTCCCCTCGCAAGATCTCGAGTTCATCGGCGCAAGATTGCACACTCTTCAGGCGCGAGCTTTCCTGCCTCTCGACAGGGCTCAACGGCTCATGGACTTAGCCGGCCGTTTTCGCAGCCAGTCCCTGGTCTCGGCCAGGCGCTTCCTGAGACTACTCGGCCATATGGCTTCCACCGTCCACGTGACCCCCAATGCCCGCCTGAATATGCGGCCTGCTCAGTGGTGCCTTCGCAAGCAGTGGCAACAGGCCACGGGCGGCCTAGCCGACTTAGTGCAGATCTCCGGCCCGCTGGCCTCTTCTCTACAGTGGTGGCTTCATCGGCCGAACCTGGTACTCGGAATGCCTTTTCAGTCTCCTCCGCCGGCTCAAGTGCTGACGACCGATGCTTCTCTCCTAGGATGGGGAGCGCATTGCCAAGGGGCATGTACTCAAGGTCTCTGGACCACGTGGGAGTCTGCGCAGCAGATCAACTTCCTGGAGCTCAGAGCGATCCGTCTGGCTCTCAAGGCTTTCTCCCACCTGACTTCTCACCGGTCCGTCCTTGTCCAGACGGACAATCAAGTTGCCATGTTCTACGTGAACAAACAGGGGGGCACGGGCTCCTTCCTTCTCTGTCGAGAAGCACAGAGACTCTGCTCTTGGGCCGTAAGCCACGGCATTCTTCTCAAGGCAGTTTATCTCCCAGGCCAAGAAAATTGCCTGGCGGACAAACTCAGCAGAATCCTCCAGCCGCACGAGTGGCGACTGGATCCCTTGGTAGTTCAGAAACTTTTTCTGAAGTGGGGCCTCCCCACGATGGATCTCTTTGCCAGTCCTCTCAACCGGCAACTTCCTCGCTTCTGCTCTCGGCAGCCGCATCCCCTTCGGGTAGCGGCGGATGCTTTTCTGCTCTCATGGTCGAAAAGCCTTCTCTATGCCTTTCCTCCCATACCGCTAGTCTCTCGAACTCTTTTCAAGGTTCTCCGAGACAAAGCTTCCATGATCCTGATAGCTCCTCGGTGGCCCAGACAGCCGTGGTTTCCACTCCTGCTGCAACTAGCGGTGGAGGAACCGTTCCCTCTGGGGTTTCAACCAGATCTCCTAACACAGGATCAGGGGTCCCTACTACACCCCAACCTCAGATCTCTACATCTGATGGCCTGGCTGCTGAAAGGGTAGTCCTTGCTCCCCTTCTACTACCGGCAGAGGTAGAAGAGGTCGTCCTAGCTTCCTGGCGACCTTCTACCCGCAAATGCTACGCCCTTAAATGGCGTCGCTTTTCCGCTTGGTGTGCCCAGCAGTCTCAGGATCCCTTCTCCTGCTCGGTGTCGGTGATCTTGCAGTACTTGCTCTACCTCTCTAATCTGGGACTTAAGTCCAACTCAGTCAAAGTTCACCTCAGTGCTCTTTCAGCACATCATGTGCCGGTGGACGGCAGACCTCTTTCCAGCGACCCTCTCGTGGCAAGGTTTCTCCGAGGTCTCCTTCTACTTAAACCACCTCTGCGGCCGCCAGCACCTGACTGGGATCTGAATGTGGTTTTGCAGCGGATCACCTGTCCGCCTTTTGAACCTATGGCTACCTGTTCTCTCCGTTTTCTTTCTTGGAAAACCTTATTCCTGATAGCCCTCACTTCCGCTAGACGCGTAAGTGAATTGCAGGCCCTCGTGTCTGATCCCCCTTATACTCGGTTCTACAAAAATAGGGTAGTCCTACGGACTCGCCCTAAATTTCTTCCAAAAGTGGTCTCCCCTTTTCACATCAATCAGGAGGTGGTACTTCTGACCTTCTTTCCCAGGCCACACTCCAGCCGAGCTGAAATGGTCCTGCATACCCTGGACTGTAGAAGGGCATTGAACTTCTACCTTGACCGTACGCGGGAGCACCGTAAAGCTGCTCAGCTTTTTGTGTCTTTTGACCCCAATAAATTGGGGCTCCCTGTCTCCAAGCGTACTCTGTCCATCTGGGTTGCTGACTGTATCGCTTGGGCTTATGGGGCAGCCGGACTCTGGTTGGAAAGTCGAGTCACGGCTCATTGTGTTCGGGCGAAGGCTACGTCAGTGGCTTACCTCCGCTCTGTTCCATTGGCAGACATCTGCCGGGCCGCTACTTGGTCTTCGAGCCAGACTTTTGCGGTCCATTACTGCCTCGAGAGGGAGTCCCGCAGGGACAGTGCTTTCGGACAGGCAGTCCTCCGAAATCTCTTCGAGGTTTGAGCAACTCCTACCCTCCATCCCGGATGGGGGCTACCGGTGGGTAATGATTCAGTGAAGATTCCTTCCTTCTGTACTGCTGAGCTAGAGGGAGCTCATTTTTGTGCTTAGGGTCTCCGGTAGCCTTAAGCTTGGGAGTCCCATATGTGAGGACTGACTTCCTGCTTGGTCCTGGAGAAAGCGTAGTTACTCACCTGTAACATGTGTTCTCCAGGAGCAGCAGGAATCAGTCCTCACAACCCTCCCTCCTCCCCTTGGAGTTGCAATCATCTGCTTTAGTTTTTTTGCAAATTTTTATGCTGTCTTTTAGCTATGTCATCTGACTGGCTAAGATGGCACCCTTGGGCGGGAAGGGGACCGCGCATGCGCGCTGCAATTCCCAAAGGCTTTCTTTGAAAGCTGGGGAAAATTGCTCCGCGAGGGCTCCGTCGGCGCCGACGTCACCCATATGTGAGGACTGATTCCTGCTGCTCCTGGAGAACACCTGTTACAGGTGAGTAACTACGCTAGCTTGAGGAATGGTTGAAAATTTCGCAACTAAGATTTAATGCTAAAACAAAAGCAGGATGGTGCATTTATTTTATTTGTTTATACAGCCTAATCAATGAATCAAAGCTGTTTACAGGGAGCACAAACTATTAGTCAGTTGACTTTAATTAGAATAATATTAAAGAAATGGGGAATAAACAATTCAGCTATATTTGCATTTATAATGCATTTGAGCTGCAAAGGTCCAAGGGAGTGGTACAGTATAAGGGTGGAAGTGTTTCTGTCCACAAGAGTGGGACCTAGGGGTGATTTGTTTTTCTGATCTTATAACATCAGTGCGGTTTACATTGAACAAACTGAAATTACATTGAACCAGGGCATTATAACTTGGAGATAACTATTTTACAGGGAACATGGGCTATGGAGGGTTAAGTGGCTTGCCCAAGACCACAAGGAGCACCTGCGGGACTAGAAACCCCAGTCCTTCCGGCCCAAGGTTGCTGTCCTCTAGTGGGATTTGAACCCCCTGACGTTCCGGCCTGAAGTACCTTGCCCCAACCACTAGGCCACTCCTCCACTCCACTTCACACATATATCTATCTATCTATCTATCTATCTATATATATATATATACACATACACATATATACAGTCAAACCTCGGTTTTCATTTGCCCCGGTTTTCATACGCTTCGGTTTTCAACGTCTTTTTTGACTGAGATTATGTCCCGGTTTTCATACATTGCTTCGGTTTTCAACGTCTTTTGACTGAGATTTTGTCCCGATTCTCGTACATCGCCTCTGTTTTCGTAAAGTACAGTACTGTAAATACATACACCCTCGCGCTGCACACCATTCTGTATACACTGCCAGAACGCCTGCCCAGTCCCGGCAGCACTGCCCCCCGGACTCACCGATGGCCAGCGTGATGAGAAGCAAAAGCCAGCTGAGCACGTAAATGAAACACATCCTCGAGCCTGGTCAGAGTCAGAGAGGCAAGGATTGCGCAGAGAGGAAGGCCCCGATCTCGTCCACCGCCTGCCCGTTCTCTGGAGCGCCCCCTCAGGCTCGGAGGTAGCAGGGAAGAAAAGCTGTCAACGTAAGCAGGAGATGTTGCATGAATGTGGGAGGCAGTTCTTTCTCTTGCATGGTACGTCTGAAGCTATATCATTAAGATTTTCTGCCATTGTGAAGCATTGAGCAGATAATGTAAAGGTATTTTAATGGGCTGAATCCAATGTGATTCCGAAGAGAGCTGGGCACAGCAGCTTGTCAGGGTTGGCTAAGGCCAGATGTTAACATACTGTACTGTACAGTACTGAACTTAGCTTGCTTTCAGTGATATTAAATGTTCATTTATCCATTTCATTAGTCATTTATATTTATTTCTCATTGTTTTCTGTATGTAAAAATATAGTTATTCTCTATAAAATGTATTTTTGTGAATATTTTTGGGTGTCTGGAACAGATTAATTGGATTTACATTATTTCTTATGGGAAATATTGCTTCAGTTTTCATACGTTTCGGTTTTAGTCAGACTTTTTGGAACAGATTAATCATGAAAACCGAGGTTTGACTATATATATATATATATATATATATATATATATATATATATATATACACACACACATATATATATATCTATATCAATAAATAAAAATATGGTGTCTGTGAAAACATTCAGGTCTGAAAGGGTTAAGGTAGCTAAACAGGTAGAAAAAGCAGTGGTAACAGCCATGAGGATGCTTGGGTGCACCGAGAAAGCAATGGCTAGCAGGTAGGTGATGGTGCCTCTGTATAAGCCTTTGAGACCTATTTTAGAGTATTGTATGCAGTTCTGGAGGCCACACTTTTTTTTTCAAAAGGATATTAACAGAATAGCCGGTGCAAAGGGTGACACTCAAAATGGTCAGTGGGCTTTGTCATAAGGCATATGGGGGCAAGCTTAAAACTCTGCAACGAGAGAGCATAGAATGAAGGCCAAAGGACAGACTTGGGAGTAATTTTTGGAAATATTTCTTTATGGAAAGTATGGAATAGTCTTCCAGTGGAGGTAACGGGAGCAAATACTGTATCTACATTCAAGAAAACATGGGACAAACACAGAATCTCTAAAGGGAAAAAAAGACTGTGGATTTCAGTAATTGGTATGGAAGGGCAGTCTGTATGGTGTTTATCTGCTGTCATGTTTCTATGTTTTTAAAGCAAAACAGACATTTAGGGTGATTAAACTTTCCAGGATGTTACCTTTTCTGGCTCAATACAATTTGGCTTGCTTCCCTAGACTTGGAGGATACTTACACCCACATACCAACTACCTAAATCACTGGAAATTTCTGCAATTGCACATTTCAGAATCTTTCTAGTACAAGGTCCTGCCCTTTGGCCTTTTATCTGTTCCCAGAGTGTTCACAGAATATCTAGCAGTGGTTGTGGCTCAGCTCTGCGCACACCTTTCTTTACATAGACGACTAGTGTATGCTGTCAGAAGAGATGGGGTAGAGACAATGCAGGAGACCATGTACCTCTTGAACAGGCTTGACTTCCTGATGAACCCGGAAAAATCCAGTTTGGGGCCATAACATACTGAATGATACAGATAAAGACCAGCATGGTCCATCTAGTCTTCCCAGTGAGTTGGCTAAAGTTGTAGAGTTGTACCTGCTGCTCTGCAGGCTATCTCTCTCTCTATTTTTGAAGTCCAGTTTGCTTTGCTAACATCCTCTTGTCTGTTCCATACCTTTTTGAATGCATTCACAGTTACCCCACTATCATTAGTGAGAGGGCATTCCAGGGATCTGCCACCCTTTCTGTGTAGAATTTCCTTATGATGCTTTTAAGTATCTCCAGGAACAAGCAGGAATGTAGTCTTCACATTGGGTAACACCGGCACTGACAGAGCCCGTGCGGGAACGCTCCCCAGCGTCCTATAGGAAAGCTATTGGGAGCATCCCACTGCGCCTGCATAGCTGCTTTCCCGTCTTTCCAACTCTCCCTCCTCAGTGTCTCATTTTCTGCGGAGCCGACAGTGAGCAATTCCTGTCACCACAGAAAATTTACTGCTTTTGTGGTTGCGTCTGCCTGCCCGTCGACACTAGCACCGGCATCATCTTTATTTCTTTTTCTTTGAAAAAAAAAAGGAAAAACGTTTGTGTTTTTTTTTTCTCTGAGGGTCTTTCCCTGTAGGTGCTTAAGTGCCATTTTGGGCCTTTAGGCACCTTTTTTCCTCTAAATGGATAAACCAGCTAGTGGTTTTAGAAAGTGTTCCAAATATAGCAGTACTATTTCTGCTACCAGCACCCATGACTGGTGTCTTAAGTGTTTGGGACTAGACATTTACATAGTAACTTAGTAGATGATGGCAGATAAAGACCAGCATGGTCCATCTAGTCTGCCCAGCAAGATGGCAAGAGTAGGTGCAGGCCACCTCTCTCCATATCTTTGTTTAGGGGTGAACCCACCACTCCATGTAGGACACCCCTATTTGTTGAGATGTTAGATGGTTCGGAAGTTATATGTTTAAGTTTGTTTTGTTTTTATCCTATTGCTGTAAAGGGATCCACTGTGTTTGTCCCATGCCGTTTTGAATTCCGACACTGTGTTTGCCCCCACCACTTCCATCGGGAGGGCATTCCAAGCATCTACCACCTTTTCAGTGAAAAAATATTTCCTGACATTGCCTTTCAATTTACCACCTTGCAGCTTCATGTTATGCCCTCTAGCTTTGCAGCTTCCCCGTCTTTGGAAGAGGTTTGTTTGTTCATCATTTCTCTTTAAGTATTTAAAGATCTGGATTATATCTCCCCTGTCCCTCCTCTCCTCCAAAGTGTACATATTTAGGTCTTGCCATCGGAATGTCTTCTCTGCAGGAAGATGACAAAGAGGAGCCTGCAGAATAGAGCTGCGAAACTCTGCACCCTCTTTGCCATGGATGCAATGTCCGTTGCATCGACACCGTCGAAGACTTCATCTTCCTCCCTCGGATCTCAGGTAACAAAACCTAGGTCGTCTTCGAAGATTGGCTGGTCTTCAAAGGGTAGATCTCCTCCTAAGCATTGAGATGCCTTAGGCATTGCCCTAGAAGAGTATACCGGCTAAACAACCTCAGCGGGAGGTCCTTGCTCCAAAGCATTAACGGGGTCCCAACATGCTCCTGAGGCTTCCACCTCTGGAGAGCTCTTGGTGCCATGTTCTGGGGTCATGGCCCACTGTTCAGGTACTGATACTCAGGCATCGTCTTGTTCCATGGATCAGCATATCCTGGTCATTGAACGGAGTTTAGCGGCCTTGCTAGCAGCTTTGGTACCACTAAAGTCTCTGCAATCGGTTCCACAGTCATTGGTACCGGTGCCTTTACCGAATGTATCTGCATCGACCCTTGCGCACCTCTCCACACTACCACCCTTGCTGACCCTGGAGCCTGTGTCCGGCATTGAGGGTCCAATTCTGATTTTGATTGGTACTGTCGGCATGCCGGGTGCTCCCACCCAGCTCTTCGATACTTCGAGTCTTCAGATTCCTCCGATGAATCGATCGGTACCAGGGAGGCTCTTCCTGAAGATCCTTCTCCTTCCCCACAACGCCGTATGTCTCTTCCAGAGGACATGTTTTTTCAAGACTTTATACGGGATGTGGCTCAGGGCCTCTCCATTACGGTGACCTCTGAGAAGGAACAGAGAGCTGAGGAACTTGAAATTCTTCAGTATCCAGCAGCCCCAAAGGAGGCTACTACCTTACCCATTCACCGGATATTGCAAGACCTCATGCTTAAGATGTGGGAAACACCCTTAACGATCTCTCCACATTCTTGGAGGCTCGATACCATGTATGAGGTACCACAGTTTCCCAGTTTCCATAAGACACAGTTACTACATCACTCCATGGTAGTGGAATCGGCAATGTGTTGAATCAAAAGTGCCAAGACATTCATCTAATTTTCCGGGCTGTGAGGCGAGAACTCTTGATGCCTTCAGTCGTCGATGTTTTCAGGCCTCCATGTTATTGGCCAGAATAAGTGCTTACATACTCTACAAGGGTATGTTCCTTTGGGAGGTGCCTAAAGATTTAGAACTAATGGCTCCTCGTCTCCCTGATGACAAGAGGGCTGATTACCTGACACTTGTTAAACATGCCCAGAATGTTTCCAAATTCATGAACAGGGCAACCTTTGATTGTTTTGAGTGTATTAGCAGGACTTCTGCTATCTGCATCGGTGCACGTTGGATTGCTTGGTTACAGGCATCTGATTTTGAGCAGTGGGTGCAAGATAAGCTGGGGAATATTCCTTGCACAGGGGAAAACCTCTTTGGCAAGGATTGGCAGGACAAGGCTTCTCAGCTAGAGTCCAACAATACCACTCTAGAACCACTGCCAACCCAGCTAAGAAAAAGGCTATAAAGAAGCCCTTTTTCAACAAGAAAAAGGTTTTATCCTCCTTATACCCATGCTGTGCACTGTCCGGTCCATGCTTCCCAGAAGGGACAGCAACAACCAAAGCAACAAAGGAAGGCTCAGGCCCCCATAGCTCAGCCAGCTCAACAGACCCAGCCTCCACAAGGTCTTTGACTCCTTTCTAGAGAACTTAGCTGTCCTACCTGTGGAAAGTCAACATTCCAGGCAGACTGTTACTTTACCCAAAGGTGGCACCAGATAACATCAGAACATTGGACTCGTCCCATAGTAGCAGAGGGGTACTAACTTCACTTCCAAAGTATGCCCCCTCCTCCTACTCCAAGAGAGTTCAGCTCTCGGCCTCTTATCACCACTTTCTTGTGCCAGGAAACTACCACCCTTTTCTTTCAGGGTGCGAAAGAGGAGGTGCCACTCTTTCTCAGCAAGGCCTGGGCTTCTATTCCCCCTACTTCCTTATCCCAAAGAAGACAGGAGTATGCAGGCCCATTTTGGACCTCAGAATTAAACAAGTATCTGCTCCGAGAGAGATTCAAGATCTCTCCCGCAACATTTCTCCCTTACCTCCAGTCAGCACTGGCTTTCTTCTCTAGATCTAAAGGATGCGTATACACATATCCTTATTCACGCAGAACACAGAAGGTTTCTTTGATTCCTCTTTCCAGGAAGATATTACCAGTGCAGGGTTCTACCCCTCAACCTGGCTTCTACCCCAAGAGTCTTCACAAAATGCATGGCAGTAGTGGCAGCGTTCCTAAGATCTCTAGGGATATTTGTCTTCCCTTACTTAGACTGGCTCTTCCGATCAACATCAGCTCCAGAGGTCAGCTTTGCGCTCTCCTGCACAATGCAGGTTCTTCAGCAATTGGGATTGGTTATAAATCTTCCAAAAACCCAACTCGCCCCTTCTCAAACCTTAGAGTTCATAGGGGCTCTTCTAGACACTCAGCAGTCAAGGGCTTTTCTACTACAGGCCTGCTGTGCTCGAATAGCTCAACTATCTTCTCAGGCAGGTATGAAGACTTTCCTAACTGCTCGAGAAATGCTTCAGTTGCTGGGTCATATGGCTTCCACTGTACATGTGGTTCCCTATGCTCATCTGCATATACATGCAGCTCAACGGACCCTGGCTTCGCAGTGGACTCAAGCATCAAGTCATCTGGGGGACAGAATCATGATCTGCACGTCTAATTTTGTCCCTCCAATTGTGGCAATCACCAGAAAACCTTCTCGTATGGTCACCTTTTCAGATGTCACCACACCAATCCACCCTGACGACGGATGTGTCCAAATTGGATTTGGGAACTCATCTGGACAATTTCTCCACTCAGGGTCGTTGGACTCAGTAGGAGGCATGACTTCACATAAATCTGTTAAAACTCAGGGCCATTCACAATGCTCTCAGGGTGTTCCAAGACCACCTTTGCTCCCAAACAGTTTTAGTCCAGACGGACGATCAGGTAGCCATGTTCTATGTGAACAAGCAAGGTGGAACAGGTTCTTGGGCATTGTGCAATGCAGCCTTATATCTATGGTCCTTTGCCATACACTCCCATTCCCCTAGTCCCCAAGACTCTTTTCAAACTCCAGAGAGACAGGGGCTATATGATCCTCATAGCCCTGCATTGGCTGTGTCAAGCGGGGTATCCACTGCTTCTACGTCTCTCTCAAGCCAAACCTCTGGAGTTGGGATATGCTCCGGATCTCCTATCTCAGGAGAACTGGACACTTCTGCATCCAAACCCCCAGTCCTTACATCTGATGGCGTGGCTGCTAAGAGCTTACAGCTCCAGGATATCAACCTCTCTCAACAGGTTAGAGATATTCTATTGGCCTCAAGGAAACCTTCCACAAGGCGTGCTTATGCTTTTAAGTAGCAAAGGTTTTCAATTTGGTGTTCCAAAAAGGATCTTAATCCTTTTTCCATTCCTGTTGTGGCGTAACTTGAGTATCTCTTCCACTTCCCATCCTCTGGGCTCAAAACCAATTCGGTAAGAGTCCACCTAAGTGCCATTGGGGCATTTTACATGCTCTTTGATGGACAACCTGTCTCTTCTCAGCCGCTTGTAGCGTGCTTCATGAGAGGCCTACTTTTAACTAAGCCTTCCATTAGGTCACCACCTGTGGCATGGGACCTCAGTGTTCTCCTCGGACAGCTCATGAAGCCAATCTTTGAACCCCTAGCCACTACATCTCTGAAGTTTTTCTTGGAAGATGGCAAGAGGAGGTGCACCTGCTGCTCTGTGCAGGCCACCCCTCCCCATGTCTTTGTTTAGGGGTGAACCCACCGCTCTGTGTAGGACACTTCTGTTTGTTGAGAAATTAGATAGATCTCCAGGAACAAGCAGGAATGAGTCTTCACATATGGGTACGTCTGTACCGACGGAGCCTGCACGGGAACGCTGCCCAGCTTCCAATCAGAAAGTTTTTGGCAGCATTCCTCGCGCCTGCACGTTGACTTCCCGCCTTCTCCAGAGCCTCTCTTCAGTTTTCGTTTTTCCGCGGAGCCGGCAGGACGTCCTCCTGTCACCGCAGAAACTTTTCTTTTTAATTACTTTAATTACTTTAGTTTTTTGTTTTCTTGTGGTCGCGGCTGTATTTCCCGCTGCCACCGGTATCGCTGGTGGATTTTTGACTAAATTCTGAGAAACCTTTTCTTCAGTTTTTTGCCTTAACTTGTTGGGCCTACCAGGCCTCTTCATTATGGAGCCTTCTTTTCCTAAGAAGTGCATTCGATGTAGAAACACCTGTTTATTTTTAGACACCAATAGTTGGTGTCTCAACTGTGTGGGTCCTGACCCTTTTTTCCCCTGACTTGTCAGGGGATAATTTTGTGAGGAAACCTTCAGTTTTTAGAGTTTCCCTCGATACCGTTTTTTCCTCGGCAGTGAGGGTACCCGGTTTCTCTACTTCACAGGATCAGGTAACCCAAAAACAGTCTGTTAAGACTAGTCAATGCTTGAGTGGTATGTCCCATGCCCAGCATGGTGACGGCTCCGGTCTTACCCTCAAGAATCCATTGGCATTACCCCTGCGGGAGTCTTCGGGCTCCAAAGCGTTAAAGGGGTTTCAGGTTGTTCCTGGGGCTCACCCCTCACAGAACATACCTGAGCCATGCGCGGGGGTGGTATCTGCTTCGAGCGGTACCGAGCCTCCGGCATCGGCACCGGTGTCGAGTGTTCCACTCTTCACCAGGGATCGTCATCAGGCATCCTCGGTACCTTCGGGACCGATCGATACGCACCGCATTGACTTCTCTCAATCTCAGCCATGCTCGGACAGTACCGGCGTCGATCGGTTCCGACACCCTGGCATCGGCGTCGAGGTGGACCGCCTTACCCTTTGCAAGGGGTGGTCATCGGGTATCCTTGGTACCATCGGTACCGATCGATGTAACCCAGGCTGCCTTAGTGGTATCGGCATCGCCGATACTGCCACCGGCGTCGGAACCCTCGCAACATGCATCAATAGTCTCACTTTCTTCGATGCCGAGTCTTGAACCGATATCTAGTCTCGGACTGGGTACCGATGCGTCCCGGAACCGACTTCTGTCATTTCCAGATAGGCAGTTCCGAAGATCCTAGCCATAACTCTCTCATGATCTCGGTACCACTGCAGCAGTCCCCGATGGCAACTTCACCTGCTAATCCTGTATCAGTATCGATGTCGATGCCTGTTCTTGCACCGATGCCTAGTTTGGAACCGATACCTGGCATTGATGCAGTACCCACTGCCTCTAAGTTAACATGCCAGTATCCCTGTCCATCTACTAGGTTTCTCTCTTCACACCACTGTACGTCCTCTGGTGCTCAGCCTCTTTCTTTAGCCTTACCAGGGATGGTTCCCATAGGAGATCAGTCTTTTCAGGCTTTTCTCCTGGATATGGCAACCTTTCTTAATATCTCTATCCCTGGTTGTGATGCTACTCATGGCTCACCGGCACAAATGGAAAATATGATGCTTCCTTTACATCCTGCTCTGCAGGATCTCCTTCTGAGGGTCTGGAAATCGCCCTTACGACTTCCTCTAGTTTCTACAGCCATTGAGGTTTGGTACCGGGTGCCACCCTCTCCAGGGTTTCAAAAGCCTCAACTTTCTCATCGTTCCCTTGTGGTGGAATCAGCACTGAGGAAAGTTAAGAGCAAGAAGAAGCATTCTTCTTATCCGCCAGGTCGTTCTTCAAGAACACTCGATGCTTTTGGTCGTCAGGCCTTCCAAACCTCTATGCTGGCCTCCAGAATTCTTTCATATATTTTTCACATGAGTCTAACACTCCAGGAAGTCACAGAGAAATTGTCTCTTTTGACCCCTTTTTTACCAGAGCCCAAGGCTACTGATTATTCCTTGCTCATCAATCACAGCCGGAATATATCCTGGTTCCTGTCTCGTGCTTCTATAGACTCTTGAGTCCTTTAGCAGATCCTCTGCTATTGCCATTGCAGCACGTCGCAGAGCCTGGCTTGAAGCTTCAGACTTGAGCAGATGGGCACAAACTATACTGGCTCATTCTCCTTGTACAGGAGAAGGTCTCTTCAATAAGGAGGCTTTACGTCAGGTTGCTCAATGCTCCACTGACTCTCCTTCCACTAAAGACCATTCTAAGCCACCTCCTTCTTCAAGGGGTAGGAAATGTCCTACCAAACCTTCTTTCCCTAAGAAAAGAAAGTTTCATTCATCTCCTGCCCATCTTTCGGCTGTACCTAAACAAGGGACGCCTCAGCCTAGTCTGAAGTCCTCCAGCTCTGGCCAGTCTCAGCATTCCCAGCAACCATAGGGGCCGGGAATTGTAACCTACAGTTCACTTCTACCCATTAGAAGTTTATTCACTGTGCTTTTCTTTTTCAGTGTACTACCCTGTCGGAAATGTTTTGTTCAGGGACTACAGACTTCTCCTCTTCTTACTCTCTAGAAGAGCAGTTGCAACTATCCCCTGATAGTTCTATCCCAACTGAACATTTTTTCCTTCAGTTGACTTACCCTATGGGTACGTCACCCTCCAATTACTTGCTCACCCTCTCAACCGGGTTTTTTCCTTGACTGAGGGGTACCATACTGAAAAGCTTCTCTAGCAAGCTCGTACCTCAGACAGGGAGAAGGGATATCTCCTCTCTTCTCTTGTCTGTTTTTCTTTCTTCGGCACAGGACAATCTCTCTGCTGTTTCCGTCAGCAGCTGTACCTGCAGGAGTTACAGTAATTGTATTACTGGTACTTTTTCCAAGTTCCAGTCCCTTGTTCAAAATTTTGTCTAGCCTCAGTAGTGATTCCAAGCTATTCATCAACTATCTTGGATCCTCCTACTCGTTTAGGCTTTCTCACATTATTCTAACCATCTCCTCTCCTAGGATATGGCAACACACCTGACTTCAGTCAGTTTATCTCATAGCTCTCCTGCACAATGCTCTCTGCACTCTTCAGAGAAGCTTTCTACTATGAGGGCCTTGCTATAGAGCATTGACCTTGTCTCTGAAGCTTCTCTATTAGTAGGGAAAAGCTGATAAACCCTTCCCATACCTGTGAGGGTTCTCCATACCCTCTAGCCTGGGGTGTTAACACGACATATAAGTTCTTCTGCGTGAAAATCCAAGGCTGATGTTTACGCATGCTACCTCTGGGTCCCTCCAGTAGGTCCCTCTGGTATCTTCTGCGTTTCTGCACATCTACCATGTCAGTGTTCTGGGGAACTCCCGCCTTGTTCCTTACAGATTCATATGATCATCTGTTCTCACGTGAACATCACGGTTATCTTGTTGGATTGCCTTCCTGCATTCCTCAATCCACAGAAATAGATTCTCTATACATATCCCAAGTGGGTTCACCCTCTTGTAGAGCGAAGAATCTTTTTCTTTCATATTCCCCATGTACAATTATGGGGCTGGGTGGTAGACATGTATCTTCAACCTGTTGTCTTGTATGTAGCATCTCCATATATGTCTACATACCTATATCATTACCCTGGTGGTGCAAAACCATGCCCCACAAATTTATATATATTTAGGTGTATCATATCTATATCTATCTATATCTATCTATCTATCTATATCTATATCTATATCTATATATAGTTTGATACATTTCTCCACCCATATCCTAATATATATATATGTGTCTGATGGGGGGCTTCTTAAGGGTTGATCTGTCTTACACACTATCACCCTCACTGTCTATACTACATGTTTTACCTCCTAGAGGATTTAGACAGTCTGTCGCCCTACTTCCCATACCATATTACGATGCAGACACTGTTAGGCACCAATAACCACTTTGGTGCTAACATTCTTCCATTTTTTCTTTAAGTCCTTGAAGCATCAAGCTTCAATATTTTTCCTATCTCTCGCCAGCTAGGAAAAACAGTGTACATCTTTATCTTTGAGTACACAGCTGTTCTCCTTGGGAATAGGGGTTTTTCCAGTCCCCCTCTTCCCGCCAGGACTGGGCTAGTTCTCCAACTCCGTCAGTCTTCTTCCTTTAGTCCTCAATGTTAATGACCTTATGCCTAAAGGAGTTTTCAGCTTTTTCCCATAAAGCTTTCCATTGAAGACCTGACGTCTAATCCTACCCAGTTGACACCTGGATCGTCTACTACCTCCAGGTCTGGACCTTCATCCTCACTACTGGGAGGTCACCTTGAAGATTCCGCCACTGCTTATCCCGTAGACTCCATCATGCTTTCTACTTCCTACAATACAGTAGGTAAGCTGCATATTTGAAGTGTACATTAAATGTGTTTTAATGCTACTCATTATATATACCAAGGACTCCTGTAGTCTGTAGGACCCTCTAGTCCTTGGCTATGCTGTTTCTTTCCTCACAGCTCCTTTATTGTCAACTCCTACCCTCCATCCCACATTGGATGCCGGGGATTCCTGGAGACAAAATGCACCCCTGGTCCAGGCTCTTGCATTTTTATGGGATCTCCCCCTGGCATCTCCAGCTAGGGAGTCCCCATATGTGAAGACTCATTCCTGCTTGTTCCTGGAGATAGCACAGTTCCTGTTCGTGTAACCAGGCTAGTCCCGGACCTCTGGGTTCCCCATCTCATCCAGCAGCTTTGGAGACTGAGAAAACTCCTCCTCTTTTTCGTGATGTCACCGGTATATCCCCTCAGGATCTGCCTCCTGCCACCAGTTACCTCAGTCTCCAAGCAGCTTGTGAGATAGGAGCCCGGAGAGCCGGGCTCACTGGAGATTTAATTAAGTGTTTTTACTTTTCTTTTGTTAATTTGTTTAAGATTTTCTTTAGTTTTTTTCATTTAAACTGAGCAATTTAAAAAAAAAAAAAAAAAAAAAGGGAGGTGAAAGCTTTGTGCCTTTAAGAGTTTGCCTGCAGGTGTCTTCCTAATTTTCCCCCCCCCCACCTCCCTCCCTCCCTTTCGGGGTCTGCAGAGGTCTTACCTGCACAGCGCACTGCTGTTTTAAGGGACTCGGAAGTCTTCGCCCGACAGTCCCGGTTGGGGCAGGGACTCAGCTCAGCCTAGCCAGCACCACACAGAAGGCTGCCTGTACGTGTGCTGGCAGGCTCGGGAGATCACTCTCTGTCTCAATGCCGGAGCGGACTGCTCGAGGGGTCAGTCTTCCTCCGAGGCTGCGGCTACCGTGTTGCCTGCCTGAATTTCGTCTGGCTCCTTTCTTTTAAGTAGTGCCAGGTAAGCGGGCTCGATTCGGGCCTTTGGGAGCGGCGCTTCCGTTTTGGCGCGCTTTTAGGTCCGTCGGGCCTAGCCGCGTGGCGCGCGCGGCGGGGAACGCGCTTTCAGGTACTTTGCCTAGCGCTTCTCGGCCTACTCTCCCTCCCTCTATTTCCTTTGTACGGGAGTCTTTGCCGGCCGTTTTTTGACGGCGGTTTTGCTCTCGGGGGGGGGGGGTTTGGTTTTGCTTTCACGGCTGTTCGTTAAATAAAAAAAAAAGAAAAAAAAAAAAAGAAAAAAATAAGACACAGCTTGCCATACCCTGACCTAGGGACTTCAAGGCCTTAGCTTGCCCTCGAGGGTCGGGCTGTTCGGAGAAGAGAGTTGTTTTTTTCTGATCAGCAGGCAGGCCTGGGTCTCTCTCGATTCTCAGAGGGACAATGTCCTCCAGGACGCTTTGCTTAGTGTGTGGCCTAAGGAAAAGCTCTTCAGGCGTGTGCAAGGCCTGTGTGAGAGATTCTCCACCCCTGGACTCCTCCAAGGCTGATAAGGGGGAGGTCCAGGTCCCTGAGGCCGCCGCTTCGGTCCTACAGGTGGTGGAGGTGGTTCGCGACGAGCCTGTGGCTGGGCCGTCCTCGGCCCCGGATACGGTTAGGTCAGCAGCTCCTTTACCTAAGGACTGGTCCGCTATTTTTTCGAGTGAGTTTGTCACTCTACTCCAACAGGCCTTGCTCTCGGGCCAGCGCCAGGAGCCGCTCGCGGGACTGAAGCGATCCGCCATAGAGGTCCCGCTTGAGGAGCCTTCCGCCTCCGCCAAGAGGCCGCGTTTGGATGCCTTACCGAAGGATTATGCTCCTCCCTCTGAAGGTCCCTGTTCAGAAGATGAGGTCTGTGAGTATGAGGCAGAGGAGGAGTTGGAGGAAGGCGAACTGGCAGAGAAGGAAGACCAAGCCAGAGTGGTTCGGGTTTTCCGCCGGGAAGAACTTCCAGCCTTAATTGTGGAGTCTCTTAAAGTGCTCAATATTCCGGTTCCCGGTACGTTGGAGGATGACACCCTGGAAGATCCTTTGCTTCAGGTTTTCCGTAAGACGCAGAGGGCCTTCCCAGTGCACCGGGTGTTCCGGGAGATGATTCAGGAGGAGTGGAATGTCCCTGAGGGCCCGCTGAAAGGGGCGAGAGTCATGGGCCGCCTTTATCTGTTGTCGGATCAGGATAAAGAGGTTTTTAAGTCTCCGAAAGTTGATGCCGCTGTATCAGCGGTCACCAAGAAGACTACCATTCCGGTGGAAGGTAGTGCTGCTCTCAAGGACCCACAGGATCGGAAGTTGGATGTGCTTTTGCGTCAGATTTTTGATGTCAATGCGTTGTCTCTCCAGGCCGCCATGTGCGGAGCATGGGTGGCTAGGGCCTGTCTCCGCTGGTCCCAGCGGGTGCAGAGCAGCCAAGTCGCGGAAGGGCCTGGTGAATTGGCTAAATTGGAATCAGGAGCGGCATATCTGGCCGATGTGCAGTATGACCTGATGCGTAGCTTGGCTAACAGCATGGCATCCGCCGTGGCGGCAAGGCGATATTTGTGGCTTCGAAACTGGTCTGCAGATGTGTCCTCCAAGGCTCGCTTAAGCAAGCTTCCTTTTAAAGGGAAGCTTTTGTTTGGAGAGGACTTAGAGAAGTTGGTCAAAGATTTGGGTGAGTCTAAAGGAGGTAGACTGCCCGAAGATAAGGCTAAGCCTGCCCGTCCGTTTCAACCGGGTAGGGGCCAGTTGCGGGATTTTCGGCGTTTTCGGTCGCAGCGTTTCCCTGCCAGCCAGAGAGGACGTTACTCTAACCGGAGTCAGGGTTTCCGGGGGTTTCGAGGAGCAGGTCGGGGATTTAGACCTTCCTCGTCCTCTGTCTTCCAGGCCAAGAAGCAGCAATGATATACGGGGGGGGTCCAGGCAACCTTAGTGCCGGTAGGAGGCCGGTTGCGAGACTTTTATCCTGCCTGGACCCGGGTAACTTCAGACATGTGGGTCCTGGAAGTGATTCGAGAGGGTTACGCGCTAGAGCTGCTGAAGCCCGTGCGTCCCGCCTTTGTTCTCTCCCCCGGCAAATCTCCTTTCAAGATCGCTGCGATGAGAGCTACGGTCCAGCGGTTGCTGCATCTCAAGGCCATCGTCCCGGTTCCGCACGACCAACGCGGCGAAGGTCGATACTCCATTTATTTCATCGTCTCAAAGAAAGATGGCGGGGTCCGTCCGATCTTGGACCTCAAGGGAGTGAATCGGTGCCTCCGCGTGTCTCATTTCCATATGGAGACACTACGATCGGTGATAGTGGCAGTCCAGCAAGGAGAGTTCCTTACCTCTCTCGACCTATCGGAGGCGTACCTCCACATTCCCATCAGATCCGACCATCATCAGTTTCTCCGGTTCGCGGTTCCGTTCGGGCATTTCCAGTTTCGCGCCCTACCATTTGGTTTGGCAACTGCTCCTCGGACCTTCACCAAGGTCATGGTGGTGGTGGCAGCGGCGTTGAGACGGGAAGGGATTCTCGTGCATCCATACCTCGACGACTGGCTTATTCGAGCAAAGTCGCGTGCCGAGAGCCTGTCGGCCACGGCCCGAGTTGTGGCCTTTTTGGAGGAGCTCGGCTGGGTAATCAACCGGGCAAAGAGTCATTTGATCCCTTCTCAAAATCTGGAATATCTCGGGGCTCGCTTCAACACCAAGGTCGGTCGGGTGTTTCTCACCCGCGACAGAGCTCAGAGTCTCCGGAGTCGAGTGTCCCGGTTCCTGCGCTTCCGAGCGCCGTCGGCCTGGACTTATCTTCAATTGCTGGGTACGATGGCTGCGTCCATAGAAACGGTGCCCTGGGCGAGAGCGCACATGCGTCCGTTGCAGAGTGCCCTGCTTCACCGGTGGTCTCATCAGGAGGATCCACTGTCTCGAAGGTTACCGTGTCCGCTGGACACGCGCCGCTCGCTCCTGTGGTGGTTGTGTCCCACGTCCCTGGGGGCGGGCCAAACATTGGTAGCCCCGACCTGGGTCACGGTGATGACCGATGCCAGTCTCCTGGGCTGGGGTGCTCACTGTCAAGGCCGTTTCGCGCAGGGGACCTGGTCTCCCCAAGAGAGCCGATGGTCCATCAACCACCTGGAGCTGCGAGCGATTTTCCTAGCACTTCAAGCGTTTCTCTCACTGATCAATCAGGCGGCAGTCCGCGTCTTTTCCGACAATGCCACGGCAGTATCGTACGTCAACTGACAGGGAGGTACCTCCAGCACCGCGCTAGCAGCCGAAGCCGCAGCCCTCTTCAACTGGGCGGAAGCGAACCTGCTGGCGCTGTCGGCGGCGCATGTCGCCGGGGTAGAAAATGTCCAGGCGGACTTTCTCAGTCGCGTTCGGGTGGATCCCGGAGAATGGGTTCTCCATCCCGACGTCTTCCAGATGCTCATCCGCAGGTGGGGCACGCCGGTCATGGACTTAATGGCGACGTTCGCGTCAGCGAAGGTGGACCGGTTTTTCAGCAGGCGTCGGGAACGCATGTCGGAAGGCCTCGATGCTCTGTCAAGTTTGGCCTCCGGAACAGCTTCTCTATGTGTTCCCCCCCTGGGTTCTCATCGGAAGAGTTCTGCAGCGGGTCCAATTGTACACCGGTCGCGTCCTTCTCATAGCGCCAGATTGGCCCCGCCGCCCTTGGTATGCGGATCTGGTGAGAATGCTGGTGGCGAAGCCGTGGCGGCTTCCGAACCGGCCGGATCTGCTGTCGCAGGGTCCTCTCTTCATGCCTCACGTGGATCGGTTCTCGCTTACGGCTTGGCTCTTGAGCGGGCAAGATTGCTACACAGAGGCTACTCGTCGTCGGTGATCGCCACACTTTTGAAGGCCAGGAGAAGATCTACATCCTTGGCTTATGTGCGAGTCTGGCAAATTTTTGAGTCGTGGTGTGCGGACAGGAGCTATGTGGCATTAAAGTCCTCCATTGCGCAAATTTTAGATTTTCTTCAGCATGGTTTTGATAAGGGGTTGGCCCCTGCATCGTTGCGTGTACACGTCGCGGCCCTTTCCTGCTATAGGGGCAAGGTTGGAGGGCAGACTATTGCTTGTCATGGTGATATCAAACGTTTTCTCCGAGCGGGATCGCTGTTACGGCCTCCTTCGCGTTCCGTGGTCCCTCAATGGCACCTGCCTTCCGTCTTGGATGCGTTACAGGGTGAACCCTTCGAGCCCCTTTCTCGGGCGTCGCTCAAGGACCTCACTCTAAAGGTCGTATTTCTGGTGGCTATTTGCTCTGCACGACGTATTTCCGAGTTACAAGCTCTCTCTTGCAGAGAGCCATATCTGCTATTTTTTCCGTCGAAGGTGGTTCTACGGACTGTCCCTTCGTTCCTTCCGAAGGTGGTCTCGCCTTTCCATATGAATCAGGAGATTTCGTTGCCTGTGTTTTCGCGATCCTCGGAGGCGTCTTCTACCGGCAATTTCCACAGTTTGGATGTCCGTCGATCCTTAAAGCAGTATCTTTCTCGGACGGCGGGTTTTCGTAAGTCGGATAGACTTTTCGTTCTTTTTGCGGGGCCTAGGAAGGGCGAGGCGGCTTCCAAAGCGTCTATTGCCCGATGGATCAAAGAAGCTATTGCTTCGGCTTACATGTTGGCAGGTAAGTCCGTGCCGGAGGGTCTTCGAGCTCATTCCACCAGAGCTCAGGCTTCTTCTTGGGCGGAATTTCGCTGGGTTCCGCCACTGGATATTTGTAAAGCAGCTACTTGGTCTTCCTTGCACACCTTTGTGCGCCATTATCGCCTGGATGTTCAAAGAGCAAGTGATACGGCGTTCGGGGCTGCTGTACTTCAGGCGGGTATTTAAACTCCCTCCCGTGCTCAGATGACTCACTGCTCTGGTACTTACCCAGAGGTCCGGGACTAGCCTGGTTACACGAACAGGAAGGTGAAATTAGACTTACCTGCTAATTGTAGTTCCTGTAGTGTAGCCAGGCTAGTCCCGTATCCCTCCCCTGTGGTTTGTGACATAATAGCCAGAAGTACATGTCTGCTTTACAGGTGAGAGTTCTTTACATATTCCTCTTCTTTGCTTGCTCTGTGAGAGACCTGCAACGCTTAAAGTCACGGTGCTAACAGTACTTTCCATTCCATTTGTATATAGTTTCCCTTTTGGGTTAATGTTTGACTACTTTCTATAGTGCTTCCACGCTTAATTGTGTCTCCGGTGAGTCTGCTTTGTCAATAGGTTACTGATGGCAGGAGGCAGATCCTGAGGGGATATACCGGTGACATCACGAAAAAGAGGAGGAGTTTTCTCAGTCTCCAAAGCTGCTGGATGAGATGGGGAACCCAGAGGTCCGGGACTAGCCTGGCTACACTACAGGAACTACAATTAGCAGGTAAGTCTAATTTCACCTTACTTACCTGTAACAGGTGATCTCTGGGAACAGCAGGAATTAGTCTTCACAACCCTTCCACCTCCCCTAGGAGTTGCATCTCTTTACCTTCTTCTTCCTTTTCTCTCCTCGCCTTTGTCTCAGCTTTGAAACTCAACTGAAGAGAGGCTCTGGAGAAGGCGGGAAGTCAGCACGCAGGCGCGAGGGATGCTGCCAAAAGCTTTCTGATTGGAAGCTGGGCAGCGTTCCCGTGCAGGCTCCTTCGGTACCGACGTACCCATATGTGAAGACTAATTCCTGCTGTTCCCAAAGATCACCTGTTATAGGTAAGTAACTGTGCTTTACAGTTGCTGTAAAGGGATCCACTGTGTCTGTCCCATGCCATTTTGACGTCTGTCATTGTATTTGCCCCCACCACTTCCATTGGGAGGGCATGATAAGGTAGTCCTTGGGACTCATCCTCACTTTATGGCAAAGATGGTTTTGCCTTTTAATTTAAACCAGTCTGTTTACCTTCCTGTTTTCTTGCCTAGACCTTATGCTTCTAGTGCAGAAAAGAGTCTACATGCTCTGGATTGCAAGCGTGCCTTGGCCTTTTATCTTCAGAGAACTAGGCAACACAGAAAAGCTTCACAGCTTTTTGTTGTTTTTGATTCCAGTCACCTAGGTCTACCAGTTTCCAAAAGAACACTCTCCAAATGGATTGCATTTTGCTTAAGAGTAAGGGACTTTAGGTCATGTCACAGCACACAATATGTGAGCAATGGCTGCCTCCATGACAAACCTACGCTCAATGGTGATTGACAAAATATGCAGGGCAGCAACCTGATCCTCTGTCTACACTTTTGCGGCCCATTATTGTCTGGACAAGGACTCCTGCTGGGATGCCTCGTTTGGCCAGGCTGTTCTCCAGCATCTCTTTCAGACTTAGTTCAACTCCTACCCCCCATCCCGGGTTTCGATACCAGAGATCCTTGGGAAGATGCATAACCCACTTAGGCCTGTGTTTCACTGCTCTCTCTGTGGTCATCTCCCTGGCATCTCCAAGCTAGGGAGTCCCATATGTGAAGACTGCATTCCTGCTTGTTCCTGGAGATTGCGTAGTTACTTGCCTGTAACAGGTGATCTCTGGGAACAGCAGGAATTGTCTTCACAACCCACCCTTCTCCTCTAGGAGTTGCACACGCTCTCTGTATCTAGCTCTCTCTCTGTCGGGGAGTTAAGAAAGCAGCTATGCAGGCACAGTGGGATGCTCCCCAAAAGCTTTCCTGTTGGGTGCTGGGGAGTGTTCTCTTGCAGCCTCTGTCGGTGCTGATGTCACCCATATGTGAAGACTCATTTCCTGCTGTTCCCTGAGATCACCTGTTACAGGTGAGTAACTATGCTTTACCTCCCTGTAGCTTCTTTTCATGTCCTCTAGTTCTACAGCTTCCCGATCTTTGGAAAGGTTTGTTTATTCACTAATACAGATATTTAGTTCAACTCGTTTTTATTAAACATTTTCCGATAACACATATTCCAAATAACAAATAACAAATAACAGGGCCCCACCCATATGGGGAGGGTAAACACATTGAAGACTGCCTCTAAGTCATATCGACAAGGGTTATAGTATAAAACGTAATACAGAAAAGCAGGAAAATCGTGCAAATAAAAATAAAAATAAAAATACCTTTCTGAGTACAGGCTTGCAGAGCGGAACCAGTGAGTGATCTCCCCAAACAGAACTGCACAAATAATATGAGTGAGGTACCCATAACCATAATATGGGAGATCTAACACCCGCACAGTTGGGTCGCAGTCTTAGCCGCAGAACATCCCACCACCGGTAGCATGTACAGCAAATTAAAAGGTACTTTAGAATACAGAACCCTTGTGCGGACCCCCCCCTTTGAATCCTTACCCCCCCACTACCCACACCCACCCCCCCACTCCAGTCCGATTGGTAGCCATCTATAAATAGAATGTCGATGCGTTTCCATTGGTAGTATAAGGTCGTCTCCCCTCTCTTGATCAATCTCTCGAACCCAGCCCTCCACATGCACCACCCCAATCATCCTCCACAAAACTATATAAGGATACTCTCTATAGAGAGACGCAGCACGGGCCAGTATGTAACAGCAGTCATGTCATGCCATTCTCCTGCACCCCGTGTAATACAAGGCTCCGGGGTAAAGGTAAATGTTCGACTGGAGAGAACCTCACTAAATGAGCATAACACAATCATTCAGCATAAAGAGTAAGCACACGGTGTAGCACTAGTTCAGTTGTGCTACAATATGTATGCAATAATAAGACATAATTATACATTAATTGCCATGCTGCAGTCCCGCACAGGTAGCCGATCTAGTAGGGGCGCCCAAAGTTCCAAGAAAGAATCCCATGCCCTCCCACCCTGCTGCTTGGCCGTCAGTTTTTCCATATAGAGCAAGGCACATATGGCGTGTTCCCACATCATAGAAACATAGAAATATGACGACAGAAAAAGACCACATGGCCTATCTAGTCTGTCCTTCCATAACAACTACAACAGTCCACTTTTTGCCTTTAGAGATCCTCTGTGTTGGTCCCATGCTTTCTTGAATTCAGTTACTGTCCTCATCTCTACCACCTCCACTGGGAGACTATTCCACGGATCCACTACTCTTTCCGTAAAGAAATATTTCCGCATATCACTCCTGAATCTATCTCCCTTCACCCTCATCCCATGTCCCCTCGTAGCAGAACTTGCTTTCAATTGAAAGAGGCTCTCTCCCTGAACATTTATGCCACGGAGGTATTTAAACATCTCAATCATATCACCTCTATCCCGCCTTTCCTCTAAGGTGTACATATTAAGATCCTTAAGTCTGTCCTCATATGCTTTATAATGAAGCCCATTAATCATTTTGGTAGCAACCCTCTGCACCGACTCCATCCTGTTCACATCCTTTTGAAGGTGCGGTCTCCAGAATTGCACACCATACTCCAAATGAGGTCGCACCAAAGACTTATACAGAGGCATTATCACCTCCGTTTTTCTGCTAGCCATTCCTCTCCATATGCACCCAAGCATCCTTCTAGCTTTTGCTGTCGCCTTTTCCACCTGTTTAGCTACTTTAAGATCATCAGACACAACCACGCCTAGGTCCCGCTCTTCTTTAGTGGACAAAAGTACTTCACCTCCTATACTGTATTGCTCCCTTGGATTGCTGCAGCCCAAATGCATGACCTTACATTTTTTAACATTAAATCCCAGCTGCCAAATTCTAGACCATTCTTCAAGCTTAGCTAGATCCCTCCTCATGTTATCTACCCCTTCCTGGGTGTCTACTCTATTGCAGATTTTGGTATCATCCGCAAAGAGGCAACCTTACCCGACAGCCCTTCCGCTATATCACTAACAAAGATGTTAAAAAGAATTGGACCAAGGACAGATCCCTGGGGCACACCACTGGTAACATCCTTCTCCTCAGAGTGAGCTCCATTTACTTGTACTCTTTGTCGCCTCCCACCCAACCAATTTCTAACCCAAGCAGTAACTTTAGGGTCCATCCCTAGGGTGCTCAGTTTGTTTATAAGTCGCCTGTGAGGAACAGTGTCAAAGGCTTTACGGAAATCTAAATACACCACATCTAGAGCTCTCCCTCGGTCCAACTCCCTGGTCACCCAGTCAAAAAAATCAATCAGATTTGTCTGACAAGACCTGCCTCTGGTGAATCCATGCTGCCTCGGATCCTGTAATCCGCTGGACTCCAGAAACCTCACTATTTTCTCTTTCAGCAGCGTTTCCAATAATTTACTCACCACCGAAGTTAAACTAACCGGCCTGTAGTTTTCAACCACATCCTTACTTCCGCTTTTGTGTAAAGGCACCACATGAGCCTCTCTCCAGTCCTTTGGCACCACTCCTGACTCCAACGAGGCATTGAAAAGGTCAGTCAGTGGAGCTGCTAGAACGTCCCCAAGTTCCCTCAGTATTCTAGGGTGTATCCCATCCGGTCCCATCGCTTTGTCTACTTTAAGTTGAGCTAGTTTCTCACGAACACAGTCTTCTGAAAATAGTTCAAGATGTCCCTCGCTTCTGTTCTTATTTGTGGGTGTTTTCTGAGGTCCTGCTCCTGGTTCTTCATCTGTGAACACAGAACAAAAATATTTGTTAAGCAATTCCGCTTTATCCTTATCAGCTTCTACATATTCCCCCCCTGCACCCTTGAGTCTGACAATACCACTTTTGCTCTTCCTCTTCTCACTAATATATCTGAAAAATGTCTTATCCCCCCATTTTATTGCATTGGCTATTTCCTCCTCCTTTTGAATCTTTGCCTTCTTGACTACTTTGCTAGCTTCTCTAAGTTTTTCCAAATACAGATGCTTGTCTTCTGCTCTCTGTGATCTCTTGTATTTCATGAAGGCCTCCCTCTTTTTCTTCACTTTTTCAGCTACTTCCTTCGAAAACCATAGCGGTCTCCTGTTCCTTTTGCCTTTATTTACCATTTTAACAAAAAGGTTGGTTGCCCTTAAAATACCCCCTTTCAGTTTTGCCCACTGTTTTTCTACATCCCCCAGCTGTTCCCATCCCACTAACGACTCCCTGAGGTATTGGCCCATCTTCGCAAAGTTAGTCTTCCTAAAGTCTAAGATCCTCACCTTGGAATGGATTCTAACAGCCCTAGTCCTAATACTGAACCACACCATCTGGTGATCACTGGAAGCAAAATGATCTCCCACTACAACATCAGAAACACTTTCACCATTGGTAAGCACCAAGTCCAGTATGGCCCCTTCACGTGTGGGGTCTGTTACCAATTGCCTGAATAGTTCTCCCTGTAGAGAATCCAGGATCTCCTTACTTCTAGATGATACTGCAGCAGGAATGTGCCAATCAACATCTGGCATATTGAAATCTCCTATCAGTAGCACTTCCCCTTTCTTAGCAATGCTGCGTATGTCTTCAATTAACTCTCTGTCCACCTCTTCCTCTTGTGAGGGAGGTCTGTATATCACTCCAATGCAAATAGATTTCTCTTTCCCTCTTTCTAGTTTAACCCACAATGCCTCCTCTCTCCCTTTTAAGCTCTGTAATTCCAAAGCTTTAATAGTAGTTTTTACATATAGTGCCACTCCTCCTCCTCTTCTTCCTACCCTGTCCTTCCTGAATAAAGTATAGCCAGGTATAGTTACATCCCAGTCATTGTTTTCTGTGAACCATGTTTCTGTAACTGCCACTAAATCCAAGTCAGCCACTCCCACCAAAGCTTCAACCTCAGGGATCTTATTTCCCATGCTACGGGCATTAATACACACTGCTTTCCATATGTTACCCCTGTTACATTAAATACCTTTATGGAAATGGGTATCACCTACCTGGGGGCTTTCACTTACCTGGGGGCTTTCTTCACCCATCCCCAAGGAATCTAGTTTAAAGCCCTCTTCAGTAGATTAGCCAGTCTACTACCAAAGATGCGTTGACCTCTTTTGGACAGATGGATGCCATCTCTGCTTTGCAACCCTTGGAAAAGCATCCCATGGTCTAGGAAACCAAAACGCTCTTGATGACACCATCCACGCAGCCATGCATTTGTCTCCAGGATGCGAGCCTCTCTGCCTTGGCCTTTACCCTCAACAGGGAGGATTGAAGAGAACACCACCTGTGCACCTAACTGCTTCACCCTCTGTCCCAGAGCCATGAAGTCACTTTGATACGTTCCGAGGTATACCTGGCAGTATCATTTGTTCCAACATGGATTAGCAACATTGGGTAATAGTCTGTGGGCTTGATGAGTCTCGGCAAACTCTCCGTAACATCTTGGATTTTGGCACCAGGCAGACAGCATACCTCTCTGGACATCAAGTCTGGTCGGCAGATGGACGCCTCAGTACCCCTCAGAAGAGAGTCTCCAACCACCACCACCCTTCGTTTCCTTCTGGTGACTGATTCCGCAACTTTGGGGTACTTGAACTCTGGTTCTTCCCTTTCCAGGGATGCTTTCACCTCCTCCACTTCCAGGGCTGCATAATGGTTCTTCAATTCAAGGGATGGAGAAGTTGGATTGGTGATTTTGCAGGCCCTGGAGGGGCCGGGTCAGCCCAAGCGCCCAACAGAACTTTTTTTACTAACAATAATCCCCGGGTTAATAAGAGCTTCTGAGGTGGCGTAAGGGCCTGATTCTCAGTCCCCCATCGATGAAACAAGCAGACCTCTACACTCCAATGAAGAGGCACACCCAACCATCTGTCAAATTCTCCACAGACGTACTTCCACAAGTGTGTCACCTGAGAACATTCCCAAAATTTATGAAGCAATGTGCCCCTGTCTAACGTACACCAACCACAATTGGGTGATACACGTACACCCGCCTTAAAAGCCCATACATCCGTAGTATAGGCTCTCCAAAGGAATTTAAACTGTAACTCTTGCAAGTATATCCAGAAATCACCCTTCGGGATGCCCTCAAAGGCCTCGCGCAAATCCAACACCGTCAAACGTGTCATACCATCTCTTACCCATCGATGAACTAAGTCAGCCAAATATTCATCGTCACCCGCCGGGTGTAGTAATTCCCATCTCTCCAACCCCTCCCGGGAACCAACGTCAAGTTGCTCAAGCCATCTTCTAACCGGAAGTCCCGAGTAAATCGGACTGACAGAGGCTCCACCCAGTCCCTCCACATAGTGGCGAATTTGTAAGTACCCGTAAAAATCATGGCGAGAGAGCTGGTAACGACTCTGCAATACACTAAAGGTTTCTAGGTGCGATCCCTCAGGCGCAAGGAGATCTCCAATACACACAACACCTTTCTGAGCCCAGTCCTTGAATATGTTAAGCCGCGAGGAGCCCGGAGGGAAACCTGGATTCCCCACCAAGGGCAAGAGCGCCGACCTTTGCCAATCCCATCCAAAGCGGGAGCACAACGCCCGCCAGGCCGCCTTAAGGGCCGCCATGTATGTCCAACCACCCACAGACCCACGACCCGAGGCCGAATGCAAGATCACTAGACCATGGAGAGGTACGCAACTAGCGTTTATCTGCGAAGTCGGGGCACAGCCCCCCGTCCCGGCCACCAAGGACCAGATATGCCTAGTCAAATAATAGAGATTATAGTTTCGGAGGTCCGGAAGCTGCAGTCCACCGTCTTCTCGTCGTCTCATCAAGGCCCTTAAAGGAATACGCGCGCGTTTACTCCTCCATAAAAAACCACGCAACAATTTATCAAAGCAACGCCAGTCGCCCTCTCGAATCCATATAGGCAGCAAACGTAGTACATATAACCATCGGGGCATCTCTACCATTGTAAACAGGGCTATTCGACCTCTGAGCGACAAAGGAAGGCCCTGCCACCTTGCAAAAGTTTGACGGGCTCGGCTCAACATGCCAGGGACGTTCACTGAGTATAGATTAGTCGGGTTGTCCGGCAATTGAATACCTAAGTATTTGATCTCCCCCTCCGCCCACACCAGGGGAAAAGCTCCCTGCCATAATGGCCGCCCCCTGTTCCCAACATCCAGAACCACTGATTTAGAGGCATTAATCTTAAGACCTGAAAAAGCACCATAGTCTTGAATAAGGTACAAGACTCGTTCCAATGAGGGCTGTGGGTTAGTAAGACACAGCAGCATGTCATCAGCAAAGGCGCTCACTTTCATCTCTGTACCCCCGAGCATAATACCATGGATGTCCTGGTGACCTTGAATAGCATGCAGCAGGGGTTCCAAGGACAGCACGAAAAGCAAAGGGGAAAGCGGGCAGCCCTGGCGTGTCCCACGCTCCAACTCAAACGTGTCAGAACTAGCTCCACAGAGCACCACGCGCGCCAAAGGGCGCTGGTACAATGCCCGGACCCACGAAACGAAGTCGCCCTGCATTCCAAACTTGTCCAAAACATCCCATAAGTACTGCCAGGCCACCCTATCAAACGCTTTCTCGGCATCTAAACTTACTAAGAATAAGGCTTCTTCCTCCCTCACGCAGTGTTCCATACCAAGGAGCAGCCGGGCAATATTCTTGGTCGCCTCACGCCCTTGGACAAAGCCCACCTGTCGAGGAGCTATAAGGGAAGGCAAAATACCATTGAGCCGGTTCGCCAGAACCGACGCCAAAATCTTCACATCACAATTAATGAGGGAGATGGGCCTATATGAAGCTGGCTCCAAGGGGTTTTTTCCCGGTTTCGGAATGACGGTAATGTCGGCACAGCGCATATCTCGAGGTAGGCCTCCATCCTGTCTAATGGCGTCGTACATCACCACCTTTGAGGGGGCCAATCTAGACCGAAGTAGCTTGTAGTACTCGTAGCTGAAACCATCAGGCCCAGGTGCTTTGTGAGATTTCCCCTTCGCAATTACGGCTTGGATCTCTCGTATGGTCAAGGGATCATTCAATAACTGGAGCTGTTCCGCAGTCACCTGCAGAAGAGTCAGGTTCTGCAGAAAGGCACGGCCTGCCCCATAATCCCTCGCGTCCTCACTATACAGGCTCGCATAGAAGGCCTGAAAGATCCCAGCAATCTCCCGAGAATGGTGTTTCAGAGCGCCCCGCTCATCCCGAAGAACAGGGATGAACCGAGATCCCCCCGGGTCACGAACTAATTTTGCAAGAAGCCGTCCCGTTCGATTTCCATATCTATGCAGCCGATGTCTATAGTATGTCATAGAGAGACTTGCACGCCGCTGCAGTAACTCATTGAGTGCCAGCTGAGAGCGGTTATATTCCCTCTGTAAGGCTGCGTCAGCCCTCCTCCCTAACAAATGTTGCAAGTCTCTCAAGCGACGTTCCAACACTAGTATACTACGATCCATATGACGCCGCCGCCGGGTCGTATAAGAGATGATGGCGCCCCGCATTACCGCCTTGCTAGCCTCCCAAAACAGTAGCGGTGGACAGTCGGGTCTATCATTAAAAGCAACATACTCATCCCATTGTTTTTCCAAAAAGGCCTGAAACTCTTTATCTTGATCCAAGTAGGTTGGAAAGCGCCAACGTTTCTGTCCCGCTCCCCGGCATTCCCATAACACCCATACCATACCATGATCAGACACTACGATCGGTTCAATCTCAGCCTGGGCCACCATTGAGAGGCCTCCCTCGTTCACCAGAATGTTATCAATTCGGGACCAAGTGTGATGTGCCCGCGATTGATGAGTGTATTCCCGGACCCCCGGGTGAAGTAACCGCCAGACATCCACCAGGTCTCCCAATCTGCAAAGATAGGCCACCCTTCTGCGCATCGAGGAGGTCGCCGCGTCCGCCTTAGACTTGTCCAGCGAGGGATCATGCGGACAGTTGAAGTCCCCAGCCATCAGTATTTTACTCGCCCCCGCCTCCTTCACAAAGCGGAGCAACTTCCTAAAGAACTCGTGATCATAAACTTTGGGCGCGTAGACATTTGCTATCCAAATCACCTCATTAAAAAGTTTGGCTGTGATCAAGATATATCGACCGTGGGGATCTGCATGCACCTTAGCCACCTCAAAAGGAACCCCCCGCTTTACCAATACCGCCACCCCTGCCTTTTTTTAACCCAGAAGAGGCACAATATACAGCCTCCACCCAGTCTCGCTTAAGCTTGGAGTGTTCTAGCGCGCTCAAGTGAGTTTCCTGCAGCAGCGCCAGATGTGCCCCCTTTCTTTTCAACATTTGCAGTATCTTAGTACGCTTGATCGGTGACCCAATACCCCCCACGTTCCAGGAAACAATTTTTGCGTTTAACATATCAGCAACATGTGGGAATCTGCAGCAAGGTACCGGAATGTCAAGCTACCCGGAGACGCCCAGCCTCGTCTCCAGGAGTCTTTCTCACACCCTAGAGTAGGGAGAGAGACCATGAGTGAGACAGCCTTGTGCCATTGCAGAAAATCGAACAACCGGCTACGTATTCCAATCGGAGCCCCTGCCCCCCCATCCCCATCCACCCACTGTACCCCATAGTCCCCCTCCCCCCTCCCCTTCCCCGTCCCCATGCTCTCCAGCCATCCCGACCTATCTAATCCCCCCCCAAGCCTCCCCCCTCCCCCACCCCCCTACAGTCTCCCTATCCCCCAGACACGCATCACTACCAGTCGCCCATCCACACTTCCCCAAGCATTCCTCTAGTTCCCTAAACACACCATCTTCCACACCCTCATTCAGATCACCATTCAATCTACCCCCATTCCCCACACACATCCTATACAGAACCCTACGAATAGGGCACCCCCCTAGGGGAGTAAGATCACAGTCTGTGCCCCTCCGGGCCGTCCGTGATATAAGAAGAGGTTTAAAGGCCAAGCGGCATCAGCCAGTCCCAAACAGGTCTCCTATGCTGTTTGAAGGGGCAATAGGAACTGCCTGCCTATATGAGTCCAGCAGTTGCCACAGTCCAGCAGCAGGGCACAGTTTGTCATGGTCGGCGCGACTACTCCAGCCAGTCTCATATAGCTCAGTCCCCATTTTGCACAACTGGCTCCGGTAGCATGGACACATATTTCTTCGCCGCTGCAACCTGTTCAAATGTGTGAGTGGTGCCCTTATAAAAGATCTTCACTAATACAGATATTTAAATACTTAAATGGTATCATATCTACCCTATCCTTCCTCTCCTTTAGGGTATACATATTTAGGAATTCAAATCTTTTATCATACAGTTGTGGTCAACATTATTGGCACTCTTGCAGTTCAACCTCTTAATGTCCAATATCTCCAAAGGAAAAAAAAATGGCCAGTAACATGGTTTTGGACTATATATGCACACGTTTAACAAATAAAAGAATCAAATAAAACAAGACAAATTAGAAAAGGAAATAGGAAATAATGTAAAAACTGGGACATTGCCAGGACATGGTTGGCAGCCTTATGTACAATTCAAATCAGTTTGAACAGAAGACAGTCAGAAAAGTCATGATCACCAAACATCTAATTTCAAAGGGGTACAAGGTCATCTCCAAAGACCTTGGGATTCCTGTGTCTACATTTCATAATGTTAAGAAGTTTTCTGCTTGTGGAACTGTCGAACCTCCCAGAATGTGGTGTGAAGAAGAAAATTAATCCAAGAAGTCTTCGGGTAAACGGAGATCGATTGTTTGTTATCAGAATATAGAAAGACTAGGGAACATGCAATGAAGCTACAGGGTAAACTATTTAAGACTAATAAAAGAAAATATTTTTTCGCTCAATGTGTAATCAAACTCTGGAATTTGTTACCGGAGGATGTAGTAAAGGCTGTTAGTGTAGCTGGGTTTAAAAACGTTTTGGACAAGTTCCTGGAGGAAAGGTCCATAAACCATTATTAAGAAGGGACCCAGGATATCAATGTTTGACCCAGTACAAGCATTGCGGAACCTGTGTCTTTTGGGGAAACTGCTAGGTACGTATGACCTAGATTGGCCACTGTTGGAAACAGGATACTGGGCTTGATGGACCTTGGTCTGACCCAGTATGGCATATCTTATGTTCTTATGCTCTTTTGAGGTTAGTGCCTATAACAATCCAGAGACAGAGCTTTTGATCAAGTAATCTTCAAAAACCTGTCTTCACAATAAAGACCTCTAAATCTCCTGATTCCACCACCCACATCACTTTTAGGTCATGAAAAAGAGATACAGACATGTCCCTCAGCTTGGAAACCACCAGATAACAACATACTTGCATTTCTCTGCAGTTTTTCACCTGCAGCAAGGGTTCTCCATAGATAGCTGGGGAAATACTGCCACACATACCCTCCCACCTTACCTGGAAAAAAAAATAGGACTGCAATCTGCAGAAGGTTTTTGTACATAAAGAAAAGAATCCTGTAACATACTGTTTCTCAGCTGTATACAGACTGGTTGTCAGGTTCTATGATGGAAGCCAGAAGCAGGGACATAGGCGCAAAAACGTCTTTCAGAGACGTCTCATTGCTGAGGGAAGGCCTGAGAACTGGCTTCATTGGGAATGTTTTATGACTTTTGTAGCCCCATGTTGAAGTGAGCAAGTCTGTTTTATATTGAGTTAACTATTTACATAAGCTCTCTGAATTTAGCAACATATACTTGAACTGTCTATGAATTGTGAAAGGTTACTCTGCACCCCCCTCACCGGTAACATACCAGGGCTCTTGGGTAACGGAAATCCACACACAAAGCAATGGGAAGGGAATCTGTAAATCAGTAAATATACAACATACTTATATTATTTAAGAAAACAACCAAAGCTTTGGGAGAGCAAACCAAGTTACCACCTTGTTTACTCTGCCCTATTAGCTTTCAGCCACTTTATTTATAGGTAAATATTCCATTACACAGCATGATTTCCACTTTATTGTTCTACGTCAAGCATCACGTATATTCATAACATAATAGTTCAGTTCTCATTAGCATAAGTCATCATAAGGAGACATACACATATTCCCAGACATGACCTTTTAGACAATATTTCTAACACTTGCAGTTTGATATCTCTGAATGGAGACTGGGAAGCAACTTCTCCCTTTACTTATCTTTATTATAACAAGACTAGTGTCTTTTGTTAGAAACCTTCAGCCTAATTATTTTAGCAGAGTCTTTCTAGGTTGTTGCTGAATAATAAGCTCTGGAATAATATTAACTCTTTCATAGGGCTTTTGGTAATATAATGTCATTAAGTACACTAACCATGTACATAGCCCTGTACGGACAAGCTTACTTTCAGTCCCTCCTCTGATTCTGTAAAGGATCATTTTAAAGATATGGAAACTTAGATATTGATATTAAAGAAGGATTGTAAATAGATTCTGGGTCAGTCTGTAACATTTTAGGGGTCAGCGAGTCCACTGATTTCTTACAGCAAGCAGATATTACACAGAGAATTAATGCTCCTAAAATGAGAAGCCCCAAAAAGCCAAACAATGATGCTACCATGCCTTGCAGGGGCCTAGATAATGAACTCCAGAAAGAAGAAACAGAATAAAAAAAAAACAATCGGAAAAAGAACTTACATAACTACTACTTGAAACAAAAGTACGATTTCTAACCTTATCTAGTAGGCCTTTCACTATTTTTCCTTCATCAAGCATACTGCAACAATGATCAAAAATTAATCCATACACGCCATTTTCCTTCGCTAGGAGATAGTCTGAAGCCATGCGATTCTGGGCTGCATAAGCAGGCACCTTGTCCACTGCACCTTGTAATACATTAATTGCCTCTGTGAGATCCAGGGCTGTAAGTTCAACAACCGCCTGTAATCGCTTAATCTGGGTATCATATTCTCTGGTAGATGCTATGGCTCCAAACGTTGAGAGCCAAACAGTACCTGTAAATACATCTATCTGAGATTTAGTTAAAGGACTTGTAGAATCTACCAGCTGTTGTGCAGCTGCTATGGCTTTATCCTGAGGGGAAACATCCCTTTTTCTTCTTATAGAAGTATTCAGGGTTGATAATAAAGTAATATTTTGGTAAGGTAAAAAAATGCCACGGGGCATCTAACTGGGCAGCATAGCAAGTATCTGACCAACCTCTGGGAAGTTCTGTATATGCAAGATTACCACACACAAAATAGTCTCCTTCTACAGCCACTAATCCATTTTCCCAAATTGTCAAATTGTGGGGACAAGATGTATTCTGTGTACAGTTATTCAGAGCCCACTGAGTAATGCTCATTTCTTTAATTCCTGCAGACAGATTACGTTCCCAGGGATGGTAATACCCTAACAAAGGGAAACTCCAGGTAGGTATGTTTAGGTCTGAACTAGAGTCATTCAAAGAGTAGCCAGAACTATTATACTGTAATCATGCACTTGATTCCCTTGAACTGGCATTAATTGTACTACTGAAATATAGGTTCTTCCTACGTGGGATTTTTTATACCAGATAGAAGAATTATGTAGCATTACTATTCTACAGATGTTCCACGGAGTGTCCCCTACCTTTTTCCCCGTACTTTGAGTCATGAAACATATTGGAGGGGACTTTAGAGGCATAGAGCTAACTACTCTAGGTTCTGTGTTTGTATGAGACCATTTTACAGTAGTTAGATTAAAAGCTATGTCACAAAACTCTTGAAAGGTTTTAGGCCTAGCTCGTGGTAGAAACCCATGCTGAGTGGCTGTCACAGTTGGAAGGCAAACAGCACAATTTGATAGATTAAAATGTTTTGTAACTGAGTGTAAATGTGACTGAAAAATATTTGGATATTCCCCATAACATTCCCAAGATTCTAAATGCAGTACTGCTTCATTAACAATAATATGCCACAGCACAACTAGGACCAGATAAGGACCAAACAAATACCGCCTCCCTTCTCTGGCACAGGGCAGATTTGCAAAATCAAGCTGCAAAATCAAAAAGAGTCCGGAAGGCAGAAATCCTTATAACTGACCCTACTCTGCCAGTCTTGAAATAGTGCAGACAAGCTGTGCCACAGAAAAAAACAACAAAAAACTTCAGGTGATACTGGAGAACCGAAAAGGCATAATTCATAGTCATAGCGGTGAAGCTTATGATGCAGGAACAGGGCAAGTGGAAACAATAGACTGTCAGGACAAATAAGCAGATGATCCTTTTGCACCCCACGAAGTCCACAGAGTTTGGGTTTCAAAGGAAGTATCTTGATATTGCTGCAAGAGAGATGAAAGGGAAAACAAAGTCATATTAGATGGTGTTAAATACAGCAATGTCGGTGACACCGATGCTCGAAGAACAGCTTGCTGTGCTTCTTGGTCTGCAAAATGGTTGCCCTTTGCCCATCTCTGAAAGCAGAACCATTCACAAAGAAAGGTACATTCAGGGCTGGTAAAGGTATAGAGGAAAGTTCAGGTCTAGCTCGAGAAAATGTCAAAATAGTTTGGAAATAATCATGAGACCCATCCTCCTCCACAAGATTTGCCAAGGGAGCTAGAAGCGTTGAAGGGTTGCATATACTTCAAGAGGGTGCTGTAAAACTAAAAATCAGTAATTTCAATGGCAAAAGCCACTGCTACCAAACTACGTAGACATGGTGGGAGTCCCAAAGTTATTGCATCAAATCGCTTTGAGAAATAGCCTACTGGTTGGGAGAGCTTGTAAAAGCACACAGGTAGCAGAGGAATCAGAAATAGCCACATACAGTTTGAATGGTAAAGAATAATCTGGCAAAGATAAACATGGCGCATTTCCCAGTGCAGTTTTTATATTTAAAAAGGCTTCCCACTGTGATAATGTGGGTACAATATGAGCAAATAGAGACAAGGAATCTGACAAACAAATCTCATAACTTGGTGAACATAAAAACAAATCATCCACATACTGAACTAAAGAGGAATGGTCGAGTCTTACATCAAACAATGCAGTTCGTAGGGCCTGTTTAAAATATGCAGGACTATCAGTGTACCCTTGACACAAAGTGGTCCAAGCATATTGTTTATTGTCAAAATGGAAAGCAAATAAAAATTGGTTTTCTTTGCTAATTCTTACTGAAAAATAAGCAGAACTCAAATCTACAACAGAAAACCAGGTAGTCCCTGGAGGTATCTGTGTCCAGATATCATGTGGATTAGGTACCAAGGGAAAAATTGGCAAAATCACATTATTTACTGCTTGCAGGTCTTGCACAAATCTATAAGTCTTACCGTCAGCCTTTAGTACAGGAAGAATTGGAGTCGTACATGATGAAGTTGTAGAATAAATGACACCTTGTTTCTGAAGATCTTCAGTCACAGGACGAATTCCATCAATGGCAGCTGCTGGTAGCGGATACTGCTTGAGCCTGGGAAGCTGAGCTCCAGGTTTCACAACGATTTCCACAGGTGGGATAGCCGACATTGGATCCTGGCACTGCCCACAGGGTAGAAGGAAGTTCTCCAAGAGCAGGATGAATGGTACTGGCATCTGCAGGGGACGGCACTTCAGAGAGCATACAGCTGGAAAAACAACTTTCCACTCATCCAGGATAGAGTAGCACGGTGTGAAGCTAAAAAGTCCCGACCTAAAAGATTTACTGGTAAAGTCTCTCCCACAAGAAAGATTGTAGGATACACAGCCTCTCCAATCTGCAAAGGTAAAAATTCAAGCTTACGATGAAGAATTATTTTACCCTCAATGCCTTCACAGTGCACTATCAGTGCTTACGCTAGCTGAGCGTGATAAATGGCAGGCAAACCCTGTAGACGCAGTGCCGATGTAGTAGCTCCAGTATCAATAATAAAACTTCAAATTAGATCCTTCCAGCTTAGCTTCTAACTCACCCTGAGGGGTTATATTCAAATTCAACAATAGTTGCGCATCCCATGTATTACCTCCACAATCTTCTGGCTTAGAGAAACATTGATATACGGAAGTGAGTTCAGCTTTTACCGGAGGAGGGAAATCAGCTTTCTGGACATCAAGATTCTGATTCTGGGGGCAGTCTCTCTGCAAATGTCCAATCTCCTCTGGACTCTCCACGCCCTCGCTGAGGGTTCCCATAACCTCTCCCTCTGTTTCTACCTCTACCCCTGCCCATGGGTGGTTGCATGGAAGCAATCTGTAAATTGAGCAATTTAGTCTTTTCACATCTATTTTAGTTTGCTCTTCTTGCTGTTCCTTGATAAACTTCAGCTCACTGTATCGAGCTCCTTCCAGAATTGCATCAGCTGTTCTAGCTGGCCAATCTATTATTGAAGTCTCCAAAATTTGTTTTATTCTCGGATGCAAACCATTTACAAAAATATTAGTGAATCCTGAAGGTGTGTCTTCTGCCTCAGCAGAATAGTCCTTAAAAGCTAGCATACACCTGGTGTGAAAATCTGTAACCTTTTCACCCCTATCCTGCCTTAGAGATGTTAGTCTCGACCAATCCTTTACAGGCTTAACTACTACTTTAAGGGATTCTAACAATTTTCTCTACACAAAACAAAATTATCTCTTTGTGTCTTTTCCTGAAAATCTGTCACGGGGTCTGTCAGTGGCCATTGCCAGTTATCATCACGAATTGGATGAGTGACCCTATGAAAATCAGCCGGATTAAAAAAAAACCCACAGCTCTGAGCAAATTATCTAGATCTGCCCAAGTGGGTAATTATTTGAGACCATAAAGACACAAATCTACCAGGGTTATCCCTGTAATTTAGGAAAGGTTTTAGCCAAATCAAACACTTCTTTAGGACTCCAATTTGCAGGCACAGTCATAGAACCTGTCAAGCCCACTGGATACAAACGAAAAGGATAAGTAGGCACAATATCATTTCCCACAGCTGCTTCAGATTTAACAGTGCCAGAACATGAGTTATTTGCTGGTGTATAGCTTCCTGAATAGAGCCTAGATCATAATATAATTGATCATGCTCCTCTCTGTAGGTTTCATAATGTCTGTCCATATCTCTCAATTCTATCAATAAGTTTGTCAGTAACTCTTAATTCTTTTGCAACGGAAACACTATCAGCTATTGCCACTCTTAAGATTCTTATTACAAGTACAATACTTTCCGTTTCTCGGTCAATTCTTTGAGCTGGGAGACATTCCAAATATCCAAAATACACAATTCTACTCCCCCTAACTTCTGTTTCTCTTTAAGCATTTTCTTTTTCTCTTAGTACTGCTATACGAGTGACCGCACTCGCTCAACTGGTCATTAGTTAAATTTACATTTTACAGTTACATTTCCTAACACAAACAACTTTTGTTTCAAATCATGAGCTTCATTCCTATGTTTTTCTTCATGTACCATCTGTTCCCACCATGTAAGCACAATTGCACGGTTTACCTTTAACCGCCAACTCTTATCTCAGGTAATGGACCTTATCTACAGAGAAAGTTCCCTCCAAAGGAAACTGCAAATTCCCATTACCACTAGTCACTGAATCCCTATGTGCTACAGAATCGATGGCTACATCACCATGCTTCTCATACATACAATAGAAGCATACATTAAGGGCTATTTTAAACGCTGGTAATACTCACAAATCCCTCTGGCACCTTCTGCCCTTGCCCTGAATGCAGAGATCTGTATCCAGCACGGCACCAACTGAAAGGTTACTCTGCACCCCCCTCACCTGTAACACACCAGGGCTCTTGGGTAATGGAAATCCACACACAAAGCAATGAGAAGGGAATCTGTAAATCAGTAAATTATATACAACACACTTATATTTAAGAAAACAACCAAAGCTTTGGGAGAGCAAACCAAGTTACCACCTTGTTTATTCTGCCCTATTAGCTTTCAGCCACTTTATTTATAGGTAAATATTCCATTACACAGCATGATTTCCACTTTATTGTTCTACGTCAAGCATCACGTATATTCATAACATCATAGTTCAGTTCTCATTAGCATAGGTCATCATAAGGAGACATACACATATTCCCAGACATTATTATTATTATTATTTATTATCTATTACAATTTCTTATATACCGCACTATTGTCAGCGCGGTTTACATACAACAAAATGACCATAACAAACTGCTTGGCTTCACATAGAACAGGAGTAACAACTTGGATAACATGTTTTGCTTTACAGAGAACAGGAGTAACAACTTGGATAACACGGGGGATGCAAACTGAACTAATTACATATGTACAATGAGATTGAATGCTGAGAATTTAGGGTGTTACATGTGTACAGTAGGGTTGAGATGTTATCTTGAGGAGGTAAGAGGAGAGGCAATTAGGTAGGGGTAAGGTTAATCTGGTAGTACTGTGTAAATAAATGGAATTTGAGAGCCTTTCTGAATTGTGTTAGGTCAGTAATTGCACGGATGCCTGGTGGTAATGCGTTCCAACATTTTGGGGCATAGATACTGAATGCCCTGTTAGATGTTGCGATTGTGTACTTTGTTGAAGCCTTTGGGATTAATAGTGCATTTGTAGATAGGGATCTCCTTGTTCTGTTGGGAGGAATGGGTTGGATGACATGACTTTTTAGACAATATTTCTAACATTTGCAGTTTGATATCTCTGAATGGAGACTGTGAGACTGGGAAGCAACTTCTCCCTTTACTTATCTTTATTATAACAAGACTAGTGTCTTTTGTTAGAAACCTTCAGCCTAATTATTTTAGCAGTCTTTCTAGGTTGTTGCTGAATAATAAGCTCTGGAATAATATTAACTCATTCCTAGGGCTTTTGGTAATATAATGTCATTAAGTACACTAACTGTGTACATAGCCCTGTACGGACAAGCTTACTTTCAAATTGGAGAAGCCAAAGAACAGGGAGTAATGATGGGATGGGTGGAGAAAGAGAAAGATAACAGTAAGTAGTGGTGAGAAAAAAAGATAGAAAAGAAGCGGCATGTGAAAGGAACCAGAGAAGAAATTGGAAGATATTTTGCGTTCTGTTTATAAACACCTGCAGATTATTTTGTTTTAGTTTTCTTCCCTAAATTTCTATAATATTTAAATCACCCTTGTGATAAGGAAGCTTATCATAGTTCAGGAAGGAGCTATAATAGAGGTGAATTGGCTCTGAACAAGCAACCTGTCTTTTCTGGTAGAAATAATAAAACAGAATGTTCTCATAAAAGACTACCAGTCCCAGAATGCACCAGGTTTCAAACAGCCTCTAGAAGAGCTGAAGTGGGGAAACGTGTGTTCAATCAGGAGAGCTATGAGGTAATCCCCAAGCACTCATCTCCAAGGGCAGGGCTTGATTCAGCACAGCTGAGCTGTGCTAGGGTGGAGTATCCCTCTAAGCAGGTTAAAAGTAAAACAGATTCTACACAGAATCAGCAGAGGCAGCAGCAGGAGCAGAGGCATCAGCAGTTGCAGAGGAACCCAGAGCTCAAGGACAGAGAGAGCAAGAAGCAGTGTGGAAGAAAGAAGAGGAAAGCATCTTGGAGGTCTAAAGGAGTCCATAGCAGTACGTGTGCTGGGAGTCATTCCAGAGGCAAGCATACTCCATTGGACTGGGGAAAGCCAGAGGAGTGGGGTTACAGAGCCAGGAATCCCCGGACGGCACCTGTGAGGGAGACGGCTGCATTTGGAAGGGGCCCTAAGACCAGTGCAAGAAGGTATGTGAAGAGAGACCCAGTGTCCAGGGATCTTGATTGGAAGGCTGGACATAAAAACTGGACTACATACTGGCCAGGAGTTCTGGAGAGGAACCCTAACAGCAATGGAAGCTCAGGTATGAACACTGATCTATGCCCTAGCTCTTCACTTGGAAGACAGCAGGGAAACCAGTATTTTCTCCAGGACCAAGCAGGAAGTCAGTCCTCACTTATGGGTGACGTCGGCGCCGACGGAGCCCTCGCGGAGCAATTTTCCCCAGCTTTCAAAGAAAGCCTTTGGGAATTGCAGCGCGCATGCGCAGTCGTCTTCCCGCCCGAGGGTGCCATCTTAGCCAGTCTTCTTTTTTCCGCGGAGCCCTACAGACGTCCCCGTCTTGTCCCCGCGAAAAAGTTGATAAAGTTGATAAAAAGAGATATTATAAATGAACAGTATGACTACATGGATTGCTCTCTGTCTAGGCTGCTGTGGTAATATACTTTCACAAATGCAACAACCATCAAAAAGAAATATATCTTGTTCTTTTATCTACCCAGAAAAGTTTACAAGAAAGCCTTTGGGTAGGATTTGAGCCACGTATAGAAAGTAAACCAGCCAAGAGGTTTGCAGCTGGTTAATTGTTAGCAATTAAGCCTTGCATAATTGCACGTGGGCTCTAAAAGGACACTTCTAGGTGTGTGTGAAAATACAAGAAGTTATCCTTGAAAAAGAACAGTTTTTGATTCCTTTTTTTTGGGTTTTGTTTTGTTTTTGGAGCACTGCTAAAAGGTATTAGCAGGAGCCCATTGAAAGACCTTTCTGTTCCCATCAAGGTCTTTATTGTTTGATTTGATTGCTTAAGAAGTTCAGTTGTTACTGATTTGTTTTCCTAAGTTTAATACTGAAAACAAGTATCCTTTTTGTGCTACCAAGTAAATCTGTGTGGGAGAAATGACCCCATAAATAAAATATATTTTCTTTGCTTAACACTCGAGCAAGCACAACTCATTTATTTGTGAACGGCTGATTCTGGTATGAATGGACTACATTTCCCACAATCCTTTGCAAGTCATGCTAATATTTGCCTTTGCCAAGACTGTGGACATTCTCACCCAGCGCCCCCGTTTACACCCTCCATAGATACCATAACTGAAAGATACTCTGCGCCCCCCCCCCCTCACCAGCAACACTGCAGGGCTCTTGGAGTAACGGAAAACCACACTCAAAGCAATGAGAAGGAAATCTATAAGACAGCAATAAAATACCACACACTTACAGATATATATATATACCAAAGCTTTGGGAGAGAAACAAATAGAAACAAGTTCTCTTTGTTTACTCTAACTATTAGCTATGGTTTACTTTATTTATAAGGCTCTTTTGGATGATACAGCATAATTTCACTTTATTATTCTACGTCAGGTATTACGTATTCATAACATCATAGGTCAATTTCTAATCAACATAGGTCAGTATGAGGGGACATACATGTATTCCGAGATATAACTGTAGATATTAAGTTTACTGCTGACTGCTTGATATCTGGTAACCCTGAGACTGAAAGACTGGAGGACAAGCTGCCCTTTTTCTTATTTCACATAGCTTACAGGACTTGTACCTCTTCACTTACTTAGTAAGCAAATATATGAAGTTTATTTCTAAGCAAAGTTCTGAACAATTATAACTCTTTCTCAGGTTTTATTAGACAGTCTGGTTGTGTACACCACCCTGTACAGACAAGCTTACTTTCAATATCTAAGCAGCTTATATACCAGTGGTTCCCAAATTTGGGGTCGGAACCTCAAGTGGGGTCACATCAGTGGATGGGGTCACAGAAACCTGGTCTTTTCCCCTTCTCTCTGGACTTTCACTGTAACTTATGCTAAGCAGTGGCAGTCACCAGTCAGCATGTGACCAGTGAACATTCATAGGCCCTTACTTCCTCCTGGGTAAGCTTTCTGTTAGACTGGGAACCCATGCTGAGTACTGAGGTCTGTAAGCACACTAAAAGAAATGACCCTGTGCTGACTGCTGCTGCTGTTGCTACTATTGCTGCTGCTTTCTGCTTTAAATGAGTGGAGAAAGGGGAAGGAGCTTGGAGACTTGTGTTGATTTCATCATTTGGGGTCACGTGAATTTTAAATTGTTAAAATGGGGTCATATGGGATAAAAGTTTGAAAAGCTCTGTCATATACCTTCAAGGGGCTTAGGATGATGGAGTTTTCTCTAGCAAGGCATGTCTTTCATCCTTCACTGGGGCTCAAGTACATCATGCCTGCAATATGCCCAAGCCCTGTGAGTCAGAAGACTAAAACAATTTTCTGTGTTACAGTACTTCGTTGACATCTAGGAACCAGCCTCTGCTGACTTTTGTGCAGCTTATTTTGGTCTGACTTTTGGGGGGGGGTTATTTTTTTTTTTTTGAGTCAGAGGACGGCTTGGCATAGCCCTAACAAAACTGGCCTGTCAAATTTATTTGCCTTGCCTACTGTGTATATGCCTTGATGCCCTGATGAAGACGCTGGTTTACTACAATGTCACAGAAAAACTCATCAGAAGAATTTTGTTTTGTATAGCATCACTTTGTTTTGTTTTGTTTTTTTTCTGCAGCAAGTTGCATTACTGATAGGAGCAGATCCCAGAGAGATTATCTTCACCAGTGGTGCTACAGAATCAAACAACATGGCTATTAAGGTGATGTTTCACTGTTCTATTTGCTACATTAATTATAATTTGTAATCTTTCCAACGCAGTGGATGTTAAAAACAATTGTATAAAAGAGATTGAATGTCTGTTTGTCTGTTGGCAAAATAACACTATATAACTAATAGTGGAGTGGAGGAGTGGCCTAGTGGTTGGGGCAAGGTACTTCAGGCCGGAGGGTCAGGGGTTCAAATCCCACTAGAGGACAGCAACCTTGGGCCGGAAGGACTGGGGTTTCTAGTCCCACAGGTGCTCCTTGTGGTCTTGGGCAAGCCACTTAACCCTCCATAACCCATGTTCCCTGTAAAATAGCTATCTCCACGTTATAATGCCCTGTTCAATGTAATTTCAGTTTGTTCAATGTAAACCGCCTTGATACGATGAAAGGCGGTATATAAGAAATGTTAAATAAATAATAACCTACCCCCCCCCCCCAAATTACCCTCTTGCAACTGTACTGCCACCTTGCCAACTATCCTTACCTCAAAACTCTACCACCCTATAATTGCCCCACTCTTTAAAATATGCCTCTATAACTGTCCCACCCTCTAAATCTCCTCAGTGCAACTTTCCCCTTGCACTTCTAACTACCCCTCTCCCCCTAAAACTATGTCCCTTGGAAATGTATTTCTTTTCTTTATTGACATTTATTTACCACACCACTGTAAATTCCCTCTGCAGTGTACAACAAAATTGAGTGGAGACATGACAAAACAGAGAAAAAAAGTTGCAATTAGTCCTCCCAAAGAAATAATCCAACCCCAACTGCAATAGTATGTGGTAAAAGCTGTGAGTTATAAATTGCCAAGCCATACCCTCAGAGCCCCACCCCCAAACTAATCCTTAGACATTCCAATCTCCATCCCATCCCACAAAAGCTTTTCTGAACCAAAAAGTCTTTAGTGCCTTGCAGAATGACCAAAGGTCATCAACAAATTTTAAAGCAATTTCATGGTGCAGACACTTGGATTGGAAACATCCTACTATGGTGCCTTACTTTTCACAGAGCTTTTATGCAAAGGGACCACCAAGAAGCAGTCTGACTATGACTGCAAAGAATAATTAGGAGTGTAAAGCGCCATCTTAGAACAAAGGTAATCAGAGGCTGTGTAATTCTATTTAACAAATCCTTTATATCTCTTTATCATTTAGTGATTTACATTATAACCTAAACTAGGTTATGTATATTTAAATAGGGGCAGTGATAACTTGTATTATACATTAACTTAACAAGTTACAGTTAACAGGTTATGGTAACCTTTAATACAATGTGAAACATAGAAACGTGACGGCAGAAAAAGACCACATGGCCTACCGAGTCCATATCAAATACTAAAGTCCCCTTTTTCTTTAGAGATCTTCTTTGTTTGTCCCATCCATTTTTTAATTCAGATATTGTCCTTGTCTCTACTACTGTCCAACAGAAAAGCACAGTCCACGTACCAACAGCAGACCCAGTACTTGACTTGACTTGTCTCTACTACTGCCACTGGGAGACTATTCCATGCATCTGACACTCTTTCCGTAAAGAAATATTTCTGCAGATTACTCCTGAGTCTATCCCCTTTCACCCTCATCCTATGTCCCCCTCATAGCAGAGTTTGCTTTCAATCGAAAGTAGCTCTCCTCTTGTGCATTTATGCCATGGAGGTATTTAAACGCTCTAACATATTTCCTCTATCCCGCTAAGTCTTTCCTCATATGTTTTATAGTGAAAACCACTAACCATTTTAGTAGCCACACTCTCTGCATCGACTCCATCCTATTGATGTCCTTTTGAAGGTGTGGTCTCCAGAATTACATACAATACTCCAAATGAGGTTGCATCAGAGACTTATACAGAAATATTATCACTTCCTCTTTTTCTGCTGGCCATTCCTCTCCCTATGCTCCCAAGCATCCTTCTGGCTTTTGCTGTTGCCTCTTCTATCTGTGGTGTTTCTGATTACCTTAATTATACCCAGGTCCTACTCTTCTTTCGTGGGCAGAAGTACTTCGCACCCTGCACTGTACCGCTCCCTTGGATTTTTGCAGCCATAATGCATGACCCTGCAATTTCTTTTAGCATTAAATCTCAGCTGCCAAATTCTTGACCATTCTTCAAGCTTAGCTAGATTCCTCCTCATGTCATCTACTCCTTCCTGGGGTGTTTACTCTATTGCAGAATTTGGAATCATCCGCACAGAGGCAAACCTTAACCGACAGCCCTTCCACAATATCACTAACAAAGATGTCAAAAAGAATCTGACTGCTTGGAGAGGTGTGGCCTGATCAAGATGGATGCCTGAGGGTGGACATGTTTGCTTCTACATGCCAAAAAGAAAAGGGAAGGCTAGGGCTTACCCAGCTGAGCCTTAGTTTTCAGTGCCAGGACCTATAGACTGCTTTGTTGTCCCTGATGTGACCAAAAAGGAGATTAGGTCAGGAATGTTTGCTAGAGGCTTGGAGGGCCCCCAGCATACTGAGGATTCTGACGCCACTCTGTCTCCGGAATTAGAACGGCATCTACCACAGCCCTCAGGAGAGCTCGCTTCTATTTTGCCGCCTCAGGCACCTCATTCATCGTTAGTCTGTGATTTGGAGGGTCCGGTGCTGGGAGTGGTGGCATTTCGATGTTAGGCATTTTTCTCTGAAGATCTTAGCTCTCCTGCAGGGGAGTTGGTGTTGGCAGTACCCCAGACCAGTGGCCCTGGCATGGGTAATGATCTGTGGGAGAAACTTTCTGCTTCCTCATCCATAGCCTTGCAGCTTGAGCGTCCTCTAAAGGTCACGTTAGATAATATCTGGGACGCTATTAACTTTTCTGCAGCGGTTTCAAAACAAATCGCAGCATTATCGATTTAAGGTTGAGCTGAATACAGTGAGCTTGGAATCTAAGTTGGTAACTAATGATTTATCACTTAAAATAAATGGAAATATGCAGAAGTTGGTGTCAATGTCTGATCTAATTGAAGCTCTAACTAAAAATAATACAGCTTTAAGAGCGAAAATTGAACTGCTGGAGAACTCTGCCCATGCTTCAAATTTAAGTGTCTTAAATTTTCCTAGAATTGCCGAGTTATCTGCAACAGATTTGTTTAAGCAGTATTTAACTGTGAGACTCTTTTGGTACCACAAGAACTGGTCCCTCCTATTATGACGGCTTTCTATTTACCGCAAGGAAAGAGCCAGGTTCTTCTGCTGTGGACAATAATATGGAAGTACTTAATGTTTCTGATTTACTATCTTCGTCTATCTCAGACTCCGGGCAGCAGGTTGCTTCACTTTTAGTAACTTGCATCTTAGTATCTTGATAGTGTGACAATGAGAGCCGTGATGACCCAATGGAAACACAGGAAAATGGTGACTGTCTTTAAGACAAGAGACAGGCAAGCTTTTCAGAGGGCTAAAGCTACAGCCAAGGAAAAGAAACACATACTTGCTGAGACTAAGCCACACCCAAGCCCCAACGTGAGTGTAGGCTTGGACTCTAATGACAACCACCTGTGCAGAGATAAGGGTGTGGTAGCTAGGAAGCAGCTTTTTAAACCTGCTTCAGTGCAGAGAGAGAGAGGAAGGACGAAGGAAGGAGAGGAGAGCAGCAACAGGAAGGAGCAAGGAGATGGGGGAAGTTTAACTCCACGTGGGAGAAGCAGTTCCAGCAGCAAAGGAAGCAACCCTTGTGTGACAGGTACGCTTGAGCCAGAGACCAGCCGATGTATAGCTGGGGAGATTGCTGAAGAGCTGGAACAAAGTGCAATGCAGTGTGTGCAAGAGACAGTTCAGAAAACCCAAGCTGCCAGAAGGGGGGTGAAAGCTGTTAAAAACGAACGTAACCAAAACCCAGCCAAAGGCAGAGACGTAGTGCTGAACACAGGTGAAGCAGTTAAGCTTTTGCTCCAGGGAAAGAAGCCCCATGCTCCTGATACAGCCAATGCTTACCAGGGAGAGCAGTTCTGGAAAGGACTTTTAAAGTTTCTATAGAATAGTAAGTTGGAAAACATTATTGAAAATCCTGAAAGAGATAAGCAATTTGCAGAACAGGAAGGCATGCCAATTGACACTCTTGAGTCAGATTCAGTGTATGACGAATCACCGATGGATTGTTCTTTATGCATGAGGGAAATTGAAAGCTGCTAGAAAGGGCTGAAAAAAAGAACCTTTTGAAGAGCAATTTTTCCTTAGCCAGGAAAGTGCTAAGACCTTCTTTAAGCTAAAGAACTTTGCTAAGAACAGAATTTCAATTAAAGCAGCGTTGTTGAAAAATGACCAGAATTTACCTATGCTGTTTGAATGAAAAGAAGCTGTAACACAGGTGCTGAGATGTATACTGAAAACAGCTGCCGTGTTTAAAGAAGTAATTCAGTTCTTTAACTTCACGTGTACTTTTGTTCCTGTAAGTTTTTCTGTTTTGGAGAATAATCCTTTTGCCTGCGTTGCCGTTGAATTTAATGCGTGGAAAAAACCCAAAAATAAATTTCTTGTTTTTGCCTTAAACAACCCGTGGTCACACACTACTTTTGTCTTTAATGAAAAGAACTACAAGTCCCAGGATTCCTTGCTGGAGACAAAAATAGCTTTATTTAAGGACAAATATGGCAGCCCTTTGCCTGTGAGCCACCGGCCCAGGCAGGGGGTCACGACAATAGAGATTGGATTTTAAGGCTGTATTAAAAAAAAATCTATGCTTTTTCGTGGGGTTAAAGTTTCTATTTTCCCAGATGTGTCATGCAAGACCCAGAAGAGGAGGAGGCAATTTTTGTATCTTAAACGGGTGTGGTGCAGTTGTGAGCATCTTTCTTTTTATGTTTTCCTTGTAAATGCTTAGTTCTTAATTTGCAAAGGTATATTTTTATCTCCAGGAACAAGCAGGAATGTAGTCTTCACATATGGGTATCGTCTGTTCCGAGGGAGCCTGCGCGGGAACACTCCCCAGCATCCAATAGGAACGCTTTTGGGAGCATCCCTTAGCACATGCGCGCTGCCTTCCCACCTTTCCAGTCCCTCTTCAGTTCTTCGTTTTCTGCAGAGCCAGCAGGATCCATACCCTGTCACTGCAGAAAATTCCGTCTTTAAAATTGTTTTCTTGTGGTCGTGTTTGCCTCTGCACGACGCTTACCGGTACCGCCGGTTCTTTCCTTTTCTTTTCCAAAAACCCCCCCCCGTATACTTTGAACAGTTTTTCTTCAGAAACTTTTCTTTTTTGGTGCTAGGCGCCATTTTGGGCACTAGGCCCCATATTCCTAAAACATGGAAAAACCAACTAGTTGTTTTAAAAAAAAAATGTACTAAGTGTGGCGGTACCATTTCCGTCACTGACACCCATGATTGGTGTCTTACATGTTTAGGGCCTGAACATTCTCCATCTGAATGTCTCTCCTATATGGGGATGACTAAAAGAGGAAGACAGAACCGGGCTGCAAAGCTCGGTGCCATCTTTTCTTCGGATGCCAGATACATTGCATCACCAAAAAATAAAAAACCACGATCAGAATCAAACAATCCAAAGAAAAACTGTTCTGATCAAACTAGGAACAGAATCTCCAGATATAGTAAAAAGTTTATAAATTTCTTTTTGTTGGAGCTGCCAACCCAGTGAAAAGAACTAGTCTAATCACCACCGTGGAAACTCCTTTTAATAAAGTGAATATTTTAAAACCACTTGTTATATATACTTAGCTGCATAACGACACATTCTTCAGGCTGTTACAAACACCACAAAAACCGACGACGTGACACGTTTTGGGTCCAAAAATTTCAGAAACCCTGCTTCAGGCAAAATCCCAACTTGACCCTTCCTAATGCCTGGAATTCATAGGGGCCTGTCTAGATACCAGACAGGCAAAGGCTTTCCTTCCACAGGCCCGGTGTCTTCGCATAATGCAACTAGCTTCTCAAGCAGCGGGGAAATCCTCCCTACTACAGTTGCTGGGACATATGGCATCCACAGTTCATGTAGTCCCATATGCTTGCCTCCACATGCGAGCAGCTCAGTGGACCCTATCCACACAGTGGACAAGGCCACAGGTCATTTATCAGACAAAATATTAAACTCTCAATGACTAATTTTGTCTCTCCAATGGTGCCAATCATTAGAAAATCTGACGGTGAGGTCTCCTTTTCATCAACCCCTCTTTCAGGCCACCCTAACAACACATGCACCACAGGTGGGTTGGGGAGCACACCTGAATCATCTCTCTACCCAGGGCACCTGGACTCCACAGGAGGCTGGTCTACACATAAACCTACTGGAATTAAGAGCAATCTATTTAGCTCTTCGACTATTCCACGCCCAGCTCAGCTACAAGACAGTCCTAGTCCGGACAGACAATCAAGTAGCCATGTTCTATGTGAACAAGCAGGGCGGGACAGGCCCTCTGTCATTATGCAATGAAGCTTTACGACTCTGGGCCCTCGCCAGAGAGTATCAAATTCACCTTCTAGTGGTATATCTTCCAGGCATTCAAAACCTTTGGGCAGACAAACTCGGTCGAGAACTGCTGCCTCATGAGTGGTCCCTCCATCTAGACCAGGTGGCAAAGATATTTCATCTCTGGGGCACTCCAGACATAGACCTCTTTGCAAGTCCACTGAATGCCAAACTTCCCTGGTTCTGTTCCAGGATTCCGGCTCACATTTGTCAGGCAAGGGATGCCTTCCTCCTTCACTGGGGTCAGGACTTCCTTTATGCCTTCCCACCTATTCCCTTCATCCCCAAAACATTCGACAAGCTTCAGAGAGACAGGGGTCACATGATTCTCATAGTGCCACGATGGCCATGCCAAGCGTGGTATCCCCTACTTCTACATCTCTCTCAAGCTACACCTCTGGAGTTAGGGCATGCTCCAGATCTCCTTTCTCAAGAGGACGGGATGCTATGGCACCCGAATCCCCAGTTCCTGCATCTCATGGCCTGGTTGCTGAAGGCTTAGACCTCCAGGATTTGAACCTGTCCCAACAGGTAAAGGATATCCTTCAGGCTTCTAGAAAACTTTCCACAAGAAGATCTTATGCCTTCAAGTGGAAACGTTTTACTATATGGTGCTCCAAGAAGGGATTAAACCCCCTTGTCATACCTTTAGAATTGATGCTAGAGTATCTCCTTCACTTATCGAATTCTGGTCTAAAGACCAATTCGGTAAGAGTCCATCTTAGTGCAATTGCAGCGTCTTATAAGCTTCTGAATGGACAACCAATTTCCTCTCATCCACTCATATCCAGATTTATGAGAGGTCTTCTATTAACCATACCTCATATTAAGCCACCACCGGTGGCATGGCATCTAAATCTAGTTCTTGGGCAGCTCATGAAGCCACCTTTTGAGCTTTTAGCCACTACAACCCTTATGTTTTTGACCTGGAAGTTCATCTTCCTAATTGCAATCGCCTCTGCACGTCGCATTAGTGAACTGCAAGCTTTAGTGGCTGATCCTCCTTATACTAGATTTCATCATGATAAGGTTGTTCTTAGAACTCATCCACACTTTATGCCAAAGGTGGTTTCGCCTTTTCATTCAAATCAATCAATTTATCTTCCTGTATTTTTTCCGAGGCCTCACCCCTCTAATGCATAAAGAAACCTTCATACTTTGGATTGTAAAAGAGCCTTAGCCTTTTACCTACAGAGAACACAGCAACATAGAAAGTCCTCGCAACTTTTTATAGCTTTTGACCCTAGTCATTTGGGACTTCCAGTCTCCAAAAGAACTTTATCTAAATGGATTGCCCAATGCATATCCTTTGCTTATGAGAGTAAGGGTCTTCCTCTTCAAGGCCATGTCACAGCTCATAACGTGAGAGCCATGGCAACTTCCATGGCTAATCTCCACTCTGTCTATCGATGACATTTGTCGAGCAGCCACCTGGGCTTCACAGCCCACTACTGCCTGGATAAAGCCTCCCGTTGGGATGCCTTCTTTGGCCAAGCTGTAATTCAAAATCTCTTTCAGACCTAATTCAACTCCTACCCACTAACCTTGGTGGAATGCCAGAGATACATGGGAGGAAGAATTCCCACCTTTCTAGGGTGGCACCTTCCTGGGGCTATCTCCCTGGCATCTAAAGCTAGGGAGTCCCCATATGTGAAGACTACATTCCTGCTTGTTCCTGGAGATAGCGTAGTTACTCACCTGTAACAGGTGATCTCCGGGAACAGCAAGAATTTAGTCTTCACAACCCACCCACTTCCCCTAGGAGTTGTGTCTCTATCTCTTTGTCTCTTTCCTCTCTCCCTCTATCCTTTTACTCAGCTACAAACGTAACTGAAGAGGGACAGTTGGAAAGGCGGGAAGGCAGCACGCATGTGCTGAGGGATGCTCCCAAAAGCGTTCCTATTGGATGCTGAGGAGCGTTCCCGCGCAGGCTCCATCAGTACCGACGATACCCATATGTGAAGACTAAATTCCTGTTCCCGGAGATCACCTGTTACAGGTGAGTAACTACACTTTTGGGGTCCCAAGGTGGTGAACTGGATCAGAAATTGGTTGACTGATAGATGACAGAAGGTGATGGTAAATGGAGCTCACTCGGATGAAAGGAGGGTGATTAGAAGGGTGCCCCAGGGTTCAGTCCTGGGCCCGGCACTATTCAATGTATTTGTGAGTGATATTGCTGAAGGACTGAATGGAAAAGTCTGTCTTTTTGCAGATGACATGAGAATTTGCAACAGAGTGGACTCCCCTGAGGGAGTGGATAACATGAGGAAAGATCTACAAAAGCTGGAAGACTGGTCTAATGCTTGGCAGTTAAGATTTAATGGAAGAAGTGCAGCGTCATGCACTTGGGAAGCAGAAATGCAAGGGAAATGTACACGATAGGGGGCAAGAGGTTGGTGTGCACGGACCAGGAGAAGGACCTTGGTGTGACTTATTTCTGAGGATCTCAAGGTGGCAAAACAGTGCGACAAGGCAGTGGCAAAAGCCAGGAGGATGTTGGGTTGCATACAAAGAGGAATTACCAGCAGAAACGAAGAGGTATTAATGCCACTGTATAACTCACTGGTGAGGCCTCACTTGGAATACTGTGTTCAGTTTTGGAGACCATATCTTGCAAAGGATGTAAAAAGACTGGATACTGTTCAGAGGAAGGCGACCAAAATGATTTGGAGCCTGCGTCAGAAGCCTTATGAGAAGACACTTGAAGACCTAAATATGTACACTCTGGAGGAGAGGAGGGATAGGGGAAATATGATTCAGACCTTTAAATACTTAAAGAGAATTAATGAACAAATACACCTCTTCCAAAGACAGGGAAACTGTAAAACTAGAGGGCATAACATGAAGCTGCAAGGGGGTAAATTGAAAGGCAATGTCAGGAAATACTTTTTCACTGAAAGGGTGGTGGATGCTTGGAATGCCCTCCTGATGGAAGTGGTGGGGGCAAATACAGTGACAAAATTCAAAATGGCATGGGACAGATACAGTGGATCCCTTTACATCAACAGGATTAAATCAAAATAAACTTATCTAATTTCTCAACAAATAGGGGTGTCCTACAGAGAGCAGTGGGTTCACCCCTAAACAAAGACATGGGGAGGGGTGGCCTGCACGGAGCGGCAGGTGCACCTACTCTTGCCATCTTACAGGGCAGACTAGATGGACCATACTGGTCTTTATCTGCCGTCATTTACTATGTTACTGTTTTCAACCTAATGATTTACTTGAGTTTATTAATGCTAAGGTTTCAACTGTCCCATCTGTGCCTGATTTGGGAGGTGGTGTGTAACTGTTCAAGTTGGTATTTTATTCCACCTCAGGGCCTTCTGCATCAATCTATTTCATGATTATTGTCACGCCCATAGCCCCTTACATGTGTATGGAGGGGCGTGCTTGTTAGATAGTTCCCCAATTAAGCAATGTTCCAAACTGGCTATCTTGCAAAGAATTATGGTACTGGTAGTCCAGTCATGCGGTGCTTGCCTTTGAGGTAAATGAAGACAATGTAGTTGGCTCGAGTGGAAGGCAGTAACAGAATATTTATTTATGAGGTAAATCCAGATGCACACAGATTCTACTTGGTAACACCTTAGGATGTATTTTCCAGGATTTTATATTCAAAATAATAATACAACTGAAAGGTAAAGCAAGTTGCTTGTAAAGTCCATTAACAGATAGCCTTTCTCAGTCACTGCTGACACACCTGCTCAGCAGGGCTGGAGTAAAAGAAAACCAAAAAATAAAAGCTGCTTCACCAAAAACAGCTTTTCTTTTCACCTTTAAAGCACTTTGGTATCCAATGTGTGCATAGCTTGAGCTGTGTGCTGCTCTGATACCAGCTGGCTGACAAGCTCCAATCAACAGCTCTTTTCCTTCTCTGCACAAGTATTTACACAAACTTCTAGTGCTAGTTACTAGAACGTTTCCCTTTTGATGTTTGATCCCCCTTTAAGGATGCTAGCAACCTTGCATAAAGAACAGTCCATGAGATTATCGTCCTCTTCTGTAATTATAGCCTATTCATCTATTTGCATTGGTTCTATATCAAGAGCTGGATCAGAAGGCTTTACTAACTGACCTTCATTAGGACAGGAACTGTCTAAACACTTTGCCTTGCTTTAGGTTAGACAGATGTTCATAGTTCATACCTGGGTTAAAGCTGGCATTAGGCTGTCCTCTCAAATATTCTGGCCAGTATGCATTGGAGCTTTTATAACTTGTCCTCCAGTCTATATTCCTGGACCTCAGGGTATCTGCTCCATACCTCCTCTTAGGGTTCCCAGCTGAAGTTCTCCAAGCCTTTGGATTTCCCCAATCCCTTGAAGCTGGCTTCCCCCAGGAATCCCTCCAAGAACCTGAACCTCTCAGAGCTCCTCTTTCCTTGCTCTCACGCTTGCCTTCAAGCCTCCTCTCAGGATTGCCTCCTCGCTCTCCTCGACTCCCAGGCTTAAGCTTCCCTTGTTGTCTGACCTCTGCATATTCTGTTCTAGTTTTAAAATTCCCAGTTTCCAACCCCTCCCTTGCACTCCCCAGGTGTTGGTGATCAAAGTCTCTCCTGGCAGCTGAGTAATTAGGAGTGACGTAAGGGTTTCTCCATCTGGGCTTATACTCTTGCACCTCATCTCCACTACAGGCTCTCTGCAGGCCACTGCAGCCTGGAATAACCTGTCTTTTAGGTAAATATGCAGTTTTACTCCTGTGACCTGCCAAAACAGGTCCCTTGATTAGGGTAAATTCCCCACCTTTATCAGTATTCTCTAGGCTCTGGGCAGCTTCCTCATCACATAATGTATTTCTTTACTGTGATGGGGTCCTTCTTCCCCATTGTTGATTTCTTTCCCGTCTCTTCCATGGTGGACGTTTGGGGTTCCATAGGTAGTTTTTTTTATTGTACATTTTCTTTTGACTAATGTGAGTGGTTTTTCCCCTTTTCTCTTCAAGCTTGTCTTGATTATATTTTGTAAAATTGCATAAATAAAAATAAAAGAATCTGACCAAGGACAGATCCCTATAGCACACCACTGGTAATCTCCTCAGAGTGAGCTCCATTTACCTGTACCATGTCACCTCTCACTCAACCAATTTCTAATCCAGTCAGTCACTTTAGGGTTCATCCCTAGGACGTTGAGTTTGTTTATACGTCACCTGTGTGGAACAATGTCAAAGGCTTTACTGAAATTTAGGTACACCACATCTAGTGCTCTCCTTCGGTCCTTCTCTCTGCTCACCCATTCAAAGAAATCAATCGGATTTTTCTGACAAGGACTCCTCTGGTAAACCTGTGCTGCCTTGGATCCTGCAATCCATTGGACAGCGTTTCCAATAATTTACTCACCACGGAGGTTAGATTAGCTGGCCTGTTGTTTTCAATCTGATCCTTATGTCTGCTTTTGTATAAAGGGACCACATATGCCTTTCTCCAGTCCTCTAGGACCACTCCCAACTCCAAAGAAGCATTGAAAAAGTCAATCAGTGGGGCCGGTAGAATGTCCCCAGGTTCCTTCAATATTCTCGGTTGTATCCCATCTGGTCCAATTGCTTTGTCTACTTTTAGTTTAGCTAATTCTCTTGAAGGACTAGAAAAGGGGACTGTTACTTCTGGAGAGAGATCTGCAATTGTGAGTATATACTTATGGGAATTTTCTGAAAGGAGTTCTTTGTATTAAAGCTAATTAATCTGTGAACCCACTATTTTTTGTTAAATCAGTCAGGGCCTAGTAGCAGCAGTTTAAGTTTAAATTTAAAACTCAGAAGAGAACTTTCTGGTTACATTTCATACCCAGCAGAGAGCTTGTAGTTTAAATTTCATAATAAGTTAGAGCCTAGCAGCAGCAAAGAGCTATAATTTAAATCAAATCAGAATATAGCTTACCTCAGCAGCACAAGACAGGGTACTGTGTAGCAGCCCTCTTTTAATAAGTATTATTTCCCTCCCTCCCTCCCCAACACCCACCCACCCCTGGGATAATCGTAGCTTTATTGGTACTTACACATCTTAAGACAGGAGGTGCTTTCAGGTGAAGCTCGTTACCCAAATCAGTCATACCTTAAGGACCTGAGATTAATTAAGCTTCAGGTGAACAAGGTATATTAAACGTATTAGGTACAGTTTTATTAGTATAAATATCCATAGCAACCCTTAGTAAGTAAAGAACTTAAAGATCTAAGATGCAGACAGCAGTCCAGCAGTGAAATGGGGGCTTTCTAGTCTTTTGCATTGAGTGTCACATGTATGATTTTCTCCCAGTTGGTGAGAGGTCTTAGGTGTGCAATAGGTGCAAGGAGCTCTTTGCTCTTAGGGAACGAGTCCGTTCTCTAGAGGCTAGAGTAGCAGACTTGGAAAACCTAAGAAAGACAGAGGTAGATAGACGAGACCTAAAGGGATATAGTCCTGATGTCCCACCAGTCTGGCAGCATCCCTGTTGCCATGGAGGAGAGAGGTCAAGTGACAGGAGAGCATCACCCTGGTGTGGGAGGAAGTGATCCTGTAACTAGGACCTGTCCTCCAGGTGATGTAAAACCCTCTCTCACCGAGGAAGTTTCTCCAGGGCCATGTGCCCATGAGGGAAGGGTTAGGACAGCCGTTATAGTTGGTGATTCCATCATTAGGCATGTAGATAGCTGGGTGGCTGGTGGACGTGAGGATCGCCTGGTAACATGCCTGCCTGGTGCGAAGGTAGCGGACCTCACGCACCACCTAGATAAGGTCTTAGATAGTGCTGAGGAGGAGTCTGCTGTCTTGGTACATGTCGGTACCAATGACATAGGAAAATATGTTAGGGAGGTTCTGGAGGCTAAATTTAGGCTTTTAGGTAGGAAGTTGAAATCCCAGAACTTCCAGGGTAGCGTTCTCCGAAATGCTTCCCGTTCCACACGCAGGACTCAAAAGACAGGCAGAGCTCCGGAGTCTCAATGCGTGGAGGAGACAATGGTGCAGCGATGAGGGTTTTGGATTTGTTAGGAACTGGGGAACATTCTGGGGAAAGGAGGGGCTCTTCTGAAGGGATGGGCTTCACCTTAAGCGGGATGGAACCAGGCTGCTGGCATTAACCTTTGAAAAGGAGAGAGAGCAGCTTTTAAACTAGATAATAGGGGAAAGCCGAGAGTCGCCCAAGATCGGATGGTTTGGAAGAATGTATCCTTGAAGGATACTACCACAAGCAGAGAGGTTCCAAAAAAGAGTAAAGTAGCCCAAATGCCCTTGAGTACTTCTGGGTCGCCAGGAGTCAGAACTGACTCGAAGGCACACATTGCATTGCATGGAGCAGACAGAGCTTAAAGATCCCAAAGTACCCATGTCTACCAATAGCCAAATTAAGATGAATAAAATAGTCTCTAAAATGCTTGTATGCAAATGCTAGAAGTCTACCCCAGCTAGGCCCCAAATGTAAGTTGGATGTAATTAATGAAGTAGATGAGAGCGCTGCTGATAAGCAAGTCTATACACCTATGATTTATCCTGGATATGCAGATTTGGACATGTCAGACTCAGATTCAGATATAGGAACAGACAGCAGATCAGGCTCAATAATCTCGATTGGAATAAAACCAAAGTCAGCTACACATGAAACCATACATGACACAAAAGTATAATAATCTAGCTCAGTATAGGCCTAATAAAACAGGTCAAGATTGCATTTGAATCTATTCCTTTAAATCATAGTTCTGCTTTTCAGTTAGACATAAGTTGGGAAATTAGAAGCAGCTTGTGCTTATGCAAACAGTCTGTGTACCGAACAGATATTAGGTCAGATTGAAGTTCCTTAATTAAATAGAACAAAGGGTGAAGCTGATCATTCTGCAAGAGGATAGGCTAAGCTGTTTCTGGGGCAGGTTGCCCTGCTCTTATGAAATTGACTCTAGTCCATTTAGTAAATATAACCGAAATCATCAAAATATAATGAGTAACTAATTAGCTTTTAGCAGCATAGCGATACCTGCTGGATCTAATGAATGTAATTTTTATATAGAACTTCTGCTTTTTGGTATAAATAATATTGTCTATGTTGGCAAAATTGATGTACACGTGGAATTTGGAAAGTACCAGATGTTAATTAAAGATTAACTGAATCAGCTGATATCACCTAATAAAAAGCTAAGCTCTTCGGACCCATCTTTGAAGAGGCATATCGGATTAGTCCAAATTAGACTCTGTGTGTCTCTTCCCTATAGAGCTCAATAGCACTTGATTGATTAATTAACTGTGTCGTGTTTTTTCTTTCCTGTTGAGAAGTACTGGAAGATAAGAGCCCAGGTATTTTGTGTGTGTGGGATCGTTTATTTGAGTCTACAAAAAGTAAGACGGGAGAGTTAGAATATATAGCACTAAATGAAAGGTTAGATATGATTGGAAGGAGGACAACCGTGGGACACTGTGATACCTGGGTACAAACTATATCGTAATGATAGAGCTGATCAAATTGGTGGAGGGGTTGTGCTCTATTTTAGAGAGGGCATTGAGTCAGAAAGGATTAAAGTTTTGCAGGAAACAAAATTTGCTGTAGAATCTCTATGGATTGAAATTCCATGTAAAAAGGGGAAGGCGATGGCAGTGGGGATGTACTATCGACCGCCTGGCCGGAATGAACAAATGGATGATGAAATGCTCAAAGAAATCAAGAAAGCTAACAAAAGTTACAGCGCAGTACTAATAATGGGTGATTTCAATTACCCCGGTATCGACTGGGTCAGTGTCACGGCAGGACATGCTAGGGAGATAAAGTTCCTAGATGACATAAATGACTGCTTCTTGGAGCAGCTGGTTCATGAACCTACCAAAGGGGAAGCCATATTAGACCTAGTCCTTAGTGGAACACCAGATCTAGTGCAAGAGATAAGGGTGTTGGGGCCACTTGGCAATAGTGATCATAGCATGGTCACCTTTGATTTAGTTAGTGGAGGAGGGCTAGTAAGGAAATCCACAGTACTACCTTTTAACTTTCGAAAGGGAGACTATGATAAAATGAGGAAAATAGTTAAGAAAAACACTAAAAGGAGCAGTTGCAAAGGTTAAAGACTTACATCAAGATTGGGTGTTGAAAAATACTATCTTGGAAGCCCAGACCAGCTGCATTCCACGCTTTAAGAATAGTGGAAGGAAGTCCAAAAAACTGCCAGCATGGTTTAAAGGTGAGGTCAGAGAGGCTGCTGGTGCCAAAAAAGCATCTTTCAGGAAATGGAAAAAAGAGCCAAATGGTGAAACAGGAAACAGCACAGCACTGGCAAGTCAAATGCAAGGCATTGATAAGGCAGACAAAGGGAGAATTTGAGAAGAAGCTTGCTGCGGAAGCATAAACGCGAAATAAAGACTTTTTCAAGTACATTCGTAGCAAAAAACCTGTGAGTCAGTTTGGTCCATTAGATGATAGAGGGGTTAAAGGGGCACTAAAAGGCGACAAGGTGATAGCAGAGAGACAATGAATTCTTTGCTTCGGTCTTTACTGAGGAAGATGTAGGGATGTTACCCATGACGGAAGTGGTATTTAAAGGTGCAGAAGAATTGAAGGAAATATTGATACATCGGGAAGATGTATTACAACTATTAGATAAACTGAAGAGTAGCAAATTACCTGGGCCGGATGGTATACATACAAGGGTGTTGAAAGAACTGAAATATGAGATTGCAGACCTGTAATCTGTAAACTATCATTAAAATCCTCTCTAATACCTGAAGATTGGAGGATTGCAAATGTAACACCAATTTTTAAAAAGGGTTGCAGGGTTGATCCGGGAAACTACAGACCGGTGAGCCTGACGTCAGTACCGGGGAAAAATGGTAGAAACCATCATAAAGAATAAAATTACTCAGCATATAGATAGTCATGGCCTAATGGGAGACAGCCAACATGGTTTTAGACAAGGAAGATCTTGCCTTACTAATCTGTTATGTTTTTTTGAAGGTGTGAATAAACAGGTGGACAAAGATGAGTCAGTTGATACAGTATATCTGGACTTTCAGAAAGCCTTTGAGAAGGTCCCTCATCAGAGACATTTGACAAAACTAAAGAGTCATGGGATAGGGGCAGTGTACTATTGTGGATCAGGGACTGGTTAAAAGATAGAAAGCAGAGGGTAGGGCTAAATGGCCAATTTCCCCAATGGAGAAAGGTGAATAGTGGTGTACCCCAGGGATCTGTGCTGGGTCCACTGCTTTTTGACATATTCCTAAATGACCTGGAAACTGGAATAACGAGTGAGGTTATCAAATTTGCAGATGACACAAAACTAAAGTTGTTAAAACCCAGGAGGATTGTGGAAATTTGCAAGAGGATGTTGATAAATTGGAAGACTGGGCATCCAAATGGCAGATGAAATTTAATGTGGACAAGTGCAAAGTTATGCACCTAAGGAAGAACAACCCAAACTATGGTTACACGATGCAAGGTTCCACATTAGGAACCACCACCCAGGAAAAAGATTTAGGCGTCATTGTGGATACCATGTTAAAACCCTTGGCTCAGTGTGCAGCGGCGGCCAAGAGAACAAATAGAATGCTAGGTATGATAAGGAAAGGAATGGAAAATAAAACAAAAGATATTATAATGCCTCTATATCGTTCCATGGTGAGACCGCACCTTGAATATTGTGTGCAATTCTGGTTGCCGTATCTTAAAAAGGATATAGCGATTTTAGAAAAGGTTCAGAGAAGAGCCACCAAAATGGTAAAGGGGATGGAAGGATACTCTTGAAAGGCTAAAAAGGTTAGGGCTCTTTAACCTGGAAAAGAGACGGCTGAGTGGAGATATGATAGAAGGCTATAAATTTATGAACGGAGTGGAACGGGTAAACGTAGATCGATTGTTTACCTCATCAGAATATAGAAAGACTAGGGGACATGCAATGAAGCTATAGGGTAAACTATTTAAGACTAATAAAAGAAAATATTTTTTCACTCAACGTGTAATCAAACTCTGGAATTTGTTACCGGAGGATGTAGTAAAGGCTGTTAGTGTAGCTGGGTTTAAAAAAGGTTTGGACAAGTTCCTGGAGGTAAGGTCCATAAACCATTATTAAGAAGGGACCCAGTGCTTGACCCAGTACAAGCATTGTGGAACCTGTGTCTTTTGGGGAAACTGCTAGGTACGTATGACCTAGATTGGCCACTGTTGGAAACAGAATACTGGGCTTGATGGACCTTGGTCTGACCCAGTACGGCATATCTTATGTTCTTATCTTATGTTCTTGGAACAAGGAGGAAGTCAGTCCTTGCATATGGGTGACGTTGGCGCCGACTGATCCCCCATGTGGAGCAGGTCCCCCAGCTTTCGAAGAAAGCCTTTGGGAGTGCATCACGCATGCGCGGTCCCCTTCCCGCCCAAGGGTGCCATCTCGCTCAGTCTCCTTTTTGTCCGCAGAGCCCAACAGATGTCGTCCTAGTTTCCCCATGGAAAAAGTAGTAAAAGTTGGAAAATTTTGTTTTTCTGCTTTACCGGTGCGTTGCCGGTTCCCCTTCCCGCCTCTGCTCAGTACACTGGTATAGAGTCCGGTCCAATTTTTTGTTTTTCTCCTTAGAGACTAGCAGTTGCATTCTTTTTTTAAATTTTATTTTAGCTGGCAGTCCGGTCTTCTAACCTTGCAGGGGGCCCTTTCTCCCCTGATGTCTGCCAGCAGGTTTAAAAAGTGTGATCGGTGCACGAAATTGATGTCTGTCTCTCACCGACACACATGACTGCTGCCTCGGGCCCGACCACGACCCCAAGGTCAGTGGCCCGTGTAAGAAGATGTCTTCCAAGGCCTTGAGGAGCAGGCAGCAGCAACATAAGATTTTTCCCGAGTCCGCACCTGCTGAGGCCCGGATCTCGTCATAGGCCTCAACTCTCGGGAGCCGTCTGATCCCGAGCAATGTCGGGTGTCCTCTGAAAGGGGGTCTTCCTCGTGGAAACACCGGAGGAAGGAAAAATCCATGAGGGCGGTGTCATCTGATGGCTCCAAGTGGCCTGGTCCCTCATGAGGTCGGTTGCGGAGCTCGGCTCGGCTTACCGCACCGCACCGGATCTTCGGAGTCGGAGAGGCCTGCCAAGCTCCCTTGAAAGGAACCGGAGACGCCGAGGAACATAAGCCTTGTCCTCGTTGACTCTCCTCCGGGAGAGCCAATGCTGGGCACAACGGCCTAGGGACCCGACCTGAGGGCTGCGGAGCCGCCTGAGCTCGGTCTCAGTTTGGCGGCCTTGGAGCGCAGTTTGTCTGCCTTCATGGACCAGCAGCAGGCGCTGATAGCCGGTCTCACATGTCCGGCCACCCCGACCCCCAGGACTTCGATGTCCAGGTCGACCCTGGAGGCCAAGCCAATCCTCGAGACAATAAGAACTCGAGTCGATCCTCGGCCAAGGTCCCCCTCGGCGTCAGGGTGGTTGAGACCGAAGCCCTCGAGGCTGGAGCTGCTTGATTCCTCCTCAGAGGGGTCCGGTTGGGAAACGGAGGACGAGGAGTCACCGGACCAAGTACATTCCCTTGGATTCCCCGGGATCTGAACCTCGAAGGTGGTCACCTCCGGAGGACACCCGGTTCTTGGACTTCGCTTGGGACAATGCAAAGGCTTTGTCTTTTCCGGCGGAGGCCGAGGAGGAGCCTTTTGCTGAGGAGCTCGAGATCCTCCAGTATGACTTTCCTCCTAAGGAAGCCCTTACTGTACCAGTGCCCCCCACTCTGGAACGGCTGATGCTCTGCATGTGGGAGACACTGGCCTCGATGCCGGTCCTCAGCAGGCGAATCGATTCCATCTATTGAGTTCGCAAGAGCCCTGGGTTCCAAAAAGCACAGCTGCCGCACAACTGTGGAATCGGCCATGCGCCGGCTCAAGAGCCAGAAGATGCACTCCTCGGTGCCTCCTGGCAAGGAGGCCCACAACATGGATGCCCTCAGTAAGAAGTGCTACCACGGTTCAATGCTGGCATGCCGAATCCAGACGTACTAGCTGTATATGGGCATGTACCTGCGAGACCTGGCAAAGGAGATTGCTGGGTTCTCAGCTGGTCTCTCCAAGGGACCTTTTGCAGCGCTTCCAAGTTTTGTCCACTGGGATCTGAGAATGCTTGAAGTTTGACTCGAGCAGCCTATGACGGCTTCGAGGCTTCGGCCCGAGTAGCCGGGGCTGGCATTGGTGCACGCCGTCAGGCATTGCTACAGTCGTCAGACTTAGAGCCATGGGTTGAGGACAAGTTGGTCAATGCCCCTTCCCGGGGTGAGAACCTTTTCGGAAAGCCCATGACAGAGAAGACTGCCGAGATCGAGTCTGAGTACCTGATCCGGGCAAGACTCGAGAAAAAGACATCTTCCCAAGAAAAGGTACGGCTTACCGAAACTACCTCACGTATCGGCCTCCTCAGCAGGGGCAGCAGGCCAAGGGACGTGGGCATGACCTGCGTAAGCAAAAGTCCCCAAGCCCCAGGCACTGGCTCCGGCCCAACCTGGAGGGGTTTTTTGACTCCCAGAGCATAGTCCCTCTCTCAAAGGAAGCAAGGCCATGCACTGGAGGAAGGCTGATCCTGTATGCCCACAAGTGGCAACTGAATCCCAACATAGCCCGGCAGCTCTTCCAGTGCTGGGGCGACCATACATGGATTTGTTTGCAAGTCCACAAAATCACCAGTTGCCCCGTTTCTGTTCCAGACAGCCGCACCCACACATGGTGGCTGCAGATGCTTTTCTAATATCATGGTCTGTGGGCCTCCTATATGCGTTTCCTCCTACTCCCCTGGTAGCTCGTACCTTATTCAAGATCCTCCAAGACAAAGCCTCAGTTTTTCTGGTGGCATCCAGGTGGCCGAGGCAGCCATGGTTTCTGCTGCTCATGCAGCTAGCGGAGGACACTCCAATTCCTCTGGGATTACTGCCCAACCTCCTGTCGCAGGAGAGGGGCTCTCTTCTGCATCCCAACCTCAGGTCCCTCAGTCTGATGGCATGGCTGCTGAAACGGTAGTCCTTGCACCACTTCTCCTCCCTAAAAAGATAGAGGATTAGAACATAAGATATGCCATACTGGGTAATACCAAGGTTCATCAAGCCCAGTATTCTGTTTCCAACAGTGGCCAATCTAGGTCATATGTACTTAGCAGCTTCCCCAAGGGACACAGGTTCCACAATGGTTTGCTAGCTTCAAGGAGGCAATCGACAAGGAAAACCTACGCGTAGATTTGAGGTGTGGTGTGCTCAGCAAAGTGAGAACCCATTCTCCTGCCAGGTGGCAGTGGTGTTGCAGTACCTGCTTCACCTTTCAGATTTAGGTCTTAAGTCAAACTCTTTCCAAGTTCACCTTAGTGCTTTATCAGCAAACCACACTCCAGTAGAAGGACAATCTCTCTGTACACCCCTTGGTGTCCAGGTTCCTGAGAGGTCTACTTCTGCTGAAACCCCCGGTCTGCCCCCTGGCGACCGAATGGGATCTGAATGTGGTCTTAAAGCAGCTTACTCGCCTACCTTTTGAGCAGATGTGGCTATCTGCCATCTCCGCTTCCTATCTTGGAAGGCGATTTTCTTGGTGGCACTCACATCGGCTAGATGAGTGAGTGAGCTGCAGGCTCTGGTGTCCGATCGACCGTACACATGGTTCTATAAGAACAGGGTGGTGCTTTGCAAGCACCCCAAGTTCCTTCTGAAAGTGGTCTCCTCATTCCACCTCAACCAGGAGGTGGTACTTCCCACCTTCTTTCCCAGGCTCCATGCCAACCGGGCAGAACCAGTTCTGCATACCCTGGACTGTAAGAGGGCTTTGGCCTTCTACATGGACTGTATGTGGGGTCATCAAAGGACTCCTCAGGTCTTCGTCTCTTATGAACCCAGTAAGCTGGGGATGCCGGTCTCCAAGCGTACATTGTCCACTTGGATGGCAGATTGCATCGCCTAGGCATACTGGGCGGCCGATCTCCCATTGCAGGGTCACGTTATGACCCACCGGGTCAGGGCTAAGGCCGCATCAGTGGCTCACTTCCACTCTGTTCCGCTAGCAGACAACCTGGTCTTCAAGCCAGACTTCTGCGGCCCATTACTGCCTGGGTAAGGAGTCCCAATGGGACAATGCTTTCGGCCAGGCTGTACTCCGTAATCTGTTCGAGGTTTAGGCAACTCCAACCCTTTGGTGTCAGGCTACCGGAGTGTTACATTCTCAGTTGAACTCCTATCATGGCTGCTGTGGCTCTTCTAGAGGGAGCCTATTTTTCAGTTACGGGTTCTCGGTAGCCTATAGCTAGGGAGTCCCATATGTGAGGGCTAACTTCTTGCTTGTTCCTGGAGAAAGCCTAGTTACTCACCCGTAACAGGTGTTCTCCAGGGACAGCAGGAATCAGTCCTCACAACCCTCCCTCCTCCCCTAGAGTTTCCGTCCTATTAAATTTTCTTCATTTTGCCGACTTTTTAGCTATGTCATTTGACTGAGCAAGATGGCACCCTTGGGCAGGAAGGGGACCGTGCATGCGTGATGCAATCCCAAAGGCTTTCTTCAAAAGCTGGGGATTTGCTCTGCATGGGGGCTCTGTCTGCACCGACATCACCCATATGTGAGGACTGATTCCTGCTGTCCCTGGAGAGCACCTGTTACAGGTGAGTAACTATGCTTTCCTCACGAACAGACTAATGAGGGTCATTGAAGATCCCTGTCACTTCTGTTCCTATTTGTAGCTGTTTTCTGAGGTCTTGCTCCTGGCCCTTCATCTGTGAACACAGAACAAAAATATTTCTTGAGCAATTCCGCTTTATCCTCATCAGCTTCTACATATTCCTCCCTTTCACCCTTGAGTCTGACAATACTACTTTTGCCCTTCCTCTTCTCACTAACATATCTGAAAAATGTCTTATCCCCCCCATTTTATTGCATTGGCTACTTCCTCCTCTTTATGAATCTTTGCTTTCCTGACTACTTTTCTAGCTTCTCTATCTTTTTCCAAATATAGATACTTGCCTTCCTCTCTGTTATCGCTTGTATTTTATAAAGGCCACCCTCCTTTTTCTCCTCCTTTTCAGCTACTTCTTTTGAGAACCAAAAGCCAGTAAACACGGTTACTGCTTTTGTAAATAGTTCTGATGAAAAGTTTCATGTAAACAGTTATGTTCACTGTAAACTGCTTTCTGAAAGGCGGTATATAAAAAATGTTAAATAAAATAAACCATAGCAGCCTCCTTTTCCTTTTACATTTATTTACCTGTCTAACATAAATGTTTGCTGTCCTTAAAACATCCCTTTTCAATTCTGCTCATTGCTTTTCTACATACCCCAGATGTCCCATCTCTCTGACACCTTGAGGTATTGTCCTATCTTAAGGACATAAGATATGCCATACTGGGTGAAACCAAGGTCCATCAATCCCAGTATCCTGTTTCCAACAGTGGCCAGTGTAGGTCATAAGTACCTAGCTGTTTCCCCAGAAGACACAGGTTCCTCAAAGCTTGTATTGGGTCAAGCAGTGATATCCTGGATCCATTTTAATAATGGTTTATGGACCTTTCCTCTAGGACAGTGGTTCTCAACCTTTTATGTACCGTGACCCCTTTTACCATTGGTCAACTTGTGGTGACCCCCAAAGATAAAATCGAATGCGTCTCTTCCTTTACCGTTAACGCATTGTTGCTGTAATCATTTGTTGAATTATTAATATATTATAGGCCTTCCTTGTCTAAAGCCATGTTGTCTGTGTCCCATTAGGCCATGACTATCTACATGCCGAGTAATTTTATTCTTTATGATGGTTTCTACCATTTTTCCCAGTACTGACATGAAGCTCACCGGTCTGTAGTTTCCCGGATCACCCCTGGAACCCTTTTTAAAAATTGGTGTTACATTGGCGATCCGCCAGTCTTCAGGTATTAGAGATGATTTTAATGATAGTTCACAGGTCTGCAATCTCATATTTCAGTTCTTTCAACACCCTTGGATGTATACCATCCGGCCCAGGTGATTTGCTACTCTTCAGTTTATCTAATAGTTGTAATACATCTTCCCGATGTAGCGATATTTCCTTCAATTCTTCCGCACCTTTAAATACCACTTCAGTCATGGGTAACATCCCTACATCTTCCTCAGTAAAGTCCGAAGCAAAGAATTCATTCAGTCTCTCTGCTATCGCTTTGTCGCCTCTCAGTGTCCCTTTAACTCCTCTATCATCTAATGGTCCAACTGACTCTCTCACTGGTTTTTTTGCTACGAATGTACTTGAAAAAATCTTTTTTGTGTTTTTGCTTCCGCAGCCAGCTTCTTCTCAAATTCTCCCTTTGCCTTCTTTATCAATGCCTTGCATTTGACCTGCCAGTGCTTGTGCTGTTTCCAGGTTTTGTCGTTTGGCTCTTTTTTCCATTTCCTGAAAGATGCTTTTTTGGCAACAGCTTCTCTGACCTCACCTTTAAACCATGCTGGCAGTTTTTTGGACTTCCTTCCACTTTTCTTAAAGAGTGGAATACAGCTGGTCTGGGCTTCCAAGATAGTATTTTTCAACAACACCCAAGCTTGATGTAAGTCTTTAACCTTTGCAACTGCTCCTTTTAGTTTTTTCTTAACTGTTTTCCTCATTTTATCATAGTCTCCCTTTCGAAAGTTAAAAGGTAGTACTGTGGATTTCCTTACTATCCCTCCTCCACTAATTAAATCAAAGGCGATCATGCTATGATCACTATTGCCAAGTGGCCCCAACACCCTTATCTCTTGCACTAGATCTGGTGTTCCACTAAGGACTAGGTCTAATATGGCTTCCCCTCTGGTCGGTTCATGAACCAGCTGCTCCAAGAAGCAGTCATTTGTCAACTAGGAACTTTATCTCCCTAGCATGTTCTGCCGTGACCCTGACCCAGTCGATACCGGGGTAATTGAAATCACCCATTGTTATTATTGCGCTGTAACTTTTGTTAGCTTTCTTGATTTCTTCGAGCATTTCATCATTCATTTGTTCATTCTGGCCAGGCGGTCGATAGTACACTCCCACTGCCATCGCCTTCCCTTTTTTACATGGAATTTCAATCCATAGAGATTCTACAGCAAATTTTGTTTCCTGCAATCTTTAATCCTTGGACTCAATGCCTTATCTAACATAGAGCGCAACCCCTCCACCAATTTGATCAGCTCTCTCATTACGATATAGTTTGTACCGAGGTATCAATGTCCCACTGGTTCTCCTCCTTCCACCATGTCTCTGATATTCCAATCATATCTAACCTCTCATTTAGTGCTATATATTCTAACTCTCCCATCTTATATCTTAGACATCTAGCATTTGCATTCAAGCATTTTAGAGACTGTATTTTATTCATATTAATTTGGCTATTGGTAGACATGGGTAATTTGGGATATTTAAGCTCTGTCTGCTCCATACTCGAGGGCATTTGGGCTACTTGACTCTTTTTTGAAACCTCTCTGCTTTTGGTAGTATCCTTCTTCCGAACCATCCGCTCTTCGGCGACTGTCGGTTTTCCTCTATTATCTAGTTTAAAAGCTGCTCTATCTCCTTTTTAAAGGTTAATGCCAGCAGCCTGGTTCCATCCCGGTTAAGGTGAAGCCCATCCCTTCGGGAGAGCCCCTCCTTTCCCCAGAATGTACCCCAGTTGCTAACAAATCCAAACCCCTCATCTCTGCACCATTGTCTCATCCACGCATTGAGACTCCGGAGCTCTGCCTGCCTTTTGGGTCCTGCATGTGGAACGGGAAGCATTTCGGAGAACGCTACCCTGAAAGTTCTGGATTTCAACTTCCTACCTAAAAGCCTAAATTTAGCCTCCAGAAGCTCCCTTCCACATTTTCCTATGTCATTGGTACCGACATGTACCAAGACAGCAGACTCCTCCCCAGCACTATCTAAGACCTTATCTAGTTGGTGCGTGAGGTCCGCTACCTTTGCACCAGGTAGGCATGATCTCCAGGAACAAGCAGGAATAAGTCCTCACATATGGGTACGTCGGAACCGACGGAGCCTGTGCGGGAAAGCTCCCCAGCTTCCCTGAAAGGAAGCTTTTGGGGCCTCCCACTGCACATGCGCGCTGCCTTCCCGCCTTCCTGACCAGCTCTCCTCAGTTTCTCTTTTTCCGCGGAGCCAGCAGGTCGTGTTCCTGTCACCGCTGAAGAAATTATTGTTTTAGTTTGTTTCTTTAGACCGCGTACCTGCCTTCCTCATACCGAAACCGGTACCGCCGGTCTCTCTTTTCTTTTCTTTAAAAAAAAAAAAACAAACAAACTCTTTTCTGCACAACTTGGTGACTTCGGTTAGGCCTCAGGCCTACACAAATTCTCCTCATGGAGAAACCAGCCCCTGGTTTTAAGAAGTGTACCAAGTGTAGTGCTGTTATTTCAGTCACAGACACCCATGAATGGTGTCTTAAGTGTTTGGGACCTGACCACTCCATTCCGGACTGCCCATCCTGCTCCCAGATGTCTAAACGTGGGTTGCAGAACCGGGCCAACAAATTCCATGTGCTGTTTGCTTCTGATAATCCAGCATCACAGTCATCCAGGTCTTCCTCTCCGGATGGATCTCAGGTAACCAAACCCTCTGTGGGCAAGTCCTCAAAGAGCAAATCTCCTTCAAAGCATCGAGAGGCTCTCTCTTTTGAGTCTGAGGATCCTGCCCCAGCCAAACAACCCCGGCGGGAAGCTCTGGCTTCCAAAGCACCATCTATGGGGTTACAGGTTGACATCGATGGCACGGCCTCGACTGATCACCTGTTGGACTGCTCTGGGGTACCGGCCCATACCGGTACCGACATCCAGGCAGCAGTGGCGTCTATGAGCAATACTGTTCAGACTATGCAGCAGGCCATGCTGGCTTTTATCAATGCTGCGTCGCCCTCGGTATCGCGTTCAGCGATACCGGGTCCGGTTCCGGTATCGTCTCCCATACCGGAACCGAGACCATCGACTTCCAAACGCAGATCGGTTCCGCATGCCGGATTCGGGTTTTTACCCGATACCGATCCCATACCCGGTACGCCCGATGTCGATACCAATCGGTATGCGTATCGTGCGTTGGAAGCAAATAGAGAATACTCTGATTCCTCTGAGGATTTCAACTCCTCTGAGGACTCTGAGTTGTCTCTAGTTCTTCATGAAGACCCCTCTTCCCCAAAGAGGAGAATGTCTCCACCAGAGGATTTGTCCTTTCAAGAATTCATTATTGAATTAGCTAAAGGACTTTCTATTACCACATCCTCAGAAAAAGAACCTAGATCAAAGAAATTGGATATTTTAGGATACCCCAAGGTTCCTAAAGAGGCAGTCACCCTGCCTATCCATGAAATCCTTCAAGAGCACTTGATGGACTTATGGGAGGCTCCTCTAACGTTGTCTCCTTATTCTCGTAGGCTGGACACCATGTACCGGGTCCCTCCTTCTCCTGGTTTTCAAAAGACTCAGTTGCCTCACCATTCCATTGTGGTGAAGTCTGCACTGAAAAAGATTAAGAGTACCAAAAGGCACTCTTCTACCCCTCCAGGACGAGAATGTAAGACCCTAGACTCTTTTGGCAAGAAAATTTTCCAGGCTACTATGCTTATAGCCAGGATTAATTCTTACAGTCTGTATATGGGCATGTTTCTTAGAGAACTTGCCCTAAAGATACGACCTTTTGCCTCCTTTATCCTGAGGATAGAAAAGAGGAGTTCATTTTTCTGGTGAAACAGCTTCTAGATGTTTCTAAGTTCTCCAACAGAGCAGCTTTTGATTCCTTTGAGGGTGCCGGTAGAGCTTCGGGCATTGCTATTGCAGCCCGACGACTTGCTTGGCTCCAGGCCTCTGACCTAGAACCCTGGGTCCTGGATGGCTTACGGAATCTGCCCTGTACAGGTGAGAACTTATTTGGTAAGGACTGGCAAATTAAAGCCACCCAAATGGATGCAGAAAATGCTACCTTGGATAGACTTTCTAAGTCTACCTCTGCTCCTGCCAAGAAAAAGCCTTTCAAGAGGCCTTACTACAAGAAGGCCAGATTTTCCACAAATACTGGCCAACAATCTTCTCAGCCTCGCTTTGCTACTAAACGTCAGCAACCTAAACAGGCAAAGTCAAAGCCTGCAGTGTCTACCACTCCTCAGCAGGCTCAACCCCCTCAGGGGTTTTGACTTGCCCCTAGAGAACTTAACATTTCTGGCTCTAGAACAACCAGAGCCCCTCACCATTCCCGGAAGGTTAGCTCACTTTGCTCCCAGATGGGAGCAAATCACATCAGAGCAATGGACCCTCTCTATCATCAGAGAGGGCTACAAACTTCATTTTTCCAACCTTCCTCCATATACCATGGTGAGGCACTTCAATTCTCCCCCATTTCTCCTGGACCTGTTGGATCAGGAGGTCTCTTCTCTCCTTGCCCAAGGGGCCATAGATGAGGTTCCTCTTCTTCAACAAGGGACAGGATTCTACTCCCCTTATTTTCTCATAACAAAGAAGACAGGGGGATTCAGACCTATCCTAGATCTGAGAGAATTGAATAAATTTCTGTACAAGGAGAAATTCAAAATGCTTTCTCTAGGCATTCTCCTTCCATACCTTCAGAGTCAGGATTGGCTTTGTTCTCTAGATCTCAAGGATGCGTACACACATATACTCATCCACCCATCCCACAGAAAATATCTAAGATTTCTGTTTCAGGGAAAACATTTCCAGTACAGAGTACTTCCCTTCGGTCTAACCTCTGCTCCAAGAGTATTCACCAAATGCATGGCAGTTTTTGCCGCATTTCTAAGAGGTCTGGGAATTTTTGTATTCCCATATCTGGACGACTGGCTCATCCGAGCTCCATCTCAGTCAGAGGCCCAGATTTCCCTGGACCGCACAAGGCACCTTCTGCAGTATCTGGGACTGGTGGTAAACCTTCCCAAGTCTCAACTTACCCCTACTCAGTCTCTAGAATTCATAGGGGCCCAGTTGGACACCACCACTGCAAGGGCCTACCTGCCTCATGTCCGGGGCCAACGTCTGCTGTGCTTGGCCTCCCAAGCTCAGTCCAGCAGTCACTTGACAGCCAGAGAAATGCTGCAACTTCTGGGCCACATGGCCTCCACGGTACACGTGGTGCCCTACGCTCGTCTTCACATGAGAGCAGCTCAATGGACCTTGGCCACCAGTGGTCTCAAGCATCAGGAGCGCTCTCCGACCAAATACTCACCTCAAAGCGTCTGTTTTGGTCCCTCCAATGGTGGATGTCCACCAAGAATCTGTTGTTGGGGGCCCCCTTCCAACCTTTGTTGCCCCAAGCAACCCTCACAACAGATGCCTCTCAAACAGGGTGGGGAGCCCATCTACAATCCCTCTCCACTCAGTGTACTTGGTCTCCGCAGGAGACCACCCTTCACATCAACCTCCTGGAACTGCGAGCAATCTTCTTTGCCCTCAAAGTCTTCCATACCCTCCTTGTCAACCTGACCGTCCTAGTTCAGACAGACAATCAGGTGGCCATGTTCTACGTAAACAAACAAGGAGGGACAAGGCTCTCTGTCGCTTTGCAACGAAGTTCTCAGATTATGGGCCTTCGCCAGAGAGCATCAAATTCATCTTCTGGCAGTATATCTTCCAGGGGTTCAAAACTCTCGGGCAGACAGACTCAGTCGAGTTCTGCTCCCACACGAATGGTCCCTACATATGGACCAGATAGGCAAAATCTTTCAGGAATGGGGAACCCCGGACATAGACCTCTTTGCAAGTCCGTGGAATGCCAAACTTCCCCGGTTCTGTTCCAGGACTCCGTGTCAGGAAGCTCAGGCCAACGACGCCTTCCTCCTGCATTGGGGTCAGGAATTCCTATATGCCTTTCCACCCATTCCTTTGATTCCCAAGACTCTGTTCAAACTCCAGAGGGATCACGGATCCATGATCCTCATAGCTCCACGCTGGCCACGCCAAGTGTGGTTCCCTCTACTTCTGCATCTCTCCCAGGGACCCTCCCTGGACCTGGGAGCTGCACCAGACCTTCTCTCTCAGGAGAAAGGGACTTTGTGGCACCCAGACCCCAAGTCCCTACACCTCAGAGCTTGGTTACTGAAGGCCTAAGCCTTCATGACTTCAATCTTTCTCAACCAGTGAAAGATATCCTGCATGCCTCTAGGAAACCCTCCACGAGGCGTTCCTATGCTTTCAAATGGAAACGCTTTTCCATTTGGTGTGCTCAACAGGGTCTTGACCCTCTAGCACTTCCTTTGAATTCTCTACTAGACTATTTCCTGCGTCTTTCGAATGCAGGCCTTAAGACGAATTCAGTAAGAGTCCATTTGAGTGCTATTGCAGCATCCTTAAAACCTATAAATGGACAACCTGTCTCCTCTCATCCGCTTGTTGCAAGATTCATGAGAGGCCTGACTCTAACTAAGCCTCCCATCCGACCTCCTCCGGTAGCATGGGACTTGAACCTAGTTCTAGGTCAGCTTATGAAGCCACCTTTTGAGCCCTTACACTCCACCTCCTTGGAATTTCTTTCATGGAAGGTAGTTTTCCTCATTGCAGTCACTTCAGCTCGCCGCATCAGTGAACTGCAGGCTTTAGTGGCTAATCCACCTTATACTAGATTTCATCATGATAAGGTGGTCCTTAGGACGAACCCCCACTTTATGCCCAAAGTGGTTTCGCCTTTTCATCTTAATCAAGAGGTATATCTACCTGTCTTTTTTCCGGCTCCTCATGCATCCTGTGCAGAGAGGAACCTTCATACTTTAGATTGCAAAAGAGCTCTTGCCTTTTACCTCAACAGGACTCAGCCACATCGAAAGTCTTCCCAGCTTTTCGTGGCTTTTGATCCTTCTCATTTGGGACGTCCAGTCTCCAAACGTACACTTTCCAATTGGATTGCTCAGTGTATTTCCTTTGCTTACCAGAGTAAAAACGTTTCTCTGGAAGGCCATGTCACAGCTCACAATGTGAGAGCCATGGCCACTTCTATGGCTCATCTTCACTGTCTCCATAGATCAGATCTGTCGAGCCGCCACATGGGCCTCGGTTCATACCTTCACAGCCCATTACTGCTTGGACAAGGACTCCCGCTGGGATGCCTTGTTTGGTCAGGCTGTCCTCAAACACCTGTTCCATACTTGAACAACTCCTGCCCACCTTCCCAGGATGGATGCCTGAGATCCATACGAAGATGGCGAACCCTTGGAATGGGATCTCCCAGGCATCTTAGCTAGGGAGTCCCCATATGTGAGGACTTATTCCTGCTTGTTCCTGGAGATAGCACAGTTACTTACCTGTAACAGGTGATCTCTGGGAACAGCAGGAATTAGTCCTCACAACCCACCCACCTCCCCTAGGAGTTGTATCTTCTATCTATCTTCCTTTCCTCTCTCTATTGTCTCAGCTATAAACTCGAACTGAGGAGAGCTGGTCAGGAAGGTGGGAAGGCAGCGCGCATGTGCAGTGGGAGGCCCCAAAAGCTTCCTTTCAGGGAAGCTGGGGAGCTTTCCCGCGCAGGCTCCGTCGGTTCCGACGTACCCATATGTGAGGACTAATTCCTGCTGTTCCCAGAGATCACCTGTTACAGGTAAGTAACTGTGCTTTACCAGGCGATCCTCACGTCCACCAGCCACCCAGTTGTCTACATGCCTAATAATCGAATCACCAACTATAACCCTTCCCTCATGGGCACATGGCCCTGGAGAAACTTCCTCGGTGCGAGAGGGTTTTACATCACCTGGAGGACAGGTCCTAGTTACAGGATCACTTCCTGCCACACAAGAGTGATGCTCTCGTGTCACGTGACCTCTCTCCTCCATGGCAACAGGGATGCTGCCAGACTGGAGGTGGGACTTCAGGACTTATATCCCTGTAGGTCTCGTCTATGTACCTCTCTGTCTTTCTTATGTTTTCCAAGTCTGCTACTCTAGCCTCTATAGAACGGACTCGTTCCCTGAGAGCAAAGAGCTCCTTGCACCTAGTGCACACGTAAGACCTCTCACCAACTGGGAGAAAATCATACATGTGACACTCAATGCAAAAGACTGGAAAGCCCCCATCTCGTTGCTGGACTGCTGTCTGCATCTTAGTTTTAAGTTTTTGTTTAGATCTTTAAGTTCTTTACTTACTAAGGGTTGCTATGGATATTTATACGAATAAAACTTTACCTTATACGTTTAATATACCTTGTTCACCTCAAGCTTAATTAATCTCAGGTCTTTAGTGTATGACTGATTTTGGTATTGAGCTTCACCTGAAAGCACCTCCTGTCTTTTAAGATGTGTAAGTACCTATAAAGCTTTGATTATCCCGGGGGTGGGTGGGTGTGGGGAGGGAGGGAGGGAAATAATACTTATTAAAAGAGGACTGCTACACAGTACCCTGTCCTGTGCTGCTGAGGTAAGCTATATTCTTATTTGATTTAAATTATAGCTCTGCTGCCGCTAGGCTCTAGCTTATTATGAAATTTAAACTACAAGCTCTCTGCTGGGTTCTAAATTTAACCAGAAAGGTCTCTTCTGTGTTTTAAATTTAAACTTAAACTGCTGCTACTAGGCCCTGACTGATTTAACAAAAAATAGTGGGTTCACTCCGGCCCTCCATCTGCTCTCCCGGCGGGGATCGAGCGGGCCAGAGCACCAGGCCACCCCCACCGGAACGAGCTGCCCAATCGGGGCAGCAGGGCCAACATCTTTAAAAAGGAGCGCCTCCTGGCGCCCGCGCCTGGTGGGCCCGCGCCTGAGGGCCTCGCCAGAGGGCCCTTTGGCATGGCCCTTAGGCGCGGACCGATAAAACAAGGCTACAGCTCTAACTCTATTTGCACTAATACTAGCTCAAGCACCCACTGTAGCCCAACCGAGGAGCCGTGACACCTTCTGCTGCAGCCTCACAGAGGAGAGCTCTCTCCCTGCCCGGAGACCAGCCGGCGAAGCAGCAGCCCGCTCAAGACACGCGACCTCGCAAAAAGAGCCCCTGGTGACTAGGATCGTCATCGCTCACCCCTACCCAACGCTGAGCTCCCCAACTACGTCCAAGAACAGCTGAGCTCCCCCACGTCCAATTACAGCTGAGCCCGCGTACCCCACCCTCTCCACATAATTTCATCCACAGCAAGTATACTCTCTACAAACATGACTCAACTGACTCTTCTTTTACAGCCTAATTATTTGAATTTACCATACCTCATAATTCTTTTCGTCATCACTGTGGCATTCAACTGTTACTGTTGCCCGTAGCATTCAACTGTTACTGTTGCCCGTAGCATTCAACTGTTACTGTTGCCAGTAGCATTCAACTGTTACTGTTGCCAGTAGCATTCAACTGTTACTGTTGCCAGTAGCATTCAACTGTTACTGTCGCCAGTAATAAATCATCTCCAATCCCCACAGAAGGCACCTCATCCATTTCAACGGAAACCCCAATGGCTCTACCACTCAATACCCTGGCTATCTGCATTTTCTTGTGTATCTGGACTTTCAGAAAGCCTTTGACAAGGTCCCTCATCAGAGACTTTTGGCAAAACTAAAGAGTCATGGGATAGGAGGCAGTGTACTATTGTGGATCAGGAACTGGTTAAAAGATAGAAAGCAGAGGGTAGGGCTAAATGGCCAATTTTCCCAATGGAGAAAGGTGAATAGTGGTGTACCCCAGGGATCTGTGCTGGGTCCGCTGCTTTTTGACATATTCATAAATGACCTGGAAAGTGGAATAACGAGTGAGGTTATCAAATTTGCAGATGACACAAAACTAAAGTTGTTAAAACCCAAGAGGATTGTGAAAAATTGCAAGAGGATCTTGATAAATTGGAAGACTGGGCATCAAAATGGCAGATGAAATTTAATGTGGAGAAGTGCAAGGTTATGCACCTAGGGAAGAACAACCCAAACTATGGTTACACGATGCAAGGTTCCACATTAGGAACCATCACCCAGGAAAAAGATTTAGGCGTCATTGTGGATACCATGTTAAAACCCTCAGCCCAGTGTTCAGCGGCGGCCAAGAGAGCAAAAAGAATGCTAGGTATGATAAGGAAAGGAATGGAAAATAAAACAAAAGATATTATAATGCCTCTATATCGTTCCATGGTGAGACCGCACCTTGAATATTGTGTGCAATTCTGGTCGCCGTATCTTAAAAAGGATATAGCAATTTTAGAAAAGGTTCAGAGAAGAGCCACCAAAATGGTAAAGGGGATGGAAGGATACTCCTATGAAGAAAGGCTAAAAAGGTTAGGGCTCTTTAACCTGGAAAAGAGACGGCTGAGGGGAGATATGATAGAAGTCTATAAATTAATGAACGGAGTGGAACGGGTAAACGTAGATCGATTGTTTACGTTATCAGAATATAGAAAGACTAGGGGACATGCAATGAAGCTACAGGGTAAACTATTTAAGACTAATAAAAGAAAATATTTTTTCACTCAATGTGTAATCAAACTCTGGAATTTGTTACCAGAGGATGTAGTAAAGGCTGTTAGTGTAGCTGGGTTTAAAAAAGGTTTGGACAAGTTCCTGGAGGAAAGGTCCATAAACCATTATTAAGAAGTGACCGAAGATATCAATGCTTGACCCAGTACAAGCATTGTGGAACTTGTGTCTCTTGGGGAAACTGCTAAGTACATATGACCTAGATTGGCCACTGTTGGAAACAGAATACTGTGCTTGATGGACCTTGGTCTGACCCAGTATGGCATATCTTATGATCTTCTTTCTCCTAGGCTGGCTCAACGAAACCCTTGCCCTACATCACACAGCCCACCAAATTCCAATACTTCTAACTCATGGAAAAAGATGGGCAGATCCTCCCTATCTCAACTAAAGAATAGAGGCCCTCATACGCCACTCTCACCTAATACACATAGCTCTTCAACAACCCAAAAAGAATAAACAAGTGGAACCCCTTCAACCCCTTTGCATAAACTGTGCTCTCATAAACGCACGGTCTATCCGCAAGAAATGGCCAGTTATCGCCGACACAATTTCTGCCTACAATCTAGATATCCTCATGATAACTGAAACCTGGTTATCTGATGCGGATAACGTTATCCTTAATGAACTCATACCCCCCAACTTCTCCGTCCATTCCCAACATAGAGAGAGCAAGAGAGGAGGAGGCATTCTTATACTTACCAAGGCTGACCTAAATTTCCACACCATTGACTCCACAAGCTCAAACAGCATGGACGTCATAACCATCACAAATGAGCAGTGCTCCATCAATTTGATATACAGAGCACCCTCACCCTCTACTGATGACCTTCCTAACATATTAGACCTAGCAGCCAACACACGCAAACCCAACATTCCCAATTGGATACTAGGTGACTTCAATCTCCCAACACTGCACCACAGCCACTCCTCAGCCCTCCTTGAAGCAATCAACGAGCTGGGCTACAAGCAAATTGTCGAAGCTCCCACGCACAAGAAGGGAAACATCCTTGACATGATCTTCGCCTCTCTGACAGCCCTTGATTCCAATAATAAACTTGACGCATCTGTAACCCCAGTACCTTGGTCAGACCATAACTTAATCACCTTTCCCATCCTCATCAAAGGCAAGCAATCATCTCACATCAACAAAAACTCCTTTGACTCAACAAAAGTAATATCTCGGAAATTCAAAACATTCAACAAAGAACATATCCTTGCTGAAACCCGCCCTCTCCTCCATGACACTTCTCCCAACCTCGATGATCTGATCACTACCTGGAACAGCACTATCAGTACCATTGCACTGCAACCAACCCAGAGTAACAACCCAAAGAAAAGAAAATCCTCTCCTTGGTTCTCCCCTGATTTACGAGCCTCCCTCACACACCTAAGAAAACTGGAGAAACGATGGCATCGCTCACACTCCACAGAAGACCAAGCAGCCTACAAAGTACATCTATCTGCGCACAGAGAATCAATCATGGCCAAGATGAAACAATTCCACACTGATACGCTGAAAAGATCACTAAATAAACCTCGTGATCTTTTCAATTTAGTCAAGACCTTATCTAAGGAACCTTCACCTGAACGACCTGAACCCATTCAACCCCAAGCTTTCGCCGATTATCTGCAATCCAAGCTGCTTCAAACCAACAACATTGCAACAATCCCTACTCAAGACACCGCATGCATAGCGAACCTATTTGTTCTCCACACCATCCAGAAAACATGTTGAGGACACCATCAGCGCCCTTAACACCACCACTGCACAAACTGACCCTTGCCCAGCCCACTGGATAAAGGAACTACGCCAGGATCTCAGCCCCATCATCACTAGAATGATGAATTTATCCTTTACAACCGGTTCTTTCCCATCAGCCCTCAAGAGAACATACATCAGACCCCTCTTGAAAAATCCCAAACTCAACCCGCAAAAGGTTGAATCTTATAGATCCATAGCTAGTATACCCCTTCTAGCTAAAATAATTGAAAAGGAAGCTCTAAGACAAATACAGGACCACATCGACACCGCCTCCCCTCTGGACCACTGCCAACATGGCTTCAGAGTTCCATGGGGTCGAAACCCTCCTTACCACTCTCTGCAACAACATCATCACAGGCATTGACAACATCCGCCAAGGCTTTGTTCTTATCTTCTTGGACATTGCTGCGGCGTTTGACTCTGTACACCATGATCTTTTAATAGGGCGTCTAAAAGAAAAGGGCATCAACACCACTGCTCTGGATTGGTGCAAGTCATACCTTGATCAGAGATGGCAATACGTGACCTCAGGAATCGCAACATCCACACCTTACCACCAAAAGCAAGGCGTACCACAAGGATCATCCCTATCATCACTCTTATTCAATATATACATACAGCCCGTCTGCAACATCATCAGGTCCTTTAAGGTCGAATGCTTGATATACACGGACGACATCCTTCTCTACATGCCTTTCTCCACAATCCAGATGGACCGTTCCCCGCTAGCCAAATGTTTTGATGCAGTGTCTGAATGGCTTCAATCTCAGAACCTCCGTATTCAACACAAGAAGACTGAGGTTCTCTTCATCACTAGGGACCCACTTTTCACCCCCCCACCCCAGATAAAGTTGAAAGAAGCCGAGCTCCAAACAAAACCTTCCATTCGATACCTTGGGTTCACTTTGGATCAACACATGGATATGAAACTACATATAACCAACGTAGTCAGAGCAATCTACCTCAAGATCCGGACACTCCGCCATCTTCACTCCCTGCTCGATCCTGATGACTTCCGAACCATATTCCAAGCCTTAACCTTACCCCACCTCGACTATGCTAATGCCATTCTTCAAGGCCTCCCACACTCCACCTTAAACCCTTTACAACTTGCCATGAACACCGCGGCTAGAGTCCTCTACGGAGCATCAAGAAGGAACCATATAACACCCATCCTGAAGCAACTCCACTGGCTCCCCATACATGGCAGACTTTTGTTCAAGACATTACTACTCACCTTCAAGGCCACTAAAAGCATCACCTCCTCCTCTTTAATAGACCTCATCCAGGCCGTTCCACCCAACAGATCTAGGAGAACGATATCGACTAATGTGCTAATAATCCCTAAGGCAGCGACAAAATGCTCATTAGTGACATCTAACAGGGCTTTCCGCTTCTATGCCCCTAAGTGCTGGAACGCCTTACCTCCAGAGATTCGGGCTATCACCGATCTATCTCTTTTCAGAAAGGCGCTCAAATCCCACCTTTTCCCCCAATATTACTAGACCATCCAGCCATTTTTGATCAATACCCAAGCTGAGAATAAATCATGTTATGTATATACATGTAAATACTCATGTAATTAGTTGCAGTAATGACTTCCCAATGTTTTATCCAAGTTCTCTAACCTGTTCTCTGTAAAACCAAACAATTGTTGTTCTGGTCTGTTGTATTGTGAACCGCGCTGATGCTGAATAGAGCGGTATATAAGAGCCTGTAATAAATAAATAGCTTTAATATAAAGAATTCCTTTTAGAAAATTCCCAGAAGTATACACTCAAAATTGCAGATCTCTCTCCAGAAGTAACAGTCCCCTTTTCTAGTCCTTCAAGACTGGTATCGTGCTTTCCAAGAGCACCCGGACAGGAGATATTTTGAATCCTCCGATGCATCTGAGGATTCTGATAGCTCTGTCGGTACCGGAGCACTTCTCTCTGAAGAGCCTTCCTCTCCTAAACATAGGATGTCTCCTCCAGAGGATATATCCTTTCAGTATTTCATCCGGGAGGTGGCTAGAGGTCTTTCCATCACAGTGGCTCCTCAAATAGAACCCAGAGCAAAGGAGTTGGAGATTTTACAATATCCCAAAGCTCCCAAGGAGGCAGCTACTTTGCCTATTCATGAGATCTTGTATGATCTCATGTTAAGAATGTGGGAAACACCTCTTACCACCTCTCCCCAGTCTCTTAGGCTTGATACCATGTATCGAGTACCTCCTTGTCCTGGATTCCATAAAACTTAGTTACCACACCACTCCATTGTGGTGGAATCAGCTATGAGAAGGATCAAGAGTGCAAAAAGACATGCATCTAATCCTCCAGGATGGGAATGTAGGACTCTTGATGCCTTTGGGTGTCGAACCTTCCAGGCCTCTATGCTTTCTGCCAGGATTAGTTCCTACATCTTATACATGGGCATGTTCCTTAAGGAGATTACAGGAGATCTAGAGCTTATGAGCCCTCTCCTTCCTGATAAGAGGCAAGATTATCTTAAACTTGTCAAACATGCCCAAGATGTTTCTAAGTTCATTAATTGTGCAGCTTTTGACTGCTTTGCGTGCATAAGCAGAACCTCTGCCATTGCCATAGGTGCTCGTAGGATTGCCTGGCTCCAGGCATCTGACTTAGATTTTCGCCTGTGCAAGGGATATTCTCCAGTTTGTCTTGTACCCAGAGTTCTCTTTGGCAAAAATTGGCAAGAGAAAGCTAATGAGCTGGATGCTGATAATACCACTTTGGATATACTTTCCACGGCTACAGCTGATCCTGCAAGGAGAAAATCCTACAAGAAACTATTCTTCTCTAAAAAGAAGAGGTTTTACCCCTCCTATACCCAGCAGGGACATTCTACAGGTCAGTCTGTCCGAAAGGGAAAGCAGCCACCAAAAGAAAGAAAAACAGTCTGCTAAGCCTCAACCAGCCCAACAGACTTAGCCTCCACAGGGGCTTTGACTTCCATCTAGAGAACTTGGCCTTTCTGGCCCTCAACGGGCCAGAGCCCTTCACCATTCCAGGAAGGTTATATCATTTTGCTCCCAGATGGGAGCAGATAACAGCAGAAGAATGGACTCTCTCCATTGTAAAGGAGGGGTATAAGCTTCATTTCCTCAGCATGCCCCCTCCTACGGTTCTAAGAGGGTTCAATTCTCAGACTTCACTCGAGAATCAGTTAGGTCAAGAAGTCAATTTACTTCTTGCCCATATGGCAATAGAAGACGTACCCATTTCCCAACAGCTATAATTCTTATCCCAAAGAAAACAGGGGGACACAGACCCATTTTAGACCTCAGAGAATTGAACAAATTCCTGTTCAAAGAGAAATTCAAAATGATTTCCTTCGGTTTCTATTTCAGGGGAAGCTCTACCAGTACAGGGTTCTTTCTTTTGGCCTGGCCTCAGCACCAAGGGTGTTTACGAAATGCATGGCTGTAGTGGCAGCATTTCTTCGCACTCTAGGAATATTCGTCTTCCCTTACTTAGACGACTGGCTCATTTGAGCCCCATCAGAATCAGAGGCCAGAATTTCTCTATCTTGCACAATGCGTATACTTCAGTATTTGGGCCTGGTCATAAACATCCCAAATTCCAACCTCCCACTCAGTCTCTAGAGTTTATAGGAGCTATGCTGGATACCAGGAAAGCAAGGGGCCTATCTTCCACAGCTCCGCTGCCTTCGCATTGTGCAGTTAGCTTCCCAAGCAGTGTTGAAAACTCATCTCAGTGCTCGGGAGATGTTACAGTTATTAGGCCACATGGCATCTACTGTGCATGTGGTTCCCTATGCTCGCCTCCATATGAGAGCAGCCCAATGGACTCTATCCACTCAGTGGACTCAAGCATCATGCTGCCTATCAGACAAAATAGCAAACTCAAGATGCCTTATTTTGTCCCTACAATGGTGGCAATCAACCCAAAACCTGTTGGTGAGGTGTCCTTTCCAGCAGCCCCCACCCCAGGTCACTCTAACAACAGATGCCTCACAGGTGGGTTGGGGAGCTCACCTGCAAGATCTCTCTACCCAAGGCACCTGGACTCCACAGGAGACCCATCTACACATCAATCTCTTGGAATTCAGAGCAATCTTCCTTGCTCTTCGAGTGATCCACATCCAGCTGAGCTACAAGACCGTCCTAATTCAGACGGACAATCAAGTAGCTATGTTCTATCTGAACAAGCAGGGAGGAACAGGCTCTCTGTCGCTTTGCAACGAAGCTTTGCGACTATGGGCCCTCGCCAGAGAGCATCAGATTCATCTCCTTGCGGTGTATCTGCCAGGCATTCAAAACCCCTGGGCAGACAGACTAAGTCGAGTTCTGCTTCCACATGAGTGGTCTCTTCGTGTGGACCAGGTAGCAAAAATATTTCAAATTTGGGGAACTCCGGACATAGACCTCTTTGTAAGTCCATTTATTGCCAAACTTTCCTGATTCTGTTCCAGAATTCCGGCTCAGGGTTCTCAGGCCAGGGATGCTTTCCTCCTCCATTGGAGTCAGGACTTCCTATATGCCTTCCCACCCATTTCCCTAATTCCCAAAACCCTATTCAAACTTCAGAGAGACAAAGGCCATATGATTCTCATAGCTCCACATTGGCCACTGCAGGTTTGGTACCCTCTGCTCCTACATCTCTCCTAAGCTCCATCTCAGGAGGACGGGATGTTGTGGCATCCCGATCCCCACTCTCTGCATCTCAGGGCCTGGTTGCTGAGAGACTAGACCTTCATGGTCTTAACCTGTCTCAACAAGTGAAAGATATCATTTATGCTTCTAGGAAGCCTTCCACAAGACGCTCTTATGCTTTCAAGTGGAAGAGATTTTCCATATGGTGTTCGCAGAAGGGTCTTGACCCCCTGGCGATACCTCTGGAATCATTATTAGAGTATCTCCTTCATTTGTCTAATGCAGGGCTTAAGACTAACTCAGTAAGAGTCCATTTAAGTGCTATTTCAGCTTCTTTCAAGCCTTTAAATGGACAACCTATTTCCTACCATCCTCTCATAGCGAGATTTATGAGGGGCCTTCTTTTAACTAAGCCTCCCATTAGGCCACCACCGGTGGCATGGGACCTCAATCTGGTTCTTAGACAGCTCATGAAGCCGCCTTTTGAACCTTTAGCTACTACCTCCTTGAAATTCCTTTCTTGGAAGGTTGTCTTTCTCATTGCAATCACATCAGCAGTTACATTAGTGAGTTGCAAGCATTAGTGGCTGTTCCTCCTTATACGAGGTTCCATCATGATAAGGTAGTCCTTAGGACTCATCCAGACTTTGCCAAAGGTGGTCTCACCTTTTCATTTAAACCACGCAGTTTACCTGCCTGTATTTTTTTCCAAGGCCTCATGCTTCAAATGCAGGAAGGAATCTTCATACTTTGGACTGTAAAAGAGCACTTGCTTTTTACTTACAAAGGACACAGCAACGTAGAAAGTCCTCTCAACTCTTTGTTTCTTTTGATCCTTCTCATTTGGGACTTCCAGTCTCCAAGAGAACATTGTCCAATTGGAATGCAAAGTGTATTTCTTTCACCTATCAGAGTAAGAACCTTTCTCTGGAAGGCCATGTCACAGCTCACAATGTGAGAGCCATGGCAGCCTCAATGGCTCATTTACACTCTGTGTCTATCGACGACATCTGTCGAGCAGCTACTTGGGCCTCGGTTCATACCTTCACAGCCCATTACTGCTTAGACAAGGACTCCCGCTGGGATGCCTTGTTTGGTCAGGCTGTTCTACAACACCTGTTCCATACTTAATTAACACCTACCCTCCATTCCTGGTAGGATGCCAGAGATCAGTGGGGGGAAGTGGAGCCCTTTCACAGGGGCACACAACTTCTGGGGTCTCTCCCTGGCATCTGTAGCTAGGGAGTCCCCATATGTGAAGACTACAATCTCCAGGAACAAGCAGGAATGAGTCTTCACATATGGGTACGTTGGTACCGACGGAGTCTGCGTGGGAACGCTCCCCATCGTCCAATCAAAACGCTTTTGGGAGCATCCCAACACGCCTGCGTGCTGCCTTCCTGCCTTTCCCAACTGCCTCTCCTCAGTTTTTGTTTTTCCGCGGAGCCGGCAGGACGTCCTTCTGTCACCGCAAAAAATTCTTTCTTTATTTTTCTATTTTTCTTGTGGTCGCGTCTGCCTTCCCTCGATGCACCAGTACCGCCGGTGTTTTTTTCTTTTCTTTTCCTTACTTTTGTAGGAATTTGTTTATTTTTTCTTTGTTTATTTTATTTATTTAGTATTTCTTTTATACCGCGCTATTGACATCAGTGCGGTTTACATCAAAACATAACGTGCATTTCAGGGTCACTGAGATGCATTTACATTTGAACAGGGATTAGAAACTTGGATAACAGGTACATTAACAAGAGTTATACAATAAGTATCTACATTATATACATCATGAGGGTAATTTCTTGTCGGGACTAAGCTGGGAAGTATTTGGTGAATAGGTGATGTTTTAGGGCCTTTCTAAGTTGGGTTAGGTCTGTAATAGCTCTGATGTCAGGAGGGAGGGAGTTATTTATTTTTATTTATTTATTTAACGTTTTTCTATACCGCACTATTCGGCATCAGGCTTTCGGGGCATAGAAGCAGAAGGCTCTGTTGGTTGTTGACTTTTTGCATCTTGTTGATTGTTTCGGGACTGTTTAAGTGTTTACAGCTGCGGTTGTTGGTGCCTGATGGCTTTCGGCCTGTTAGGCCTCCTTAGTTTCCTTCATGGAAACGCCAGCCACTAGAATGTTCTAACTGTGGCAGTACCAAATTGGTATTAGACACCCATAAATGGTACCTTCCATGTTTGGGACCTGAACACTATCCACTTCAGTGTTCTTCCTGTAGTATTATTTCTTCAAGAGGTTTTCAGCATCGAGCTCCACTCGATGCGCAGTTCCCCTCTGGCCAGAGGGCACCAGCTGCATCTTCTTTCTCACAGGATCAGGTAACCAAACAAGTCTGTAAAGATTAGCCAGTCCTCGGGTGGTAGATCTCATATGCATTATGCAGATGGCTCCGGCCTTGCCCCTGAGGACATTTTGGCTTTGAAACCCCGGCGGGAGTTTTCTACCTCCAAAGCATCAACGGGGTTTCAGGTTGTTCCCGGGGTTTTTACCTCGGTGAACATTCCTGAGCCATGCTTGGTGGTGGTATCCGCTTTGAGCGGTGCCAGTACCCCGGCATTGGCACTGGTGTTGGATGAAACATTCCACACCGATGATCGCAGTCGAGCGCTCTCGGTATCGTTGGTGCCGCCTGAGTCGCTACCGACCGATCTTCCAGCATCGGTATCGATCCTGGTGCCAATGTTGGTATCCATGTCGGTAGCCTCCAGTTATACATCGATAGACTCGCTTCTCTCGATGTCGAGTCTAGAATCGATCTCTAGTCTGGATGACTGGGTACCGACTCGTCTCGGTACCGATTTTAAATGGTACCAAAGACATTCTACCGATGATCAAGGTCTGCCACATTCGGTTTCCTCAGTACCGATGTTGTTATCACAGACTGATCTTCATGAATCGGTATCAACGATGGTATCAGTCCCGGTACCGGTATCGACATCAGCATCGGTGTCGGTACCGTCCATGTTCTGTTCATCTGGATCGCTTCCTTCCATACCCAGCCTGGAATCGATCCCTAACATGGACGATTTGCTACCGACAGATTGCGGTGCCGTTTTTCAGTGGTACCGACAGCTATCTTTTGTAGATCCTCCGATGCTCCACCCCTCCAGATTTTCTGTTCTAGATAATCTGAATGAACCGGTGGTTGTTGGAGCTAGTTCTTCAACAGATCTAGCTCTTTCTCCTCTTTCTCGAGGACTCCCCTCTGGGGAGATTTCTTTTCAAGCTTTCCTGCTTGATATGGCAAAGTTACTTGCCATTCCTATACCTGGTCTAGATCCTGCATCAGGGGTTCCAGAACCTCTGCTGATCTCTGGCAATCAAAAGGAAGTCATTATGTTTCCTTTGCATCAAACCTTGCAGGATCTACTATTTAGAATGTGGGAAACTCCTTTAATGGTGTCCCCACCTTCTAGGGCAACTAGTGCCCCCTATTCCAGGTTTTCAAAAGCCTCAGCTCCCTCCTCATTCTCTTTTTGTAGAATCAGCAATGAGGCGTATTAAGAGTACTAAGAAACACTCTTCTTATCCGCCAGGTCGTGAGGCTAGAACTTTAGATGCCTTTGGACGTCAAACTTTCCAGGCATCCATGTTTTCAGCCAGAATTCTCTCATATATTTACTATATGGGATTATCTCTTGTGAAGGTCACAAAAGACTTACTACTTTTGACCCCTTTTCTCCAAGAACCTAAAAGAGCAGATTTTTCTATACTACTCAATCATGCTCAAAATATTTCTAGATTCCTTACTCGTGCTTCCCTTGACTCTTTTGAGTCTGTTAGCAGAACTTCTGCTATAGCCATAGGAGCACGATGTACAGCTTGGCTCCAAGCTTCAGACTTGGACAAATTCGTACGAGATGCACTGGGAAATACTCCTTGCACTGGAGAAAATCTCTTCAACAAAGAGACTTTACTCCAAGCTGCTCAGTTAACTACTGACACTATTGCTTTCAGAGGCTGGTCTATGCCTTCCTCTGTCCCAGTTTCTAGAACATCTTCTGGCAGGCTTTGTGGCCTCAAGGGGAGAAGATTTCATCCATCTTCTACCCATCATACAGATGTTCCCAGACAGGGGAAACATCCAACCAGGCTGAGGAAACCACAACCTCAACAGCTTCAGCAAACCCAGCAGCCGCATGGTTGCTGATAGACTCTTCATCTTCTTCCTGATTGAGGTTCAGAACCTGTAGTTTGCTTCTTCCCTTTACAGTCATCTACTGTGGTTCCATCCTAGTTTTTACACATGTATCTTTTGAGAACATTTTGACTTTTAGCTCATAGAGCTTCTTTAGATCACTATGTTGTACAGGTACTAAAGTTACTCCTCTTCCTTTCAGGTATAGAGGAGTCACAGTTGTCAATGAGGTTCCTATACCTTTACCTTTGACTCTTCTCCTGTATCAACAATTTCTCATATTACTTAACAGAGCTTTACTCCACTGTAAGTCTCTTTTTTCAACTCTGTCCCTCTTACTAAGACATTTTGTCTGTAAGAGTGCTACAACTCAACTGGAGGCTTCTCAATAAGCCCCTCTGAGTTGTCTTCCCCCTGCTGTTTTTACTGGCAGCTTCTCAGACGATAATGGAGTCTTTCTACTCCTACTCAAGTCTGTATGTCTTTCAATCTTCTCATAAGATTTCATCTGCTGCCCAGCAATAGTTAGAACTGCAGGGGCTCTTAGTGGTTACACCACTGGCTTGCTGACCAAGAAACCAGAGTTTGTTCTCCAGTTTCAATTTTTTCTGGTCTTATTACTAAGTCCCAGACAGTCTACAGCCTTTCCTGACCATTGTTGCAGACACTTCTCCTCACCTTCTGTTCTTGGCCTTCCCCAATCCTTGGGCTTGGCAGAATAGTTCAGGATATATACTGGCTCTTAAACAGTCAGTTTTTTTCTTCTAAATGACCTGCAACATGCTCTCTGCATCTCTATAGAGCAGCTCTTCGCTATGGGGCCTTGTTAGAGAGCATATAATTCTAGATGATTAGGAAGGGCTTTGCCTAGTTATGTCGACTGGGTTCCCCGGCCCTTACCTTTTTCCATTAAAATCTTCTTAAATAAAGGACACAGACCTTTAATTAAGCGAAGACCTGGACAGTCATCCAATTCCCTGGATTGGTTCACATCTCTAGTGCACCCCTCCACCAGGGATGTGTTTTTTCTTTCAGTACAGCCAGTCCATGTCTGCTATTTCCTTCCATTTTCAATTCTTCATAGCAGAATTCATATTCATCACCAGAATGCATCTTTTTCTCCAGCTGCCTGCTGGAGTTATGGAAGGATTCAGACTTATTGTCTGCATATCAACAACATCCTCTGCAATTTTCATGTAGGTTTCCATTCCTGGTTATTTAAGGGCAAGAGTTCTTACAGGACTCTGAGCTTCCCCGTATCAGTGAGGGAACTCCCTTTGTGTTCCTACTCATAACCAGTAGCAATGGATTCTCCAAAGATTCCCTCAGTCATGTAATACCCTCTTGTTAGTGGAATCTTCTCTCGCCACATATCCCATGACAGGACACGGGTATGTGCATATATATGTGTGTGTGTGTGTGTATATATATCTATATATCTATATCTATATATCTATATAGATAGATAGATAGATAGATATAGATTCACACAGACGTATATCTGTACTTGCCTATCTATATATCCATATCTTAATAGGATAGTACGTACATGTTTGTCTATATACTATTCTTTATCTGTCTGAATAAATGTATCGGTATATACTCATATATATACATATATTTCCCTACTGGCCCGTCAGATAGTCTCTATCCCTTTCTATGCTGTTCCAGCATACTAGGGATCCCCATGAACAACCACTACTCGTGGTAGTTAGGGGGCTTTTGCACCATGACCTTCACTTTTGGTACACCTAAAGCCCTCCATATCCTCTCTATTGCCTATGTAATTTTAAATACAAAGGACCTTCTGAACCCTCAGAAAATGAGAGGCTACTATGCCTCATGTTCCTGTCCTTTTTCATCTCGAATATAGGCGTCTTCACAGCTCTTTCTCCCATGGGAACTATGTCCTTTATAGGTCAACAGAGCTTCACTCTTATCCATCTACGGACTTTCGCATCTCCTGCAAAAGTCCTACCTATCTGAACCACCGCAGTCCAACTGGGCTTTATTTTCACCCTAAGGGTTCTGACCTCAACCTGTTTTTGCACAGTGTATCTACCTCTCCTTTCATTGAGGTACTCTCTGGAGATATTTTCCTGGTTCATATTACCAATTTCATATGAACCCCCATAAAACCCTTGCATTCCACCAGTTGAGGTCCATATGGGTTATCGCACCTCAATGTTTTCACTAGATAGCACCTGTCCAGAGACTCCTTTCCAGGTGTCCTGTTTGGTCCAGCTGTTCCACAGCACATCTTTTTAGTTCAACTCCTACCCTCCATCCCTAGGATGCCTGAGGTTCTGTAGAATAGCATGGCTCTCAGATTTGCAACATGCTGGGACTCCCCCAGGCATCTCAGCTTGGGAGTCCCCATATGTGAAGACTCATTCCTGCTTGTTCCTGGAGATAGCACAGTTACCTGTAACAGGTGATCTCTGGGAACAGCAGGAATACGTTTTCACAACCCACCCACCTCCCCTAGGAGTTGTATTTCTCTCTCTCTCTCTCTCTGTCTCTGTCTCTCTCTCTTTGTCTCAGCTTTCAAACGTAACTCAGGAGAGGCAATTGGGAAAGGCGGGAAGGCAGCATGCAGGCGTGTTGGGATGCTCCCAAAAGCGTTTTGATTGGACGCTGGGGAGCGTTCCCGCGCAGACTCCGTCGGTACCGACGTACCCATATGTGAAGACTTATTCCTGCTGTTCCCAGAGATCACCTGTTAAGGTAAGTAACTGTGCTTTCCTGCTTGTTCCTGGAGATAGCATAGTTACTCACCTGTAACAGGTGATCTCCAGGAACAGCAGGAATTTAGTCTTCACAACCCACCCACCTCCCCTAAGAGCTGTATCTCTTTTCTTTTCTTTCCCTCTCTCTCTTTTTATCTCAGCTTTAAAACTCAACTGGAGAGAGGCAGTAGGGAAAGGTAGGAAGGCAGCACGCAGGCGCTGTGGGATGCTCACAAAAGCTTTCTAATTGGGCGTTGGGGAGCGTTCCCACGCAGGCTCCGTCGGTACCGACGATACCCATATGTGAAGACTAAATTCCTGTTCCCTGTAGCTTCATTGCATGTCCCCTAGTCTTTTTATATTCTGATGACGTAAACAATCGATCTATGTGTACCCGTTCCACTCCATTCATTAATTTATAGACCTCTATCATATATCCCCTCAGCCGTCTCTTTTCCAGGATAAAGAGCCCTAACCTTTTTAGCCTTTCTTCATAGGAGTATCCTTCCATCCCCTTTACCATTTTGGTGGCTCTTCTCTGTACCTTTTCTAATTACGCTATATCCTTAATGTATGGCGACCATAATTGCACACAATATTCAAGGTGCGGTCTCACCATGGAACGATACATAGGCATTATAATATCCTTTGTTTTATTTTCTATTACTTTCCTTATGATGCCTAGAATTCTATTTGCTCTTGGCCGCCGCTGCACACTGGGCGGAGGGTTTTAACATGTTATCCACGATGGCGACTAAATCTTTTTCCTGTGTAGTGGTTCCCAATGTGGAACCTTGTATCATGTATCCACAGTTTGGGTTGTTCTTTCCTGGGGGCATAACTTTGCACTTGTCCACATTAAGTTTCGTCTAACATTTGAATGCCCATTTTTCCAGTTTATCAAGATCCTCTTGCAATTTTCTACAATCCTCATGGGTTTTTAACAAATTTAAATAGTTTTGTGTCATCTGCAAATTTGATAACCTTGCTCGTTATTCCCTTTTCCAGGTCATTTATGAATATGTTAAAAAAACAGCAGACCCAGCACAGATCCCTGGGGTACTCCACTACTCACCTTTTTCCATTGGGAAAATTGGCCATTTAGCCCTACCCTCTGCTTTCTATCTTTTAACCAGTTACTGATTCACAATAGTACACCGCCTCCTATCCCTTGACTTTTTAGTTTTGCCAAAAGTCTCTGATGAGGCTTTCTGAAAGTCCACTATATCAACCGACTCAGCTTTGTCCACCTGTTTATTCATGCCTTCAAAAAAAACATAACAGATTAGTAAGACAAGATCTTCCTTGTCTAAAGCCATGTTGGCTGTCTTCCATTAGGCCATGACTATCTACTTGAGTAATTTTGTTCTTTATAATGGTTTCTACCATTTTTTGTGGTATTGATGTCAGGTTGACTGGTCTGTAGTTTCCCGTATCAGCCCTGGAAGCTTTTTTAAAAATTGGCGTTACATTGGAGATCCTCCAATCTTCAGGAATTGTTGTTGTTAAGTGCCGTCGAGTCGGAGTAGACTCATGGCGACCCTCTGGATAGCTATCCTAAATTGTGTTCGGTCTTCAGTCAGGCGGCTCATTGTTGACAGACTGGTACCCGTAGCTGCTGTTGTTGTATCGATCCATCTCATTGCTGGCCTTCCTCTTTTGCGTTGACCTTCTATCTTGCCAAGCATGATGTCTTTCTCTAATGATCTCTCTCTCCGTATGATGTGTCCAAAGTATGAAAGTTGAAGTCTTCTCATCTGAAGACTCATCTAAAGAAAGCTTAGGTTTGATCTCCTCTAGTACAGACTGGTTTGTTCTTTGGGCAGTCCATGGTATACACAGTATTCGCCACCAGCACCATAATTCAAAGGCATCAATTTTCTTCCTGTCTATCTTTTTCACTGTCCAGCTTTCATATCCATATGATGTTATTGAAAATACCATGGCTTGAACAAGTCGAATCTTTGTATGGAGAGAGACATCTCTGCTCTTGAGAATCTTATCTAGGTCTTTCATAGCCATTCTGCCAAGAGCAATGCGTCGTCTGATTTCTTGACTGCTTGTTGCTTCTTTATTGATAGGTGATCCAAGTAGGTTAAAGTTATTCACGATTTCAATTTCTTCTCCTTCGACGATGAACCTGTTGATTATGCCAGTTGTCATGATCTTTGTCTTTACATTAAGGTGCAGGCCCATTTTGAGACTATGTTCTTTGATTGTGAGAAGCAAATGTTTCAGATCATCTTCACTTTCAGCCAGTAATGTGGTATCATCAGCATAGCGAAGGTTGTTGATGAGTCTTCCACCAATCTTCACACCTCTGTCTTCATACAATCCTGCTTCTCTGATTTGTTCTGCATATAAATTAAACTGTTAGGGGGAAAGTATGCAGCCTTGTCTTACACCTTTGCTTATTTTAAACCATTCTGTTTCTCCTTGTTCCGTTCGAACTGTTGCTTCTTGATCAATGTACAGATTGTGCAAGAGAACGATCAGGTGTTCTGGTATACCCATGCTTCTTAATGTGGCCCAGAGTTTCTCATGGTTTACAGAGTCAAAAGCTTTGCTATAGTCGATAAAGCACAAATAGATATCCTTTTGGTATTCTTTAGTCTTTTCAAGGATCCATCTCACATCCGCAATGATGTCTCTCGTTCCTCGCCCTTTTCTGAACCCTGCTTGCACTTCAGGTAGTTCTTGTTCCAGGTATGATTGTAGTCTCTTTTGAATAATCTTCAGTAGAATCTTGCTGGCATGTGGGATCAGAGCGATTGTGCGATAATTTCCACAGTCAGTTGGATCACCTTTCTTTAGTATTGGTATAAACACAGATCTTTTCCAGTCAGTTGGCCATGATGCTGTCTTCCATATTTCTTGGCAGAGCCTTGTAAGTACGGTAACAGCTGCATCAGATTGCTGTAATACTTCTATGGGAATGCAATCAATGCCTGGTGCTTTGTTCTTTGATAAGGCTTTCAATGCTGCTTCAACTTCTTCTTTCATCACCAATGGTTCCAGATCATAAGGTACAGGTTGAAACAGCGGTTGGTCCACTTGATCTTTATCATATAAAAACTCTGTATATTCCTTCCATCTTTTCTTGATCTTCTCAGCATCATTCAACATAGAACCTTGAGCATCTTGTAACATTCCAATTCGAGGCTGGAACTTTTTCTTTAACTCTCGTAGCTTTAGGAAAGCTGATCTTGTTCTTCCTCTGATAGTTTCTGCTTCTATTTCCTTGCATGCGTCATTGTAGTACTTTTCCTTGTCCTGTCTTGCTGCACGTTGGAAATCTCTGTTGAGTTCTGTGATTGTCTTTCTTTCTCCTCTGGCTTTAGCTTCTCTGCGTTTCTGGGCAATTTTCAGAGTTTCTTCCGTCATCCATTTTGGCCGTTTTTTCTTTTTTACCTTTTGTAGAGACTTCTCGCTTTCTCCCAACACAACCTTCTTGATGTCATTCCATAACTCTTCTGGAACTCTATCATTTATATCTAAAGCAGCAAATCGATTTTGCAGGCAGTCTTTAAATTCCAGTGGTATATTCTCAAGGTCATATTTTGCTGCATTCATGGGTGGTTGTCTCTTTTTCAGCTTTAGCTTGAGTTTGCATACTAGTAGTTGATGATCTGTACCACAGTCAGCTCCAGGTTTTGTCTTTGTTGATGTTATAGAGCTTTTCCATCGTTGACTTTCACAGATGTAGTCAATTTGATTTTTATACAATCCATTGGGTGAAGTCCATGTGTACAGTCGCCGCTTGTGTTGCTGGAAGAAGGTGTTCGAGATGAATAGATCGTTGGTCTTGCAGAATTCTATCAGTCTTTCTCCAGCTTCATTTATGTTGCCAAGTCCATATTTTCCAACTACTTTGTCTTCTTCTTTGTTGCCAACCTTTGCGTTCCAATCACCCATGACTATCAAGATATCCTGTTGCATGTTCTGTCAATTTCAGCTTGTACTTGTTCATAGAACTCTTCAATTTCATTCTCTTCTGCAGCTTTTGTTGGGGCATATACTTGAATTATAGTTGTGTTGATAGGCATTCCTCGTAGACGAATAGAGATTAAGCGTTCGCTGACTGCATTGTATTTCATTACAGTTCTTGCAAGTTTCTTCTTTATTATAAATGCAACACCATTTCTTCTGTCTTTCATTTCCAGCATAGTAGACCATGTGATCATCTGATGCAAAGTGCCCGATGCCAGTCCATTTCAGTTCGCTGACACCCAACAGATCAAGTTGTACACGTTCCATTTCATTCTTGACCACCTCCAACTTCCTTTGGTTCATGCTTCGTAAGACATCCAATGTGTAAGACATCTTTACAGCTTCTGACTCTCATTTCATGCGCAGCTACATCAGCAGTCAGACGTCCCGAGGGCTTTGATCCAACCACATCATACATGCTGGCTTTACTCTGAAAAGTCTTCAGCTCTTCCCCAGTAGTTAGTTGAATGCCTTCCAACCTGGGGGTCTCATCTTCCAACACTACAGCACAATTTCTTTTGTAACTATCCATTGGGTTTTCATGGCAAGATACAGAAGTAGATTGCCGGGCCTTTCTTCCGCGCAATTTAAGTTTGGTGTTGTTGCCGTTGTCACAGAAATGTGATCCTCCGCCGTCAACACTATCCCATTCTGCTGCTGCCCAGATGGGTGGTTTGTCTTGGTTTGGCATCTCAGCTGAGACCTGTCCATCTTGGGAGACCCTGCCAGTAGTTAAACTACCGATAGTTTAGCTTTCAGCATCACTGATGCACACAAGCCCTCAAAGCACGACAAGCTGCAAACCAAGTGAGGGCAATTACATTTATTTTAATGATAGTTCACAGATTACTAATAGCAGGTCTGTAATCTCATATTTCAGTTTTCAACACCCTTGGATATATACCATCCGGTCCAGGTGATTTGCTACTCTTCAGTTTATCAAATAGTTGTAGTACATCTTCCCGGTGTATTGATATTTCTTTCAATTCTTTCACCTTTAAATACCACTTCTTTCATGGGTAAGATCCCTACATCTTCCTCAGTAAATACCGAAGCAAAGAATTTAGTCATTCTCTCCGTTATAGCCTTGTCCCCTCTTGCTGCCCCTTTTATCCCTCTATCAACTATTTATTTTATTTATTTATACATTTTTTTTTTACATTTTCCAGAGATCAGAGGCAGTTTACAAATAACAAAACTTAATAATAGCAAGCTATTATTTTTAGAAAGAACAGTTGAAGGACATCTTAACTATGTAACTCTTAGCATGGAACAGTTGGGACTAGTGGCAAGCAATGCCGTGTCCTATAACTAATTACATTCAAATTACATTCAATTACATCAGATAACTATTTACAGATGTGGCATCAAATATATGGTCCAACTGACTCTATCACGGGTTTTTTGCTACGAATGTACTTGAAAAAGTCTTTATTACGCATTTTTGCTTCCACAGCAAGTTTCTTCTCTAATTCTCTCTTCCTACGTTATCAATGCCTTGCGTTTAACTTGCCAGTGCTTGTGCTGTTTCCAGTTTTTGTCATTTGGCTCTTTTTTCCGGTTCCTGAAAGATGTTTTTTTGGCAACAAGAGCCTCTTTAAACCATGCTGGCAGTTTTTTGGACTTCCTTCCACTTTTCTTTCAAGTGTGGAGTACAGCTGGTTTGGGCTTCCAAAAGCTCTGCACTCAGCCTCCAAGCTCTCATACTCCCTGACCCCAGCACTAGACCTAGAAGAAGAACCACAGCAGACGCACTCAGCACACCAAGCAACTACACAAAAGCATGCAATTCTACCACTCAAAGAGCCCTTTCACTGGCAGCTCTGACAATTTGGAGCAAACTCCCAGACGACCTGTGATTAACTGAAGATCAGAAGGACTTCCGGAAACTCCTAAAGACAGTACTCTTCACTGAGCACTACGGCACAAGCACATAATCAGACTCCACAAACTTGTGCCAACCTCAGACTCCATGAAGACAAATCACAGCATACTGTGGATCCAACAAATCTTGTATATAGCTGTAAAGAGCCCTCATTGTAAATAGCTCACACTAATTAGCACACCTGCACCCACACACCCTCACTGTACATAGACTGATCCAACATAAACTCCACTGACTTTGATTGTTTGCTGTGTACACCACCTTGATTGAAGGATAAGGCGGGATAGAAATACCCTTTAAATAAATAAATAAGATAGTATTTGTTAATAACACCCAAGGTTGATGTAAGTCTTTGACCTTTGCAACTGCTCCTTTTAGTTTTTTCTTAACTGTTTTCCTCATTTTATCATAGTCTCCCTTTCAAAAGTTAAAAGGTAGTACTGTGGATTTCCTTACCATCCCTCATCCATTAATTAAATCAAATGCGATCATGGTATGTGTTCCAGTAAGGACTAAGTCCAAAATTGCTTCCCTCTGGTCAGTTCATGAACCAGCTGCTCCAAGAAGTAGTCATTTATTTCATCTAGAAAATTTATCTCCCTAGCATGTCCTACTGTGAATACTGACCCAGTCAATACCGGGGTAATTGAAATCACCCATTATTATTACTGTGCTGTAACTTTTATTAGCTTCCCTGATTTCTTTGAGCATTTCATCATCCATTTGCTCATTCTGGTCAGGCAGTTGATAGTACAACCCCACTGCCATCGCCTTCCCCTTTTTACATGGAATGTCATTCCATAGAGATTCTACAGCGAGTTTTGTTTCCTGTAAAAATGTAATCCTTTGACTCATTGCCCTTTCTGACATAGTGCGCAATCCCTAGACCAATTTGATCAGCTCTATCATTATGATATAGTTTGTACCCAGGTATCACAGGTTGGATTTTGTGAAAAAAATATTAGTTATAGAATTGCATGGCTTAAAAAGAAGAGAGGAGACACTGTGGATTAAACTAGAAAGAGGGAAAGGGAAATCCATTTGCATTGGAGTTATACAGTCTTCCCCCCCCCCCCCCTCACAGGCCATAGAAGTGGATGAAGATTTAATAGAAGACATACAAAGTATTGCCTTGAAAGGATAAGTGCTACTGATAGGTGATCTCAACATGTCAGGTGTGGACTGGCACCCTGCTGGGGTGTCATCTAGAAATAAGGAGATCCTGGATTCTCCAGGACCAAGCAGGAAGTCGGTCCTCACATATGGGTGACGTCGGTGCCGACTGAGCCCTCGTGCTGAGCATTTCCCCAGCTTTCAAAGAAGGCCTTTGGGAATGCAGCACGCATGCGCAGTCCCCTTCCCGCCCAAGGGTGCCATCTTGCTCAGTCTTTCTTTTTCCACTGAGCCCAACGGACGTAGTTCGTGTCACCTGGTAAAAAGTTGAGTTTCTTGGAATTTTTTTCGCAGCCCTTTATGTGGTTCGACGCCGGTTCCCCATCCCGCCTCGGCTCGGTACACCGGTATCGAGCCCGGATCTTTTTTTCGGTTTTTGTCCTTTGTGACTAGTGTTCGCACTTTTTCTGTTATTTTCACTGGCAGCCCTGTCTTTTGACCTTGCAGGGCCCTTTTTCCCCCCGATGGCTGCCAGCGGGTTTAAGAAGTGTGATCAGTGTAAGAAACCTATGCCTCTCACCGACACACACAACTGTTGCCTTCAATACCTCGGGCCCGACCATGACCCAGGTCTGTGGCCCGTGTGCAAGATGTCGTCGAAGGTGCTACGGAGCGGTCAACATCAATGTGAGAATTTTTCGGAGTCCACATCCGGCCAGACACGGACTTCGTCAGAGGCCTCAACATCTCAGGAGTCTGACCCCGAGCGCCGTCGTGGGTCCTCTGAAAGGGAGTCTCCCACCCGGGAGCACAAAAGGAAGAAGAAGCTCGTGAGGGCAGCGTGGGTGGAGGCACCTGGATTCTCGAGGGCCAGGTCGCGCAGCCCTGGCTGCAGTCCCGGGCTCTCGGAGTCAGAGCGGCCGACCAAACTGTCTCGCCTGGAGCCGGAGACCCCAGTCAGATAACATTTGTTGTCCTCATGGACTCTCCGGGAGAACCAACGTCGGGCCCGACGCTGTCCAGATTTCTCAGAGGTGTGCTTCTGCTCAAGCCTCTGGTTCGTCCACCGGCGACTGAGTGGGATTTGAACGTGGTCTGGAAGCAACTGACTTGCCTACCGTTTGAGCCGATGGCTACTTGCCATTTGCGCTTCCTCTCATGGAAAGCGCTCTTCCTGGTGGCTCTTACCTCGGCCAGACGTGTGAGTGAACTACAAACTCTGGTTTCTGATAGACTGTACATGCGGTTCTATAGGAACAGGGTGGTCCTACGGACCCATCTCAAATTCCTCCCAAAAGTGGTCTCCTCTTTCCACCTCAATCAGGAGGTGGTTCTTCTGACTTTTTTTCCCAGGCCGCATGCCAGCTGTGTTGAAACAGTCTTGCATACCCTGGACTGTAAGAGGGCATTGTCCTTTTACATAGAATGTACGCGGGAGCATTGAAGGGCTACTCAACTCTTCATCTCGTTTGACCCTAATAGGATGGGATTACCTGTCTCCAAGCATACGTTGTCCACTTGGGTAGCAGATTGTATCGCCTGGGCATGCAGGGCAGCCAACCTCTCCTTGCAAGGTTGGGTCACAGCCCACCGTGTCAGGGCGAAGGCCGCGTCAGTAGCTCATCTTCGCTCTGTTCTATTGGCAGACATCTGCCGGGCCACAACTTGGTCTTCAAGCCAGACTTTTGCAGCCCATTACTGCCTGGAGAGAGCGGAACAGCGATTTCGGCCAGCGTAATCTCTTTGAGGTTTAGGCAACTCCTACCCTCCGGCCCTTGTGTTGGGCTACCGTACAGGCACTCCTCGGCTGCCAATTCTTCTTGGTCCAGTGATTTTGTCGGTCTCGACTGTCCCATAGACACACAAAACAAGGATATTTGGTATACCCAGCTTGTTGCTCGAGCAGCATGCACAAGATCTTCAAGTCCCCACACACTTGCCAACCATGGTCTTTATATTTAAGTTTACGAAGAACCAATTCCAAGTTCTCGTAGGTTTCCTTCAAGTGTACGGAATGACCTACAGGTATGGAAGCGTAAAAACCGTTGTGGAGTAAAACTGCTTTGAGACTTCTTTTTGAAGAATCTATAAAAAGACGCCATTGCTCTGAATCATATTGGATTTTAAATTGACCCATCAGACCTTCAACTTTTGATGCAATAAACCAATTTGTCTTCCTTGGCAAAGTAAGGAGCGAACTCCTTTTCACGATGTCTGAAACATGAAGATGACACTCCTGGCAACAATAAATTCCTGCTTTTCAGCCTTGATCTGAGTAACTCGGCGGCATCTTTGGGAAGATTCAAGTCTCTTACCAAATCATTCATCTCCTCCTGAGAAAACAGTTTTGGTCTTGTATCATCTTCAAAGTCATTACTTGATTCGTCATCTGGTTCAGGTATGACTTCACCTTCATCGGAGCTAGGTATCTCTTCCAACGTAGCAGGGGGCTTGGGTACTGGTATATCTGTGCCATGGGGGATGGGACGAATTGCTGAATGAAGATTGGGGTATGAAATGGAATGCTTCCATTTGGAATTAAACCCTTTCACATCGCATGAACAAAAGTAACAGTCATCACTTGTAAAAGGGGGTGCTTGTTATAAAGGTACCATCACCTTGGCAAGTATGTAAATTAACTGTCTTGCAAAGGATTGTGGTTATTGAAGTCCATTCACACAAAGCTTGCCTTTTAAATAAATGAAGAAACTTGTAGTTGGTCGAGTGTAAGGCAAAATTAGAGTTTATTTATGGGGTGAATATTCCACACACAGATATACTTGGTAACACCATCCAGATAACTTCTCCAGGGTTTATTCAACATAAACAAGGCAACTGAAAAGCTTATGTAAATGAGTATCAAAGTCCTTTATGGAATAGAAAGGCTTTCTTACAGCCACTGCTATCAAACTTCATAGCAGTGCTGAGGTGGAAACAAACCAAAAAGGAAAATCTCCTTTATACAAAAAAAACAGCTCTCTTTATCCACACAGAAAAGAACTTTTACATTCCACGTGTGCTTAGCTTGTGCTGTGCTCTGCTCTACCAACAGGTGACAATCCTGATGCAATCAACAGCTTGTTCTCAGCACACGGGCACACTTCCCCAAAAGCTTTCTCTTTCTAACAAAACTTTCTGTGGAGCCAATAATTAGAATGTTTCCTTTTGATGTTAGTTTAGAAAAGTCCTCCAAATAAGAACAAACAGCTTACACAGGGAACAGTCCATACAAACATTCTCTTCATTGGACATTAAACCTTGCTCCTGAAATTGCATGGGTTCAATTTCACTGTCTGGCTCAGAGGGCTTTACTAACTGACCTCTATACAGAGAGAAACTGTTTCCCTGCTGTTTGCATTGCTCAGAGCTAGAGAAACATTCACAGTTCATACCTGAATCCAGGCTGGCATCAGGCTGATTCCTTTGGTATTCTGGCCAGTATGCAATAGAGCTTCTGTGTCCTGTCCTCCATTTGTTATCTCTGGACCTCAGGGCCTTTTCTCCATACGTCCTCCAAGAGGTATTTGGGCTCCTTTTCTCCTTAGCTGCAGCAGTCCCCTTTCTAGGTGCTGCTTGAGGGTCCCTGGCTGTGGATCTCCAGACCTTTTGGCTTTCACCAGTCCTTTGAAGGTTGGTTCCCCCAGGAATCTCTCCAGGCATACGTACTTCTCTGAGCTCCTCTCTTGGACTGTCTGCTTCTCCAGGACCAAGCAGGAAGTCAGTCCTCACATATGGGTGACATCGACGTCGATGGAGCCCTTGCGGAGCATTTCCCCAGCTTTCTATGAAAGCCTTTGGGAATGCAGGCACGCAGGCACGGTCCACTTCCCACCTAAAGGTGCCATCTTGCTCAGTCTCTCTTTTTCCGTGAAGCCCGTCGGACGTGTGTCCTAGTCCTCCCGGAAAATAGTTGGATTTTTTTGCGATTCCTTCGCTATTTTTTTCTCTGGTTCGAACCCGGTTCCCCTCCTGCCGGGTTCGGTACACTGGTATCGAGCCCGATCTTATTTTTTCGGTTTTTGCCCTTCGTGGCTGGCATTCGCAGCCTTTTTTTCTTTTTCCCTGGAAGGCCGGTCCTTGGACTTCGCGGGGACTCTTATTTTTTTCCCGATGGCTTCCAGTGGTTTCAAAAAGTGTGATCGGTGCAAGAAACTGTCTCTCACCGACACACACGACTGCTGCCTTCGGTGCCTGGGTCCTGACCACGATCCTAAGATCTGTGGACCATGTGGAAAGATGTCCTCCAAGGTGCTTCGAAGTCGTCAGCACCAAAAGGAAAGGCTTTTCTCCGACTCGGCCTCCGGCCGGGCCCAGACCTCATCTGAGGCCTCGACATCTCGGGAATCTGATCCCGAGCACCGTGGGGGCTCCTTGGGCAGGGGGTCCCCCGACCGGGAACGAAAGAGGAAGAAGCGGCTCGCGAGGGCATCGTTGTCGGAGGTCCCTGGCTCCTCGAGAGCTAGGTCTCAGACCCCCGACCGCCGTCCCGGGCCCGTGGAACAGGAGAAGCCTCCAAAAGTACCTCGTGTGGAGCCGGAGTCTGCTGGACACGTAAGTCCTGTAGTCCTCGTGGACTCTCCTCCCAGAGAGCTGACGTCGGGCCCGGCACCGCCGGGGCCCGAGTCTGTGGCTGCTGAGTCTCCTGAGCTGGGTCTCAGACTGACAGCCTTGTCTGCCTTCATGGAACAGCAGCGCACGCTGATGGCCAGCCTGTCTGGTGCATCTGCCCCGACCACCGGGACATTGACATCGAAGTCAACCCCAGAGACCGAGCCGATACTCGAGACCATGAAAGCTCGAGGTCGACCTTGGTCACGGTCTCCCTCAACCTCCCGTTAGGGACCGAGGGCATTGACGCTGGTGCCTTCAGCGTCGGGGCGGGTGCTCACAGGCCCCGCACGGTCGGACCCCGATTCCTCATCGGACGAGTCCGCATGGGAGACAGAGGACGAGGAGTACCCTGATACCTTCCGGACTTGGTGCGTCCCGTCGGACTCACCGCAGTCTGAGCCCCGGAGTAGATCCCCTCCGGAGGATACCCGGTTCTTGGTGTTCGTTTGGGATATGGCCACTGCGTTGGCTATCCCTGCGGACCCCGAGGAGGAGCCTCGAGCCGAGGAGCTCGAGGCCCTACAGTATGACTCTCCTCCGAAGGAGGCCTTTACTGTTCCAGTTCTTCCGATGCTGGAATGGCTCCTCTTCCGGATGTGGGAGGCACCGGCCTCGGTGCCGGTTCTAAGCAAGCGGGTCGATTCCATCTTTCGACTCCGGAAGAGCCCTGGCTTTCAGAAGGCGCAGCTACCACACCATTCCATGGTGGTGGAATCGACCATGCATCGCCTGAAAAGTCAGAAGATGCACTCCACGGGGCCCCCTGGCAGGGAGGCCCGGAACCTGGATGGTTTTGGTAGAAAGTGCTTCCAGGGCTCGATGCTTGCTTGCCGTGTCCAGTCTTACCAGCTGTACATGGGCATGTACTTGCGGGACCTGACCAAGGAGCTGGCCGGGTAATCTGCTTGTCTCTCCGGGGAACCCTTGCAGAGGTTCAAGTCCTTGTCCTCGGGGATACGGGAATGCTCCAAGTTTGTCCCGCGCTGCCTACGATGGCTTCGAGGCTTCGGCCCGTGTTGCGGCAGCCAGCATCGCGGCTCGACGCCAGGCATGGCTGCAGTCATCAGACCTTGAGCCATGGGTTCAGGGCAAGTTGGTCGATGTCCCTTGCCAAGGTGAGAACCTTTTTGGCAACCCCATGACCGAGAAGGCTGCACAGCTCGAAACCAAGCACCTCACGAGGACAAGGCTGTCTAGAAAGACTTCTGCCCCTTCTCACAAAAAGAAGGGCTTGGGTAAAAAGCCCTTTTACCCGAGGAAGGGCACTGCCTACAAACAGTACCCACAGTACCAGGCCTCCCCAGCTCCCCCTCAGGGTCAGCAGGCTAAGGGGCAGGGTAATGGGCCCCGTAGGCAGAGGACTCCCAAGCCTCCGGCCCCTGCTCCCACTCAGCAGGGTGGGGGCTTTTGACTCCTTAGGCATAGCCTCTCCGACCCTGCTCTCCCAACCCTGTACAGGAGGTCGACTTACCCTGTTTGCCCACAGGTGGCCACTCATCACTGGAGACAGTGGGTGCTAAGCATCGTCCACAAGGGCTATCTGCTACACTTCCAACAGCTGCCTCCTCCATACTTTCCAGGGGAGCCTCCAAGGCCTCCCCTGCACACAGATCTTCTCCTTCAGGAGCTCCAAGGTCTGTTGCGAGACAAGGCAGTGGAGCCTGTGCCTTCCCACCTCCAAGGTCAAGGGTTCTACTCCAGGTACTTTCTCATACCCAAAAGAACCGGTGGCCTCCGGCCTATTCTCGACCTCAGAAATCTCAACAAGTTCCTAGAGAAAGAGAAATTCAAGATGATTACTCTTGGAACACTGCTGCCCTACCTCCAGCAGGGAGATTGGCTATGCTCCTTAGATTTAAAGGATGCGTACACTCACATCCTCATTCATCCAGACCACAGAAAGTACCTCAGGTTCATTGTGGGAGGAAGCCATTATCAGTACAGAGTACTGCCTTTTGGCCTCACCTCCGCTCCCAGGGTCTTTACCAAATGCCTGGCAGTGGTGGCGGCCTACCTGAGAAATCAGAGTATCTTTGTCTTCCCCTATCTGGACGACTGGCTCATCAGGGGTCAGACGTGCCAGGAGGCCAGACAAGCCACCCTCCGAACTATTACTCTAATTCAAAACCTGGGGTTTGTCATAAACTTCGCAAAGTCCACTTTGCTCCCCTCCCAGAACTTGGAGTTCATAGGGGGATGGTTGGACACTCTGCTGGCAAAGGCGTTCTTGCCAGAAGACAGAGCCCAAAGACTGATAAACTTGGCAAATCAGTTTCTCAACAGGTCACTGGTCTCCGCCAGACTCTGCCTGAGGCTTCTAGGCCACATGGCTTCGACAGTACATGTGACCCCCAATGCCCGGCTCCATATGAGGCCTGCACAGTGGTGCCTTCGAACTCAATGGGCACAGGCCACAGGCAGCCTCAGAGACAGAGTAAGGGTGTCCAGACAATTTCTGAACTCCCTCCGCTGGTGGTTGCACCCACCCAATCTACTGCAAGGGGTGCCTTTTCAGATTCCTGGGTTCACAGTGGTGTTGACCACGGATGCCTCCCTGCAAGGCTGGGGGGCTCATTGTCTAGGCAAGTGCACCCAGGGCCTGTGGTCTCCCTGGGAGGCCACACAGCAGATCAATCTACTGGAACTCAGGGCAATTCGTTTAGCCCTAAAGACTTTCTCTCAAACACTGGTTCATCGGTCTGTCCTAATTCAAACAGACAACCAAGTAGCCATGTTTTATGTGAATAAGCAGGGTGGAACTGGGTCCAGGCTCCTTTGTCAGGAGGCACAGGACCTTTGCTTGTTTGCTCTCAGTCACAATATGCTCCTTAAGGCAGTGTATCTACCTGGCCAGGACAACTACCTGACAGACAGGTTGAGCAGGATTCTGCAGCCCCATGAATGGCAGCTCCATCCCTTAGTGGTTCAGAAGATTTTCCTGAAATGGGGACTTCCAACCATAGATCTGTTTGCCAGTCCATCGAACAAACAACTGACAAGGTTCTGCTCCAGGCAGCCGTATCTTCTGCGGCTGGCAGCAGATGCTTTTCTGATTTCCTGGTCCCAGGGCCTCCTATATGCGTTTCCTCCCACGCCCCTGGTGGCCCGAACCCTGTTCAAAATTCTTCAGGACAAGGCCTCGGTCCTGCTGGTAGCTCCCAGATGGCCGAGGTAGCCTTGGTTTCCACTTCTGCTTCAGCTGGCAGTGGATCCCCCAATTCCTCTGGGGTTGCAACCCAACCTTTTCTCTCAGGATCAGGGTTCCCTTCTGCACCCAAATTTCAGAGCTCTCAATTTGATGGCATGGAGGCTGCAAGGGTAGTTTTGGCTCCCTGGGGCCTACCTCAGGAAGTTGAGGAGGTTGTCCTAGTCTCTGGAAACAGTCCACTAGAAAAACCTATGCACTGAAATGGAAAAGGTTTTCTGTGTGGTGTCAGCTACGTACAGAGGATCCTTTCTCCTGTGCTGTACCGGTAGTGCTTCAGTACCTGCTGCACTTATCCAATTAGGGACTTAAGTCCAATTCTGTTCGGGTCCACCTCTCAGCTCTAGCAGCTCACCACTCACTTGTGGAGGGACATTCTCTATCGGTGTCCAGATTTCTTAGAGGCTTGCTCTTGCTGAAGCCTCCAATCCGTCCTCCAGTTCCTGAGTGGGAATTGAATGTGGTCTTGCAGCAACTGACTCACCCACCTTTTGAGCCGATGGCTACTTGTCCTCTCCGCTTCCTTTCTTGGAAGACACTCTTCTTGGTAGCTTTAACCTCGACCAGGCGGGTGAGTGAGCTTCAGGCCCTAGTCTGTGACAGGCCTTACACCCGCTTCTATAGGAACAGGGTAGTCCTTAGGACTCATCCAAAGTTCCTCCCAAAGGTTGTCTCCTCTTTCCACCTGAACCAGGAGGTGGTTCTTCCGACCTTTTTCCCTAGGCCTCATCCAAGCCAGGTTGAAGCAGTTCTGCATACTCTGGACTGTAGGAGGGCCTTATCCTTCTACCTTGACCGTACGCAGGGGCATAGAAGGGCTACTCAGCTCTTCATATCTTTTGACCCTAATAATTTGGGGTTAGCTGTGTCCAAGCGTACCTTGTCCATTTGGGTGGCTGAGTGTATCACCTGGGCTTACAGGGCAGCTGACCTTCCCTTGCAGGGTCGGGTCACTGCCCATCGTGTCAGGGCAATGGCTGCCTCAGTGGCTCACCTCCGCTCTGTACCGTTGGTAGACATCTGCAGGGCTTGTGATAAGGAAGCTTATCATAGTTCAGGAAGGAGCTATAATAGAGGTGAATTGGCTCTGAACAAGCAACCTGTCTTTGATGGTAGAAGCAATAAAACAGAATGTTTCCATAAAAGACTACCAGTCCCAGAATGCACCAGATTTCAAACAGCCACTAGAAGAGCTAAAGTGGGGAAACGTGTGTTCAATCAGGAGAGCTATGAGGTAATCCCCAAGCACTCATCTCCAAGGGCAGGGCTTGATTCAGCACAGCTGTGCTGTGCTAGGGTGGAGCAGCCCTCTAAACAGGTTAAAAGTAAAGCTTATTCTACACAGCAGAATCTTCATCATCAGCAGAATCTTCATGATCATCACCATCTTCAGCAGGAGCAGAGGCAGCAGAAGCCAGAGCTCAAGGACAGAGAGAGCAAGAAACACTTTGGAAGAAAGAAGAGAGAAGCATCTTGGAGGTCTAAAGGAGTCCATAGCAGTACGTGTGCTGGGAGGCATTCCAGAGGCAAGCATACTCCATTGGACTGGAGGAAACCAGAGGAGTGGGGTTGCAGAGCCAGGGATCCCCGGACGGGACCTGTGAGGGAGACGGCTGCATTTGGAAGGGGCCCTAAGACCAGTGCAAGAAGGTATGTGAAGAGAGACCCAGTGTCCAGGGATCTTGATTGGAAGGCTGGACATAAAAACTGGACTACATACTGGCCAGGATATTTAGAGAGGAACCCTAACAGCAATGGAAGCTCAGGTATGAACACTGATCTATGCCCTAGCTATTCACTTGGAAGACAGCAAGGAAACAAGTATTGTTCTGAGAATGCTCCATTAAGAAATTCCTCTGTGCCAATCCATGATATTGATTCTATGATAGTCGAAGAAGAAGGGAATATTGTAAATGAGCAATGTGAATACATGGATTGCTCTCTGTCTAAACTTCTGTGGTAATATACTTTTACAAAATACAACCACCATCACAAAGAAATATAAACTTGTTCTTTGATCTACTCAGAAAAGCTTTTGAGCAGGATTTGAGCCACGTTTAGAAAGTAAACCAGCCAAGAGGTTTGCAGCTGGTTAATTGTTAGCAATTGAGCCTTGCCTAATTGCCTGTGAGCTCTGAAGAGACACTTCTGGGTGTGTGTGAAAATACCAGAAGTTAGCCTTGAAAAAGAACAGTTTTTCATTACTTTGTGGGTTTTGGTTTGTTTTTGAAGCACTGCTAAAAAGATATTAGCAGGAGCCTACAGAAAAGACCTTTCTGTTCCCATCAAGGTCTTTATGATTTGATTTGATGGCTTAAGAAGTTCAGTTGTTGTTTTTCCTGATTTTGTTTTTCTAAGTATAATACTGAAAGCAAGTATCTTTTCTGTGCTACCAAGCAAATCTGTGTTGGGAGAAATAACCCCATAAATAAAATATCTTATCTTTGCTTAACACTCGAGCAAGCACAACTAATTTATTGTGAACGGCTGATTCTGGTATGAATGGACTACATTTCTCACAATCCTTTGCAAGTCATATTAATATTTGCCTTTGCCAAGACTTTGGACATTCTCACCCAGCGCCCCCGTTTACAGGCTGCAACTTGGTCCTCAAGCCAGACTTTTGCGACCCATTACTGTCTGGAGAGGGAGTCCTGTAGGGACAGTGCTTTTGGCCAGGCAGTACTCCACAATCTCTTTGAGGTTTAGGCAACTCCTGCCCTCCAGCCCTCCGTTGGGCTACCGTTGGAGGTCCTTTTCAGTGAAAAGCCTTTCTTTGATGGTGGGACTAGAGGGAGTTCTCTTGTTCAGCCTGGGTTCCTGGTAGCCCAGAGCTAGGGAGTCAGCCATATGTGAGGACTGATTTCCTGCTTGGTCCTGGAGAAAGTAGTTACTCACCTGTAACAGGTGTTCTCCAGGAGCAGCAGGAATGAGTCCTCACAACCCTCCCTCCTCCCCTGGGAGTTGCAGTTGTACATAGTTTAGTTTTACATTTTTTGTGTGCTGTTTTTTAGCTGTGTCATTTGACTGAGCAAGATGGCACCTTTAGGCGGGAAGGGGACCGCGCTTGCGTGCCTTCATTCCCAAAGGCTTTCATAGAAAGCTGGGGAAATGCTCCGCAAGGGCTCCATCGACGTCGATGTCACCCATATGTGAGGACTGATTCCTGCTGCTCCTGGAGAACACCTGTTACAGGTGAGTCACTACTCTTTCCTTGTCCTTGTTCCTTCAGGTTCAGGTTGTTTCTTCTGTTCCTCCTGCTTCCCTCGTTCCTCCTGCTTCCCTCGTTCCTCCTGCTTCTGTTCTTCCTGCTCCTGTTCTTCCCGTTCTCCCTTTCTGAAGATTCCCTTCTAGTTTTAAAGGGCTTAGATTGCAACTCCTCCCTTGCATTCTTCAGGTGTTGTGGATTAAGCTCTCTCCTAGAAGGTGATTGATTAGGGATGATATAATGGTTTCTCTGATTAGACTGATGCTTTCCCACTCTAGCTCCTCTAGGGGCTTTCTGCAAACGGATGCATCCTGGAACATGTAGTCTTTTAGGGAAACAAGCTGTCTAATTTTTCTGACCTGCCAGCACAGGTCCCTTAATCAGAGTAAATTCCCCTCTTTTGTCCTTACTCCCCGAGCTTTAATAAGCTTCCTTATCACACACTGGTTCTTTTGCTCTCGCCATACCATAGGAATCCCATAACGTAAAGATTTTTTTTTACCCTTGAACCAGTTTCGGAGGTCCTCAACACACCGTTTGCACACTGTATGAGGCGCCCAGACTTTATCTTGATCTCCAATTTTTAGTCCAAAGTATGCAAAGTATACTTTTTTCACAAAGTCTGTAATATTCTGCTGTTGCTTCAACACTGTATATTCACCACAGATGAAACAGAAACTGTCTGGCGAATTAATACACTTTCGCGGAGCCATAACATAACGGTTGAAGAATGACGAGCTAACACAAATTGTGATGAAAAAGTGTGAACAGCCTAGAACCAAGAACCTGATGATGATTCGTGCACAAGTGTGGCATGCAGGAGAGAGCAGCTTTGTGTCTGTACACGAGACGTCACAGTGCTGGCCACGCCCCCCTGCACTGACCGGAGCTGCTTGCATCTGACCTGTGACTCCCTCCCACTGGATTCTTCAGGAAAGATTAACCCCTTCTACCATTAGAAGCACGAACTTAAAATTTGCTTAGCTAATGTATATATTGCTGACCATCAGATTTACAGTGCTATATTTTGTTTTACATAACTCGGACAACCCCTTTAAGGTTTTTTTGGGCATTTTATATCTTAAATGCACTTATGTGAATTAATTAATAGTAATTTGAATTAATTAATAGTAATTTGAAAAAATTTGATAAATTTGAAGACAATTTTGCATGTTGTGGCAAATCATGACGTCTAGGAGTTTTTTCAGTATTTTATTTGTTTTCAGCACACCAAAATACATGGAAATTAGATGAAAATAATCAAACAGCTTTTTAGTCGCAAACCTGTGTAGTGTACCCTGTAGCTTCATTGCATGTCCCCTAGTCTTTCTATGTTCTGATAACATAAACAATTGATCTACGTTTACCCGTTCCACTCCGTTCATTAATTTATAGACTTCTATCATATCTCCCCTCAGCCATCTCTTTCCCAGGTTAAAGAGTCCTAACCTTTTTAGCCTTTCTTCATAGGCGTATCCTTTCATCCCCTTTACCATTTTGATGGCTCTTCTCTGAACCTTGTCTAATAGTGCTATATCCTTTTTTAAGATACGGCGACCACAATTGCACACAATATTCAAGGTGCGGTCTCACCATAGAATGATAGAGGCATTATAATATCTTTTGTTTTATTTTCCATTCCTTTCCTTATCATACCTAGCATTCTATTTGCTCTCTTGGCCGCCGCTGCACACTGGGCCAAGGGTTTTAACATGGTATCCACAATGACGCCTAAATCTTTTTCCTGGGTGATGGTTCCTAATGTGGAACCTTGCATCGTGTAACCATAGTTTGGGTTGTTCTTCCCTAGGTGCATAACCTTACACTTGTCCACATTAAATTTCATCTGCCATTTTGATGCCCAGTCTTCCAATTTATCAAGATCCTCTTGCAATTTTTCACAATCCTCTTGGGTTTTAACAACTTTAAATAGTTTTGTGTCATCTGCAAATTTGATAACCTTACTCATTATTCCACTTTCCAGGTAATTTATGAATATGTCAAAAAGCAGCGGACCCAGCACAGATCCCTGGGGTACACCACTATTCACCTTTCTCCATTGGGAAAATTGGCCATTTAGCCCTACCCTCTGCTTTCTATCTTTTAACCAGTTCCTGATCCACAATAGTACACTGCCTCCTATCCCATGACTCTTTAGTTTTGCCAAAAGTCTCTGATGAGGGACCTTGTCAAAGGCTTTCTGAAAGTCCAGATACACTATATCAACCGACTCACCTTTGTCCACCTGTTTATTCACACTTTCAAAAAAACATAACAGATTAGTAAGACACAATCTTCCTTGTCTAAAGCCATGTTGGCTTTCTCCCATTAGGCCATGACTATCTACATGCTGAATAATTTTATTCTTTGATGGTTTCTACCATTTTTCCCGGTACTGACGTGAGGCTCACCGGTCTGTAGTTTCCCGGATCACCCCTGGAACCCTTTTTAAAAATTGGTGTTACATTGGCGATCCTCCAATCTTCAGGTATTAGAGATGATTTTAATGATAGTTCACAGATTACTAATAGCAGGTCTGCAATCTCATATTTCAGTTCTTTCAACACCCTTGGATGTATACCATCCGGCCCAGGTGATTTGCTACTCTTCAGTTTATCTAATAGTTGTAATACAGCTTCCCGATGTAGCGATATTTCCTTCAATTCTTCCGCACCTTTAAATACCACTTCAGTCATGGGTAACATCCCTACATCTTCCTCAGTAAAGACCGAAGCAAAGAATTCATTCAGTCTCTCCGCTATTGCCTTGTCGCCTCTTAGTGCCTCTTTAACACCTCTATCATCTAATGGACCAACTGACTCTCTCACAGGTTTTTTTGCTACGAATGTACTTGAAAAAATCTTTATTTCGTGTTTTTGCTTCCGCAGCAAGCTTCTTCTCAAATTCTCCCTTTGCCTGCTTTATCAATGCCTTCTATTTGACTTACCAGTGCTTGTGCTGATTCCAGGTTTTGTCGTTTGGCTCTTTTTTCCATTTCCTGAAAGATGCTTTTTTGGCAACAGCTTCTCTGACCTCACCTTTAAACCATGCTGGCAGTTTTTTGGACTTCCTTCCACTTTTCTTAAAGTGTGGAATATAGCTGGTCTGGGCTTCCAAGATAGTATTTTTCAACAACACCCAGTCTTGATGTAAGTCTTTAACCTTTGCAACTGCTCCTTTTAGTTTTTTCTTATCTATTTTCCTTATTTTATCATAGTCTCCCTTTCGAAAGTTAAAAGGTAGTACTGTGGATTTCCTTACTATCCCTTGTCCACTAATTAAATCAAAGGCAATCATGCTATGATCACTATTGCCAAGTGGCCTCAACACCTTTATCTCTTGCACTAGATCTGGTGTTCCACTAAGGACGAGGTTTAATATGGCTTCCCCTCTGATCGGTTCATGAATCAGCTGCTCCATGAAGCAGTCATTTGTCATCTAGGAACTTTATCTCCCTAGCATGTCCTGCCGTGACACTGACCCAGTTGATACCGGGGTAATTGAAATCACCCATTATTAGTACTGCGCTGTAACTTATATTAGTTTCCTTGATTTCTTTGAGCATTTCATCATCCATTTGTTCATTCTGGCCAGGCGGTCGATAGTACACCCCCACTGCCATCGCCTTCCCCTTTTTACATGGAATTTCAATCTATAGAGATTCTACAGCAAATTTTGTTTCCTGCAAAACTTTAATCCTTTCTAACTCAATGCCCTCTCTAACATAGAGCGCAACCCCTCCACCAATTTGATCAGCTCTATCATTACGATATAGTTTGTACCCAGGTATCACAGTGTCCCACTGGTTGTCCTCCTTCCACCATGTCTCTGATATTCCAATCATATCTAACCTCTCATTTAGTGCTATATATTCTAACTCTCCCATCTTATTTTTTAGACTTCTAGTATTTGCATACAAGCATTTTAGAGACCGTATTTTATTCATATTAATCTGGCTATTGGTAGACATGGGTAATTTGGGATCTTTAAGCTGTGTCTGCTCCATACTCGAGGACATTTGGGCTACTTTACTCTTTTTTTGGAACCTCTCTGCTTTTGGTAGTATCCTTCAAAGATACATTCTTCCGAACCATGCGCTCTTGGGCGACTGTCGGCTTTCCCCTATTATCTAGTTTAAAAGCTGCTCTTTCTCCTTTTTAAAGTTTAATGCCAGCAGTCTGGTTCCATCCCGGTTTAGGTGAAGCCCATCCCTTCAGAAGAGCCCCTCCTTTCCCCAGAATGTTCCCCAGTTCCTAACAAATCCAAAACCCTCATCTCTGCTCCGTTGTCTCATCCACGCGTTGAGACTCCGGAGCTCTGCCTGCCTTTTGGGTCCTGCACATGGAACGGGAAGCATTTCGGAGAACGCTACCCTGGAAGTTCTGGATTTCCCCTTTAATGATTTATGGTCCTTTGCTGCAGGAACTTGTCCAAACCTTTTTTTAAACCTGGCAACACTAACAGCTTTTACTACAGCCTCTGGTAACTAATTCCAGAGTTTGATTACGCGAGTGAAAAAATATTTTCTCTTATTAGTCTTAAATAGGATCTCCAGGAACAAGCAGGAATGAGTCTTCACATATGGGTACGTCGGTACCGACAGAGTCTGCGCGGGAACGCTTCCCAGCATCCAATCAAAGAGCTTTTGGAAGCATCCCATCACGCCTGCGTGCTGCCTTCCCGCCTTTCCCAACTGCCTCTCCTCAGTTTTCGTTTTTCCGCGGAGCTGGCAGGACGTCATCCTGTCACCGCAGAAAATTCTTGTTCTTATTTTTTAGTTTTCTTGTGGTCGTGGCTGTCTTCCCGACGCCACCGGTACCGCCGGTGTTTTCTTTTCTTTTCTTGTAAAATCTTCCTTTTCCACGGGATATTTTTTCTTCATAGGGTCCCACGGTCTCTTAGGCCTTTTAGGCCTCTTCTTTTTCCTTCATGGAACCGCCAGACACTTTCTCCAAGACATGTTCAGACTGTGGCGGTACAACTTTATTTTTAGACCCTCGAAGTCTGTGTCTAATCTGCTTGGGTCCTGACAACAGTTTGGTGAGAAGACGTCTTCAACATTGAGGTTCCTTCGATACACGGTTTCCCTCCAACTTCGGGGCACCGTCCCCTTCTTCCACACAGGTTCAGGTAACCCACAAACAGTCTGTTAAGACTAGCCAGTCCTCGAGTGGTAGGTCTCATGCACAGCATGTAGATGGCTCTGGCCTTGCCCTCGACGGCCCACTGGCTTCAAAACCCCGGCGGGAGTCTTCGGTCTCCAAAGCATATAAGGGGTTTCAGGTTGTTCCTGGGGTTCACCCCCCACAGAACATGCCTAAGCCGTGTACGGTGGTGGCATCCGCTTCGAGCGGTACCGATACCCCAGCATCGGCACTGGTGTTGGATGAAACACTCCTCACCAGGGATCGTCATCTGGTGTCCTCGGTGCCTTCGGGACCGGTGGATACTCCCCAGATTGACTTTCCATTATCGGTACCAACACCGATACTACCACCGACGTCGGTACCCTCCAGATGTGCATCGACAGCCTCGCTTCCTTCGATGCCGAGTCTGGAATCGATATCCAGTCTGGAGGACTGGGTACCGACTCGCCTTGGTACTGTCTCGCGGCGGTACCAAAGGCTCGGTTCCAGTGACTCGGATCCGCAACTCTCGGTTCCCCCGAGGCCGATTGAGTTGCCACTAGTTGACCTTCCTTCACTGGTATCAGACACAGTACCGAAGTCGGTACTGATGTCCTCATTACCCTTACGGTCGGTGCCTTCTATGCTTTGCTTATCAGGCTCTCTGCCCTCGATGCCGAGTTTGGAATCAATCTCTAGTCTAGAAGACTGGGTACCAATAGGTTTTGGTACCGACACCGATCGATACCGGTGCTTCGGTACCGAGGATAGTAGCCGGAGGTTTTCGGTTACCTCAGTACCGGTTGAACTGTCACCGATGACTGCTCCGATGTCTTTGTCGAACTCGACTCCGACATCGGTACCGGTATCCACAGTAGCATCGTGGCCAACTCCTGCCATGCTTTTTTCAACAGGATCACTCCATTCTATTCCAAGCTTGGAGTCGATACCTGGCATGCAGAATGTGGTAAGGACGGTTGCTGCTCCTGACAGCCAGTACCAGCAACCATCCCTTAAGCATTCCACACTGCACTCTGCAGGATCTTCTATTCCTATATATTTGGATAACTCTGTGGGTGCTCGGGCTAGCTCTTTAGACCTAACCTGTCCAAGAGAGATTCCTGTTTGGGATCCCTCTTTTCAGAGTTTCCTCCTGGGTATAGCAAGATCCCTTGCCATTCCTATTCCAGGACATGATCCTGCACAAGGCTCTGTTTCTACAAAAGCAAAGACAACATAATGCTTCCTTTGCATCATTCCTTGCAGGATCTCCTTCTAGGAATGTGGGAAGCACCTTTAAGGGTACCCCACCTCCCAGGGCAACTGATCTCTTATATCAGGTGCCCCCCTCTCCAGGGTTTCAAAAGACTCAACTTCCTCATCATTCCATAGTAGTGGAATCAGCAATGAGGCGGGGAAAGCGTAAGAAAAAGCACTCTTCTTATATGCCAGGTCGTGAGTCTAAGACACTAGATGCCTTTGGACATCAAACCTTCCAGACATCTATGCTTTCTGCAAGAATTCTCTCATATATTTTTTTATATGAGTCTTTCTCTTGAGGAGGTCACAAAGCAATTACATCTTTTGACTCCTTTCATTCCAGATTCCAGGAGTACAGACTATTCCTCACTGCTTAAGCATATCCAGAATATCTCTTGGTTTCTTTCTCGTGCTTCCATAGACTCTTTTGAGTCTGTTAGCAAGACTTCTGCTATAGCTATCGGGACACGACGTAGAGCCTGGCTCCAAGCTTCAGACTTGGACAAATGGGCACAACAACGGCTGGGACATACTCCTTGCACTGGAGAAAATCTTTTCAACAAGGAGTCTTTACGTCAGGTCACTCAGTTGTCCACTGATTTACCTGTTCCTAATTGTTGTTCTACACCTTCTTCTGTCCCAGTAGGTAGGAAATGTCCTACCAAACTTTCTTCCCACAGGAGAAGGTTTTATTCATCACTTGCCTATCATACAGATGTTCCCCAACAGTGGAGGCATCGTCCTGGTCTGAAGAATCTAACCTCTCACCAGGCTCAGCAAACCCAGCACCTGCAGGGTTTCTGATCAATTGTCATCAGAAGCTTGTGCCTCTTGTGGTTAGAATCTTCAGTTGCTTCTTCTCAATAGAGGCAATCCACTGCTTCATTCTAACCCCTACACATGGATCTCTTTCCAAAAGACATCCATTTATTCTATATTTCTATGAGCTGTCAGGATGTTCATGCCTATAGGTCACAGGTTTCTCCTCTTTTCCTGCTAGGGAAAGAGGTCTGACCACTATCAAATTATAGTTCCTGTGCCAGCATGTATTTTTCCTTTCTATAGACTTACTACTTGGTAAGTCTTCTTCAGCTCCATTCTTTTCACCCTCTTAACACTGTAAGAGCGGAATTACTTGCTGGGGGGGCTTTTCTTCAGCCTCTCTAGTTTTTGTCACTTTCCAGTGCGGAGTTTTCCTCTCTGAGTTACCTCCCCTGTTTCAATCTTACTTTGAGGCAGCTTATCAGACATGTCCAGAGTTTTCTACTCCTGTTCTGTCTGTTCTTTCTGTTTTTGAACAGTAAGATTCTTTCTGCTGTCTTGCTAGCAGCTGCCTATGCAGGAGCCTTAATGTTTGGTCCACTGGTTCTTGTCCACAAACAACCTCCACTAACAGTCCTCCACTAACATTCTGTCTAGTCTTAGTAGTGGCTCCAAGTCAGTGCTTTCATCTATCTTGGAGATTATCTCATTACAAGCTTTCTGGATTGGTCTTCTATTTCTGCCATTTCAATTCCCCTTGGTTTGGCAGCATAGTTGGCAGAGATACTGGCTCTCTAGCAGCCAGTTCTATCTCCTCATTCTCCTGCATCATGCTGTCTGCAATTCTACAGAGAAGCTTTCCACTATGGGCCCTTGCTAGAGAGCATGGGTTTTTTTTCTCCAACAGCTGTCCTAGATGATTGGAAAAGGCTTTTCAGTCATGTCTCCCATGACTAGAAGGTTCTCCCTTCTTTTTCTATCTCCTTTTGATATAAAGGACATAGGCCTTCTCTTACGTAAAAACTTAAGGAGTTGCCAATTCCCTGCTTTGGTCCATAGCATTCCCAATAGGGGATATGCTCTTTCTCCTTGCAGCTCGTCCTCATGGTAAGAATGCATGATACTTTTTGCCCTTAAGTAGGTCAACATGGTATCTCATCTCTGTGTCTTCTGTCTACTTACCATGCCAGAGTCCTGCAAGACTTGGGACTTGCTGGCTGCAGATTGATATTATCCTCTGTTTTTCATGTAACCATCCTGGTTATTTTACTAGCTAGCATCCTTGCAGATCATAACCAGGGGGAATAGATTCTCTATATATCTTCTCAAGTAGGTTCCACCTCCTTGTTAGATGAATCTTTCCTCTCCACATATCCTATGTGAATACCGTGCTGTAGGCATATCTCTGTCTGTTTAATTGCAGACACCCATATTTAGGCCTACATATTCATATTTATCTTTTGTGTGTATTTTATGCCCCTCCATATCTCACTATAGATATATTCTTATATGTCTATCTATTTAAATGAATTCTTTGCTTCGGTCTTTACTGAGGAAGATGTAGGAATGTTACCCATGACTGAAGTGGTATTTAAAGGTATGGAAGAATTGAAGGAAATATCGATACATCAGGAAGATGTATTACAACTATTAGATAAACTGAAGAGTAGCAAATCACCTGGGCCGGATGGTATACATCCAAGGGTGTTGAAAGAACTGAAATATGAGATTGCAGACCTGCTATTAGTAATCTGTGAACTACCATTAAAATCATCTCTAATACCTGAAGATTGGAGGATCGCCAATGTAACACCAATTTTTAAAAAGGGTTCCAGTGGTGATCCGGGAAACTACAGACCGGTGAGCCTCACATCAGTACCGGGAAAAATGGAAAAAACCATCATAAAGAATAAAATTACTCGGCATGTAGATAGTCATGGCCTAATGGGAGACAGCCAACATGGCTTTAGACAAGGAAGATCTTGTCTTACTAATCTGTTATGTTTTTTTGAAAGTGTGAATAAACAGGTGGACAAAAGGTGAGTCGGTTGATATAGTGTATCTGGCCTTTCAGAAAGCCTTTGACAAGGTCCCTCATCAGAGACTTTTGGCAAAACTAAAGAGTCATGGGATAGGAGGCAGTGTACTACTGTGGATCAAGAACTGGTTAAGAGCTAGAAAGCAGAGGGTTGGGCTAAATGGCCAATTTTCCCAATGGAGAAAGGTGAATAGTGGTGTACCCCAGGGATCTGTGCTGGGTCCGCTGGGTCCGCTGGGTCATAAATGACCTGGAAAGTGGAATGAGTGAGGTTATCAAATTTGCAGATGACACAAAACTATTTAAAGTTGTTAAAACCCAAGAGGATTGTGGAAAATTGCAAGAGGATCTTGATAAATTAGAAGACTGGGCATCAAAATGGCAAATGAAATTTAATGTGGACAAGTGCAAAGTTATGCATCTAGGGAAGAACAACCCAAACTATGGTTACACGATGCAAGGTTCCACATTAGGAACCACCACTCAGGAAAAGGATTTAGGCGTCATAGAGGATAGCATGTTAAAATCCTCAGCCCAGTGTGCAGCGGCAGCCAAGAGAGCAAATAGAATGCTAGGTATCATAAGGAAAGGAATAGAAAATAAAACAAAAGGTATTATAATGCCTCTATATCGTTCCATGGTGAGACCGCACCTTGAATATTGTGTGCAATTCTGGTCGCCGTATCTTTAAAAGGATATAGAGTTATTAGAAAAGGTTCAGAGAAGAGCCACCAAAATGGTAAAGGGGGATGGAAGGATACTCCTATGAAGAAAGGCTAAAAAGGTTAGGGCTCTTTAACCTGGAAAAGAGACGGCTGAGGGGAGATATGATAGAAGTCTATAAATTAATGAACGGAGTGGAACGGGTAAACATATATCGATTGTTTACGTTATCAGAATATAGAAAGACTAGGGGACATGCAATGAGGCTACAGGGTAAACTATTTAAGACTAATAAAAGAAAATATTTTTTCACTCAACGTGTAATCAAACTCTGGAATTTGTTACCGGAGGATGTAGTAAAGGCTGTTAGTATAGCTGGGTTTAAAAAAGGTTTGGACAAGTTCCTGGAGGAAAGGTCCATAAACCATTATTAAGAAGGGACCCAGGATATCAATGCTTGACCCAGTACAAGCATTGCAGTACCTGTGTCTTTTGGGGATACTGCTAGGTATGTATGACCTAGATTGGCCACTGTTGGAAACAGGATACTGGGCTTGATGGACCTTGGTCTGACCCAGTATGGCATATCTTATGTTCTTATGTTCTTATGTTATCTATATGTGTGTATATATATATGTGTGTGTGTATATATATATATATATATATATATATATATATATATATGGTGAAAGTGTTTCTGATGTAGTGGAGATCATTTTTCATCCAGTGATCACCAGATGGTGTGGTTCAGTATTAGGACTAGGGCTGTTAGAATCCATTCCAAGGTGAGGATCTTAGACTTTAGGAAGACTAACTTTGCGAAGATGGGCCAATACCTCAGGGAGTCGTTAGTAGGATGGGAACAGCTGGGGGATGTAGAAACAGTGGGCAAAACTGAAAGGGGGTATTTTAAAGGCAACCAACCTTTTTGTTAAAATGGTAAATAAAGGCAAAAGGAAAAGGAGACCGCTATGGTTTTCGAAGGAAGTAGCTGAAAAAGTGAAGAAAAAGAGGGAGGCCTTCATGAAATACAAGAGATCACAGAGAGAGGAAGACAGGCATCTGTATTTGGAAAAACTTAGAGAAGCTAGCAGAGTAGTCAAGAAGGCAAAGATGCAAAAGGAGGAGGGAAATAGCCAATGCAATAAAATGGGGGGATAAGACATTTTTCAGATATATTAGTGAGAAGAGGAAGGGCAAAAGTGGTATTGTCAGACTCAAGGGTGCAGGGGGGGAATATATAGAAGATGATAAGGATAAAGCGGAATTGCTTAACAAATATTTTTGTGCTGTGTTCACAGATGAAGAACCAGGAGCAGGACCTCAGAAAACACCCACAAATAAGAACAGAAGTGAGGGACATCTTGAACTATTTTCAGAAGACTGTGTTCGTGAGAAACTAGCTCAACTTAAAGTAGACAAAGCGATGGGACCGGATGGCATACACCCTAGAATACTGAGGGAACTTGGGGACGTTCTAGCAGCTCCACTGACTAACCTTTTCAATGCCTCATTGGAGTCGGGAGTGGTGCCAAAGGACTGGAGAGAGGCTCATGTGGTGCCTTTACACAAAAGCGGAAGTAAGGATGTGGTTGAAAACTACAGGCCAGTTAGTTTAACTTTGGTGGTGAGTAAATTATTGGAAACGCTGCTGAAAGAGAAAATAGTGAGGTTTCTGGAGTCCAGCGGATTACAAGATCCGAGGCAGCATGGATTCACCAGAGGCAGGTCTTGTCAGACAAATCTGATTGATTTCTTTGACTGGGTGACCAGGGAGTTGGACCGAGGGAGAGCTCTAGATGTGGTGTATTTAGATTTCCGTAAAGCCTTTGACACTGTTCCTCACAGGCGACTTATAAACAAACTGCGCACCCTAGGGATGGACCCTAATGTTACTGCTTGGGTTAGAAATTGGTTGGGTGGGAGGCGACAGAGAGTACAAGTAAATGGAGCTCACTCTGAGGAGAAGGATGTTACCAGTGGTGTGCCCCAGGGATCTGTCCTTGGTCCGATTCTTTTTAACATCTTTGTTAGTGATTTTTTTTTATTTATTTATTTAAACGGACTTGGTATACCGCTTTATCATGAAATCAAAGCGGTTGGCACAGCAAACAATCAATGAAGGGTGAGGTTGTCATTAGCATGCAGTGTGAGAAATGATACAGTGTGCTGCGTGAGTGCGTGTGGATGATTTTGATGTGAGCTATATACAGCGTGCACTTAAGATACATATTTACAGATACATATTTACATGGATGGCTTTGCTATCTTAGGAGTCATTCTGTGAGGTCCTTGAAGTAGCCTGTGAATAGTTCAGTTTTAAGCAGCTTTCTGAATTCTTTGGTGTTTGTTGCTCTGAGGTGGTCGGGGAGAGAGTTCCACATGGCGGGGGCTGCTAGGGTGAACGCTCGTTTTGATGTGGATTGATTTGTTTTGGTGAAGTCCTTTGGGGTTCTGATGTTGTTCGATGTTCCCTTTCTTCTTGGTCTTTTGCTGTTGTCAGTTGTTATGAATTGTTGTAGGCTGTCTGCAGATAGGTTGTTTATTATTTTGAAAGTGGTTAGGAGAACTTTGTAGCGGACTCGTGAGCTGATTGGGAGCCAGTGATGGTGGTATAGTATGGGGGTGATGTGTTCGTGGGTTGAGCTGTCTGTTATGAGTCGTGCGGCTGTGTTTTGTGCTAGTTGAAGTGGTTGGGTTGATTTCTTTGGTAGTCCTAGGTAGATGTGGTTGCAATAGTCTAGTGTGGGTGTGATGATGGCTTGGCATACTGTTCAAAAATGCTCGGGAGCAAGGATGGGTTTGAGTCGTCTGATTGTCCTCATCTTGACGTAGGCGCTCCTGGTGGTCTTCGCAATGTGGGATTGTAGGTTGAGCTCCCTGTCAAGTGTTATTCCCAGGTATTTTATCTCTTGTCTTATTGGTATGATGGCATTGTTCAGGTTGATGGAGGGCGTGGGTGTGAAAGCTTGGTCTCTTGTTATGATCAGTGCTTCGGTTTTGTTATAGTTTATTGCTAGGTTGTTTTTTTGCAGCCAGGTTGACATTTCTTTGAAGCAGTTGGCTATGTTGTTGTAGTCCGGTTTAGTTAGGTTGATTGGTGTGAATATCATTATATCGTCAGCATATATGGTGTATTGAATATTGAAGCTTCTGATTATTGTGCTGATGGGCTGAATGTAAAGGTTGAAAAGCAGGGCAGAGAGTGATGAGCCTTGTGGGACTCCCTGTGTGACGTTGATGGGTTGAGAGGTCTTTGATCCACATCTGACCTGGAGCTGTCTGTTCTCCAGGTAGGATGTAAACCATCTCAGGGTGGTGTCATGTAGGCCCGCTTCTTCAAGTCTTGTTAGTAGCGTTGAGTGGCATACGGTGTTGAATGCTGCAGAAATGTCCAGGAATATCATGAGTACGCCCATTCTGGTGTTGTCAATTGTTCTTAACAGGCTTTCGAACAGTTGTGTCAGTAGAGTTTCCACCCCGTGATTGGGTCTGAATCCGTGTTGGTTTAGGTCGAGGGGGTGGTGTATGTCGAGATGTTGTTGTAGTTGTTGCTAGACTACTTTCTCTATGATTTTAGCCAGGAAAGGGATGCTTGAGATGGGTCTGTAGGCTGCAGGGTCTGTTTTCAGTAGGGTGGTTTTCTTTGGGATGGGACGTACCGTTGCTAGTTTTAATGCATTTGGCATTATTCCTTATGTGAGGGAGTTTTGTAAGATCTTCCGTATTGTTTGGGTCAGTTCTACCTTTGATGCTTTGATCCATGATACTGGGCAGGGGTCGGTGGGGGCGGTGCTGGTGTTGAGGTCGGTGATGATCTTCGCTAGCTGTTCCTTTGATGGGATGTTGAAAGAGCCCCAGCTCTGTTCTATTGAGGAGGTCTCGTTTGTAGTGGTCTTGTTGCTGCTTTTGGGTGGTGCGGTGAATTTGTTGGTAAGATGGTCTGTGTAGGTCTGTGGATCTATTTGTTGGTCATTTCTGTTAAAGGGTTCCTTGGTGAGTTTCTTTACTACCTCGTAGTGTTCACGGGGTTTGTTGGTGGATTGTAGGATGAGGTTTGTGTGGTATTGTTTTTTCTGGTTGTTGATGAGGTTGTTGTAGCTGTTTTGTTTCGCCTGGAATTGCTTTTGTAGGTGGGTTGATTTGTTGCGTTTCCATCGTCGTTCCAGTTGTCTCAGTTCTCTTTTTGCTGTGCGTATTTCGTTGGAGTACCATGGTGTGTGGTTGGGTTTTGTGGCTCCTGCCTTGCGTGTTTTGTGTTGGGGAGGTTTGGCAGCTGAAGATATGATGTCATTCCATTTGGAGATTTGCTCTTCGATGTCTGTCGTCTTGGAGATGAGGAGGGGTAGTGTGTCTTTCGTGAATTGGTCCTTGTTGAAGGATTTAAATCTTCTGGTTGGAGGTGGGTTCTCGTTTGGTTCCCTTGTGGTTTTTTACTTGTAGTTGGATCTGTATTAGGTAGTGGTCTGACCAGGGTACTGGAGTGATGTGGGGTCCTGTGATGATGTTTTTGTCCTTTAGGTTGTTTGGGGTGAAGATGAGGTCGGGGGAGTGCCCGAGTCTGTGTGTTGGGGCGTTGATCATTTGGGTGAACTGGAGGGAGTCCATGGCATTCAGGAAGGCTTCTGCTTCACCTCTGCTGGTAGATCTTAGGTTGAAGTCTCCGAGTACTATGAGTTGTTTGTGAAGGTTGTTGACTAAGCATATTGCCTCTAGGATTGCAGATGTTTCTTCTGAGGGGGAGTTTGGTGCTCTGTAGGAGAGGCATATGGCTAGGTCTGCATTTTCAATGATGATCGTGTTGCAGTGGGTTGTGTTCTTTGTGAGCTTGGTTCTCATCTTTAGGTTGGTCTTTGCGATGATTAGGGCTCCACCTCCTCTTCTATGTATGCGAGGGCAGTTGAAGGCTGTGTGTGTGTCTGGGACTAGTTGGTTGAGTAGCACGTTGTCGGTTGGTGAGAGCCAGGTCTCCGTAATGCAAATTATGTCCGGTTGCTGGTCTTTCAGGTGGTCTGCGATGGTGTTTGTTTTGTTCCGTATTGACCTTGCATTGATGAGGTCTATGATGATGCATGTGGTTTGGTTTGAGTGGGTGAGCGTGTGGGTGTAGGTGTTGATCTTGCTCTTGCTCTTGGTCTTTTTGTTGTGTTTTGTAGTTTTGTGTGAGTTGCGGTCCTGTTTGAGCTCCTGGTGGGGTATATATGAAATGGTGGGTTGGAGTAGGATCCAGAATGTGTTGGTGGGGTTGCATGGTGTGTTTGTGGGTTGTGGGATGAGCTGTGTTGCCAGGAGTAGCAATGGTAGGTAAAGGGATCCAACCATTTTGAGTTACCTTTTGTTGCCGTTGAAGTTGATTCGCTTTGCTGTTGGGGTTTCTGAGTTTCAGGCTGGAGTGATTCTTGTTGACGTGGGTTATCTGTGTCTTTTCTTGGTCTGCTTTTTGGAGTAGCCTTTCTTTTATTTGTGCTCGCCTTTGTGCCTCGCCTAAGGGCCACGCCAAAGGGCCCTCTGGCGAGGCCCTCAGGCGCGGGCCCGCCTTGTTGGGACGCCGCTTTTATGGGGTTACCTGTTACCTTTCAGAATTCTGACCTCCACTGTTTTCCTACAGGTTTATTACCTCCACTTTACAGTGAGGTCCTCTTCACGGTTCCTCTACTGGGTTTCCCAGTAGATCCATGAACCTCCATACTTCTGTGAAATCCTGTCAGGGGAGGTCCATATTGCAATATTCTTTGCAATATCATTGATGACAATCATCATCCACACATGGACTCCTTCTCTGCAGTCCTATGCTAGGTTAGCTGTTCCACAGCATCTTTCTTTCTTCAACTCCTACCCTCCATCCTCAGGATACCTGGTGTTCTGAGAGATAGCATGTTCCAACCTATGACATGCTGGGACTCCAGGCATCTCAGCTTGGGAGTCCCCATATGTGAAGACTCATTCCTGCTTGTTCCTGGAGATAGCACAGTTACTTACCTGTAACAGGTGATCTCTGGGAACAGCAGGAATAAGTCTTCACAACCCACCCACCTCCCCAGGAGTTGTATCTCTATCTGTCTTTCCTTTCCTCTCTCTCTCTCTCTCTTTGTCTCAGCTTTAAAACTTAACTGAGGAGAGGCAGTTGGGAAAGGCGGGAAGGCAGCACGCAGGCGTGATGGGATGTTTCCAAAAGCTCTTTGATTGGACGCTGGGAAGCGTTCCATCGCAGACTCAGTCGGTACCGATGTACCCATATGTGAAGACTTATTCCTGCTGTTCCCAGAGATCACCTGTTACAGGTAAGTAACTGTGCTTTACCCTGTAGCTGCATTGCATGCCCCTTAGTCTTTCTATATCTTTGATGGAAGGAGGAGTGGCTCGGTGGTTGTAACAGGTTACCTCAGGCCGGAAGGCCAGGGGTTCAATTCCCACATGGGGACAAGCAACCTCAGGCCGGAGGGACTGGGGTCTCTAGTCCCATGGCCACTTCTTGTGGCCTTGGGCAAGCTACTTAACCCTCCATTGCCTCAGGTACACTTAGATTGTGAGCCCCTCGGGGACAAGGGGATAAAAAGTACCTGTTAGCATACATGTAAACCGCACTGATTCTAAAGAGCACGGTATAATAAATAAATAATCGATCTATGTTTACCTGTTCTACTCCATTCATTAATTTATAGACCTCTATCATATTTCCCCTCAGCTGTCTCTTTTCCAGGTTGAAGAGCCCTAATCTTTTTAGCCTCTCTTCATAGAGGTATCCTTCCATTCCCCTTACCATTTTGATGGCTCTTATCTGTACCTTTTCTAATACCGCTATATCCTTTTTAAGATATGGCGACCAGAATTGCATACAATATTCAAGGTGTGGTCGCTTCATGGAACGATACAGAGGCATAATATCCTTTGTTTTATTTTCCATTCCTTTCCTTATGATTTCTAGCATTCTATTTGCTCTCTTGGCTGCTACTGCATACTGGGCGGAGGGTTTCAACATGTTATCCACGATGATGCCTAAACTTTTTCCTGGGTGGTGGTTCTTAATGTGGACCCTTTCATCGTATAACCATAGTTTGGGTTGTTCTTTTCTAGGTTCATAACTTTGCACTTGTCCACATTAAATTTCATCTGCTATTTGGATGCCCAGCCTCCAATTTTATGAAGGTCCTCTTGCAATTTTTCACAATCCTCTTTGGTTTTAACAGCTTTGAATAATTTTGTGTCATCTGCAAATTTGATTACCTATCGTTATTCTGATTTCCAGGTCATTTACAAATAAGTTAAAAAAGTGGACTGAGCACAGATACCTGGGGTAGTACACTATTCACATTTATCCATTAGGAAACTTGGCTATTTAACTCTAACCTCTGCTTTCTATCTTTTAACCAGTTCCTGATCCACATTAGCACACTGCCTCCTATCCCATGACCTTTGAATTTCACCAAGAGTCTCTCATGAGGGACCTTGTCAAAGGCTTTCTGAAAATCCAGATACACTCTATCTACCGACTCACTTTTGTCTACCTGTTTATTCACACCTTAAAAAAAACATAACAGATTAGTAAGACAAGATCTTCCTTGTCTAAAGCCATGTTGGCTGTCTCCCATTAAGCCATGACTATCTACATGCTGAGTAATTTTGTTCTTTATGATGGTTTCTACCATTTTTCCTGGTACTGACGTCAGGCTCACCGGTCTGTAGTTTCCCGGATCACCCCTGGAACCATTTTTAAAAATTGGCGTTACATTGGCGATCCTCCAGTCTCCTGGTATTACAGATGATTTTAATGATAGATTACTAATAGCAGGTCTGCAATCTCATATTTCAGTTCTTTCAACACCCTTGGATGTATACCATCCTGTCCAGGTGATTTGCTACTCTTCAGTTTATCAAATAGTTGTAAAAACATTTTCCCGATATTTCCTTCAATTCTTCCGCACCTTTAAATTCCATTTCAGCCATGGCTAACAGCCCTATATCTTCCTCGGTAAAGACCGAAGCAAAGAATTCATTCCGTCTCTCTGCTATGGCCTTCTCCCCTCTTAGTGCCCCTTTTACCCATCTATAATCTGATGGTCCAACTGACTGTCAGGTTTTTTTTGCTATGAATGTACTTGTGTGTTTGCTTCCACAGCAAGCTGCTTCTCAAATTCTCTTTACCTACCTTATCAGTGCCTTGCATCTAACTTGCCAGTGCTGCTTTTTTTCCAGTTTTTGTCATTTGGCTCCTTTTTCCATTTTCTGAAAGATGCTTTTTTGGTAACGGCCTCTCTGACCTCACCTTTAAACCATGCTGGCAGTTTTTTGGACTGCCTTCCACTTTTCTTAAAGCATGGGATAAAGCTGGTCTGGGCTTCCAAGATAGTATTTTTAAACCCCCATTCTTTTATTTTTTTTATTTTCTTTATAGCTTATAGTAGTTTTTACAAGTACATTCCACAAATCAGTATAGTTAACACATCGCAATCTATACAAAGCATAACCATCATTATTTCTATCTAATATAAACATGAACCTGCATATATTTTCATTATTGTACAACTTCTGTGGAAGTCAACGATGGAAAAGCTCTATAACATCAACCAAGACAAAACCTGGAGCTGACTGTGGTACAGATCAACTACTAGTATGCAAACTCAAGCTAAAGTTGAAAAAGAGCAAACCACTCATGAATGCAGCAAAATATGACCTTGAGAATATACCACTGGAATTTAAAGACTGCCTGCAAAATCGATTTGCTGCTTTAGATACAAATGACAGAGCTCCGGAAGAGTTATGGAATGACATCAAGAAGGTTGTGTTGGAAGAAAGCGAGAAGTCTCTACAAAAGGTGAAAAAGCAAAAATGGCCAAAATGGATGATGGAAGAAACTCTGAAAATTGCCCAGAAACGTAGAGAAGCTAAAGCCAGAGGAGAAAGAGACAATCGCAGAACTCAACAGAGATTTCCAACGTGCAGCAAGACAGGACAAGGAAAAGTACTACAAAAATGCATGCAAGGAAATAGAAGCAGAAACTATTAGAGGAAGAACAAGATCGGCTTTCCTAAAGCTACGAGAGTTAAAGAAAAAGTTCCAGCCTCGAATTGGAATGTTACAAGATGCTCAAGGTTCTATGTTGAATGATGCTGAGAAGATCAAGAAAAGGTGGAAGGAATATACAGAGTTTTTATATGATAAAGATCAAGTGGACCAACAGCCGTTTCAACCTGTACCTTATGATCTGGAACTATTGGTGATGAAAGAAGAAGTTGAAGCAGCATTGAAAGCCTTATCAAAGAACAAAGCACCAGGCATTGATGGCATTCCTATAGAAGTATTGCAGCAATCTGATGCAGCTGTTACCATACTTACAAGGCTCTGTCAAGAAATATGGAAGACAACATCATGGCCAACTGACTGGAAAAGATCTGTGTTTATACCAATACTAAAGAAAGGTGATCCAACTGACTGTGGAAATTACACAGGTACATTAAAAAATTTTTTTTTAAACTGCCTCTAATGTTTCGATTGATTTTTACGTTTTTTGGTGCGCTGAATCCAAATCTGGTAACCAATTTGCTCCATCACGTACAGATTTTTTGCTACATTGGGTTAGCAGTTTGAGGTGAACGTTTCAGATTGAGTGCGATCGAGATAAAAGTTTCTTTGATGAATTCTTTATACTAATTGTTTAGTAGTTATTCAAATAAGAATAAAGAAAATTGTAACAAGGCAGCACATAAGAATAGAGTAATGTCAACAAAACACACTGTGATGGTAGCAAAATTGTCTGCACTTAAAGCAGCCACATACATGTGCACAAACATTGAGCATATATGAGCGAGGTTAGACACAAAGCAAAGCAAAGAAATGTGCAAAAAATGTTGTACAGGTATGTATGTAAGAATAGAAAACGCAAACCGCACCATTGCAATACATGAAGACAAACACCCGATGGTGTGAAAATAAAATTCTAATAAATGAGATCCGACACTGTGGTAATAACTAGCAAATTTTTATTTCAAAGTTTAGTAAAAACACGATATTTGTCAACACAGTTTAGATTTTAAAGTCATTCTTGGGTCATTCAATCTCCTGGTGGGCCCGTTTCTTCTTCCCCCGAATGCTTCTCTTGGTGCGCTGCTTGGTGTATTTTTCATCTGGGGTTTCCCGCAGCAGCAACCAGCAGAAATCAGCCATCATAGTTGTGTTCCATCTTCCTTGGTACCTCCTCTCTGCGTCCTTGATGTCCTGATGAAACCTTTCACCTTGTTCTTCACTGTACGCCCCCAAGTTTTCGGGAAAGTAGTTCACATGGGTGTGCAAGAAATGGACTTTCAGGCTCATGTTACAGCCTTGTTCTTTGAAGGCATTGAGCATCCTGGCAACAATATCCTTATAGTTCTCATCCCGCCTGTTCCCCAAGAATTTGAGAACAACATCCTTGAAGGAATCCCAGACTTCTTTTTCCTTCTCAGACATCGTTTCAGCGAATGCTCCATCTGAAATGAGTTTCCTTATATCAGGGCCAACAAACACTCCTTCCTTTAGCTTTGCTTCAGAAAGTCGGGGGAACTTTGAGCAAAGATACCGAAAGCACTCACCATCTTTTGGAAGGGACTTGATGAATTACTTAATGAGACCCAACTTAATGTGGAGAGGTGGTAATAGAATTTTATCACGAGGTACCAAGCTCTCATGAAGAACATTTTTCTCACCGGGTCTCAAATACTCCCGAATTGGCCAGTCTTTTTCCCCCCAGTGTAGGTCGCGGGCCCGGCTATCCCACAAGCAAAGGAAGCAGGGATATTTGGTGAAACCGGATTGCTGCCCTAATAGCATGGATAGAATTTTAAAGTCTCCACAAATCATCCACTTATGCTCATCATAACGAATCTTCTGAAGAATCAGGGCCAAATTCTCGTATTTTTCTTGGAGAATAACAGAGTGAGCAATAGGAACTGAAGCGAATGTGTTGCCATTATGAAGAAGAACACCTTTTATGCTGTCTTTTGACGAATCAATGAACAGCTGCCATTCAGCAGGATCATACTTGAGTTTAAACTTTTCCATCACTCCGTATATATCGTTGCAAAATACCAAATCTTCCTCTTTGCTGAAATACTTCAAAAATTGTGTCTCGCGGTTGCGGTACCAATAAAGTTGTTCCTGGTGACAATAGATTTTTCTGTTTAAGCCGAGAACCTAGCAGTTGGGCAGCATCTTTTGGGAGTCCTAAATCCCGGACTAAATGATTCAATTCAGCTTGAGAGAAAAGTTCAGGTTTCGGATCTGGTTCAGTTTCAAACTCGGAAGTACTGGACTCATCGGGAAAAGCCATCTGATGAGTCTCATCATGATCAGAACCGTCCACACAAATATGATCCAAAGATTTTGGTGTTTCAGGCACAGGTACTTCGTTGCTATGAGGCATAGGCCTAATTGCTGAGGGAAGGTTGGGTTAACTTATTACGTTCTTATTTTTTAAGTTGTATCCCTTCACAATGCAAGAGCAAAAATAGCAGTCACTGCTGTGGTCTCTTTGTTCATGCCACATCATAGGTATTCCGAAACGAAATGCTTGTTTTTTACCTTTCATCCATAAGCGTAGATCTTCCTTACATGTCTTGCACACTTTGTGAGGAGCCCACGGTTTGTCTTGATCGCCTAACTTCAAACCGAAATAGGCGAAATATACTTTTTTAATAAATGCAGAAATGTTCCTCTGCCGCTTTTTCACGGTATATTCCCCACAAATAAAACAAAAACTGTCCGGAGAGTTGACGCAACCTCTGGCTCTGTGAGCCATCACAAATACACAGCACTGCAAACTACAACTGTAGTGAACCACTTCGGAATAAAGCTGGATTACGACTGAGCAAACAAAAGGTAATAATGAACTTGCAAGAAACTGAAATTTGACAGGAACGTTCATGTCGCAACCACCGTGTTTGAGCGAGCGAACGAGGCGAGGCGAACAGGAAAGAACATGCGCCAGCGCGAGTACTGGATTTAGCCCCCCGCCTCCCAATTGTCCTGTTAATGTATAAAATGAATACAAAACACTCTAAAATATCATGAGGGAGTGTTTCTAGTTAGTTAACCATTACAACCTCTATTTTGGGCCAAGAAAATAAACTGCAGTCAGCTAAAAAGAAATTACGTGAACATTCCTTATATGGGTAAGAAATCTAATTTTGCAAGAAAACGTGACGTGATGGAACATTTTGGCTATTTTTCCTGGATTCAGCACCCCAAAATCTATAGGAATCAGTTGCAAAACTGGAGGCAGTTTTTTAGTAGTGTACCTGTGTTATCGAACAATCGCTCTGATCCCACATGCCAGCAAGATTCTACTGAAGATTATTCAAAAGAGACTACAACCATAGCTGGAACAAGAACTACCTGAAGTGCAAGCAGGGTTCAGGAAAGGGCGAGGAACGAGAGACATTGCGGATGTGAGATGGATCCTTGAAAAGACTAAAGAATACCAAAAGGATATCTATTTGTGCTTTATCGACTATAGCAAGGCTTTTTGACTGTGTAAACCATGAGAAACTCTGGGCCACATTAAGAAGCATGGGTATACCAGAACACCTGATCGTTCTATTGCGCAATTTGTACATTGATCAAGAAGCAATAGTTCGAACGGAACAAGGAGAAACAGAATGGTTTAAAATAAGCAAAGGTGTAAGACAAGGCTGCATACTTTCCCCCTACCTGTTTAATTTATATGCAGAACAAATCATCAGAGAAGCAGGATTGTATGGAGACAACAGAGGTGTGAAGATTGGTGGAAGACTCAACAACCTTTGCTATGCTGATGATAGTACATTACTGAAAGTGAAGATGATCTGAAACATTTGCTTCTCACAATCAAAGAACATAGTCTCAAAATGGGCCTGCACCTTAATGTAAAGAAGACAAAGATCATGACAACTGGCATAATCAACAGGTTCATTGTTGAAGGAGAAGAAATTGAAATTGTGAACAACTTTAACCTACTTGAATCAACTATCAATAAAGAAGCAACAAGCAGTCAAGAAATCAAACAACGCATTGCTCTTGGCAGAATGGCTATGAAAGACCTAGATAAGATTCTCAAGAGTAGAGATGTCTCTCTCCATACAAAGATTCGACTTGTTCAAGCCATGGTATTTTCAATAACATCATATGGATGTGAAAGCTGGACAGTGAAAAAGACAGACAGGAAGAAAATTGATGCCTTTGAATTATGGTGCTGGCGGCGAATACTGTGTATACCATGGACTGCCCGAAGAACAAACCAGTCGGTACTAGAGGAGATCAAACCTAAGCTTTCTTTAGAAGCTCAGATAACAAGACTTCGACTTTCATACTTTGGACACATATCATACGAAGAGAGAGATCATTAGAGAAAGACATCATGCTTGGCAAGATAGAAGGTCAACGCAAAAGAGGAAGGCCAGCAATGAGATGGATCGATATCATAACAGCAGTTACGGGTACCAGTCTGTCAACAATGAGCCGCCTGACTGAAGGCCGAACACAATTTAGGATAGCTATCCAGAGGGTCGCCATGAGTCGACTCCGACTCGACGGGACTTAACAACATAACCTTCACATTAGATTATCAGTGTTCTCACTATGCCTCGTAATATAGTTCACCCCCCTTTCCTCCCCCCCCATGGATCTCTGCCATACTTTTATCTATCATATTTAAGTGTTGCGTTCCCACTTTATAGAATTCTGCCAAGTTTTTAAAAACCGTTGTGGCCTAGGAATTTTTCAGTGCTGTTAACTTGCACTTTAAGTATATATTCCCCAAATAGGACCTGTATTCCTCCAGGGTGGGAGGTTTTTTGTTTTTTCCATTTCCTAGCCACTTAATCTCTAAAGGCCACACAGCCTATATTAAAAAACAAAAAAAAACCAAAACCCCTTCTGTTTTATGTAATATTGTGAGTTTCAATCCCAACATTGTCACACCAGGTTGAGGGTTTACTACTTTCCCCAGTATATTACTGAGTAGCCTAAAGACCACACTCCACACCGGTCTCGGGTTTTTTACAATCCCACCAGATATGAAAATAGGTCCCTCTCTTCCCACACTGTCTCCAACAACAATCATCAGTTTGTTTATGCATTAAATATAATTTATCCAGTGTTAGATACCAATGATACATTGTCTTTTATAATTATTCTTTATTAAATTGGCAGCCAATAGGCCCTTATCGGTTATTATTAATCTGTTCCCATGTTGAGACTTCGCACACTACCCCAAGGTCTGCCTTCCATCAACGTTGGAACATTGTCCTAGTATTCTCCTTTGCCATTATGTTATACACTCGTCCGCACCCCTTTCTTTTGCCCCATCAAAAACAATCTCTCTACCAGTGTGGGATCCCCTTTCAGATCCTGCAGAATCCTATGTTGTATATAGTGGCATTTCAAGTTATATCGGTATATATCCTTGTCCTCTAAGTGATATTCTTTAACTAGTACCCCAAATCCTTTTATCTTCCTCCCATCTAATAACTTTCCTATCCTTATCAATCCATTCCTCTCCCATCTCTCAAACCCATTTTTCCCTAGGGCCGGTGGGTAGTCTGGGTTTCCCTGGATTGGTATCAGATGAGAAACCCTGCTCTTCCCTAACCAGATATTCCTCCATTTATACCATATCTTCAAGGTCAAATTAACATATGGATTACTTCCCTGATATTAATTTCTTCTGCTCTTTGGGATCCATAAAATCTCTCTCAACGTGATGCCTTTTAGATCAGTTGATTCCATCTGTACCCATTCTTTTGTCTCCTTTGCTCCCCACTCTATATAGTTGCTCGCAGGTGGGCTGCCTCCAAATATCTAGCCAGATCGGGGACTGCCATATCTCCTTGCTCTCTCTTTTGTGTAAGAATCCTCCATGACACCCTTGTGGTTTTTCCCTCCTCCCACAAACCGCATAAAAATCCTTTGAAACTGCACTATGTAACTCCTTGGCACTTTTATAGGAAGCGTGGTAAAAAGATAAGACAGTTTGGATAACGTCACCATTTTAATTGCGGCTTTCCTCCCCATACATGACAATTCTTTACTCCCCCCACCCCTCCAGCTCACGCCTTATTAATTTTTGCAGTGACAAAAGGTTTCCCCCAAACAGGTTTGACACCTTTGATGTTAGATGTAACCCTAAGTATTTAATACTCTGTTCCTTATCGTCCCTCCAGTCTAGTCCCGCACCTCTGGGTAGTGTACCTCCTCTCGCATCTTGGAGACTGAGCATGTCAGAATCTTGAAGTCACCTCACGTTTACTGCTGGCACCTCCCACCAGCTCCCAGTATGCTCAGTCTCCAAGCAGCGAGAGGTAGTAGTGAGCCTAGGTGCTGGACTCACTGGAGTGACAAAAAGGGAGCTTTACTTTTAGGGTAGTCAGTTATTATCTTAGTTCATTTCTCCTCTTTGAGTTTTTGTTTATTTTGGGGTTTAGTATAGTTAAAATTGTTTTATTAAAAAAAAAAAAAAAAATGAGTACTAGGGTTAATTAGAGGGGGGAGCATCGGGAGGAGTCTTTCCCTTCTGCCCTTCCTCCGGATGGCACTTCTGACTTCACTCCCCTCCTGGGCTGGTTGGAGGGGAGCTGAATTATTTACAGAGCATTATCTTACCCGGCCAGCTCCCGATCATGCCGGTGACGTGGGAGCCGCTGGCGGGCCTTGAACCGCACTGCCGCTGCGGTCTGAACATGTTTCCTCAGTTCCTCTGTCAGCCCACTTGTTTTTTCATGGCGATTTCTTCGATTCTGGCAGAGGGACGATAAGGAAGCCCGGAGGTGAGTGCGAACAGTTGCGATTGTTTAGGAGGACTCGCAGGTGCGGCCTGCTGCCGCGTGCACGGCTCGATGTAACTTTTTGGACTGCATGCGTGACCTAGTTCCCACGTTTTTTCTCTCATTTCTGTAACTGCCTCAATTTTTCATTTTTTTGCTTTGATTTTCCTGCTTCAGTGCCCTGTATATAGGGGTGGGGTTGCATTTTTGGGGCTTTTACTTACCTTTTTTTTTGTGGTATTGGTAACTGTGTTAAATTTATTTATTTATTTATTTTTTTAAAGAGCTGTTTTGTTTTTAGGCGCATAGGGCTGCTGAGGCTCATGACTTCACGTCCACAGTGTCTTGTCTGCGGCACCCGGCGAGGGGTTGTGTCTGAGGCCAGAGTATGCCGTGGCTGTGCCATTGAAGCCCTTAACATGAAGCAGGAACTTAAGGATAAGCCCAAGGAAGGGTCATCTTCGACAGTGCAGGGGGCTCAGGTCTCTATGGAGGTGAGTGCTCTGTTGGAGACTCCAGTCTCTCCGCAATTGGCGGCCCTGCCAGTTCCAGTTCCTTCGGTGCCTTCTATTGTAGGGGGAGGGACTCTGTCTGGCTTCTCTCCAGACCTTGTTCTCTTGTTACATCAAGCCTATTGTCTGCGACAGCAAGGGGTCACTGCAGATCTCTCGTGCCTAGGAACCGGAGGGGCTGGTCCCTCGACTGAAAAGGTTGAGCCTTCAATAGGAAGGCCAGCAAAGAGAGCTCGGTCTGTTGAACAGCCAGCCTTGTCGGATTGTCTTGATGGCGATGATTTATTTTAGAGGATCTTGAGGCAGGTGAGATTCCAGAGCCTGAGGACCAGGCTCGGATTATTAGTATTTTGTAAAGAAGAGCTGCCGGCTTTGATTAGAGTCCCTTCAGGCCCTTAATCTGACGGTTGATCAGCCGACGGACGAGGAGTCGGTGAAGGACCCTATCATCCAAGCAGTACGTAAGACACAGGCGGTGTTTCCAGTCCACCGTGTGGTCAAGCAGATGATCAAGATGAGTGGGACCTTCCAGAGTCAGGTCTAAGGGGAAGTCCGGTCCATGACTCAACTTTATCCCTTGTCTGATCGGGAGTGGGAGTCCTTTCGTTCTCCCCGTGTAGATGCTGCTGTGTCGGCAGTCACCAAGAAGACAATTCCAGTAGAGGGCAGTGCGGCTCTGGACATGACCACAAAGTAGATTCCTTGTTAAAGCAGGCCATGTAAGTTAATGCCTTATCCCTAAAAGCATCTGTTTGTGGAGCTTGGGTAGCAAGAGCGTGTCTACGATGGTCGCAGCAACTGCAGCTTCCGGCAGAACAGTTGCAAGAACACATAGCTGACGTAACTAGGCTAGAATCCAGAGCGGCTTACCTGGCAGACCTTTATTATGACCTTATTTATTTAATTTATTTATTTATAGCTTTTCTATACTGCGCTATTTAAAATCAGTGTGGTTTACAATTAACAATTCTTTGTACAAAGCAGGGAGATCTACTTTGCACTTACAATGAACAGGTATACCAACTTGGATTTATAACTGGGTAACTATATACAATCAGAGCATATTGTCACTGTGCTGTTAACGCAATAGGCTTGCTCCGTAACTATGTACAGTAGTGCTAGGTCTTTGCGCTTTAAGTAGTTGGGCTGCTGGGAGTGACCTTATTAGAGGACTGTCCAATAGCATGGCTTCGCTCGTGGCGGCTAGACGTTATCTTTGGTTACGTAATTGGGCAGCTGATAGTTCCTCCAAATCACGACTAAGCAAGCTTCCTTTCAAGGGGAAACTCTTGTTTGGTGAGGACTTGGACAAGTTGGTCAAGGACTTGGGGGAATCTAAAGGCGGTCGTTTGCCGGAGGCTAAGCCAAGGCCCAGTCGGGTTCCAGCTCCTTCTCAAGGACAGACGCACGATTTTTGGCGTTTTCGAACTTCCCGGCTGGAAGTTTCCAAAGAGGGAGGTTTCTCTCTCTGGGTCAAGCGTTCACAGGATTTCGAGGAACAGGCAGAGGTTTTGCTAATCCCTCGTCCTCAGGTTTTAAGAAGTCCCAATGAAACGAGGAGGGCCCAGGCTGCAGTTCAGCCCGTAGGAGGACAGTTGCGAGAGTTTCTGCCAGCTTGGGTCCAGATAACATCAGACAGTTGGGTATTGGAAGTTATTCACGAGGGGTATGCTCTCAAATTCGCCCGACCATTAGCCGATTCCTTTGTTCTATCAAAATGCAGGGGGCGAAACAAAGCGGTGGTGGTGGCGGAAACGCTCGCTCGATTACTACAGCTGAGGGCGGTGGTGCCAGTGCCGCCAGACCATCTCGGCTGTGGTCGTTACTCCATTTATTTCGTGGTTCCCAAGAAAGATGGGACCTCTTGTCCTATTCTGATCTCAAGGGAGTAAACTGTTGCCTGCGGGTGCCCCATTTTCGCATCGAAACGTTGTGATCTGTTGTCATGGCAGTGCAAAAAGGAGAGTTCCTGATGTCTCTCGACATCACTGAAGCGTATCTTCACATTCCAATCAGAGTGGCCCATCAGCGCTTTCTTTGCTTTGTGGTGCCTCAAGGGCATTTTCAGTTTCAGGCATTACCGTTCGGTCTCACTACAGTGCCTCGATCTTTCACCTAGGTAATGGTAGTAGTGGTGGCAGCATTGCGTAAGGAAGGGGTGTTGGTACACCCTTATCTCGACGATTGGCTCATCCGAGCGAAGTCCAGGACAAAGTGTACAAGCTACTTCCAGAGTGATACAGCTTCTGGAAAGCCTCGGCTGGGTAGTCAATGTGGCCAAGAGCCATTTGGTGCCCCCTCAGGTTCTGGAATATTTGGGAGTTTGGTTAAAAACTCGAGTGGGATCAGTGTTTCTACCGGAGCATTGGGCCCAAAAGCTTTGTTTGGTGCACAGTTTTTTGAAATGCACAGTGCCAATAGCCTGGCAGTATCTTCAGGTTTTGGGGACGATGGCAGCCACGCTGGAGGTAGTGCCTTGGGCAAGGGTGCACATGCGACTGTTGCAGAGGTCCTTGCTTCGTCGCTGGTCTCATCAGGAGGACTCCCTGACAAGACGCCTGTCCTGCCCAGAGAAGATCAGGAAGGCCCTTAGTTGGTGGCTTTGTCTAGAAAGTTTAGCCGCAGGCATGCCTCTCGAGCAGCCGCAGTGGGTTCCGGTCCTAACCGAAGCCAGTTTGTCGGGCTGGGGGGCTCATTGCAGGGGATTGTTCACACACGGATGTTGGAGCGCTCAGGAAGCTCAATGGTCGATCAGTTGCCTAGAGATGAGGGTGATAGCGCTGGCGCTCAGAGAATTCTAAGCCAATCTCCTGGGACAATCGGTCCGAGTCTTGTCTGACAATGCCTCCGTGGTAGCGTACATCAACCTGCAAGGCAGTATGGACAGTGCAGCTCTGGAAAAGGAAACGGAGGACTTGTTCAATAGGAGTGGACAATGTGACAGCGGACTATCTCAGTCAGGTTCACGTGGACCCCAGAGAGTGGGAACTTCATGTGGAGGTCTTCACCTAGTCCTTAGTGGAACACCGGATCTAGTGCAAGAGATAAGGGTGTTGGGGCCACTTGGCAATAGTGATCATAGCATGATCGCCTTTGATTTAATTAGTGGAGGAGGGATAGTAAGGAAATCCACAGTACTACCTTTTAACTTTCGAAAGGGAGACTATGATAAAATGAGGAAAATAGTTAAGAAAAAACTAAAAGGAGCAGTTGCAAAGGTTAAAGACTTACATCAAGCTTGGGTATTGTTTAAAAATACTATCTTGGAAGCCCAGACAAGCTGTATTCCACGCTTTAAGAAAAGTGGAAGGAAGTCCAAAAAGCTGCCAGCATGGTATAAAGGTGAGGTCAGAGGCTGCTGTTGCCAAAAAAGCATCTTTCAGGAAATGGAAAAAGAGCCAAACGACGAAACCTGGAAACAGCACAAGCACTGGCAAGTCAAATGCAAGGCATTGATAAGGCAGGCAAAGGGAGAATTTTAGAAGAAGCTTGCTGCGGAAGCAAAAAAGCAAAATAAAGACTTTTTCAAGTACATTCGTAGCAAAAAACCTGTGAGAGTCAGTTGGTCCATTAGATGATAGAGATGTTAAAGGGGCACTAAGAGGCGACAAGGCGATAGCGGAGAGACTGAATGAATTCTTTGCTTCGGTCTTTACTGAGGAAGATGTAGGGATGTTACCCATGACTGAAGTGGTATTTAAAGGTGCGGAAGAATTGAAGGAAATATCGATACATCGGGAAGATGTATTACAACTATTAGATAAACTGAAGAGTAGCAAATCACCTTGGCCGGATGGTATACATCCAAGGGTGTTGAAAGAACTGAAATATGAGATTGCAGACCTGCTATTAGTAATCTATGAACTTTCATTAGAATCATCTCTAATACCTGAAGATTGGAGGATTGCCAATGTAACGCCAGTTTTAAAAAGGGTTCCAGGGATGATCCAGGAAACTACAGATCGGTGAGCCTGACGTCAGTACCGGGAAAAATGGTAGAAACTATCATAAAGAATAAAATTACTCAGCATGTAGATAGTCACGACCTAATGGGAGACAGCCAACATGGCTTTAGACAAGGAAGATCTTGTCTTACTAATCTGTTATGATTTTTTGAAGGAGTGAATAAACAGGTGGACAAAGGTGAGTCGGTTGATATTGTGTATCTGGACTTTCAGAAAGCCTTTGACAAGGTTCCTCATCAGAGACTTTTGGCAAAACTAAAGAGTCATGGGATAGGAGGCAGTGTACTATTGTGGATCAGGAACTGGTTAAAAGATAGAAAGCAGAGGGTAGGGCTAAATGGCCAATTTTCCCAATGGAGAAAGGTGAATAGTGGTGTACCCCAGGGATCTGTGCTGGGTGTAAGATGTGGTTAGGGTTGCCAACTGGCCGGTTTTCAGCCAGCCTGGCCGGTTTTTCCATGGCCAGGCTGGCTGCCGGCGCAGAGGCAAAACCGGCCCTTGAAAAGCCGGTTTTTTTGCTTTGGCCGCAAGATCGGGAGCGGCCAGAGCAAAAAAACCGGCTTTTCTCCCAACCCGCAGGGCTTCAGAGGGAGCCGGCGAAGCCCGCGCGAGGCCCCAGCTCCCTCTGAACAGCTGCCAGTGTGAAGAGCCTTTTCCTTCACGCTGGCGGCTGTTCCTGTGAAGCCGCGAATGCTGGGAAAGGTTAAAGGCAATGCCCTTTAACCTTTCCCAGCATTCGCGGCTTCACAGGAACAGCCGCCCGCGTGAAGGAAAAGGCTCTTCACGCTGGCAGCTGTTCAGAGGGAGCCGGGGCCTCGCACGAGCTTCCCCAGCTCCCTCTAAAGCCTCAGACAGCCGCGGTTTTGGGGGAGGGGGGGAGGCCAAGGACTGCCTGGGCTGTGATGGGGGGAGGGGGCCTGGACTGGAAAAGGGCTAGAAGGGGGAATTTGACTGGAAATGGGTTGTGATGGGGGGGGGGGGGACCTGGACCGGAAAAGAGCTATGGTGGGGGGGGGGTGGACTTGGACTGGAAAGAAATGGGCTGTGATGGGAGGGGGACCTGGACTGGAAAAGGGCTGGGGGGGGGGACATGGACTGGAAATGGGTTGTGATGAGGAGTGGGACCTGGACTGGAAAAGGGCTATGGGGGGGGGGGAACTTGGACTGGAAAAGGGCTATGGGGGGGGGAACTTGGACTGGAAATGGGCTATGGTGGAGGGAGGGGGACCTGGACTGGAAAAGGGCTGTGATTAGGGGGACATGGACTGGAAATGGGTTGTGAAGGGGGGGGGGGGACCTGGACTGGAAAAGGGATATGGGGGGCATTGGACTGGAAAGAAATGGGCTGTTATGGGGAGGGGGACCTGGACTGTAAAAGGGCTATGTGGGGGGGGGGACATGGACTGGAAATGGGTTTTGATGGGGAGGGGGACCTGGACTGGAAAAGGGCTATGGGGGGGGGGGAAAAGGACAGGAAATGGGTTGTGATGGGGAGGGGGACCTGGACTGGAAAAAGGCTATGGGGGGGGGGAATTTGGACTGGAAATGGGCTATGGTGGAGGGAGGGGGAACTTGGACTGGAAATAGGCTGTGATTAGGGGGGCTAGGACTGCAAATGGGCTGTGATGGTGTGGGGGGACTCGGACTGCAAATGGGATGTGATGGGGGGGGGGCTAGGACTGGAAATGGGCTGTGATGGGGGGGCTAGGACTGGAAATGGGCTGTGATGGGGGGGGCTAGGACTGGAAATGGTCTGTGATGTGAGGGCTAGCACTGGAAATGGGCTGATGTGGGGCATGGGAGAATGGGATTAGAAGGGAGTGGATGCTGGGTGGGTCTAGAACTATAAGGGAACTGATTTTGGGGGAGGACTAGAATAGATGGGGAATGAGAATAGAGAGGGGAAAAAATATTTTGTGTGGAAGAAAAGTCTATGATGGGCTGGGTATTGGGAGAGTGAGGGGCTTGAAAATGGAAGGGTGAAATTTAAATGGATGATAAAGGAATAAGGAAAAAATTGGGGGAAAGAGCAAAAGGGAAACAATCAGTATGTTAAAGCAGAAATAGAGAGAGAATGGAAAACATCTAAAAGAGAAGAAAGGACAAATGGATAGCTCGCAGAAGACACGAAGAAACCAGAAGAAAGTGACTGGAGCAATTGCAACTGAAAATAAAACGCCCAAACAGAAGGTAGAAAAATACTTTTTATTTTGAATTTATTAGCTGGAATATGTTTGGTCTGGGAAGTGTGTATTGATAACATCTTTGCGTTTTTGTTTAGTGCAAGAGGAAATTACTTTATAGTTTTATTTCTCCAGTGTTGTACATGTCATGTTTGGATTTTGGGGTTCCCAGTTTAATTATTATATGACCAAGGACGTTAGCCTACACGTATCCTCGGTAATTTTTGTGGGTGGGGCTGGGGCGGGGCAGGGGTGGGACTAGGGGCGGAGAATGGGTGGAGCATGGCGAGCCACAGGTGTCGGGTTTTTCTCGGTGAAAAAGTTGGTAACCCTAGATGTGGTCCAGTTACTCTTCTGTAGGTCCTGGGTTCATTTCACTTCACAGACGCAGGAGGGTTTGTAATAAGACAAGCAAACAGGTGTGGCTTGGAGAAAGGTTTTTATGTAAAAATAGGCTTAATACATAGGTATTGAACAGAGGTATATAGTGATTGTTACAGAGCTGTTTCAGTGTGCATCAGTGAAGTGTGAGAGAGATAGAGGCCAGAACATGTGGGTCAGAGCCGCATGGTAGGCCAGAACATGTGGGTAGAGAGAGAGAGAGAGGGGGAGGGGTGAAAGGAATTGATCATCAGAGCCTCATGGTAGTGTCCAAACCTGTCCGATGAAGGAGGGAGAGAGAGCGAAGCAGGAAGTGTGTCTGTCCTTTATAGTGGACTGAATCCTTTCCAGCACTTCCCCTTAGCCACTCCCTTTAGGGTGTGTCCTTCTTGATCTAGCAAGGAGGGGCTGCAGACAGGTCCTAGAGACTGACATCACCAGGGGGTCAGAGTTTAGACTGAATTAAACAGAGTCCATAGCTGCATGAAAGGTATGCTGACATCTCCCACACCTTTTTTATTTTTCTTTATTATTTGTGCCTGGAAATGGTGGAAGCAAACCTGTGGTACCTGTCCCAGCTGCCATTACCTGATAGTAGGCAGCTTGTCGAATACCTCCTGTATTAAATACCTTGCTATGTCTAGCAGGTCCCCTGTCCTGCACAGTACTGTCTCTAGTACTGTCTCTAGTGTTCTAGAGATAAACAAGTCTCCTTATGAGTCCAAACCTCGTGTCTTAGGTAGAGCAACCACTACTGGGGGGGGGGGGGGGGAGCCCAATATGCCACTTACATACCCGTCTTAGAGACAGTGAACAGTGCATAAGGTCTGCAGGAATTTTAAGGAGGCTAAAACCAAACGGTACCAGGATGCTATGAGTGAGGATAGGAAGCAATACTAGACTGCAGCTGACTCTGGTATTCAGTGTAATAGGAAATGTCGAATTAGCCAAATTAGCAGGCCAAATTAGCCTGGATGTAGGGGTGGATGCTGGAGAGGTTCAGTATAACTACCTTAAAATGTTGTTGTTCTGTATGACATGCGCTGCAAGGAAATGTACATTTTTTTCATCTTACAGCACAGGAAAATTACGATAATGCATAGCAATATTTGTACAGCAGTTAAAATAATAATAGGATGAATAAAAACATTAAAGACATGATCAGCAGTAGGTGAGTAACCAAATAACAATTCCCACACAAACACATGAGCATCTTGTAGCAAGTGTCCAACAATTTGTTGATTGTGTCCATTCTCATAGGCGATGGTGTGATTCACTTCAGTGGATGTTGTTTTAAGGTGATCAATATAGGCATGGAGTTCTGTAAAGTTGAGCAGTTTATGTAGTGTCTCTTCTCCCATGCCAAGTGGTAATGGATGCACAGCATATGAGATAAAGTCTGGAATGTCCATAGAGTCATTGGTAACCAGCGGTGTGGAATAAGTTGTCCCATTAATGGTGAGGGAGACCAGTGGTGTATGACTGCACCAGGTATTGTTTGGTAAATAGTTTGAACTGTACAACAAAGTGTTCTTGGGAAGGCGAATGTCATGCATTCTGGGAGCAATCGAAAAAGAAACATTCTGGGGAAAGAACAGATGAAAACAAAAGTGTCCAGCTCCAAGGTAATACAAACTGTGTGAGGTAGTCAGGGAATATGAGAGCTTAACAGTCAGGGAGCAAAAGGAAGAATTGTTCCAGCAGGAGGTGTCAGCCTCTTTAAACTGGTGAGGTTGACACTTGAACTGAAATGTAGTCTGCTCACACAAACTGGGGTCCATCGGCTTGAATGAAGTCCAGGTGTCGTTCAGTGGCTGCACCCATGTGAGATGGTCCACAGGATACATAAGCATATTATCAAACTGCACCCCAATATTAACAACAGGATAAATAACTGTGTGTTGTCCTGACCATGGGATCAAAGTACAGATAGAGCAGCCTTGTGGTGAACAAATGGGAACACTAACTGTCCACCAATCAAGGTGAGCTATAGCAAATTCAGGTATTTTGGTACTAGCCATATGGATGAGAGATGGTGGCCAGTGTCCTAACTTAGCAGTGATCAGAATTTCCTTTAGTATAGTAATAAGCTCGATCTGTACTTGATCACAGGCAAGAGCCCAGGAAATATTCTTTCCCAATCTATATTGTGCATGTGCTAAGGTAACAATTTTTTGTTCTACAATGGGAGATATAAGAGCAAAGGTATCTACAACTACATTGGACAGTTTAGAGGAAGCTTCATTAATAATATGTTGTGAGGAAAAACCATCAGCAGCATGCTGAGCAGTGGATCCCATTTTATTACAGAGCACCTCTATATCAGTTACATTAAGGGCACCCAGTGCAGTCCCTGTGCCACCTAAAATTGTATCAATTAATTCACGCTTGTGTCGAAGTTGCTTAGCTCTGGGTGTTACTGACTGCATATCAAACCAAGTATTGAGCATTTGTATGTGGTTGGCCACAAACTGAGAGCAATTAGGATATTTGTGAGTAACTAGAAACAATTTGGGAAATAGATGCCAAGTAAGAAAATGGTATTCCACATCATATAAAACATCTTGTGGTGCATCATATTTAATCTGAAATGAATGTCCTTCCTGAAATGGGTGGATATCAGAAAGGTAGAGTACAGGAGGAGCAGAAGTGGTGGGAGGGGTGGGATGAGGGGTAGTAGGTAAACAAGATACATCCAAAAGGAATGAAGTCTCAGTGATGTGCTGTTGATCACTCACAACCCATGTATAAGTTATTTTCCAGGTACCTCTGTCCTAACAGGAAATATTGTACAAAATCAAAGCAGGAGGACCTAGAAAGTAACGTTCTGGGCGTACCCTCAATTCTTGTGTCCTTTCTAGAGAAGTGGAAACTGGTGGCTCCCACTGTACTTGAGTGATGTTTAATGAATAGAACACTGGCTTGTCCTTTACCGAACAGAAACTCAGGATGACCAGATCCTTTCCTTCCGGGAACGGTGGGGGTATTTCTTGATAGCGATATACCCCACCTGTGGAGTTAGCCCAGCCAATCGTGCATATTCGGATGATAGTTCCTGTAATGAGACTTGAGTAGAAGAGAGCAGATACAAGAACAACAGGAAACCGAGACATAATAAAAGCAAACTTGTTTCACTCTACTAGGGAGTAAACTAATGCTCCCCACTTATACTATGTAACAACAAAACAAACAAAAAAATTTAATAATTTCTACTACTTATTTACATAACTAACTACTTATTTACATAACTATTAAACACATGTCATCTATACAGCAGGAGTAAATAGTTACCGTCCTCAAGCGACTTTTGTTCAGAAAGCAGCTGTCCGTGCTGTCTTCATAAAGCAGCTGTCCGTGCTGTCTTCAGGTGGTAGCTGAAAACAAAGACTGATAAAACACATATTACCCATATGGTTTTAACTGGGTGATTAGTTTCCAGTACTGCTGGTTGTCGTGCATTAGGATAGGCTTGGGCCTAAGGTATCAGTAACTTAACTAAGTATGGTCCCTCCCACTGTGCAGTTACAAAGGGGAGGTTTGGTCTAGGTCTCATCTCTGCAAGACACTAGTGACAGGGCTTCCTTCATGTAATCATGAAATATTGATGGTGAATCCTTAAATCCCTGTGGAGGCACAGTCCATGCACACTGTTTCGGCCTGGCTGGTGAATTGCATGTGGAAGAAATAGGTCTATTCCTTTTCGTCTCTCCGGGCCAGTCCAGGAACAAGTGGGTTGTCAATCTCCTTCAGCAACTGAGGACTGAAATCTTAAACTTTTGAAGAACTGGCATCTGACTCCCTCTGCTGGCCACTCCCAGTCTTTTCAGTCCTCAGCAGCTGAAGGACGTGATCCTGGCTGGCTCCCGCATTCAGATGCTTAAGACTTAGATCTTTTGTTTTTATTTCTTTCTGTTTTGTTTTCTCTTTTTTATTTTGTGACTTGTCAACAGTGGTACTGAGTTGGGGGCCCTAGCAGGGTTCCTGTCAGTGTTGTTTGCAGCCAACGACTTTTTGACGGCGCTCCAAGGCACCGGGCTGAAGAGGCAGAGCCTGTCTCACTTTCAGCTCCGTTTACTAGAACAGCGAGCAGTGCGGTTCTGGGAGCCCCAGATACCTTCCTGCTGCCTCCGGAGCTCAGCTTACCTCCCCACTAGCAGTGGGTACCAGGAGCTGAAGGAACAGGAGTTTTTAGTTCTTCAGGTTGGTCATTTTTTGTTAGTTGTCTGTCTGCCGGCGGCCATTTTATTGGCGTCGGTATTTGTTGTTTTTCCCGCGGCGGCTTCTCAGGAGCCGGTTGCAAATATTGATGGTGAATCCTTAAATCCCTGTGGAGGCACAGTCCATGCACACTGTTTCGGCCTGGCTGGTGAATTGCATGTGGAAGAAATAGGTCTAATCTGACCTCTCTCCTCCAGTATCTTCACAATTTTAGTCACTGGTTCTATAGCCTGATGAGGTACTGGGTATTGTTTCTGTGGTGTATGATCCTCACCTTCCAACAGTATTTCTGTGTGCATTTTCCCACAATCTAACTTGTCTTGAGCCCAGACTGGAATATCAGCCACTTCTGAGGGAATTACACACAGATCATACTGTTGAGCTGCCTTTGTGCACTGAGTTGCTAACTGCATGGGAATGACTTCATGCACTAAAGTTTTAGAAGCACTTGAAGTTCCTGAATACTGCCACAATTTAAGATTAGCCATATCCACCACCAAATTTAACTGGTTGGGAACATCAATTCCAATTATTTCTATTGGTGTGTTCACTATAGTGGAGGCAGTGGTTTCTAACATTTCCTTGTTTTGTTCACTGTGCACAGGGATACCCCATTTAACTGGGATAGCCACACATTTGGAAGCTGTATCATTGATTCCTTGAATTTCATAACTATCCATATTTTTCTGATCTGCAGTGGGAGAAGCTCTGTTAGTAAAACTAATTCCAGCCCCTGTGTCAATCAAAGCTAATTTATCCTGACCCCCTACTCTACTGATAACATTGGGGCGTGCAGAAGAGTCCAGTATCAAGGGTGTTACAAGCCTTAAATTGTGTCCTGGGCCTGTATCCATTTCATCATCCAGAGGCTCTGGACTTGAGTCCTCTGCTGAGATAAAGGAGGCAGGCTGGGCTATGAAGACTTGATACATTTTGATATCTGAACTCAAGAGGTCAGGACATCCCTATGCACTGGCCTTGTGTTTGTCCTGAGCTGCTTGTATGTCCTGTTTTAATTTATCTATTTCTATCTGCAGTATGTGTTTGTCTTGTTCCCATTTAGTTTTTTCCTTTTCTAGCCCATCTCTCTGTGCTTTGAGCTCTTGAAAGGGGATGTAACCTGAGGAGTTTCTAAAAGTACCTCTGCCATGTGCTCTCCAAGGTGTGTGTCCTCTGTGTTTCTTGTGTACTGGGAGGATCCCTCGGCTTGCCACTTAGGTGTGTGTCCTCTGTCTGTGTTTCTTGTGTACTGACAGGATTCATTGGCTTGCCACTTCCGTGCTTCTGATACTGTAATGACCTGCGAGGGCTGGGTCTTCCAAACAGACCCAATTCTGAGCATTAAAGTATCAAAAGGGGTTGCTTCAGGATCTTCAGAAAATAACAGAAGGTGTTTTGTAATCTCAGGGGATAGCAATTCTAATAAAAATTCCTTATGCATGCTCTCCCCATAATCTTCTGCCTTGGGCCAGGACTCCTGCTCATTAAGAACTGCTTTTAAAATCCAGGCTCTATATGCAAACTGTTCCAGTGTATCATCTGGTAAAGGTGAAATAATTTTAAATACTTGCATTGGGGAACAGTGAAATAGTTTCTCAGTACCCCTTTTAACCAACTGGTATGGGTGAATGAGAGAGCCAACCCTGTAATAGTGTGGCCAGATGCATAAGTCTATCAAAGTCTGATTGTTTTCTTCTGTATTTCCCTAGACCCCAGTGAATCAGAATACACAGGTACACTAAAAAAAAATTTTTTTAAACTGCCTCTAATGTTTCGATTGATTTTTACGTTTTTTGGTGCGCTGAATCCAAATCTGGTAACCAATTTGCTCCATCACGTACAGATTTTTTTGCTACATTGGGTTAGCAGTTTGAGGTGAACGTTTCAGATTGAGTGCGATCGAGATAAAAGTTTCTTGGATGAATTCTTTATACTAATTGTTTAGTAGTTATTCAAATAAGAATAAAGAAAATTGTAACAAGGCAGCACATAAGAATAGAGTAATGTCAACAAAACACACTGTGATGGTAGCAAAATTGTCTGCACTTAAAACAGCCACATACATGTGCACAAACATTGAGCATATAAGAGCGAGGTTAGACACAAAGCAAAGCAAAGAAATGTGCAAAAAATGTTGTACAGGTATGTATGTAAGAATAGAAAACGCAAACCGCACCATTGCAATACATGAAGACAAACACCCGATGGTGTGAAAATAAAATTCTAATAAATGAGATCCGACACTGTGGTAATAACTAGCAAATTTTATTTCAAAGTTTAGTAAAAACACGATATTTGTCAACACAGTTTAGATTTTAAAGTCATTCTTGGGTCAATCAATCTCCTGGTGGGCCCGTTTCTTCTTCCCCCGAATGCTTCTCTTGGTGCGCTGCTTGGCGTATTTTTCATCTGGGGTTTCCCGCAGCAGCAACCAGCAGAAATCAGCCATCATAGTGGTGTTTCATCTTCCTTGGTACTTTTTCTCTGCGTCCTTGATGTCCTGGTGAAACCTTTCACCTTGTTCTTCACTGTACGCCCCCAGGTTTTCGGGAAAGTAGTTCACATGGGAGTGCAAGAAATGGATTTTCAGGCTCATGTTACAGCCTTGTTCTTTGAAGGCATTGAGCATCCTGGCAACAATATCCTTATAGTTCTCATCCCGCCTGTTCCCAAAGAATTTGAGAACAACATCCTTGAAGGAATCCCAGGCTTCTTTTTCCTTCTCAGACATCGTTTCAGTGAATGCTCCATCTGAAATGAGTTTCCTTATATCAGGGCCAACAAACACTCCTTCCTTTAGCTTTGCTTCAGAAAGTCGGGGGAACTTTGAGCAAAGGTACCGAAAGCACTCACCATCTTTTGGAAGGGACTTGATGAATTGCTTAATGAGACCCAACTTAATGTGGAGAGGTGGTAATAGAATTTTATCACGAGGTACCAAGCTCTCATGGTCTCAAATACTCCCGAATTGGCCAGTCTTTTTTCCCCCAGTGTAGGTCGCGGGCCCGGCTATCCCACAAGCAAAGGAAGCAGGGATATTTGGTGAAACCGGATTGCTGCCCTAATAGCATGGAGAGAATTTTAAAGTCTCCACAAATCATCCACTTATGCTCATCATAACGAATCTTCTGAAGAATCAGGGCCAAATTCTCGTATTTTTCTTGGAGAATAACAGAGTGAGCAATAGGAACTGAAGCGAATGTGTTGCCATTATGAAGAAGAACACCTTTTATGCTGTCTTTTGACGAATCAATGAACAGCCGCCATTCAGCAGGATCATACTTGAGTTTAAACTTTTCCATCACTCCGTATATATCGTTGCAAAATACCAAATCTTCCTCTTTGCTGAAATACTTCAAAAATTGTGTCTCGCGATTGCGGTACCAATAAAAAGTGGTTCCTGGTGACAATAGATTTTTCTGTTTAAGCCGAGAACCTAGCAGTTGGGCAGCATCTTTTGGGAGTCCTAAATCCCGGACTAAATCATTCAATTCAGCTTGAGAGAAAAGTTCAGGTTTCGGATCTGGTTCAGTTTCAAACTCGGAAGTACTGGACTCATCGGGAAAAGCCATCTGATGAGTCTCATCATAATCAGAACCGTCCACACAAATATGATCCAAAGATTTTGGTGGTTCAGGCACAGGTACTTCGTTGCTATGAGGCATAGGCCTAATTGCTGAGGGAAGGTTGGGGTAACTTATTACGTTCTTATTTTTTAAGTTGTATCCCTTCACAATGCAAGAGCAAAAATAGCAGTCACTGCTGTGGTCTCTTTGTTCACGCCACATCATAGGTATTCCGAAACGAAATGCTTGTTTTTACCTTTCATCCATAAGCGTAGATCTTCCTCACATGTCTTGCACACTTTGTGAGGAGCCCACGGTTTGTCTTGATCGCCTAACTTCAAACCGAAATAGGCGAAATATACTTTTTTAATAAATGCAGAAATGTTCCTCTGCCGCTTTTTCACGGTATATTCCCCACAAATAAAACAAAAACTGTCCGGAGAGTTGACGCAACCTCTGGCTCTGTGAGCCATCACAAATACACAGCACTGCAAACTACAACTGTAGTGAACCACTTCGGAATAAAGCTGGATTACGACTGAGCAAACAAAAGGTAATAATGAACTTGCAAGAAACTGAAATTTGACAGGAACGTTCATGTCGCAACCACCATGTTTGAGCGAGCGAACGAGGCGAGGCGAACAGGAAAGAACATGCGCCAGCGCGAGTACTGGATTTAGCCCCCCGCCTCCCAATTGTCCTGTTAATGTATAAAATGAATACAAAACACTCTAAAATATCACGAGGGAGTGTTTCTAGTTAGTTAACCATTACAACCTCTATTTTGGGCCAAGAAAATAAACTGCAGTTGGCTAAAAAGAAATTATGTGAACATTCCTTATATGGGTAAAAAATCTAATTTTGCAAGAAAACGTGACGTGATGGAACATTTTGGCTATTTTTCCTGGATTCAGCACCCCAAAATCTATAGGAATCAGTTGCAAAACTGGAGGCAGTTTTTTGGTAGTGTACCTGTGATATCAATCGCCCATTTAACCCACTGATTTACATTAAGAGGCATAGTGCCAATTTTCTCAACTATTTTTTCTATATCTCTATCTTTTAAATTTTCCTGGAACATTAATTTAACTGGTGCTTGGAGTTCTGTACTGGGTGCTATGTCTAAGTCCTCTGAATTATTCTCCTGACAGAGATTGCTGGGTTCTGGCTGAGATAAACTATCAGAATTTTGTTGTTCTGATTCAGCTGTATTCTTTCCATTCCTAAGTTCAACTATGCATACTTTAGTATTCTTTTGTTTGTCAGTAGCTGGTATGCATTGTTGATGGGGTGTGTCATAGGCATAGGGGGCTGAGGGAGGGGTGGGTGTTGGCTTTCTTGCAGAGGTCAATTGATCTTTAACGTGCCTCAATTCAAGTTTAAGTGCTTCTAATTGTTCACTAACAGTTATAAAAGAATTTGTGGCTTGGATCACTTGAGTTCTCTGAATAGAAATGCAAATTTGTGCCTCCTCAAGTTCTTTGGTCAATTGGCTACACTGAGAAGTCAGTTCAGAGTTTTCTTGTCTCATGCTAATTAGGCCCCTGCCCATGCCTTGGATGAAAAGGCATTTCCTTCTATTTGTTTTCTTTTTGAATTCTTGCTCATGGTTTAACATGTGTTTTTGAATATTATACCATGATGACTCAGGGAACTCCCCTTCAAATGGACCCCCTTTCCTCTTACAATATGAAATTAAACTTTCTTTAAGTTCTTTAAAATCAAATGCTTCCATATTTGATACTGCAGAAAGGCTGTAGTTGGACTATCTCAAATGTGTAACCTTAGAAGGAGGAATGCTAACTTAAAAAGTATTTCACACCTATTTAACCGGGTGGAGTAGATTAACAGAATTGTATCACTTGCAGCCAGCTATAAGCCTGCTCTCACTAAGATAGTTACTGACAGGAGACAGAGAAATAGAAGTTAAAAGGGACAGGAGGTGATAGCTTTATCAGGAAAGATGTATATTGTATTCAGTGAGGGAATATTTAACTGAGTAACTCTGTATTTTCTTAGCAGCTCAAATACTATAGAAAGATCTTTAGCAAGCCTATACATCAAAATAACACCATTGCAAGCCACTCTGTGTGATGTCTTTAAAATTCTAGATTCTTACAGAGCCTTTTGACAATAAAAGTCTCACCTTGTCTAACCCATAAAACAAAATTGTAAATGGTCACAAGGGCTATTGATTTTCCTGTCTCACTCTGTCTGAAATCTACTTAATGTATTATACAAAATTATTACTTACCCGACTGGAGATCTGCTGTGAAATCCGAGAAGACGAGCCCCCATAAAGTGTAAGATGTGAGTCCAGTTACTCTTCTGTAGGTCCTGGGTTCATTTCACTTCACAGACGCAGGAGGGTTTGTAATAAGACAAGCAAACAGGTGTGGCTTGGAGAAAGGTTTTTATGTAAAAATAGGCTTAATACATAGGTATTGAACAGAGGTATATAGTGATTGTTACAGAGCTGTTTCAGTGTGCATCAATGAATCTGTGTGTGCATGTGTGAAGTGTGAGAGAGATAGAGGCCAGAACATGTGGGTCAGAGCCGCATGGTAGGCCAGAACATGTGGGTAGAGAGAGAGAGAGGGGGAGGGGTGAAAGGAATTGATCATCAGAGCCTCATGGTAGTGTCCAAACCTGTCCGATGAAGGAGGGAGAGAGAGCGAAGCAGGAAGTGTGTCTGTCCTTTATAGTGGACTGAATCCTTTCCAGCACTTCCCCTTAGTCACTCCCTTTAGGGTGTGTCCTTCTTGATCTAGCAAGGAGGGGCTGCAGACAGGTCCTAGAGACTGACATCACCAGGGGGTCAGAGTTTAGACTGAATTAAACAGAGTCCATAGCTGCATGAAAGGTATGCTGACACTGGGTCCGCTGCTTTTTGACATATTCATAAATGACCTGGAAAGTGGAATAACGAGTGAGGTTATCAAATTTGCAGATGACACAAAACTATTTAAAGTTGTTAAAACCGAAGAGGGTTGTGAAAAATTGCAAGAGGATCTTGATAAATTGGAAGACTGGGCATCAAAATGGCAGATGAAATTTAATGTGGACAAGTGCAAGGTTATGCACCTAGGGAAGAACAACCCAAACTATGGTTACACGATGCATGGTTCCACATTAGGAACCACCACCCAGGAAAAAGATTTAGGCGTCATTGTGGATACCATGTTAAAAACCCTCGGCACAGTGTGCAGCGGCAGCCAAGAGAGCAAATAGAATGCTAGGTATGATAAGGAAAGGAATGGAAAATAAAACAAAAGATATTATAATGCCTCTATATCGTTCCATGGTGAGACCGCACCTTGAATATTGTGTGCAATTCTGGTCGCCGTATCTTAAAAAGGATATAGCGATTTTAGAAAAGGTTCAGAGAAGAGCCACCAAAATGGTAAAGGGGATGGAAGGATACTCCTATGAGGAAAGGCTAAAAAGGTTAGGGCTCTTTAACCTGGAAAAGAGACGGCTGAGGGGAGATATGATAGAAGTCTATAAATTAATGAACGGAGTGGAACGGGTAAATGTAGATCGATTGTTTACGTTATCAGAATATAGAAAGACTAGGGGACATGCAATGAAGCTACAGGGTAAACTATTTAAGACTAATAAAAGAAAATATTTTTTCACTCAACGTGTAATCAAACTCTGGAATTTGTTACCGGAGGATGTAGTAAAGGCTGTTAGTGTAGCTGGGTTTAAAAAAGGTTTGGACAAGTTTCTGGAGGAAAGGTCCATAAACCATTATTAAGAAGTGACCGAAGATATCAATGCTTGACCCAGTACAAGCATTGTGGAACTTGTGTCTCTTGGGGAAACTGCTAGGTACATATGACCTAGATTGGCCACTGTTGGAAACAGAATACTGGGCTTGATGGACCTTGGTCTGACCCAGTATGGCATATCTTATGTTCTATATCAGTTAATCTGCAATCTACGGCTACTCTGTTACCCTTAACACATTCAGACGTTACTAGAAGTTGTTACAGTTCATGGCGGACACTATACCCAACTGCTACTAATGTTACTTAAACCTGATACAATTTAGGCTTGACACTTTACTACACTGTTACAAGTTCTGCTCCACGATATCTGTATTACCACGCTGTTGCTATTATACTCACCCACTGTTCCCTCTAGGCTATATGCTGAGCGAGCACACACACTTTATGTATAAATTTGTTTATTGAACACGGCACACACAACAATAACAAACCATAACAGCATCACACTAACAAATCAACTGAATATCACAGCCATGAGTCAGGGTTCAATAGGATCATACCCCCCCCCCCCCTGTATCATATACAGTCCTTCCTCAGGAGACAAGAGCATACACGAAAAGCACTACAAACCCCAGTGCCACCCACCGTTCAGTAAGCTCTACACACCGAGAAATCAATAGAATATATGCCACAACCCATGCTTATGGCAACTCCGCTACCCACCAGAACACCATCGTGGGTGTACCTTACCTCTGGAACCCAGCGACCCTTCCAATCCACTAACCTACCATCCATTCACAGATCCCATTCCCAGCTCTCCCTGCCCACATGTGTGAGTCCGAGCCACAACCTAACAGCAACTGCCACACTCCAATCCCTCGCACAACCACCATTCACATTCAAGGGGTACCCACCTCCCTTCCCCCCCAACCCCAACCCTCCCTCCCCCCATGCCAGACCACCCACCACTTCATCACCCAAGCACATTAAGGATTCGGCTCCGTTCTCGTGGAGACAAGGTGTATAATTATGGACCCTATTCCTCCAAGAACCGATCAGTGGCTACATCCCCATGTTTGGCTCCTTGTTGCTCGAGCAGTAACAACCGATGTACCTCCCTCCGCCACTGACCCATGGTCGGGCCACAGGGGAGCAGCCAATTCAGCAAAATCACCCTCCGGGCTACTAATAGAACCTTATGGACCCAACGCCTCGGGCCTCCCCCCAGACCGACCACCCGGCTAGTCATACCTAACACCAACACCCTGGGGTCCCGTTGAACTGGACAGCCCAAAACCCCGGTAAGACATCCCACAAGGGCCTTCCAGAATCTAACCACCACCAAGCATTGCCACCACATATGCCCCAGATCTGCTCGGGCCACCCCACACCGGGGGCAGGCGCACACACTTTAAAACGGAGCGCACTGAGATTGCGGCCCGGATCCTGATAGAAATGACAGACATCTTAGAATTTGAAAATTGTGTTTGTAATTGCTAGAAAATTCCCGCCCCATTTGGTGGTTGTCTATCTTTATTTGATTTGATTGGGGTTCGGTGTGGTGTACATGCTGTATTCTGACGTATGGTGAAATCTTGGAGCGTATAGCACGGAGGGTAATTGTGTGGCACAGAAATCCAGCCTTCCTTCAAAAAGCGGCACACAGCTGATATTTTATGTGGACACGGCCTGCAGAAAATTAGAGGGAACAATACACTTACCTAAATATACACCCTAAACTTACCTTACATGGCTCCGCTGAGCCCCTGGTTCTCCCTATCTGACATGCCCCCCCTTACTCCTGCCATATACTCCCACCCCCTTATCAAATGCCTCACGATCTTCGCTCTGATGCAGCTTTCCGAAGCCCTCACCACTACCCCCAGCCCCATCCCAATTCTACGTAGCTCATGGAGAAGTCATCACAGCTACCCTAACCATCAAACAGTCAGACCCGGTCACATACCACACCCCCACCTCATCTACGTTGCCCTTAACCAGCCCAAAACCTCTTTGGATGACCCACTCACTCAACCCCACGACCTGAAGTTTGCCCTCTTGAACTCCCGTTCATTTCGAAAGAAATGGCCAGCCATAGCTGACATTCTGTCAACCTATGACCTGGACATCATATGCATCACCGAGACATGGATGTCAGCTGCTGATAACGTTCTCCTTCACCAGTTCGTCCCCCCCCAACATTTCCATCCACTCGTGCCACAGAGTCGATAGAAGAGGAGGAGGAGTTCTCATTAAGTAAGACAGACTTGCAATTCAAAAAATGCTCCTCTAACAGCTCCCCCTACCTTGACCACATCTCTGTCACAAATAAACACCACTCCATCAACCTGCTATACCGGGCATCTTTCTCCTCACTGGACGATCTTTTCACAATCATTGACCTTGCCTGCAACCCCACTTTGAGACACACATCAAACTGGATACTAGGTGACTTCAATCTCCCCTCCCTCCAAGATACCCAGTCCAGAGCTCTTATCGAAGCATTTGAAACACTGGGTTTCACCCAATTGATCGATGCCCCCACCCATGTCAAAGGAAATATGCTTGATCTCATTTTTGCGCCTTATACTACTCAGCCAGTCTCACAAGTTTGACCTTTCATTATGCGCTGTACCATGGTCCGACCACAGCCTGATCAGATTCTCGATACCAGCACGCCCACTGTCCCACAAACCCCAAAGGAACCTTCAGCATCAACCCGGACTCGCTTCAGGCAGTTTAACAGAGAAGAGATTTTGGAAATGACCCAGCCTCTTCACTCCCTGCCAGCTCAGGATATAAACAACATGACCTCCTTATGGAATAAATGTCTTAATGCGGCAATAGAATCACCTCCCACCACCTAAGGACCTCGCAGGAGATCAAGGGCTCCGTGGTACTCACCTGAACTAAAGAGCTCTCTACGTCTACTAAGACAGCTCGAAAAACGCTGGCATCTCTCCAAATCAACTGAAAACCATGGCGCTTACATCACCCAGCTAGATGCTCACCGAACAGCAGTTTCCAGACGAATGAAACAATACCTTGCAGAAGTGCTACAAAGAGCTCAAAACAGTCCGCATGAGCTATTCAGTCTAGTCAAAACCTTAGCAAAGGAACCCTCCTCGGGGCAGTCAATCCAACCTGACCCACAGGAATACGCTGACTGCATCCAAGCTAAAACAATCCATCCTGCCACACTCCCTAACACCGGACCCCCAGATAACTCACCCGACGACTCCTTTACCTCCTCCCTTCCACAATCCCCTCCGACGCCCCAACATATCTTCTCCTCCATCACCCCCTCCGAAAAAGAGATCCAAGACACCATCATGAACATAAACCCTTCAACATCACCAAATGATCCATGTCCAGCTTTCTGGATAAAAACCTTACGGACCGAACTCAGTCCTTTCCTTACCAAGCTAATAGGTACCTCATTCCAAACCGGAACTTTCCCTCTCAGCCTTAAACAAACATCTATCAGACCGCTGCTGAAGAATAATAAACTGGACCCCACAAAGATGGATTCATATAGACCCATCTCCAGCATCCCACTCCTAGCCAAAATTATGGAAAAAACAGCCCAGCGTCAATTGAACCACCACATAGAGAATAACGCTCCCTTTGACCCCTGCCAACACGGATTCCGGGAGTCTCATGGTGTTGAAACCCTGTTAACAACTCTATTCAGCTCCCTAATGCTGGGCCTCGACAACATCCGACAAGGCTTTGCTCTTGTCTCTTGGACATTGCGGCCGCTTTTGATTCCGTCAACCATGAGCTATTACTACTCCGTCTTACCGAGAAGGGAATACACGGGAATGCACTGGCTTGGTGTGCCTCATATCTGAATGATCGATGGCAGCACGTACGGTCCTGCTCTTCCATCTCCACTCCATTCCCCCTAACCAAGGGTGTCCCACAGGGTTCCTCGCTCTCTGCCTTATTTTTTAATGTGTATATGCAACCCATCTAACATCTTCAGGTCCTTCAACATCAACTACCTAATCTATGCTGACGATGTCCTGATGTTTACCCCTATATCCACGGAAAACCCTGACCTGACTATCTTGTCCACATGCTTCGATGCTGTCACCGATTGGCTCCATTCACAGGAGCTAAGAATAAATCTTAAGAAGACCGAGGTGCTCTTCATCTGCAGAGACCAGACATTCACTCCGCCCTCATCTCTTAAGGTACGCGATGCTGAGCTGCCTACTAAGACATCAATACGATACCTCGGTGTAATCCTCGACCAACACCTTAACCTAAACGCTCACATAAGTAACACTGCAAAAGCGATTTACCACAAAGTTCGGATGTTACATCACATTAGGCATCTACTTGAAACTAAAGACTCCAGAACAGTATTTCAAGCACTTGTGATGCCTCACTTCGACTTCGCCAACTGCATACTTCACGGTTTACCAAAAAGCGCACTGCACCCTTTGCAGATGGCAATGAACACCGCAGCAAGAACCCTTTATGGAGCAACGAGAAGAGACCATATTACGCCTATCCTAAAAACACTACACTGGCTTCCAGTCCACTGTAGGATTACATTTAAAATATTGACCATGACATTCAAAGCCATCAACTTGTGCACATCCAGCTCCCTCTCCGACCTGATCCAGATCACCCCTCCTAACAGAATGAGAAGATCTGCTGCCACCAATACATTGCAACTCCCAAAGGTGCTTACTAAATGTTCCAAAGCCACCGGGAATCGCACATTTGCACTTTATGCCCCCTCCTGCTGGAACACACTTCCTGCGAATATTTGCGCAATAAATAACCTCTCCCAATTCAGAAGAGCCCTGAAACACCACCTGTTTCTCCAGGATTTCTCCAACTCAGATGACATCACTTAACCAACCACACACCTCTGGACCTCCCTTCTCCCTTGTCAATTCCCCTCCCTTCTGTCACAGGTTACTGTTGAGCTATCCCCTAACCCGTAACTAGCAAATGGATACACTAGTAATTTCTCACGATGTATACCTCACGAGCAAAACCTAGTAGGTGCTGCACTGATGGCTTATTAAATTGTAAATAGTTTACCTCTTTGTATATAGTTGACCTGTTCACCAAGTTGTTCTCCCTGTTTAATGTAAATTCAATGTGGTTCTTTTCTCATTGTACAATTTTGTTCCCTGTAAACCACGCTGATGGTAAATAGTGCGGTATAGAAAAACTATAAATAAATAAATAAATAAAAAAAGGTTTGGACAAGTTCCTGGAGGAAAGGTCCATAAACCATTATTAAGAAGGGACCCAGGATATCAATGCTTGACCCAGTACAAGCATTGAGGAACCTGTGTCTTTTGGGGAAACTACTAGGTACGTATGACCTAGATTGGCCACTGTTGGAAACAGGATACTGGGCTTGATGGACCTTGGTCTGACCCAGTATGGCATATCTTATGTTATGTTTCTTGTGGGCGGTATTTTGTCTTCGTCCTCCGAGAAGAGGGTGATCCCTCCTTAGGATTTCAACTTGGTTTTGGGGGCATTGACAAAGGAGCCATTTGAACCTTTAACGTCAAATCCTTCAATGAGGCGTGACCTAAAGGCTGTCTTTCTCGTTGCAGTCTGTTCAACACCACATATCTCGTAGTTACAGGCTCTCTTGTTGAGAGCCTTTTCTTACGTTTTTTCGAGATAAGGTGGTTTTGCGTCTGGTTCCATCTTTTCTGCCAAAGGTAGTTTCAGCTTTTCATGCGAGTCGGCCAGTGTCATTGCCCGTTTTGCGGGCGGTAGAGAACAATGTCTCTGACCTTGTGCTGCGCTTACTAGATGTAAAGAGGGTTCTTCGGCGTTATCTTAAAACATTGGAGCCTTTTCGCAAGCCTGATCGTTTGTACTCTTTGGAGGGCCATGTAAGGGTGAAGCGGTGGCTAAGGCCTCCATTTCAAGATGGGTCCGTGAAAAGATTTCTTCAGCTTATATTTTACAGGGTTGTCAGGTTCCTGTAGGTTTGCGGGCGCATTCTACCAGGGCTCAAGCTTCTTCTTGGGCGGAGTATACTTTGGTTCCTCCACTTGAGATTTGCAGGGCAGCTACGTGGTGGTCTTTGCATACTTTTAGTAAGCATTATCGTCTGGACATTCAGGCGGCAGGAGATGCCTGCTTTGGATTGGCGGTTTTGCGTGCCGGTTTGTCAGGTCCCTCCTATTAAGTTACTGCTCTGTTACATCCCACAGGTGCGGGACTGGACTGGAGGGACGATAAGGAAAGAGAAATTAGACTTACCTCCTAATTGTTGTTTCTTGAGGAACTCCAGTCCAGTCCCGGATCTCACCCGGGTAGACAATTCACAGCCTGTTCAATTGCAATTATGTACAGTCGAAGCTGGTGATAATTGCAAGCTTAGTGCGGCTCAAGTTAATTTTAGCCGGCCATTTCTTCCTTTTCTGCTGGTGGTGCGTGGTTGCAGGGCCTCTTTATCTTTATTGTTCTTCTGGTGTTTTCAAATCTTTTCTGGCAATGGAGGGAACAGTCTCCTCTGTTAGATGGAGGGAACAGTTGGATTAGATATTTGGTTAAAGTATTTAGTTAACAATTGTGCTACTTATTTATTGCTCCTTTAGTTCTGCTTTGTCAATAGGTCACTGGGAGCTGGTGGGAGGTGCCATATGTGAGGTGACTTCAAGATTCTGGCATGCCCAGTCTCCAAGCTGCACTACCCAGAGGTGCAGGACTGGACTGGAATTCCTTAAGGAACAACAATTAGCAGGTAAGTCTGATTTCTCTTTTGGCCCACCTAAATGGAAATTTACTTTTAAGCTGTACTTGTACATATGTTGGAAATATTTAGTATCTCTGATTTCGTGGCATTCATTTTGAAACCTGATATCTCCCCATATTCCAGCAGCTCCCCCATACAAGGCTCTTAGAGACACTGTTGGGTTGGTAAGCATAAATAGCAGGTCATCCGCTAACAGGGAAACCTTGTTCCCTAAGTGATTCCATTTTATTCCTCATACCTCCTGGCATTCCCTCACTCTTGGCATTCCCTTGGCTCCATAGAAAGCACAAAAAGGAGCGCTGAGAGGGGACACTCCTGGCGAGTCCCCCTGAATAATTTGAAAGCCCCTGTATATTCCCCATTAATATGAATTTTAGCCAGGGGTTGATCATACATAGCTTTAATCCAATTCAGGTAATTTCACCCTACCCTCACCCCCTCCAGCACCTGAAACAGAAAGGGCCAGGAGACGCGATCAAACGCTATCTCCAGGAACAAGCAGGAATGAGTCCTCACATATGGGTATGTCGGAACCGACGGAGCCTGCGCGGGAAAGCTCCCCAGCTTCCCAGAAAGGAAAGCTTTTGGGGCCTCCCACAGTGCATGCGCGCTGCCTTCCCGCCTTCCTGACCAACTCTTCTCAGTTCTTCTTTTTCCGCGGAGCCAGCAGGTCGTGTTCCTGTCACCGCTGAAGAAATTGTTATTTTAATTTGTTTCTTTGACCGCGTGTCTGCCTTCCCCGATTCCGGACCGGTACCACCGGTCTGTTTTCCTTTATTTCTTAAAAAAAAAAAAAAAAAAAAATTAATTACTTTTCCCCCACTTGGTGTGTTTGTTCTGTGAGGCCTCTAGGCCTTCTCAAATTCTCCCTCATGGAGAAACCAGCCTCTGATTTTAAAAAATGCACCAAGTGTACCGGTACTATTTCAGTCACAGATACCCATGAATGGTGTCTTAAATGTTTGGGGCCTGACCATTCCATTCCGGATTGTCCATCCTGCTCTCTGATGTCCAAACGTGGCTTACAGAACCGAGCAGCCAAGTTTCATATGCTGTTTTCTACGGATACTCCAGCATCAACATCCTTCAGGTCTTCCTCTCCTGATGGATCTCAGGTAACCAAACATTCTTCAGGCAGGTCCTCAAAGGGCAAATCTCCCTCTAAGCAGCGAGAGGCCCTTGGGTTTGACCCTGAGGACCCTGCCCCAGCCAAACAACCCCGGCGGGAAGCTCCGGCTTCCAAAGCTCCTCCTATGGGGTTACAGGTTGACATTGATGGCACGGCCTCGACCGATCACCTGTTAGACTGCTCTGGGGTACCGGCCAACACCGGTACCGACATCCAGTCAGTTGTGGCGTCTATGGGTACTACTGTACAATCCATGCAGCAGGCCATACTGGCTTTCATTAACGCTGCAACGCCCTCGGTACCGCAACAATCGGTTCTGACTCCGGTTCCGGTACCACAACCGATACCGGTACCCAGAGCATCTACTTCCAGTAGCATGCCGGTTCCGGTCTCCGGTTCCGGAGGTTTTCTCAATACCGATCCGGTTCCCGGTACGCCCGATGTCGATACCGGTCGGTACGCGTATCGATCTCTGGAAGCTAATAGGCGGTACTTTGAGTCTTCTGAGTATTCTGATACCTCAGATGATTCTACTGATGTCTCTTTTACTCTTCCTGAGGAGCCCTCTTCTCCAAAAAGGAGAATGTCTCCTCCAGAGGATTTGTCCTTTCAAGACTTCATTATTGAAGTAGCTAAAGGACTCTCCATTTCTGTAACCTCTGAAAAGGAACCTAGAGCAAAAAAATTAGATATTTTAGGATACTCTAAGGTTCCCAAAGAGGCAGCCACCTTACCCATACATGAAATTCTTCAAGAACATATGATGGACTTGTGGGAGGCTCCTCTCACCCTATCTCCACATTCTCGATGTTTGGACACCATGTATCGGGTTCCTCCTCCTGGTTTTCAAAAAACTCAGCTCCCTCACCACTCTATTGTGGTGAAGTCTGCTATGAAAAAGATAGAGTACCAAAAGGCACTCTTCTACCCCTCCAGGAAGAGAATGTAGGACTCTGGATGCTTTTGGTAGAAAAATCTTCCAAGCTAGAATGCTTATTGCCAGAATCAATTCATACAGCCTCTATATGGGCATGTTTTTGAAAGAGATTGCACTGAAGATACGTCATTTTCTCCCCTTTATCCCAGAGGATAGAAAGGAGGAGTTCCTTCTTTTGCTAAAGCATACTCAAGATGTTTCAAAGTTCTCCAACAGAGCAGCCTTTGACTCCTTTGAGGGAGCTAGCAGAGCCTCCGGCATTGCCATAGCTGCTCGCAGACTTGCTTGGCTCCAGGCCTCTGATTTGGAACCCTGGGTACAAGATGGCTTGGGCAATCTGCCCTGTACAGGTGAAAATCTGTTTGGCAAGGAGTGGCAAATGGATGCAGAGAATGCTGCTTTAGATAGACTTTCTAAGTCTACCTCTACCCCTGCCAAGAAAAAACCTTTTAAGAAGCCTTTCTATAAAAAGACCAGATTTTCCACAAATACTGGCCAGCAATCTTCCCAAGTTCGCTTTGCTCCTAAGCATCAGCAATCTAAACAGGCCAGAACGAAGTCTACAGGGGCTGCTACAGTCCAGCAGTCCCAACCTCCTCAGAGTTTTTGACTTGATTCTAGAGAACTTAACCTTTCTGGCTCTGCAACAACCAGAGCCTCTCACCATTCCAGGAAGGTTAACTCATTTTGCTCCCAGATGGGAACAAATCACATCAGAACAGTGGACCCTCTCTATCATCAGAGAGGGCTACAAACTACATTTCTCCAGCCTTCCTCCCCATACCATGGTGAGACAATTCAATTCTCCCCCATCTCTCCTGTACCTGTTGGGTCAGGAGGTGATCACCCTTCTTGCCCAAAGGGCAATAGAAGAGGTTCCTCTTCTTCAACAGGGGTCAGGGTTTTACTCCCCTTATTTTCTCATCCCCAAGAAAACAGGAGGGCACAGACCCATTCTAGATCTGAGAGAATTGAACAAATTTCTATACAAGGAGAAATTCAAGATGCTCTCTTTAGGTACTCTCCTTCCATACCTACAGAGTCAGGATTGGCTTTGTTCTCTAGATCTAAAGGATGCGTACACACATATACTCATCCATCCATCCCACAGAAAATTTCTACGATTTCTGTTCCAGGGAAAACATTTCCAATACAGAGTACTCCCCTTCGGTCTAGCCTCTGCTCCAAGAGTGTTCACCAAATGCATGTCAATAGTGGCTGCATTTCTACGCACTCTGGGAATATTTGTCTTCCCATACCTGGACGACTGGCTCATCTGAGCTCCATCTCAGTCCGAGGCTCAGACTTCCCTGGACGACACCAGACGCATACTGCAGTATCTGGGACTCGTCATCAATCTGCCAAAGTCTCAACTCACCTCTACTCAGTCCCTAGAATTCATAGGGGCCTGGCTAGATACCACCACTACAAGGGCCTATCTTCCTCAGGCCCGTTGCCACCGTCTAGTGCACTTGGCCTCTCAAATTCAATCCAGAAGCCACTTGCCTGCCAGGGAGATGCTACAACTGCTAGGCCACATGGCATCCACAGTTCATGTGGTGCCTTATGCTCGCCTACATATGAGAGCATCTCAATGGACTTTGTCCACCCAGTGGACCCAAGCATCAGGAGCTCTCTCAGACCAAATAGCAACCTCAAAACGTCTTTTTTGGTCTCTCCAATGGTGGATATCCACTCAAAATCTGTTGTTGAGGGCCCCCTTCCAACCTTTGTTACCCCAAGCAACTCTCACTACAGATGCCTCCCAAACAGGTTGGGGAGCTCATCTCGAAGACCTCTCCACTCAGGGCACTTGGTTTCCACAGGAGACCACCCTTCATATCAACCTTTTGGAGCTGCGAGCAATTTTCCTTGCTTTCAAGGTCTTTCATACCCTCCTCATCAACATGACAGTCCTTGTTCATACCGACAATCAAGTAGCCATGTTCTACATAAACAAACAAGGAGGGACTGGCTCTCTGTCGCTTTGCAACGAAGCTCTAAAATTGTGGGCCTTCGCCAGAGAGCATCAAATCCATCTCCTGGCAGTATACCTCCCAGGAATCCAAAACTCTTGGGCAGACAGACTCAGTCGAGTTCTGCTTCCACACAAATGGTCCCTGCACATGGATCAGGTACTCAGAATCTTTCAGAAATGGGGAACCCCGGACATAGACCTGTTTGCAAGTCCGTGCAATGCCAAACTTCCCCGGTTCTGTTCCAGAATTCCGTGTCAGGGAGCTCAGGCCAAGGATGCCTTCCTCCTTCATTGGGGTCAGGCCTTCCTGTATGCCTTTCCACCCATTCCCTTGATTCCCAAGACTCTATTCAAACTTCAGAGGGATCAAGGATCTATGATCCTCATAGCTCCACGCTGGCCACGCCAAGTGTGGTACCCTCTACTTCTGCATCTCTCCCAGGCACCCTCCCTGGATCTGGGAGCTGCTCCAGACCTTCTGTCTCAAGAGGAGGGGACTTTGTGGCACCCAAACCCCAAGTCCCTTCACCTCAGAGCTTGGTTGCTGAAGGCCTAGACCTTCAAGCACTGTTCCCTCTAAGCTGTGCGCGTGTGCGCGCGCACACACCTCGCCGAGTGAGCGCACATACTTTACAACAGAGCGCACAAAAATTACGGTTCTGATTCTGATAGAAAACAACACAGACGTTCTTAAAATTGAAAAGTTGTTGTGTTTCACAAGTTCTACAATATTTTCTAGTGCAATCAATGTGGTGTACATACTATATTCTGACGTGTAGTCAAATTTTAAAGTATATAACTCCGAGTGTCATTATGTGGCGCACAAAAATTTAACCTTCCTTCAAAAGCTGCACAGCTGATATTTTATGAGCACACAGCATACAGAAAATTAGAGGGAACATTGCCTTCAAGACTTCAATCTTTCTCAACAGGTGAAGGATATCCTTCATGCCTCTAGGAAACCTTCCACCAGGCGTTCTTATGCTTTTAAATGGAAAAGATTTTCCATTTGGTGTGCTGAAAAGGGTCTTAACCCTCTAGCACTACCTTTGAATTCTTTACTCGAATATCTCCTGCATCTTTCCAATGCAGGACTTAAAACAAATTCTGTAAGGGTCCATTTGAGTGCTATTGCAGCATCTCTTCAACCTATCAATGGACAACCTGTTTCCTCTCATCCTCTTATTGCAAGATTTATGAGAGGTCTAACTTTAACTAAACCTCCCATTCGGCCTCCTCCGGTGGCATGGGACTTAAACGTGGTTCTTGGTCAGCTTATGAAGCCACCCTTTGAACCCTTAGCCACTACCTCCTTGAAATTTCTTTCCTGGAAAGTCATTTTCCTTATTGTTATCACTTCTGCTCGCCGCATCAGTGAACTGCAGGCTTTAGTGGCTAATCCACCTTATACAAGGTTCCATCATGATAAGGTAGTCCTTAGGACAAATCCTCACTTTATGCCTAAAGTGGTCTCACCTTTTCATCTTAATCAAGAGGTATATCTACCTGTCTTTTTTCCAGCTCCTCATGCATCCAGTGCAGAGAGGAACCTACATATGTTAGATTGTAAAAGAGCTCTTGCCTTTTACATCCACAGGACACAGCAACATCGAAAGTCTTCTCAACTTTTTGTTGCTTTTGATCCTTCTCATTTTAGGACTTCCAGTCTCAAAAAGAACACTGTCCAATTGGATTGCTCAGTGTATTTCTTTTGCTTACCAGAGTAAGAACCTTTCTCTGGAAGGCCATGTCACAGCTCACAATGTGAGAGCCATGGCCACATCTATGGCTCATCTTCATTCTGTATCCATCGATCAGATCTGTCGAGCAGCCACCTGGGCCTCGGTTCATACCTTCACAGCCCATTACTGTTTGGACAAGGACTCCCGCCGGGATGCCTTGTTTGGTCAGGCTGTCCTCAGACACCTGTTCCATTTTAAACAACTCCTGCCCACCTTCCCTGAATGGATGCCTGAGATCCATAGGAAGATGAGGAACCCTTGGAGGGGGATCTCCCCGGCATCTTAGCTAGGGAGTCCCCATATGTGAGGACTCATTCCTGCTTGTTCCTGGAGATAGCACAGTTACTTACCTGTAACAGGTGATCTCTGGGAACAGCAGGAATTAGTCCTCACAACCCACCCACCTCCCCTGGGAGTTGTATCTCTCTCTCTCTTTCCTTTTCTCTCTCTATTGTCTCGGCTTTAAACTCGAACTGAGGAGAGTTGGTCAGGAAGGTGGGAAGGCAGCGCGCATGCGCTGTGGGAGGCCCCAAAAGCTTTCCTTTCTGGGAAGCTGGGGAGCTTTCCTGCGCAGGCTCCGTCGGTTCCGACGTACCCATATGTGAGGACTAATTCCTGCTCTTCCCAGAGATCACCTGTTACAGGTAAGTAACTGTGCTTTTTCAGCATCTATCACCAAGAATAACACCTGCTCATCTCCCTCCTCCCCCTCCACATCGCATTCATTACTTTCCTTATATTGTCTGCCGTTTGACGCCCGGGTACAAACCCGGATTGATTTTCATTAACTAATTTGGGCATATACGGTAATAGCCTATTGGCCAGGACCTTAATAAATATTTTGAAATCCATGCCCAGTAGTGATATGTATCTATATGATCCACATAAATTGGGGTCCTTACCCTCTTTTGGTAAAATAGTGACTCCCGCTGTCCGCATCGATTCCAGGAGTTTTGTTCCCTCTTTAAATGAATTAGAAAAAGCGTGTCAGTGGCTCAGCCAGTACAGAGCTAAGCACTTTATAAAATTTATTTGTGAACCCGTCCATCCCAGGTGCTTTATGCGCCTGTAGGGATTTCATAACTTCCGCTACCTCTTGTATTGTTATAGGGTTAGATATTTCCTCTGATTCTTCTGTAGTCAACCTTGGCAGATGCACCTGTTGTAGGAACTTTGTTATCCTTCCTATTGGGGCAGTATGCTCTGGAGTGTACAAATTTGTGTAAAATTCCACAAACTTCGCCTGAATTTCCTCCTCTTTCCGTACTTCCCGTCCCTGCGCATCTCGTATATTAATTATATTATTCCTGGTTTGATGCTGTTTAAGTTTGTGGGCTAATAAACAGCTCGGTCTATTACCCAGTTCAAAGAACTGCTTTAATCTATCTTGGGCAAATTTAATTTCTGCCAGCTCCAGTTCTCCTACCTAACTCATGTCTCATAGCAGACAATTCTTGCACTGCTCTTGAAATCTAGTCTCCCCTGATAACGCCCTTTCCCTTATCTTGTTGCACAGCACTTCTTTTTTTTTTTTTTTTCTTCCTCCTTAACCTTCTTAATATGAATTCCTATCACTATTAAATTCCCCTGAACCAACTGCTTTGTTTTAAAATAGAAACTTTATGGGAATGACAATCTACATCATTTATCTCTAGGTAAGTTGTGATCATATTCAGCACTTGATGGACAATTTCAGAACTATCCAATAGGGACTCATTAAGTGTCCACCCCCTTCTTTTTCCCCTTTCATGCCCTATCCAGAAGTCTATCCACACTGGAGTGTGGGCAGACCATGTCCTTTCCCCAATTTCACAAGATTCTACCTTCTGTATCATGGTCTTATCAATCCAAATCATATCCAATCTAGAGAAGGATTTATGTACAGAGGAGTAGAATGTGTGGTGAGGAAACCACTGCTGAACCTAGAAATACACAGGAAAATGAGTCCTGTCACTTTAAGGCAGAATGTATCAAGGGTTTCCCTAGTAACCAAGAGTCTGTGACTCAGAGAATAGTCATCCCTAAGCCCCGCCCACAGCAGCACGTCAGGGAGAAGCTTGACCCTAGTCACATGTGCTGGGAGCAAGGTGTGGCTCAGGAGGAAGGAAAGTTTAAAAAGCTGATTTGCAGTAACACAGATAGAAGAAGAATAAGAAGTGGTAAGAAGGTGCCACTCTTGAGACGGAGAAGCAGCAAGGAAAGAGAAGGACAAGGAGAAAGACAAGGAGCATGGAGAGCAAGTGAGAGAGTGCTTGCAGAGCATGAAAGGCAGAGTGTAAGAAACACTGGAAGCCGAAGAGAGAAGCTTGATGAGAGATTGCCAAGCACAGCTGAGGAAGCAAGGAACGAGAGGCTGGTGCAAGCAAACGAAGGTGCTGCAGCTGAGAGACAGCATGGCTGGCTTGCAGAGCAGAGAGAGTTTCTAAATACCTCGGAATCAAGGCAAGTGTGTCCTTCTCAATTCCTAGACAGGAAATGCCCACGAGAATTAGCTATAGAAGGGAAAGCTAATTCTAGTTATAGACAAAGTACCAGGATAAAGGGAGAAAGTTTATCCAAGCACCAAGTAGCTCACTTAACAGAAGAGCTACTGCAAAAGCAGGCTCTACTCAAGAAGTTAAATGAACTAATAGAGAAAGAAAATAGCCAGCTCTCTGTTCAGATACCTTTTGATGTAAGTGAGAGAGATAGTGTAGAGGAAATGGACATAACAAGTGTGGAGAACAGTACCATGGATTTACAATGTGCTATATGTCAGGTCTCTGATGTGGAAGAGTCCTAGAGAGCAATTGTATGTGTGCCGTGCTTAGGAAGCAGCCTAATTCTGAAGACGTCACAACTGAAAGAAACAGCTGAGTTCAACTGATAAGGTTGAGAGCTGGATGTAAATGTTCAAGGGACATTTAAAAGTTTATTCTCACCTTGCTTCTTCCCTCATCAAGAAACATATAGCTGCGCCTAGTTGTTCTGTACATAGTTGCTTTTTGTACATAGTTATTATGTTCCTCTGTTTATGAAACCTGTTGAATGTAAACCTGTTTAATGTATACCTAGCTGTTCATTGTAAGCACTGATCAATATTTGGTAAGTGTAGTTTCTGTTCATTGTAAACCGCGCTGATGTCGAATAGTGCGGTATAAAAGAAACTGTAAATAAATAAATAAAATATTTTGCTGCCAGAAGTTTGTTCCTGCAAAGGAGAAAACATTTAAAAGTTTAAAAGTTTTGGAAAGTGACAATTTTTGAGTTACAAGCAAGATTGTGCCTGTTTCTTTGAAGTTTGGAATAGAAAGCAAAGTTGTTCCTGGTTTCTTTTTGAAGCTGTACTGTGGATTAAAAACCTCCTTTATATAATTTACCCCTCGCGTCCTGTGTATGAAGGAACCCCTGAATACATTGAATAAATTTCTCTGTCTTACACCTGAACCCTTGAGTCACAACTCCTTGCTTTAATATAGGACTACAATTCCCAGCAGCCCTCCTGGCAGCCATTTTGAGGGAATCTTATTTTAAAGCCAAAAGGCGACCTCACCTGCTACCAGTTACCTGCCTGGCCAGGCGGGGGCGACAAACGTATAATCTTTAATCTGCCCCTTCAGTTCCTGCCCTGTGTCCACCACTCCCAAATTTTTCCCCATAAATTTGTTTCCTCCTACTTTTAGCACTACCTATCATATCCCCCTTAGAGGTGTCCAATGCTGGATTGACTGACAAATTGAAATCTCCACCTACAATCAATTGGCCCTCAGTGAACTGAGAGAGAAGAGGAGTCAGTGTTTCATAGAAGGCACTTTGTGCCGTATTAGGCCCATATACATTTACCAAAGTAAAAATTTTGCTCTTGGATCTTAATTTTCACAAAAAGGCATCTTACCCCCTCTGTCCTGTTGCACTGTAATCACCTTATGGGGGAGTTGTGTGTTTGTTAAAAGTCCCACGCCCCCTTTTTTTGCTCTAACAGATTACATGCATACTATTGGCCCTGAAATTTCTTATGTGCTACCCTCCATTCATCACACTTCCTCAAATGTGTTTCTTGTATAAATATAATGTCCCCCTTAAGTCTATTTCTTTATACATTCTCTGCCGCTTTATAGGGGAATTTCATGGTCAGCACTTGTATTTTAGCCATTCATCACTCGTTATCTACACACTCTATTACCGTTAGGCCGAGATCCATTATCTTCCCTTTCCCCTTATACTGCCCTCCCTCCCTATTCCCCCCCCATCCCTTCTCCCTCCAGTCTTCCTTTCTCTCTTCCATAGAGGCATGACTAATCAACCATCTCCAGCAGCACAAAAACAACCAGATCAAGTTTACACATATAGCTCTATCCCCTTCTCATCTCCTCCTTAACTATACCTAACACTCCCTTCTCTCCATACACATATTTATTTTATTTATTTACATTCTCTTATATACCGTGCTATTCTGCATCAGTGCAGTTTACATTGAACAAACTGAAATTACATTGAACAGGGAATTATAACTTGGAGATAACTATTTTACAGGGAACATGGGCTATGGAGGGTTAAGTGGCTTGCCCAAAACCACAAGGAGCACCTGTGGGACTAGAAACCCCAGTCCTTCCGGCCCAAGGTTGCCGTCCTCTAGTGGGATTTGAACCCCTGACCTTCCGGCCTGAAGTACCTTGCCCCAACCACTAGGCCACTCCTCCACTCCATACTCCATGGCCATTCCAAACCCTTGACTTATTTGTCCTTTTTTTATTGTCCAGTGGCCCATTCATCCTCCGTCGTCTTGTTGCGGCGTGCTCTTCTTCCTCTGCCGGCATAGCCAGCGATTGCCCTGAGGTGCTCGCTTCCAGCCACCTTCCCCACTTTGTATTCTCAAAGTTTTTGCGTTTGGAGCTTGCCTGGCTTCTGGGACATCAGCCCAGTCCGCCTCCATTGCTCTAGTGGCATCCTCTGTGTTTTTTGTATATGTAGTCACTCCCGCGATGGGAAACAGCCATTTATATTTTATCTGTCCATCCCTTAGCCGCTTGGTAATTGGCGAAAACTCCCTTCTCTTTTGCATAGTTATAGAGGATAGGTCCGCATAATTCTCTATGGAATAATTCTTCCATTAAAGCTTATTTACTTTCCAGGCAGCTTCCATCACTGCAGTTTTGGTAGAATATTCATGAAAACGGGCTACAATGTCTCTTCTCCAGGAACAAGCAGGAAGTCAGTCCTCACATATGGGTGATGTCGATGTCGATGGAGCCCCCATGCGGAGCAAATCCCCAGCTTTCGAACAAACCTTTGGGACTGCTTCACGCATGCGCGGTCCCCTTCCCGCCCAAGGGTACTATCTTGCTCAGTCTCCTTTTTTCCGCAGAGCCCAACGGATGTCGTCCTAGTTTCCTCGTGGAAAAAGTTGATAAAAGTTAGAAAATTCTATTTTCTGCTAACCGGTTTGATGCCGGTTCCCCTTCCTGCCTATGGCTCGGTACACCAGTATCGAGTCCGGTCTATTTTTTTTTTTTCGTTTTTCTCCTTAGTGACTAGCGTTTGCGCTCTTTTCGTTTAGCTGGCAGCCCGGTCCTTTGACCTTGCAGGGGCCCTTTTTCCCCCGATGGCTGCCAGCAGGTTTAAAAAGTGTGATTGGTGCATGAAGCTAATGTCTCACCGACACACATGACTGCTGCCTCCGATGCCTCGAGCCCGACCATGACCCCATGGTCTGTGGCCCGTGCAAGAAGATGTATTCCAAATCATTGAGGAGTAGGCAGCAGCAACATGACAGCATTTTTCCCGAGTCCACAACCGCCCGAGCCCAGACCTCGTCGGAGGCCTTGACCTCCCGGGAGCTGTCTGATCCTGAGCTGCGTCGGGTGTCCTCTAAAAGGGGGTCTCCCTGGCAGGAACACAGGAGGAAGAAAAAAATCTGTGAGGGCGGTGTCTGAGAGCGCCGAACGGCCTGGTCTCTCGCGGGCTCTGTCGCATAGCCCGGCTCACTGCCCTGGATCCTCGGAGTCAGAGAGGCCTGCCAAACTCCCTCGAAAGGACCCGGAGACGCCGAGGAAGGGTAAACACTGTCCTTGTTGTTGACTCTCCCCCAGGAGAGCCTGCATTGGACCCGACGGTGTCGAGACCCGAGCCGGGGGCTGCAGAGCCTCCTGAGCTTGGTGGCCTTGGAGCACAGCATGTCTGCCTTCATGGACCAGCAGCGGGTGCTGATGGCTGGTCTCACACGTCAGTCCGCCACGACCACCGGGACTTCAACGTCCAAGTCAACTCCGGAGGCTGAGCCTATCCTTGAGACAATAAGGTCTCGAGTTGATCCTCGGCTGAGGTCCCCCTCGACCTCCCGTTCGGGACAGAGGTCATCAATGCCGATAACCTTTGGTATCGGGGCAGTCAAGACCGAAGCCCTCGAGGCCGAAGCCTATCGACTCTTCCTCGGAGTCCGGTTGGGAGACGGAGGACGAGGAGTCCCCGGGCACCCATCGTACCAAGTAGTCCCCGGGCACCCATCGTACCAAGTAGTCCGATGAGACTTCCCGGGATCTGAACCTCGGAGACAGTCACCCGGTTCTTGGACTTCGTCCGGGACATGGCAAAGGCTTTGTCATTCCCAGCGGATGCCGAGGAGGAACATCGAGCCAAGGAGCACGAGGTCCTCCAGTATGACTTTCCTCCAAAGAAAGCCCTTACTGTACTGGTGCCCCCCATTCTGTAACGGCTGATGCTCCGAATGTGGGAGAGACTGGCCTCGATGCTGGTCCTCAGCAGGCGAATCAATTCCATCTATCGAGTTCGCAAGAGCCCTGGTTTCCAAAAGGCACCGCTGCTGCACAACTCCTGTGGAATCGGCCATGCGCTGGCTCAAGAGCCAGAAGATGCACTCCTCATGCCTCCTGGCCGGGAGGGTTGCAACATGGATGCAGAAAGTGCTACCAGGGTTCAATGCTGTCATGCCAAATCCGGACGTACCAGCTGTACATGGGCGGCATGTACCTGCGAGACCTGGCAAAGGAGATTGCCGGGTTCTCTGCTGGCCTCTGAGGGACATTAGCTGCGCTTCCAGGTTTTGTCCACTGGGATCCGAGAGTGCTCGAAGTTTGACTCGAGCAGCCTATGACGGCTTCGAGGCTTCGGCCCAGGTAGCGGGGGCCGGCATCTGGGCACGATGCCAGGCATGGCTACAGTCGTCAGACCTGGAGCAATGGGTTCAGGACAGGTTGGTCAATGTCCCTTGCTGAGGTGAAAACCTTTTTGGCAAGCCCATGACTGAGAAGGCTGCCGAGATCGAGTCTGAGTACCTGACCCGGACAAGACTCGAGAAGAAGACTTCTGCCCCTTCTAAGAAGGGCTCAGGTAAGAAGCCCTTTTTCCAGAGGAAAGGATCAGCTTACCGAAACTACCCCACGTATCAGGCTTCCCCAGCTTCCCAGCAGGGGCAGCAGGCCAAGGGATAGGGGCAGGGCCTGCGTAAGCAAAAGGTCCCCAAGCCCCAGGTACCGGCTCCGGCCCAGCCTGGAGGGGGCTTTTGACTCCCAGTGCATAGTCTTTCTCCCGAAGGACGCAGGGCCCTGCATGGGAGGAAGGCTGACCCTGTATGCCCACAGGTGGCCAGCTATTACAACAGACACCTGGGTTCTCCAGATAGTCCAAATGGGCTATCGGTTACATCTCAGACAGGTGCCTCCCTCTTAATTTTCAGGGGAGCCTCTCAGACCCCCTCTTCACAGGGGCTTCCTCTTGCAGGAGTTAACAGGTCGTCTCAAGGATCAGACAGTAGAGTCAGTGCCTCACCACCTACAGGGCACAGGCTTCTACTCCAGGTACTTTCTGATACCAAAGAGAACTGGAGGCCTAAGACCTATCCTCGACTTGTGAAGCCTAAAAAAGTTCCTGGTGATGGAAAAGTTCAAGATGCTTTCCCTTGAAATATTGCTGCCTTACCTCCACCAGGGAGACTGGCTATGCTCCTTAGATCTCAAAGATGCGTATAAACACATCTTGATTCATCCAGACCACAGACAATATCTAAGATTTGTAGTGGGAGGAAACCATTTTCAGTACAAAGTGCTGCCTATTGGCCTAGCCTCGGCACCCAGGGTATTCACAAAGTGCCTTGCGGTGGTGGCGGCCTTTCTAAGGACTCGAGGGGTATTTGTCTTCCCCTACTTAGACGACTGGCTCATCATAGCACAGTCTGCTCTAGAAGCCCAACAGGCCACGTCTCGCACTATCCAGTTGCTTCAGCACGTGGCTTTGTGATCAACTACACAAAGTCCACTCTGGATCCCTCTCAGGGCCTGGAGTTCATAGGGGCAAGGTTAGACACCCTTCAGGCAAGGGTTTATCTACCAGAAGAAAGGGCTCAAAGACTGGTAGCCCTAGTGCAGCAAGTGAGTCGCAGATCCCGCATCTCAGCAAGACACTTTGTGCCTCCTTGGTCATATGGCCTCCACAGTTCATGTGACACCCAATGCCTGACTTATTTATTTATTTACATTCTCTTATATACTGCGCTATTCTGCATCAGTGCAGTTTACATTGAACAAACTGAAATTATATTGAACAGGGCATTATAACTTGGAGAACTATTTTACAGGAAACATGGGCTATGGAGGGTTAAGTGGCTTGCCCAAGACCACAAGGAGCACCTGTGGGACTAGAAACCCCAATCCTTCTGGCCCAAGGTTGCTGTCCTCTAGTGGGATTTGAACCCCCGACCTTCCGGCCTGAAGTACCTTGCCCCAACCACTAGGCCACTCCTCCACTCCTTCACATGAGAACAGCTCAGTGGTGCCTCGGGGACTAGTGGACACAAGCCACAGGCAGACTCGGACAACATCAAGATGTCCCATTGCCTATTACAGTCTTTGAAATGGTGGCTTCAACCTCACAACCTTCTGGAGAGAGTGCCTTTTCAGCCTCCCACGCACTCAAGTGTGCTGACTACAGATGCATCCCTGCTGGGATGGGGTACTCATTTCCAGCAGGTCTGCACTCAAGGTTTGTGGTCTTCATGGGAGAGCACACAACAAATCCAATCTCCTAGAGCTTCGAGCGATCCACCTAGCTCTTCGGACCTTCTGCCAAACCCTGGCTCATCAATCTGTCTTGATTCAGACGGACAACCAAGTAGCAAAGTTCTTTGTGAACAAACGGGGGGGCACAGGCTCTCGCATCCTGTGTCAGGAAACCCTGGACCTATGCTCCTTCGCAGTCAGCCAGGGTATGTTCCTCAAGGCGGTTTACTTACCAAGTCAGGAGAACTTCCTAGCAGACAAGCTAAACAGAATTCTCTAGCCTCATGAGTGGCAACTGGATCCAAACGTAGCCGAGCAACTCTTCCATTGTTGGGGGTGGCCATCCATAGATTTGTTTGCGAGCCCTCAAAATCACTAGTTGCCCAGTTTCTGTTCCAGACAGCTGCACCCACACAGGGTAGTTGCAGATGCTTTCCTAATATGGTCTGGGGGCCTCCTCTATGCGTTTCCTCCCGCGCCACTGGTAGCTCGGACCTTATTCAAGATCCTTCAGGACAAGGCCTCGGTCATCCTGGTGGCCGCCAGGTGGCCGAGACAGCCTTGGTTTCCACTCCTCCTGCAGCTGGCGGAGGAGACCCCAATTCCTCTGGGATTTCTGCCCAATCTCCTGTCGCAGGACAGGGGCTCACTTCTGCATCCCAACCTCAGGTCCCTCAACCTGATGGCATGGCTGCTGAAAGGGCAGTGCTTGCACCACTTCTCCTCCCAAAAAAGATAGAGGAGGTATTGCTAGCCTCTAGAAGGCAATTGACTGGGAAAACCTAAGCATTTAAGTGACGTAGGTTTGTGGTATGGTATACTCAGCAGAGTGAGAACCCTTTCTCCTGCCAGGTGTCTGTGGTGCTGCTTCACCTTTCAGAGTTAGGCCTCAAGTCAAACTTGGTCCGAGTTCACCTTAGTGCTTTATCAGCACACCACTCTCCCATGGAAGGGCAACCTTTCTCTGTACATCCCTTGGTGTTCAGGTTTCTGAGATGTCTGCTTCTGCTGAAACCTCCGGTTCGCCTCCCGGTGACCGAATGAGATCTGAATGTGGTCTTGCAGCAGCTTACTCGCCCACCCTTTGAGCCGATGGCTACCTGCCATCTCCACTTCCTTTCTTGGAAGATGCTTTTCTTGGTGGCACTCACATCTTCTAGATGAGTGAGTGAGCTACAAGCTCTGGTGTCAGATTGACCGTTCACATGGTTCTATCAGAACAGGGTGGTACTTCGCACACACCCCAAGTTCCTGCTGAAAGAGGTCTCCTCTTTCCACCTCAACCAGGAGGTGGTGCTTCCAACTTTCTTTCCCAGGCCCCATGCCATTCGGGCAGAAGCTGTTCTGCATACCCTAGACTGTAAGAGGGTGTTGGCCTTCTACTTGGAGCGTATGCGGGGACATCGAAGAGCTTCTCAGCTCTTCGTCTCTTATGACCCCAGTAAGCTGTGGATGCCTCTCTCCAAGCATACGTTGTCCACCTGGGTGGCGGATTGCATCTCCTGGGCATACAGGGCGGCCGATCTCCCGTTGCAGGGTCGATTCAAGGCCCACTGGGTCAGGGCTAAGGCCGCATTGGTGGCTCACTTCCACTCTGTTCCGCTAGCAGACATCTGCCAGGCTGCAACCTGGTCTTCAAGGCAGACTTTTGCAGCCCATTACTGCCTGTATAGGGAGTCCCAACAGGACAGTGCTTTCGGCCTGGCTGTACTCCGTAATCTGTTCAAGGTTTAGGCAACTCCTACCCTCCGACCCTTTGGTGTCAGGCTACCAGAGTGTTACATTCTCAGTTGAACTCCTATCATGGCTGCTGCGGCTCTTCTAGAGGGAGCCTATTTTCAGTTATGGGTTCTCGGTAACATATTGCTAGGGAATCCCATATGTGAGGACTGACTTCCTGCTTGTTCCTGGAGAAAGCCTAGTTACTCACCTGTAACAGGTGTTCTCCAGGGACAGCAGGAATCAGTCCTCATGACCCTTCCTCCTCCCCTGGAGTTGCAGTCCTTTGATTAATTTTTGTCCTTTTGCCGTCTTTTTAGCTATGTCATTTGGCTGAGCAAGATGGCACCCTGAGGCGGGACGGGGACCATGCATACGTGATGCAGTCCCAAAGGCTTTCTTCAAAAGCTGGGGATTTGCTCTGCAGGAGGGCTCCGTCGACGTCACCCATATGTGAGGACTGATTCCTGCTGTCCCTGGAGAGCACCTGTTACAGGTGAGTAACTACGCTTTATGCGACCATCCTGTTTTGGGCCCAATACTCTGAGCCCCGTCCAATTTCAAGCAATAAATTGCCACGTCCAACCCTGCTTCCTGGAGGATATTTGCACAAAGCTGTTCCACCAGTAATTTACAGTCTGAATACTCTGCACTTCAGGGATCCCTCGTATTCTTATATTGGATCGCCATGTTCTATTTTCTAAATCCTCCAGTTTTGGCCACAGATTCTCTTGAGCGCTTTCCATACAAACCATCCAAGTAAGAATGGATAGTATCTCACCCTCCTGGCCCTCGAGTTTATTCTCCACCTCCTCAAGCAGCTGCCCAACTTCCCGCACATCCATCCTCAGCTCTTCCAACCAGGTTTGCACCTCCATTTTAAAAACAGCAAGATCTTATAAGTTTTCTGTAAGTGTGCGAGTTTAACAAGTTCTATGTAAAAGTGTGAGTTATAATGTAAACCGCTTTGGTTCTAAGAGAAAGTGGTTTATAAAGAAAAGCTATAAAACACCATCTCTTCATTCTGCATTTCCAAAGCTCATCACCATCCCTCTAACATGCACAGTAAAATTGTATATACCTTATTTACTCAAGATGTAACTAAGAAATCCTATCCTCTGTATATATGTTATTTACAAATATGTACAAAGTTTCCCAAAGTTAAATTCCCAATTGACTACTCCTGTTATATGTAAACTTATCACAATTTGTTGATTGTAATGAGTATTTCTGTTTAATGTAAACCGCGCTGATGAAAAAGAGTGCGGTATAAAAGAACAATAAATAAATAAAATAATAAATAAATAAATAAATAAAAACTGTTAAATAAAATAAATAAAATATTGCCTTATAGCTCCAAACCAATCTTTCAACTCTTCTCTCAGAGCACCAGTTTCCCCCCTTGTTCTTTTTCGATGTTCTTCAGAGAGGCAGAGTCGTCTTTACTTGTAGCACTACCGGGTGCCATTTTGTTTTTCCCGGAGGATCTAGTAGTCACGGTTTTATACACAAATGTTTTAAGATCCGCGGTTCCCTTCTGCAGTGCCATATGCCGTACCTACAGTGGGTCTGCTGTGGCCACTCTGCAAGGGAACTCTCACACCGGAGTGCTTATTTTCTGGGGATTATCACAAATGCCAGCGGAGCTCAGTTATTAAGCTGCTGCCATGATCGATGATGACACTTCCTCGAACACCCATTCTTGATGTTAATCTTTAATCTTTGCAACTACTCCTTTTAGTTTTTTCTTAACTATTTTCCTCATTTTATCATAGTTTCCCTTTTGAAAGTTAAAAGGTAGTACTGTGGATTTCTTTACTGTCCTTCCTCCATTTATTAAATCAAACACGGTCATGCTATGATCACTATTGCCAAGTGGCCCCAACACCCTTGCACTAGGACATGATCCACTACGGATTAGGTCCAAAATGGCTTCCCCTCTGGTTGGTTCATGAACTAGCTGCTCCAAGAAGCAGTCATTTATTTCATCTAGAAACTTTATCTCCCTAGCATGTCCTGCCGTGACACTGACCTATTCGATACCGGGGTAATTGAAATCACCCATGATTACTGTGCTGTAACTTTTGTTAACTTCTCTGATTTCTTTGAGAATTTTATCATCCATTTGTTCATTCTGGCCAGGCAGTCGATAGTATATCCCCATTGCGATCGCCTTCCCCTTCCCCTTCTTACATGGAATTTCAATTCATAGAGAGTCTACAGTGAATTTGGCTTCCTGCAAATCCTTTGACTCAATACCCTTTCTAACATAGAGTGCAACCCCTCCACCAATTGGATCTGCTTTATCATTATGATGTAGTTTGTACCCACTGGTGCTCCTCCTTCCATCATGTCTCTGAGATACCAATCATATCTAACCTCTCATTTAGTGCTATATATTCTAACTCTCCCATCTTATTTTTTAGACTTACAGCCTCTAAGATGCTTGTATGCGAATGCTAGATTTTATTCATATTAATCTGCATATTAGTAGGCAGGGGTAATTTGAGATTTTTAAGCTCTGTCTGCTCTGTAAAGGGAGGAGTGGTCTAGTGGTTAGGACAAGGTACTTCAGGCTGGAGGGCCGGGGGTTCAAGTCCCACCTGGGGACAGCAATCTCAGGCCGGAGGGACTGGGATTTCTAGTCCTATAGGCACTCCTTGTGGTCTTGGGCAAGCCACTTAACCCTCCATTGCCCATGTTCCCTGTAAGTATTAGCGTATGTGTCTCATATCCCCTCGTGTTAAATGTATCCCCCAATTGACCGCTTTGACCCGGTGAAAAGCGGGATATAAATACAGCTAAATATTAAATATTAATATTAATTTGGATTACTTTTGTCTTTATTGGAACCTCTCTATCGATATGCCTTAACTTCAATCTTTTGCTAGTATCCTTCAAGGATACATTGTTCCAAACTATGCGCTCTTAGGGGAAAGCCGACAGTCGCTCATTATCTAGTTTTAAAAGCTGCTCTATCTCCTTTTTAAAGGTTAATGCCAGCAGCCTGGTTCCATCCCGGTTAAGGTGGAGCCCATCCCTTTGAAAAAAACTCGCCTTTTCCCAGAATATTCCCCAGTTCTGACTTATCCAAAACCCTCTCCTTGCACCATTGTCTTATCCACGCATTGAGACTCGTGAGCTCTGCCTGCCTTTCTTTTGGGTCCTGTGCATGGAACAGGAAGCATTTCGGAGAATGCTACTCTGGAATTTCTGGATTTCAGCCTCCTACCTAAAAGCCTAAATTTAGCCTGCAGAACCTCCCTACCAAACTTTCTTATGTCATTGGTACCGACATGTACCAAGACAGCAGACTCCTCCCCAGCACTATCTAAGACTTTGTCCAGGTAGCGTGTGAGGTCCGCTACCTTTGCACCTGACAGACATGTTACAATCCTCATGTCCACCAGCCACCTAGCTATCTACATGCCTAATGATTGAATCACCAATTATAACAGCTGTCCTAACCCTTCCCTCGTGGGCACATGTTCCTGGAGAAACCTCCTTGGTGCAAGAGGGTTTTACAACACCTGGAGGACAAGTCCTAGCTACAGGATCACTTCCTGCCACATTAGGGTGATGCTCTCCTGTCACATGATCTCTCTCCTCCATGGCAACAGGGATGCTGCCAAACTGGAGGTGGGACTTGTATTACATCCCTGTAGGTCTTGTCTATGTACCTTTCTATCTTCCTTATGTCCTCCAAGTCTGCTGCTCAAGCCACCAGAGATAGGACTCGGTCCCTGAGAGCAAAGAGCTCCTTGCACCTAGTGCACACATAAGACCTCTCACCAACTGGGAGACGATCATACATGTGACATTCAATACAAAAGACTGGAAAGCCCCCATCTCGCTGCTAGACTGCTGTCTACATCTCAGTTTTAAGGTTGTGCTTAAGTATTTAAATTGTTTACTTACTAAGGTTTGCTGGGGATACTTATACTAATAAAATTATATCTAATATGTCTAATGGATTTTGTTTACCTCAAGCTTAATTAATCTCAGGTCCTTAATATATGTCTGAGGATAAAGAACTGCACCTGAGAGTGAATATGGCACCTCCTTTCTTTTAAGAGATTTTAGCACCTATAAAGCTGATTATCCCAGAGGTGGGTGTGGGTCAGGGAGGGAGGGAGAGAAGACTTAATTAAAGCCTGCTGCTTCACAGTACCCTGTCCTGTGCTTCTAAGGTAATCTGTGACCAATTTCCTGGATGATTCACACAGCCCTTGCTTGGATAGAGGGAGTCTTTTAAAATGCCCCTTTGATCTGTCCCTTGGCTTTAACACCTATTTAAAACGATTTCACAGGTTTCTTGCACCCTATCTAGAAGTTCTCTTTGTAAAGGTCTCTAGAAATAAATTGCTCAAAGAATACTGGCTCTGTTTTTCCTTTTATGCAAAGTTATAGTCTGATTTGATTTAAATTAAAGCTCTTTGCTGATACTAGGCTCTGACTGAGTATTAAATTTAAACCAGAAGCTCTCAGATGGGCTTTAAATTTAACCAGAAAGATCTCTGCTGGGTTCTAAATTTACACTGAAAGCCCTCTGAAGGCAACCACCATCGTTAGCCCTGCTGCGTGGTGTAGGGCTGGTATCTGTTCAGAAACTGTCTAAACCACTAGCATGGCTTCCTTTTACATGATGGGGCCTGTTCAGAAACCAAAGCCTGAACCATGGGGCCTGCTCTGAATCAAAGACTGAATTAAATAAGATGGAATCCTATTTTGTTATAACTCGGCATTAAAACTTGCAGATCCAGCAATGCTGCCAGTTTGATACTTCACAGTGAAAGTATTTTTTCCAGCTGACTACATGCAGAAGAACATGTCTGACACCTTCACTGTGTCTGGCTTTGGCAACAATGTATGAACCTGCATGCCAGCAGTTTTCGAACACGATGGACCTTTGTTTGCAGAAGGACCACCTATTTATTAGCTGTTACCAGATTTGCTAAAGATGACAGGGTTCAAGTCCAGCCAATCAGCAGGTCTTCTGGACAAAGAATTATACGGCTGTCCACCGGAACCGAGAGCTCAGGAAAAAGATGTAGAATCCAGAGAACTCAGACAGATGAAGACTCAGAACACTTACAAGGAAAAAGCTGAGAGAGAACACCTGGAAATGTTAACTTCTCTCTGGCTGGAATGTCAGATAGTGTTCAAGGCCAAAGCCTCGAGACGGGGTGAATTTCTCCCACAGATTGGCACCTCAGTGTGTGATCACACTGCTCATTTCAGCTAACGTTGGACCTCTGCCATACCTTGACTTCGTTCCGTTCCTGAGACCTGGACCACAGCCACAGGTGTTTTGGCACAAGCTAAGGTACTGGTCTTTAATTTCCCTGAGGTTGGTTCTAGCTTAGACAGACAGATAATTTGCATACGTCTGAGTGCATGCAAATCAGTGACATTGGTTAGAAAGAAAAAGATTAGGTATCTTGGTATTGTAACATACAGCTGAATAACATGCTACCTCAGAATGCTAATTTATTCTAATATTTCCACTATTTTTGCCATCAGAAAATAATGTCTAATTGTATACAAACAGAGCTTGTTCTTGTTTTATCACGTGATTTGTTTGCCAGATGGTTCTATGGAATCCTGGGAGAAGGAGTGTAGCAGGACCCCCTAGACAGACCAAGTATTTATATATGTTTATGTATTTTGCTACTGATAATATCTCCTACCGTGGGCACCTTTTTATCCTGGGCGATGTACGCATTTTCCTTTTTCGTTCCTACCATACGTCAATTGTAGTGTCTCCTTGATGGGATTCAATATAGATTTTGTACAACAGGGTCACCTTGTGAAGGTATCCAGCAAGACTTGCTTTGTGAAGTTATGTCTGTTATTTAAAGATGACGCACTATGTAGGAACTCTGGCACTGGTCTCATGAGACATGAGGATATGAGACCAGCGCAAAATAACGGAGGGGGGGGGGAGGAGGGTGCATGAGGAGGTCATGAGTGCTGGCTCCTAAGATTTTGACCTGGCTTCTAAATGGGCACAAAATTAGAACATAGGAAATGTCTTACTGGGTCAGACCAAGGTCCATTAAGCACAGTATCCTGTTTCCAGCAGTGGCCAATCCAGTACTTGGCAGGTTCCCAAAGAGGTGAACAGGTTTCACAATATTTGTCCTGAGGCAAGCAGTGGATTTTCCGGGTCCTTTTTAATAATGGTTTATGGACCTTTCCTCCAGGAACTTGTCCAAACGTTTTTTAAACCCCCGCTATGCTAACCGCTTTTACTACATCTTCTGGTAACTAATTCCAGAGTTTGATTATGCATTCAGTAAAAAAAATGTTGTTGTTGTTGTTAAATTGCGTTCGGTCTTCATTCAGGCGGCTCATTGTTGACAGACTGGTACCCGTAGCTGCTGTTATTGTATCGATCCATCTCATTGCTGGCCTTTCTCTTTTGCGTTGACCTTCTATCTTGCCAAGCATAATGTCTTTCTCTAATGATCTCTGTCTTCGCATGATGTGTCCAAAGTATGAAAGTTGAAGTCTTGTCATCTGAGCTTCTAAAGAATGCTTAGGTTTGATCATCTCTAGTACCGACTGGTTTGTTCTTCGGGCAGTCCATGGTATACACAGTATTCGCCGCCAGCACCATAATTCAAAGGCATCAATTTTCTTCCTGTCTATCTTTTTCACTGTCCAGTTTTCACATCCATATGATGTTATTGAAAATACCATGGCTTGAACAAGTCGAATCTTTGTATGGAGAGAGACATCTCTGCTCTTGAGAATCTTATCTAGGTCTTTCATAGCCATTCTGCCAAGAGCAATGCGTCGTCTGATTTCTTGACTGCTTGTTGCTTCTTTATTGATAGTTGATCCAAGTAGGTTAAAGTTCACAATTTCAATTTCTTCTCCTTCAACGATGAACCTGTTGATTATGCCAGTTGTCATGATCTTTGTCTTCTTTACATTAAGGTGCAGGCCCATTTTGAGACTGTTTTTTGATTGTGAGAAGCAAATGTTTCAGATCATCTTATTTATTTATTTATTAGAGTCTCTTTTATACCGCGCTATTCAGCATCAGTGCGGTTTACAATGAACAATAAAATACACATTTCCGATGGTACTTTGTGTTTACAGTTGAACAGGTAATGCAACTTGGATAACAGGGTAACTATTTACAATTTAAGAAATAATTGGGAACTCTTTTGACTTCAGTCAAGGGGGTTCTGAGAGGCTTGTGAGGATGGTGCAGCTTTCAGCCAGTAATGTGGTATCATCAGCATAGCGAAGGTTGTTGAGTCTTCCACCAATCTTCACATCTCTGTTGTCTTCATACAATCCTGCTTTTCTGATGATTTGTTCTGCATATAAATTAAACAGGTAGGGGGAAAGTATGCAGCCTTGTCTTACACCTTTGCTTATTTTAAACCATTTTTTTTCCTATTAGTCTTAAATGGGTTGCATTGTAGCTTTGTGTCCTCCAGTCTTTCTACTTTTTGATAGCATAAACAACCGATCTGCGTCTACCAATTCCACTCCATTCATTAATTTATAGACCTCTATTATAACCCCCCACAGCCATCTCTTTTCAAAGTTGAAGACCCCCAACCATTTAACTCTTTCCTCATAGGGCATCCTATTATTCCCTTTTCCATTTTTGTCACTCTTGTACCTTTTCTATTTCTGCTATATCCTTTTTAAGATATGGCGACCAGACGCACACAATATTCAAGGTGCAGGTGCAGTTGCACCATGGAACGATACTCAGGTATTATAATATCTTTTGGTTTTATTCTCCATTCCTTTCTTTGATTCCTAGCATTCTATTTGCTTTCTTGGCTGCCGCTGCACACTAGGTGGAGGGTTTCAATGTATTTTCCATGACACCTAAATCGTTTTCCTAGGTAGTGAGCTCTAAGGTGGTACTTTGCATCGTGTAACCATAGTTTGGGTTGTTATTTCCTAGATGCATAACTTTGCACTTGTCCACATTAAATTTTATCTGCCATTTAGACGTCCAGTTTTTCAAGGTCCTCTTGCAATTTTTCAGAATCCTCTTGTGTTTTAATAATTTTGAATAGCTTCATGTCATCTGCAAATTTGATCTTCTCATTCATTATTCCTATTTCCAGGTTATTTATGAATGTTAAAAGGCAGCGGGCCCAGTACAGATCCGTGGGGTACTCCACTATTGATCTTTCTCCACTGAGTCAATTGGCTGTCTAGCCCAACTCTCTGCTTTCTATCTTCTAAATGGTTCCTGATCCACAAACCTACACTGCCTCCAATCCCATGACTTTTTAATTTTGCCAAGAGTCTCTCATGGGTGACCTTGTCAAAGGCTTTCTGAAAATCCAGATACACACTGTCAATCGGCTCACCTTTGTCTACCTGTTTGTTCACATCTTCAAAAAATATAACTGATTGATTGATTAATTAAGAAAAGACGTTCCTTGGCTAAATCTATGCTGCCTTTCTCTAATTAAACCATAGCTATCTACATCTTAGTAATTATATTCCTTATAATGGTTTCTACCATTTTTCATGGTATTGACATCAGGCTCATTGGTCTGTAGTTCCGAGATCACCCTTGGAATCCTTTTTAAAAACTGGAGTTAAATTGGCCACTCTCCAGTCCTCAGATACTATAGATTTTAATAATAATTCACAGATTACTACTAGTAGGTCTGTAATCTTATTTTTCAGTTCTTTGAAGACCTTCAGATGCATGCCTTCTAGTCTAGGTGATTTTCTACTCTTCAGTTTATCAAACGGCTGTAATGCATCCTTCCGGTTTATCGATATTTCTTTCAATTCTTCCACTCATTCACCTTTAAATACCATTTCAGGCATACGTGGCTTCCCTACATTTTCTTAGGTAAAGACCAAAGCAAAGAATTCATTCAGTCAAAGAAACATAGAAATATGATGACAGAAAAAGACCACATGGCCTATCTAGTCTGTCCTTTCATATCAACAACTACAACAGTCCCCTTTTTACCTTTAGAGATCCTCTGTGTTTGTCCCATGCTTTTTTGAATTCAGTTACTGTCTTCTTCTCTACCACCTCTGCTGGGAGACTATTCCACGGATCCACTACTCTTTCCGTAAAGAAATATTTCCGCATATCATACCTGAATCTCTCTTCCTTCACCCTCATCCCATGTCCCCTCGTAGCAGAACTTGCTTTCAATTGAAAGAGGCTCTCTCCCTGAACATTATTGCCACGGAGGTATTTAAACATCTTAGTCACATCACCTCTATCCTGCCTTTAGAAGGTGCGGTCTCCAGAATTGCACACTATACTCCAAATGAGGTCGCACCAAAGACCTATACGGAGGCATTATCACCTCCTTTTTTCTGCTAGCCATTCCTCTCCTTATGCACCCAAGCATCCTTCTAGCTTTTGCCGTCGCCTTTTCTACCTGTTTAGCTACTTTAAGATCATCAGACACAACCACGCCTAGGTCCCGCTCTTCTTTAGTGGACAAAAGTACTTCACCCCCTATACTATATTGCTCCCTTGGAATGCTGCAGCCCAAATGCATTACCTTACATTTTTTAACATTAAATTCTAGTTGCCAAATTCTAGACCATTCTTCAAGCTTAGCTAGATCCCTCCTCATGTTCCTGGGTGTCTACTCTATTGCAGATTTTGGTATCATCCGCAAAGAGGCAAACCTTACCCGACAGCCCTTCCGCTATATCACTAACAAAGATGTTAAAAAGAATCGGACCAAGGACAGATCCCTGGGGCACACCACTGGTAACATCCTTCTCCACAGAGTGAGCTCCATTTACTTGTACTCTTTGTCGCCTCCCACCCAACCAATTTCTAACCCAAGCAGTAACTTTAGGGTCCATTCCTAGGTGCTCAGTTTGTTTATAAGTTGCCTGTGATGAACAGTGTCGAAGGCTTTACTGAAATCTAAATACACCACATCTAGGGCTCTCCCTCGGTCCAACTCCCTGGTCACCCAGTCAAATCAATCAGATTTGTCTGACAAGACCTGCCTCTGGTGAATCCATGCTGCCTCGGATCCTGTAATCTGATGGACTCCAGAAACCTCACTATTTTCTCTTTCAGCAGCGTTTCCAATAATTTACTCACCACCGAAGTTAAACTAACCGGCCTGTAGTTTTCAACCACATCCTTACTTCCACTTTTGTGTGAAGGCACCACATGAGCCTCTCTCCAGTCCTTTGGCACCACTCCCGACTCCAATGAGGCATTGAAAAGGTCAGTCAGTGGAGCTGCTAGAACGTCCCCAAGTTCCCTCAGTATTCTAGGGTGTATCCCATCCGGTCCCATCACTTTGTCTACTTTAAGTTGAGTTAGTTTCTCATGAACACAGTCTTCTGAAAATTGTTCAAGATGTCCCTCGCTGCTGTTCCTATTTGTGTGTGTTTTCTGAGGTCCTGCTCCTGGTTCTTCATCTGTGAACACAGAACAAAAATATTTGTTAAGCAATTCCGCTTTATTTTATTTATTTATTTCCATTCTCTTTTATACCATGCTATTCAACATCAGCGCGGTTTAAAATAAACATAGAACTACACATTTCCTTGGGTACTCTGTGTTTACAATGAACAGGTGTTTAAAACTTGGATAACGGAGAGCCAGTGTTTGCAGATACCAGGGCTCGGTGTGCTGTTTGTTTCCACCTTTGATTGGCTGCAGTTTTGAGCTCCTCTTTTTCCAACAGCGCTCCTGCAGTATTTAATCAGCGACAGCCTCTCGCGGCCGCGGTCGCGTGCCCGAAGGGGGTGTGACCAAAGGGGGAACGCCCCTTTTGTACCCCTTCGGTGCCACTAGGGGCCTGGTGCACCAGCCGCTGTCGGGATGCCCAGAGGACATGCTGAGAGAGAGAACAAGTCTGACAAGTCCACCAAGTCTGCGAGGCAACCTACAAACCTTGTTTCTACACCATTGGTATCTTCTGGTCCTATGGTTCAGCATGTGATTGTTATACCATCTGTTACCTCGGTAGCGCAAGGCGTGTCGATGTCTAGCTCTGGTGCTTCCCTGAGTTCCTGTGAGAGGACTCCTCCGCCTAACCCTGGGCTTTCTCAACTGCCTGATTTGGCTTTATCCTCTTCTGAGGGGTTGTCCACTTTGGAAGAGGAGGAAGAGACACCTGCTGTTAATATTTCTTCTAGTGAGGTACTGTCTACTGATTCTATACTGGCTGTCCGTCCTCAAGGATTGTCATCATTATCTTCGGCTGTTAATATTGAAAATGTTACATTGGCAGATATTTGGAATCTTGTTTCTGCAACAAACTTTGTTGTCCACCTTTATGGACCAAACCGCTCTTTTTTTCTCAACAAGTTATTAATAAGGTCCATAATGTTGAAGGCATTACTAAGAGTTTATCTCAGCGTGTGACTCAGGTGGAGACACACGTTGGTTCCTTGCAATCAACGAGTGAATCCACCGTTAAAGATCTTTCGATACTATATAAGCAGATAGAATCTTTGGAGAATAGTTCCTGTGCAAAAAATATCCGCGTTTTGAATTTCCCTAAAACCCATTTTATGTCTTCTGTTTCTCTTTTTAAACAATATTGTAAGGATGTTTTACTGTTGCCAGGTCCAGATTCTATTATGATTGCTCATTCATTTTAATTGCCGGTTCGGGCAGCTTCTGGGGGTACTAGCACGGAGTTGGTGGAAGGTCAGAATGATCATGATCCTGATTTGACTGATTTTTTAGAAAATTCTCAGGTTCAGATCTCCTCCCGTGCTACTTTAGTGGTCACTTTGGTCAATCTTGCTGATAAGGCTTTAGTTATGAAAGCCTTTTTTTCTAAGAAAGATTTTCTTTTTTATGGCCATAAGATGTCCATTTTCCCAGACGTTTCCCGGTACACGCAAGCACGTCGGAGGTCCTTCCTCCAGCTTAAGCCTAGAGTTTTGGCTGGGGAGGGATCCTTTTTTCTTCGATTTCCATGTAAGTGTTTAATCACCATACAAGGTATTGATTATATTTTCACTGAATCTACTCAGCTCGTCGCTCTCTTAGATTCATTACAGGTGTGAGAGGCCAGATTTTGATTTTGATTCTGTCTTTTTTTTTTGAAAGCTTTATTTATTAACCAACAGCAACATAACATACAATACATTACTCGGCAAGAAGCCACCGAGGAGTGGTATCTTATCTCCTCTGAGGCCCAGACAATAAACAGTTATGTCGCCGTAGCAAAACACAATAAGAAAAAACGAGAGGCAATCATGGTTAAACACTTTTCCCCCTTTTTTAGTATTCATAACAGCCCCCCCCCGCCCTACCCCCTTCCCCCCCCTTTAACCCCCTCCCCCCCTCCCCATCATCGCACCCCGAACTCCACGGCATTGCCTCAGTACACTGCTCAGCAATGTCTTGTACTTTCTCCGCACCCTGTAGGCCAGACCTTAAAGACCCACATTCACTATTTCGCTCCGGCAACAGGGGCCCAAATTCTGGATATAGGGTTCCCAAATCAGCAGAAAGGTGGACCACCGCTTCACTGAGCCCCTAGCCCTCCAGCGCTCTGCCAGCATCAACTGGTGGAAATTATTGCGCCACTCCGTAAACGTAGGCGGGTTCCGATCTCTCCAGCTATGTAAAATCGGACCTTTCCCCACCAAACATGCTTTGCGCACCAATAAGCGCTCCCATCTCCCGGTAGGTAAGGTCGGATGCAATTGATCCAGGATGACTAAACCTCCGGTCCAGGGAAACCTTTGTTGTAATAATCTCATAATATAGCGGCGGATATGGGACCAATACGGAAGGATGCGCCTGCACTGCCACCACATATGAGTTAAAGTTGCCAATGGCGTAAGACACCGAGGGCAAGACCCATCCTGCGTAATACGACTTCGTAACGCTCGTCTCGGAGAGAAATGTACCCGAGTTAAGGCCTTATATTGGATTTCCCTCCAACGTACTCCCTCTGCCAGTTCTATTATCTGCCCCACCGCCATACAGATCGTGCCTGGTGGGATTTTGCGTCCCAGTTCTCCTCCCCAAGCTGCCTCTGCCCTCCCATAGTCCGGCCCCACCCCAAAGCACTCCAGCTTAGTCCTCAGCCCAGCTATCGTCAGGGGTGTCCCCCCCCCAAGTTCCAGAAAATCGATAATCTGCTTCGACCGGTCCTCCCCCAGTTCTTCCCGGGGTAGCGTAGCCACATAATGAGAGAGCTGAAGATACGCAAAATAGTGGGTGCTGGGTAATTTATACTCCTCACGTAATTCCAAAAACGGCTTGCATTTACCCGTAAGGTCTACTGCATGCCCTAAATAATGTAGTCCCTGCCGATGCCATAACTTAAACGCTCTCGAATCCGAACCTGGCAGAAAGTGTACATTGCCTTGTATAGGTAACCAGCTAGATACCTGCCAATTATGTTGCCAGAAGCCATTTAATTGTTTCCAGGTTCGCCGCATCGCATTCAACAACACATTCCGCGTAAGTCGCATTGGCAGATACTTACTTTCCACATGCAAAGTCCCCACTAGGGAGAAAGGAGCCACCTGCGCCCCCTCAAGATCTCTAGGTGTATAAACGTCTGTTCCCCCTAAGTAGTCTCCAACATGCCGCACCTGGCAAGCCAAGGCATAAAGTCTTAAATCCGGAAGCCCTAGGCCACCCCTACGCCACCCACCAATCATACGAGATATCGGGATCCGCGCTCGAGCCCCCTTCCACAGAAACCTTTGTATCTCCCTCTCCAGTTTAAGCAGATCCCTGCATAGTAACCAGACCGGCAAAGTTTGAAGCCAATAAAGTATACGTGGGAGAATCACCATTTTAACTGCAGCAATTCTTCCTAATAGTGCCAACGGTAACGGGTTCCAGGCTCGCAATTGACGCCGCATCCCAGACAAGACCTTCTCAAAATTCGTATAATATAGATCCTGTGGTAATCTCGTTAAAATAATACCTAAATATTTAAACCCATGCTCGGCCCATTTCAAGGGAAAACCCTCCCCCCATCCGTCCCGTAACCCCCCCAACACATCCAAAGCCTCCGATTTATCTGCGTTTATCCGAAGACCCGCAAAACTACCGAACCTCCGAAACTCAGCCATCAGTCTCGGCAACGATTCTCGCGGCGCCAGCAAATGTACGAGCATATCGTCGGCAAAGGCCGACACTTTAAATCCCTGTTTGCCCACCTCTATCCCACGGATCTGTCGATCCAGTTCTATACTTCGTATTAGAGGATCTAAAGACAGAACAAACAATAAGGGAGATAATGGGCAGCCCTGCCTAGTGCCCCGGTGCAAGGGGAAGGGGGCTGATAAAACCCCGTTACACAGTACTCTAGCCGTCGGAGTATCATATAAACTCTTCACCATAGCACAGAAAGCCTGTCCGAGACCGTACATCGGTAACAAATGGTCCAGATAGGTCCAGTCCACCCTATCGAACGCCTTTTCCGCGTCGAAACTTACCAAAAGTGTCTGCATCTGGTGGCTGTGCACCCACTCCAGGGATGTTAAGATTCGGCATATGTTACGAACAGCATACCGACCGCGCACAAATCCCACCTGAGATTCATGCACTATGTCACCTAATACTCCCGCTAACCGCTCAGCCAAGATTTTTGCCAACAGCTTTGCGTCGAAATTCAACAAAGAGATCGGTCTATAAGAAGCCGCCTGCAACGGGTCTTTGGCTGGCTTAGGGATCAATGTGATATAGGCTTGGTTATCTCCCCATCGCCTACCACCCCCATCTATTCGCTGCTGGTAAGTATCCACCAACAGCGGTCCCACCCCGTCGGATAAGAGTTTATAAAACTCAGCCCCATATCCATCGGGGCCTGGTGCCTTACAACAACTGGCCTGAGCAATTACAGACTGGACCTCTTTTAAGGTAATTGGCTGTCCCAGTTGAACCCGTTGTGCCTCCGTCACCCTTGGAAGCTGCAGCCCTTGCAGGTAGGCCTCCATAGTAGAAGGGTCGTTCTCTTCGGCCATATAGAGTTTTTGAAAAATGTTTTTGAAGAGTGCACTAATCGCCTCGCGATTTTGATGAAGTTTCCCATGCTCATCCCGAAGAGCCGCTACCCCCTTCCCCCCTCGCGGACCCCGCAAACAACGTCCTAGGAGTTTCCCCGGTTTGTCCCCAAAACAGTGTAGTCGATATTTATAATATAGCAGAGATTTCTTAGCGCGCTGATGAAGTAATTCATTCAGGGCAACCTGAAGCTCCCATAGCCGTTTTCTATTCAACACTGTGGGTGAATGACCACTGAGCACCCGCGCATGAGAGACTTGTCGCTCCAACCGAACGATCTGTTCCGCCAGCAATCGGCGTTTCCGAGCGGCAAAGCCAATAATGTCACCTCTCAGTACCACCTTGGCGGTTTCCCAGACCAACTCGGGGTCCTCCCTATGCACCCGATGATTTAATTCAAAATCATGCCAGCGGTGACCCAGAAATTGCCGGAATTGATCGTCTTTATATAGCTCAATGGGGAACCGCCATATACGGGATGCACCCGCTCCTCCCCCCCAGTGCATCTCAACCCAAACCATGGCATGGTCTGATATCTCCAAAGGACCTATCTGTGCCTCCTCCACCTGTGCAAAGGCAGTTGTAAAAAGTAAGACATAGTCTATTCTCGCGCTAGTCCCATGCGCCCTCGAAATATGTGTGAAGTCCTTCTCAGATGGATGCAAGACTCTCCACGGATCAATCAGGCCCAATCGCCTCCGAAATCTTTGCAACACTTGAGAGCTAAGTATTCTGTCTCTCGTCCCCCTTCCGCTGGAGGTATCCAAACTCACTTCAAATACCCCATTGAGATCTCCCCCCAATAGTAAAGGTACATCTGGCAATAGTTCCACTTTAGCCGCAAGACGATCGAAAAATTCCCGGTCTAACGTATTGGGACTATAGACATTCCCTAGTATTATCTCACGGTCTTCCAATACGCCCCACAATAGTAAGAATCGTCCATCAGGGTCAGCCACTTGCCTATTCAACGAGAAGCGCACCCTCTTATGGAGTAAGATGGCCACCCCCCCCTTCTTCCCCCGTGCAAGCGCACCCCATACCTGGCCCACCCAATCCCGACCTAATTTAGCATGCTCTTCTGCTGTTTGGTGGGTTTCCTGGAGGATCGCAATATCACAGCGTTGTCTAGCCAGCGCCTTCAGTACTTTATATCGCTTTATCGGGCTACCCAAATCACAAACATTCCAGGTTATGATCCTCAGAGGATCACCGTATGTTTATGGCCCAGCTGCCAGCAAAGCGTATTAAGGGAGACCCTCCCAGCCTGGAGCCTCCCATCATTTTGACCAGAGATGTTAATGCCTTGCCCGTACATAGAGTTCAGAGTGCGATGACTCCTCCCCCCCTCCCCTGGAACCCCCAACCCCCCCCCTGATTGGCCCCGCTCCTATCTCTCTCTACATCTATCCTAACCTTCCCCTGAACCTTCCCACTAATATCCCCCCTCATTCCCCTTCAACCTACTCCACCTACCTACAGGACTCCCAACACCTACCCCCACCCAAGGAGCCCTCCCGAGACCCCTCTGAGCGTGCCCCCCGTCCAAACCCTTAAAATAAATCACAGTACCACAATCCAGCTTTCACAATCCTTTTGTCATGAAAGGACTAAACTCTCCCCCTCCTGCCACCTACACATCAGAGTGAAAAAAGCAGGGCGATGTCCTTATGCCCCCTCCCTCATACTGAAGCCTGTCAGAGCCCCCCCCTCCCTTCAACCCATCCTCCAGCCTACCACAACATCCATTATCCCCCCCACCTCCCCTCAAGGCAATCTGGCCGTGGGTTACCCAAAACCCAAATCTAATAGGGGGCACCCAATGGGGATAGCAGGAGGGGGGGGGGGCCACCCCCCATGGCGCAGTGGCCAAACGCTGCCGGTCTCCTGTATAGGCCCCACCAATCGTACCACACCAACCCCCAGGGCCCGAGGCCTTTAAAGATCAGGCTCCTTCCAATCTCCATCCTACTATTAGCCCTCTCCCAACTCATGCACTCCCCCTTCGCCTTCGCTGCCACCTGGGGCCTGGCAGCCACGGTCTCCTCCGAGAACCTACCGCCTCCCCTACAGGGACGTCGGCAGTATTACAGAAACAAAATGGCCGGAGGAGCACCGACAGCTACAAAGTATTGCCAGAGCGGCCGATGAACGCCCCCCCTCCCTCCCCGAGCAGACCCCATCAGGTATTACGATAGTAAAAAAAAACCATCAAGAGCCCCCTGCCCCGTAGAATATGGCGACATCGTACCAGGCACTTAACCCCATCTGGGAAACCAACTAAAACAAAAAACAAAAAAGACACAGAAAGTAAACTATAAAACTAGCAACTTTGTTATCCCTTCCCAAGTAAGGCAGTCAGCGTCCCTGGGGGGAACAAAGAAATACAAAGTTACTCGGGATTGGCAACTCCGTAGCAAGTAAAGATAATAGCTATTGGTTATGTCCTTTACTATAGTGAGTTTCCCCGCTCTTCGTGGTTCAATAGATGGCGTTCTGGTTTGCTGATTGCAATGCACCTCCAGAGGCTTCATTTAGCAGGCAACGACGCTGCTCTCTTTTGAGTGTAAATCTGCCGGACATAATCCTCCGCCGCAGCGGCCGACTCAAAAATACGGTGGGCACCATCACATAGCACATGGAGCCTGGCGGGATACTGCACCGAGAACCGGATGCCGGCCTCGATCAGCTTTCCACAGAGGGGTGCATACTCCCGCCGTTTTCTACTCAACAACATTGAATAGTCTTGTGCCACATGGATTTTTGTATTGTAATACACTTCCCCTTTCTGCCGCGCTGCCTTAAGAATCAGTTCTTTTTGAGGGTAGTGGAGGAATTTGGCCAACACGATGCGAGGGCGAGGATCACACGTTTGTTTGGCTCCTACCCGATGCACCCGTTCGATATGCAGAAGGCCTCCGAGTTCCTCTTCACCCATTATATGTTGGACCAGGGCCTCCAGATAGCCTCGCAGGTCTTTGTCGAGGACAGTCTCCGCAATCCCCAGGAAGCGTAAATTGTTTCTGCGTGACCTGTTTTCCAGGTCGTCAATCTTTGCCTCCTGTAGGGTTATCTGGGACTTTAAACCCGCCACCTCCTCAGCCAGCGTCTCCGTCCTCTCCTCCACCTGACCCACACGTTCCTCGGTCTCACGTAGCCGATTGCCTAGCTGGTCCACAGATGAATGCAATCCATCTATTTTAGCATGTAGGGCATCAAATTGTGGCCTTAAGGCTGTTGCTACCGCCGAAGACATCTCGTCTAACGTGGTCGGAGATGGTGAAGTCGGCATCGAGGCCGATTCCGCCATCTTACTTGAACCGGCTGCTCGCTCCCGGTCCCTTCTCAGCGATTTTACAGCTGTCGCCATACAATATGATCTCCCAGATCGTACCAAGACAATCTCCAGGCACTCTGGATCGAGGGAACCAACTTCTCAGCAGAGAATTGTGGATTTTCACGGTGTTATATCGCCGGCTTGGGCTAAGGGTAGTGGGACACGTTCAGGATGCGACCTCTACCTTGTCCGCATCACGTGGTCTATCTTGATTCTGTCTTTAAATTTGAATTTTCATACTGTTAGGGGATGTAGCCTTAAGTTTGTTTGAGCTCTGGTACTACTATCGCTGTGCTCTCCTTGATGTGGACTATGTAGTGGTCTTGATGTTAGTGGGTTTTTTTTCTTTATTCCTCTCTTGGTTAGAGGATTTTGTGTGTACTGCTTATTTGCATAATATTCTGTATTTGGAATGCATTAATTGAAATAAAAAAAAAAACAACAAAAAAAAAAACTTGCATAACTTGGGGGTAACTATCTAAAAGTACATTCGTACGTTTATCCTTATCAGCTTCTACATATTCCTCCCCTGCACCCTTGAGTCTGACAATACCACTTTTGCCCTTCCTCTTCTCACTAATATATCTGAAAAATGTCTTATCCCCCCATTTTATTGCATTGGCTATTTCCTCCTTTTGAATCTTTGCCTTCTTGCAGTCTCTCCGCTATGGCCTTGTCCTCCCTTAGTATCCTTTTTACCCCTTTATCATCCAGTGGTCCAACTGACTTGCAGGTTTATTGCTATGAATGTACTTGAAAAAGTTTTTATTATGTGTTTTTGCTTCCACGGCAAGCTTCTTTTCAAATTTTCTCTGCCTTTATCTTTATCTGCCTGCCTTCTCAATGCATTGCATCTAACCCCGTGAACTCTACGAAGTCGTAAAGACCCTCACCAAAGAACCCTACAACAGAAATAAGCAACAAATAGACCCACAGATCTTCGCAGACCACCTCAAGAACAAATTCACTGCAACACCCAAGAACAGCAACGAGACTGTCAAATACAGGACATCCACACCAAAACAGACCTGGGGCTCATTCAACATCCCCTCGAATGAACAGCTCTCCAAGATCATCACTGACCTCAACACCAGCACCACCCCTATAGACCCCTGCCCAGTATCCTGGATTAAAGCAACAAAAGAAGACCTGACACAAGTCATACGGAAAATAGTAGATAACTCTCTCTCCAAAGGAATAATGCCAGACTCCCTGAAGCTAGCCACAATACGTCCAATCCCCAAGAAAACCACCTTAGCTAAAACTGACCCCGCCGCCTACAGACCCATCTCAAGCTTACCATTCCTATCCAAGATAATCGAGAAAGTAGTCCAACACCAACTCCAACAACACATCGACATCCACAATCCCCTGGACCCCAATCAACACGGCTTCCGACCCAGCCATGGGGCTGAAACCCTACTGATACAGCTATTCGACAGACTGGTGAGGACGATCGACAACACCAGAATGGACGTCCTCATGATATTCCTAGACATCTCCTCAGCATTTGACACTGTCTGCCACACAACATTACTAACAAGAACATCCGATACCTAAACCCAGGCAAAATAATCATCCACAACACCAACCCGGAACAATAAAATACCATCAAAACAGAAAAAAAAAATTTGTCGGAATAGCCAGCCAAGTGCAGACAACATTACTAACCAGACTACAGGAGGCGGGCCTACACAGCATCACCTTGAGCTGGTTTACATCTTACCTCACCAACAGACAGCTCAAGTCAAGTGTGGAACAAAGACATCTCAACCTTTCAGAGCCACACAGGGAGTCCCACAAGGCTCAACGCTGTCCGCCCTGCTCTTCAATCTTTACGTACAACCCATCTGCACCATCATCAAGGACCACAAGATTAAATACACCATATACGCAGACGACATAATGATATTCACACCAATCAATCTGGACAACCCGGACTACTCCAACATGGCCAACTGCTTCCAACAAATGGCAACCTGACTTCAGGAAAACAATCTATCAATAAATTACAATAAAACTGAAGCACTATTCATCACAAGAAACTAGACACTTTCACCCTCGGCCACCATCAACCTGAATGACACCATCATACCAGTTAGACAAGAAATAAAATACCTGGGAGTAACGCTCGACAAGGACCTTAACCTCCAATCCCACATTGCAAAAATCACAAAGAGCGCTTACATCAAAATGAGGACAGTCCGAAGGCTCAAACCCATCCTCGCTCATGAACATTTCCGAAGAGTGTGTCAAGCCATCATCACTCCCACTCTAGACTATTGCAATCACATCTACAAGGGGCTACCAAAAAAGACAATAAAACCACTACAGCTAGCACAAAACACAGCCGCACGACATAACAGATTGCACAAATCACGACCACATCACTCCCATACTGTACCACCTACACTGGCTCCCAATCAGCTCTCTAGTCCAATTCAAAGTACTTTTACACATATTCAAAATAATACACAACCTCTCAGCCGACAGCCTACAACCACTCATAAAAACCGATGACGGCAATAGACCAAGAAGAAAAGGAACCTCAGACACCATCAGAACACCAAAGGAATTTGCTAGAACAAAGCAGGCCACATCAAGTAGGGCACTCTCCCTGGCAGCGCCCGCTATATGGAACTCCCTCCCAGACCACCTAAGATCAACCAAAGACTTCAAGGACTTCAGAAAACTTCTTAAGACTGCTCTATTTACAGAACATTTCAAGGACCTCACATAAATTACCCCTTTTTACTACTTTCAAGACAATACAGGATCATGATCCTAGCTCACCTTTCACACGGCTCCATTATTGTATATATGTATCTCCAGGAACAAGCAGGAATGAGTCTTCACATATGGGTACGTCGGTACCAACGGAGCCTGCGCGGGAACGCTCCCCAGCATCCAAAAAGAAAGCCTTTGAGAGCATCCCACACGCATGCACGCTGCCTTCCCGCCCATTCACTTACCTCTCATCAGTTTTCCGTTTTCCGCGGAGCCGGCAGGATGTATTCCTGTTATCGCAGAAAATTCTTCTTTTTTTTTATTCTTGTTTTTTGTGGTCGCATCTGCCTTCCCTCGACGCCACCGGTACCGCCAGTGCTTTTCTTTCTTTTTACTAAAAATTTCTTCTTTTTTCTAAGGAATTTTTCCTGTTTAGTGCCTGACTGTTTCTAGGCCACTAGGCCTCTATCCTTTCCATTATGGAAAAGCCAGCCACTATCCTTAAGAAATGCTCAAAGTGTGGCGGTACAAATATTTTTTTAGACACTCATACTTGGTGTCTAAAATGTTTAGGTCCTGACCATTGCCCACTGGAGTCTCTCTCCTGCAGGAGCTCAAATAAAAGAAGTCTTCAGGATTGAGCACAACTCGATACCCGGTTCACATCAGACTCTGTTACCAGCCAAAATATCTTTCTCACAGGATCAGGTAACCAAACAAAAGTCTGTTAAGACTAGCCAGTCCTCAAGTGGTAGATCTCATAAGCATCGAGATGCCTCTGGCGTTGCCCTCGGACATTTTGGCAATAAAGCCCTGGCGGGAGTCTTTGGGCTCCAAAGCATTAACGGGGCTTCAGGTTGTTCCCGAGGTTCTTACCTCCATGGACATACCTGGGCCATGCTCAGTGGTTGTGGCCACTTCAAGCGGTACCAACACCCCAGCATCGGCTATGGTGATGGATGAGATATTCCTCACCGATGAACGTAGTCTGGCGAATCAGATACTTCGGTACCGCTGGAGTCTCTGCAGACCGTTCCCCAACTATCGATATCGGCTTCGGTACCGGTACCGGTATCAACATCGGCACCGGTGTCTGTACCGTCGATCCTTGCTTCGACAAACTCGCTTCCTTCAATGCCGAGCGTGGAATCGCTCTCTAGCATGGAGGATTCAGTACCGACTCATTTCGGTACCGACCTCTGGCGGTACCGAAGATATCTCTTTAAAGAAAATCCGATGCTTCATCCTTTCAAGTCTTCTGATCCCAATGACTGGGATGAATCCATCGGTACCAAGGCTGAATTTTTAACAATTCCAGCTTTTACCCCTCATTTCAGAGGGTTCTCCTCAGGAGAGATTTCTTTTCAAGTTTTCTGCTTGATATGGCAAAATTACTTGCCATTTCTATACCTGGTGAAGAATCTATACCATGGGATTCAGAAACTCTGCAATTCCCCTGGATTCCAAAGGAGGTGATCACGCTTCCTTTGCATCAGATCTTACAGGATCTTCTATTAAGAATGTGGGAAACTCCTTTAACGTTATCCCCAACTTCTAAAACACTTGACACTATGTACAAGGTGCCACCTTCTCCAGGTTTTCAAAAGACTCAACTTCCTCATCATTCTATTGTTATAGAATCAGCAATGAGGCGTATTAAGAGTGCAAAGAAGCACTCCTCTTATCCGCCAGGTCGTGAGTCTAGGATTTTAGATGCCTTTGGACGTCGATGCTTCCAGGCATCTATGCTTTCAGCAAGAATTATCTCATATATTTTCTATATGGGATTATCTCTTGAAGAGGTCACAAAGAATTTAAAGCTTTTGAACCCTTTTCTTCAAGAACATAATAGAGCAGACTATTTCTTATTAGTCAGTCATTCTCAAAATGTCTCTAAGTTCCTTAATCGTGCTTCCCTGGACTGTTTTGAGACTATTAGCAGAACGTCTACTATAGCTATAGGGGCACGACGCATGGCCAGGCTCCAAGCTTCAGACTTGGACAAATGGGTACAAGAAAGGCTGGGAAATACTCCTTGTACTGGTGAAAATCTCTTTAACAAGGATGCTTTATTCCAAGCTAATCAGTTAAACACTGATATTGTTGCTTTCAGAGGATTGTCAAAACTTTCCTCTATCTCAGCTAGTAAAAAATCTCCTAGAAAACTTTATCCCCCTAGGGGAAAAAGTTTATCCATCTTCTACCCATCATGCAGATGTTTCCAAAGAAGGGCAACATCAAACCAGGCTAAGAAAATCAAAACTCAACATGCTCGGCAAACCCAGCAGTTGCAGGGTTTCTGATATTTTATTCATTAAATCTTTTTCCTGTTTGAGGTTTAGAACCGCTAACCTACTTCTTATCAACAGAAGCATCTACAGTTCATCTCAACCTTACTGAGAGATCAGTGATACACTGACTCAATCATCGACTCTAGGCATGAATCTCTTGCCACAAGAGAAATCCATTCTTTTAGCTCCTAGAGCTATTGAGGATAATCATGCCCTACAGGTAACAGGTTTCTCCTCTCCTTTTTGAAGGAAAAAGAGGAGTAACAACTTATAACAGGGTAGACTATGCCCTTCACCTTGACAGTTTTCCTGTATTATTATTATTATTATTATTACGGTTTCTTTTATACCGCGCTATTCGACATCAGTGCGGTTTACAATGAACATAAAACCACACGTCTCAAATTGATCAGTGCTTACAATGAACAGGTAAAATAAACTTGGATATACTATGAGGATATCTCATAGTTTTGACTGCAGGGGGGCTTTACCTTTTTCAGAGACTTACCAAATTGTAAGTCTTCACAACTCTGTATTACTTTCTATCCCTCTTAGTCGAGACATTCAGTCTAAGAGTGATACTATTCAACTGGAGGGCTTACTTTTTAAGCCCATAGGATTTTCTTCAATACCTGCTCCAGTAAGTGGTTTCCGTATAGAGCTTTCTTCCCCTTTGCAATCTTCTCAAATATTTCTTTTAAGACAGCTTATCAGACCATAATTGTGTTTTACCACTCCTAATTATGTCTGTCGGTCCTTTTCCAATCTATAGGACCTAACTTTTTCTGCTGCCTTAACAAATAATTCCAAGAGAGGTTCCAAAACCTACTTGGACAATTTATCATTGCAGGCAACTGGCCTGTCTACTATTCTTAGCCATCTTCAATTCTTTTTTGCTCCAACAGAATAGATTAGGTTGCACACTGGCAATTAAACAGCCAGATCTCACCTAAGCAACCTACAACATGCTGTCTGCAATTATACAAAAAAGCTCTGCAACTATGGGCCTTTGCCAGAGAGCATCGGAGCCATTCCTAGTAGGTAACTTCCAGATGGTTAAAAAGGCTTTGCCCAGTCATGCCTACTCTTACCATCTTCCTTAAAATTTCCTTTTAAGGAAAAGGAACCAGGGCTTAGACCACGTGAAAGCATAAAGAATTGCTCAATTCCCTGGGTTGTTCCACATCTCCAGTGGAACTCTTACAACAGGGATGCATTCCTTTTCACTGCAGTCGGTCCTTGTCTAGTGCATTCCTTCTAATTCCCAATACTTCATTAAAGCTTATGCTGAACAAAGAACGCATGATACTTATATTGCCCTCATAGAGGGGCAAACATGGTATCCCCTTATGTTGCGTCTTCTTCTCCACACTGAAGTTATAGAAGGATACAGACTTGTTGTCTTAAGACTAAGGATCTCCTCTGCACCCCTTCACGTAGGTCTCCATGTTTAGTTATTCAAAGGCTAGAATTTATAAAGACATCTAGACCTCTCCTTCTGACTAGGAACATTCCACTGGTTTCCATGTAACCTTCTCCATGGTTCTTCCACGTGTAACCAGAAAGAGATTCTCTATCTATATTCTCAAGCAGGTCTTACCCCTTCTTGTTAGTAAGTGAATCTCTCTCTATATATATCTCTATCTATCTATTTATCTATCTATCTATCTAATTTTGAAAGATTTGTTACTGTCCATATTAATGCTGTTCCAGCATACCATAGCGTTTTAAATGGACAGCCAATTTCTATGGTAATTAGAAACTACCTTCTTTTACCGTATCCTTTCCGCTTACGTTGCATCTGAAGCTCTCCATGTAAAGTCATTATCCTAAGTGACATCACTTAGGGAAGACATTACTGATCTTCAAGAAATTGGAGTCTACACCACGTACTACAAATGTTTTTCATTTGGATAGAGGGTTCTTAAAGACCCATCCTTTTTCTGCAAACCAGTCAGATTTATCTCCTCTTTCCTAGAGTCTTATTCTGCTCCAAGGACAAAGAGCTTCAAACTTTGGCCTACAGAAGCTTTAGCTTCTCCTCCAAAGTCCAACCTCATTAAACTCCCCCAGTTTTTTCTTCTGGGATTAGTTCTAGCCATTAAGGCTTCTGACCTCTGCCTGTATTGCAAAATTTATTTTCCTCTACTTCACAGTGAGGTAATTTCTTTGAGGATAATGTACTGGCTCTTAGCACCAGACCCATATTAGCCTCAACAAATACTTTCGCAATACTTTTGAGTAAGGTCCACATTAGAAAATTGGAATTCAATATTTACTAGCATTTATGATCTACACAAGGACTCCCCTCTAGACGCCTTGTTTAGTCAAGCTGTTCCACAGCACACCCTTTTTAATTCAACTCCTACCCTCCATCCCTTGGATGCCTGAGGTTCTGGGAAATAGCATGGCCCATCGATTAGATTTGCAACATACTGGGACCTCCTCCAGGCATCTCTAGCTTGGGAGTCCCCATATGTGAAGACTCAATCTCCAGGAACAAGCAGGAATGAGTCTTCACATATGGGGTACGTCGGTACCGACGGAGCCTGCTCGGGAACGCTCCCCAGCTTCCCAAAAAGGAAAGCTTTTGGGAGCATCCCACAGCGCCTGCGCGCTGCCTTCCCGCCTTTCCTAACCATCTCTCCTCAGTTCTTCTTTGCCGCGGAGCCAGCAGGTCGAGCCCTGTCACCGCTGAAGAAGTTCTTTATTTTATTTTATTTCTTTGGTCGCGTGTCTGCCTTCCCCGACTCCGGACCGGTACCGCCGGTCTTTTTCTCTTTCTTTCAAAAAAAAATAAATCTATTTTTTCTTCACTTAGTGTATTTTTCCTCTTGGGCCTCAGGGCCTACAAGAAAATTTCCCTCATGGAAAAACCAGCCTCCGGGTTCAAAAAATGCACTAAGTGTAGCGGTACTATTTCTGTTACAGATACCCATGAATGGTGTCTTAAATGTTTGGGTCCTGAACACTCCATTCCGGATTGTCCGTCCTGCTCTCTAATGTCTAAACGGGGTTTACAGAACCGAGCAGCTAAGCTCCATGTGCTGTTTCCCGCTGATGCAGCGTCGGTAGCATCGACATCTTCCAGGTCTTCTTCTCCTGATGGATCTCAAGTAACCAAACATAAACCTAGCAGGTCCTCGAAGGGTAGATCTCCCTCTAAGCATCGAGATGCCTCCGGGCTTGCCCTCGAGGATCCTTCCAAAGCTCCTCCTATGGGGTTACAGGTTGACATTGATGGCACGGCCTCGACCGATCACCTGTTAGAATGCTCTGGGGTACCGGCACAATCTCCCGGTACCGAATTCCAGGCATTCATGGCGTCGATGGATCACAATGTTCTGTCCATGCAGCGGGCTATTACGGCCTTCATTCAAGCTGCGACGCCGCTGGTACCGAAACAAACTCCGTTGTCGGTATCGGCTCCGGTACCGGCACCAGCGCCGATACCGGTACCGACTACATCGACATCGACCAGGATACCGGCTGCTGCGGTTCCTTGTCCAGGGCTGCTTATCGGTACCGATCCGGTACCGGGGACGCCCGATGTCGATACTGCTCGATACGCGTATCGAGCGTTGGAAGAGCACCCTGACAGGCGATACTTTGATTCCTCTGATGATTCTGATACATCAGACAAGTCTCTTGAAGTATCCATAGCCCTTCCTGAAGAGCCTTCTCCAAAAAGAAGAATGTCTCCTCCAGAGGACTTGTCCTTTCAAGACTTCATAAGAGAAGTAGCTAAAGGACTTTCTATTTCAGTAACCTCTGAATCAGAGCCTAGAGCTAAAAAATTGGATATTTTAGGCTATTCTAAGGCTCCTAAAGAGGCAGTCACCTTACCAATTCATGAGATTCTTTATGAACACATGATTGATCTATGGGAGACTCCTCTCACTCTCTCTCCTCATTCTCGCAGATTGGACACTATGTATCGTGTCCCTCCTTGTCCTGGATTTCAGAAAACTCAGCTTCCTCACCATTCCATTGTGGTGCAGTCAGCTATGAAGAGGATAAAGAGTACAAAGCGACACACTTTTGCTCCTCCAGGAAGAGAATGCAGGACCTTGGATGCTTTTGGTAGGAAAATCTTCCAGGCCAGTATGCTTATTGCCAGAATCAACTCATATAGCCTTTACATGGGTATGTTTCTAAAAGAAGTTGCACAAAAACTGCACACTTTCCTCCCTTTTCTTCCAGAGGATAAAAGGGAGGAATTCCTCATTTGGCTTAAGCATACTCAAGACATTTCAAAGTTTTCCAACAGGGCAGCTTTTGACTCCTTTGAAGGTGCCAGCAGAGCCTCAGGCATTGCCATAGCTGCTTGCAGAATTGCTTGGCTCCAGGCTTCTGATTTAGAACCCTGGGTTCAAGATGGCTTAGGAAATCTTCCCTGTACAGGTGAAAACCTATTTGGCAAAGAATGGCAAATAAAAGCCACTCAAATGGATGCAGAAAGCTCTGCTCTGGATAGACTTTCAAAGTCAACCTCCATTCCTGCCAAGAAAAAGCCTTTTAAAAAGTCTTTCTTAAAAAGGGCAGATTTCCTTCTACTTCTGGCCAACAATCTTCTACAGGTCGCTTTACCACTAAGCGTCAGCAACCTAAACAGGCCAGGTCTAAGCCTACAGGGGCTGCTGCAACTCAGCAGGCCCAACCTCCTCAGGGTTTTTGACTTGATGCTAGAGAACTTAGCCTTTCTGGCTCTAAAGCAGCCAGAGCCTCTCGCCATTCCAGGAAGGTTGGCTCATTTTGCTCCCAGATGGGAGCAAATAACATCAGAGCAGTGGACCCTCTCCATCATAAGAGAGGGCTACAAGCTTCATTTCTCAAACCTTCCTCCCCACACCATGGTGAGACACTTCAATTCTCCCACATCTCTTCTCGACCTTCTAGGTCAAGAGGTAGCTACCCTTCTTGCCCAAGGGGCAATAGAAGAAGTTCCTCTTCTTCATCAAGGGTTAGGGTTCTACTCCCCCTATTTTCTCATTCCAAAGAAGACAGGGGGATACAGGCCCATCTTAGATCTCAGAGAATTGAACAAATTTCTATGCAAGGAGAAGTTCAAGATGCTTTCTCTGGGCACTCTCCTTCCATACCTTCAAAATCAGGATTGGCTTTGTTCTCTAGATCTCAAGGATGCGTACACACATGTCCTCATCCATCCCTCTCACAGAAGATTCCTACGGTTTCTTTTCCAAGGAAAACATTACCAATACAGTGTCCTTCCTTTCGGTCTGGCCTCTGCTCCAAGAGTGTTCACCAAATGCATGGCAATAGTTGCTGCATTTCTACGCACTCTGGGAATATTTGTCTTCCCATACCTGGACGACTGGCTCATCCGAGCTCCATCTCAGTTAGAGGCCCAGATTTCTCTGGACCGCACAAGGCGCATTCTGCAGTATCTGGGACTTGTGGTAAACCTCCCAAAGTCTCAGCTCACCCCTACTCAGTCCCTAGAATTCATAGGAGCCTGGTTGGATACCACTACTGCAAGGGCCTACCTTCCTCAGGCCCGTTGCCAACGTCTAGTGCAGTTAGCCTCCCAGATTCAGTCAAAGAGCCACTTAACTGCCCAGGAGATGCAACAACTGCTAGGCCACATGGCTTCCACAGTGCATGTGGTACCCTATGCTCGCCTACACATGAGAGCAGCTCAATGGACTTTGTCCACCCAGTGGACTCAAGCTTCAGGAGCTCTCTCAGACCAAATAGCAACCACCAAACGTCTCTTTTGGTCTCTCCAATGGTGGATGTCCACTCAAAATTTGTTGCTGGGGCCCCCCTTCCAACAGTTGTTGCCCCAAGCAACCCTCACAACAGATGCCTCCCAAACAGGTTGGGGATCCCATCTACAGGACCTCTCCACTCAAGGCACAAGGTCCCCACAGGAGACCTCTCTTCATATCAACCACTTGGAGCTTCGAGCAGTTTTTCTAGCTCTCAAGGTCTTTCAAACCCTCCTCAGCTACAAGACAGTCCTCATTCATACGGACAATCAAGTAGCCATGTTTTACATAAACAAGGAGGAACTGGCTCTCTGTCGCTTTGCAACGAAGCTTTAAGATTGTGGGCCTTTGCCAGAGAGCATCAAATCCATCTCCTGGCAGTATACCTCCCAGGAGTCCAAAACTCTTGGGCAGACAGACTCAGTCGAGTTGTGCTTCCACACAAATGGTCCCTGCACATGAATCAGGTACTCAGAATCTTCCAAGAATGGGGAACCCCGGACATAGACCTCTTTGCAAGTCCGTAGAATGCCAAACTTCCCCGGTTCTGTTCCAGAATTCCGTGTCAGGGAATTCAGGCCAAGGATGCCTTCCTCCTTCATTGGGGTCAGGGCTTCCTGTATGCATTTCCACCCATTCCCTTGATTCCCAAGACTCGGTTCAAACTCCAGAGGGATCAAGGATCTATGATCCTCATAGCTCCACGCTGGCCACGCCAAGTATGGTACCCTCTACTTCTACTTCTCTCCCAAGCCCCCTCCCTGGACTTGGGAGCTGCTCCAGACCTTCTGTCCCAGGAGGAAGGGACTTTGTGGCACCCAAACCCCAAGTCCCTACACCTCAGAGCTTGGTTACTGAAGGCCTAGACCTTCAAGACTGGAATCTTTCTCAACAGGTGAAGGATATCCTCCATGCTTCCAGAAAACCTTCCACCCAGCGTTCTTATACTTTTAAATGGAAGAGGTTTTCCATTTGGTGTGCTGAAAAGGGTCTTGACCCTCTAGCACTACCTTTAAATTCTCTGTTAGACTATCTCCTGCATCTTTCTAATGCAGGCCTTAAAACGAATTCAGTAAGAGTCCATTTGAGTGCTATTGCAGCATCCCTTAAGCCCATCAATGGACAACCTATTTCCTCTCATCCTCTCATTGTATGATTCATGAGAGGCCTAACTTTAACTAAACCTCCCATTAGGCCTCCTCCGGTGGCATGGGACTTAAATTTGGTTCTTGGTCAGCTTATGAAGCCACCTTTTGAACCCTTAGCCACTACCTCCTTGAAGTTTCTTTCCTGGAAGGTTATTTTCCTCATTGCAGTCACTTCAGCTCGCCGCATCAGTGAACTGCAGGCATTAGTGGCTAATCCACCTTATACAAGGTTCCCTCATGATAAGGTAGTCCTTAGGACAAATCCACACTTTATGCCTAAAGTGGTCTCACCTTTTCATCTTAATCAAGAGGTATATTTACCTGTCTTTTTTCCAGCTCCTCATGCATCCAATGCAGAGAAGAATCTTCATACTCTGGATTGTAAAAGAGCTCTTGCTTTTTACTTACAAAGGACACAGCAACATAGAAAGTCTTCCCAGCTTTTTGTTGCTTTTGATCCTTCTCATTTGGGACTTCCAGTCTCTAAGAGAACACTGTCCAATTGGATTGCTCAGTGTATTTCTTTCGCCTACCAGAGTAAGAACCTTTTCTGGAGAGCCATGTCACAGCTCATAATGTGAGGGCCATGGCCACCTCTATGGCTCATCTAAATTCTGTGTCCATCGACCAGATCTGTCGAGCAGCCACCTGGGCCTCGGTTCATACCTTCACAGCCCATTACTGCTTGGACAAGGACTCCCGCCGGGATGCCTTGTTTGGTCAGGCTGTCCTCAAACACCTGTTCCATTCTTAAACAACTCCTACCCTCCTTCCCTGGATGGATGCCTGAGATCCATTGGAGGAAGTAGACCCCTTCCCAGGGTCTCATATCCTTGGGGATCTCCCAGGCATCTCAGCTAGGGAGTCCCCATATGTGAAGACTCATTCCTGCTTGTTCCTGGAGATAGCACAGTTACTTACCTGTAACAGGTGATCTCTGGGAACAGCAGGAATAAGTCTTCACAACCCTCCCACCTCCCCTAGGAGTTGTATCTCTCTTTCTATCTTTCCTTTCCTCTCTCTCTCTATTGTCTCAGCTTTAAACTCGAACTGAGGAGAGATGGTTAGGAAAGGTGGGAAGGCAGCGCGCAGGCGCTGTGGGATGCTCCCAAAAGCTTTCCTTTGTGGGAAGCTGGGGAGCGTTCCTGCGCAGGCTCAGTCGGTACCGATGTACCCGATATGTGAAGACTTATTCCTGCTGTTCCCAGAGATCACCTGTTACAGGTAAGTAACTGTGCTTTCCTGGTTGTTCCTGGAGATAGCACAGTTACCTGTAACAGGTGATCTCTGGGAACAGCAGGAATAAGTCTTCACAACCCACCCACCTCCCCTAGGAGTTGTGCTCTGTCTCTGTCTCTCTGTCTCTGTGTGTCTCTCTCTCTCTCTCTCTCTCTCTCTCTGTCTACCTCCCTCCTTCGGTCTCAGCTACAAACCCAACTGATGAGAGGGAAGTGAATGGGCGGGAAGGCAGCGCGCATGTGTGTGGGATGCTCCCAAAGGCTTTTTTTTTGGACGCTGGGGAGCGTTCCTGCGCAGGCTCCGTTGGCACCGATGTACCCATATGTGAAGACTTATTCCTGCTGTTCCCAGAGATCACCTGTTACAGGTAAGTAACTGTGCTATATTGCTCATTATGTAAATAGCTCACCGATAAAATCTGACACACTGCACCACACACCACTCTTCTTAGTTCTCCCACTGCATGCTACAGACCACACATTATTATTGATTGTTTGATGTGCCAAACCACTTTGATTTAATGATAAAGTGGTATACTAAATCTTTCTAAATAAATAAATAAAACTTGCCAATACTTATGATGTTTCCAATGTTCATCATTAGGCTCCTTTTTCTATTTCCTGACCTCGCCTCTCTGACCTCTCTTTTAAACCTTGCTGGCAGTTTTTTTGGCCTTCCTTACACTTAAAGCATGGAATACATTTGGTCTGGGCTTCAAGGATAGCACTTTAAAACAATGTCCATGCTTGATATAAATTTTTAACATTGGCAGCTGTTCCTTTTAGATTTTTAACCATTTTCCTCATTTTATTATAGTCTCCCTTTTGAAAGTTAAAAGGTAGTACTGTGGATTTCCTTGCAGTCTTTCTTCCATTTATTAAATCAAATGTGATCATGCTATGATCACTATTGCCAATGGCCCCAACACCCTTATCTCTTGCACCAGATCTCGTGTTCCACTAAGGACTTGATCCAAAATAGTTTCCCCTTTTATCGGTTCATGAACCAGTTGTTCCAAGAAGCAGTCATTTATTTCATCTAAAACATTTCTATCTAACATGTCCTGCTGTGACATTGACCCAGTTGATACCAGGGTAATCGAAATCTCCCATTATTACTGTGTTTTAACTTTTGTTAGCTTACCTGATTTCTTTTAGAATTTCATAAACCATCTGTTCATTCTGGCGAGGTGGTCAGTAGTACACCCCCACTGCTGTCGCTTCCTGCTTTTTACATAGAACTATTATCCATAGAGATTTTACAGTGTATGTTGTTTCATGCAAAACTTTAATCCTGTGTGACTCACTGCCCTTTCTAACATAGAGCGGAACCCCTCCACCAATTTGATTTACCCTATCATTGCGATATAGTTTGTGCTTAGGTATCCGTGTCCTCCTTCCACCAGATCTCTGAGATGCTAATCATATCTAACCTTTCATTTGGTGCTGTATATTCTAGCTCTCTCATCTTATTTTTTTTAGACTTCTAGCATTTTTGCATACAGGCATTTTAGAGGTTGTATTTTATTCATATTTATCTGCTTATCAGTTGATATGTGTTTGTTTAGAATCTCTTGTATCTATTGAATGGCATCTGTGTCTTTATCTTTGATGGAACTTCTCTATCGGGATGTTGTAACTTCCCAATTTTGCTAGTATCCTTCAAGGATAAATCCTTATGAACCATGTGCTTCTGGGGGACTGAGCTTTCCCCTACCATCTAGTTTAAAAGCTGCTCTGTCTCTTTTGTTAAGGTTAATGCTAGCCTCCTGGTTCCATCCCGATTAAGGTGGAGCGTCTCCCTTCCCACAATGTTGCCCAGCTCATAACCAGTCCAAATCCCTCTTCTTTTCACCATCGTCTCATCCACGCCTTGAGACTCTGAAACTGTGCCTGTCTTTTGGTTCCTGCGTGTGGAACAGGAAACATTTCATAGAATGCTACCCTGGAAATTCTGGATTTCAACTTCCTATCTAAAAACCTAAATTTGGTCTCCAGAACCTCCCTCTCACACTTTGTCATTGGTGCCAACATATGTACCAAGACAGCAGGCTCCCCCCCAGCACTCTCTAAAACCTTGTCTAGCTGGCGTGTGCAGTCCAGTACCGTTGCACTAGCCGGGCATGTTACCAGGTGGTCCTCATGTCCACCATCCTCCCAGCTAGCTATATATGCCTAATGATCAAATTGCCAACTATAACAGCTGTCCAACCCGTCCCTCATGGCTACATAGCACTGGAAAAACCTCTTCGGTGCTAGAGGGTTTTACATCTACTGGCGTACAGGTCCTAGCTTCAGGATCACTTCACTTCCTGCCACACCAAGGTGATGCTCTCCTTTCACATAACCTTTCTCCTCCATGACAACTGAGAGACTGCCAGATTGGAGGTGAGACTTCAGTACTGTGTCCCTGTAAGTCTCATCTATGTACCTCTGTCTTCCTTATGTCCTCCAAGTCTTCTACTCTATCCTCCAGAGATCAGACTCATTCCCTGAGGGCAAAATGTTGCTTGCACTTAGTGCACATGTAAGACACCTCAAAATCTGGGAGAAAATCATACATGGGACAGGCAAGGCAAAAGACTGGAAAGCCCCATTATTTATTTATTTATTTTATTTATTTATTTATTTTATTTATTTATTTAACAAGTTTTTTATACCGCCTTTTCCTTCAATCAAAGCGGTCACAAGAAATACAAGGTATAAACAAGGGAAACAAACAGTATAGACATGACAACATATGGTAATGTAGGAAAAATAACAAGGGTTAACAAAATAGTGGATTATTTATAAAATATATACAATAGATGATATCTTAGTCATTTGTTGATCCATAGTGCTCATAGTGCTGCTGGACTGCTGTCTGCATCTTAGTATTAAGGTTTTGCTTAGCTACTTAAGTTGTTTTCATACTTGAAGTTGCTAAGGATACTTGTACTCATACAACTATACCAATTACCTTTAAGAGACTTTGTTCACCTCAAGATTAATCAACGTCAGGTCCTTTAATCTATTCCTGGTGATAACCAGCTGAACCTGAAAGTGACTTTGACCACCCTTTCCCCTTTAATAAGTTTAAGAGCCTATATAGCTAGGATTATGTCTGGGGTGGGTGGGAAAGACTTAACACCTAGTAAAGGCCAGCTTACTATGTAGGTCTGGGACATGTGCTTCTAAGGTAATCTGCTGACTATTTCCTGGGTGATTCGCACAGCCCTTGGTTTGATAGAGGGAGCCTTTCAAAATGCCCCTTTGACCTTTCACTTGGCTTTAGCACCTACTTATAACAAATTCCCAGATCTCTTGCCTCCTAAGTGGAAGGCCTTTTTGAAAAGGTTATCTAGAAATAATTTCTGTCTTTCATCTCAAATAGTATTTTACCCTGTTCTTTCTTCTATGCTAAGCTATGTTCTGATTTGATTTAAATTAAAAGCTTTCCGCTGATACTAGACCCTAAGTTTTCTTAAATTTAAACTAAAAGCTCTCTGTTGGGTTTTGAATTTAAACTGAAATCTCTCTGCTGATACAAGGCCCCGACTGAGTTAACAAATATACACTAGATTCTAAAATGCATAGATTTATCAGTTTTAAAGTAAAGAATTCCTTTTTCCCCAAGGCCTCTCATGAATGGAATGGTTAAGTTAGTGGATGTTTAACATTTAAAATAACTAAAGCAAGAAGGCACTCCATAAAACTGAAAATTAACAGACTGAAAAATTCTAGAAAGTATTTTTTCATGTGGCGTACAATGTAGCTGTTGAATCTCCAGGAACAAGCAGGAATGAGTCTTCACATGTGGGTACGTCGGCGCCGACGGAGCCTGCACGGGAATGCTCCCCAGCATCCAATCAGAAAGCCTTTGGGAGCATCCCTCGCGCCTGCGCGGTGACTTCCCGCCTTTCCCACTGTCTCTCCTCAGTTTTCGTTTTTCCACGGAGCCGGCAGGACGTACCTCCTGTCACCGCAGAAACTTTTTCTCTTAAACACTTATTTTTTGTTTTCTTGTGGTCGCGGCCGTTTTCCCGCCGATACCGGCACCGCCGGTGCCTTGTTTTTTTTTGTTTGTTTGTTTTCTTTACCACTTAGAGGTCTTTTTCTCCTCAAGTCCTTTCTGAGGCCTTCCAGGCCTTTCCAGCATGGAGCCTTCTTCCCCTAAGAAGTGCCTCCACTGTGGAGACTTAGTCTCCTTTTTAGACTCCACCACTTGGTGTGTATCCTGTTTGGGTCCTGACCCTTTTTCCCCCGGTCCATCGGGCTTTAGGGTTGGGAGAAGACCCTCTCTTTTTCGGGTATCCCTCGATGCTGTTTTTCCTCCTGTGGTGAGGACATCGATTTATTCTTCTCCCCAGGATCAGGTAACCCGCAAACAGTCTGTTAAGACTAGCCAATTCTTGAGGGGTAAGTCTCATGCCCAGCATGACGATGGCTCCGGCCTTCCCCTCAAGACCCCTTTGGCAATAAAACCCCGGCAGGAGTCTTCGGGCTCCAAAGCATTCACGGGGTTTCAGGTTGTTCCTGGGGTTTGTTCCTCACAGAACATACCTGAGCTATGCTCGGGGGTGGTATCCGCTTCGAGCGGTGCCGATTCCCCGGCATTGGCGCCGGCGTCGAGTGATCCACTCTTCGCCAAGGATCGTCAACTGGTGTCCTCGGTGCCTTCGGGACCGATCGATTCGACCCAGACTGGCCTTCCTGCATCCCAGCCACGAGCGGGGTTAGTGCCGGCTTTAGACGGGGCCGATTCCCCGGCATCGACGCCGGTGTCGAGTGCTCCGGTTGTCACTAGGGATCGTCATCTGGGGTCCTCGGTGCCTTCGATCGATACGACCCAGACTGGCTTTCCTCTGCCCCAGCCAGCCGCGAGGTTGGTTCCGGCTTCGAGCGACGCCGATGCCCCGGCATTGGCGTCGGTGTCGAGTGTTCCACTCTCCACCAAGGCTCGGCGTCGGGTATCCTGGGCCTCAGGGCCGAGCGATACGCCCCAGATGGTTTTTCCTCTTGCTACGCCATGCTCAGAGGGGGTACCGGCTTTGGGCGGTACCTATACCCCGACATCGGCGCCGGCGTCGAGTGTTCCTCTCTTCGCCGAGCGTCGTCATCGGACGTCCTCGGCGCCTTCGGCGCCAATCGATGCGATTCCGATTAACTTTCCGGGATCGGCATCGCCAACGCCACCACTGACGTCGGTGCCCTCTAGACGGGCGTCGATAACCTCGCTCGGTTTGATGCCCAGTCTAGAATCGATATCCAGTCTGGATGACTTGGTTCCGACGGTTTTCGGAACCGGTCCTTGTCCCTTCCGGCTACGCAGTACGGTACCGATGTCGACTGCTGTAGTTCCATCGGTGCCTTCGATCCTTTCGATGCCTAGCTTGGAATCGATACCGGGAACCGCCGATTTATTTATTTTTTTATTTATTTGCATTTCTTATATACCGCACTATTTGCGATCAGCGCGGTTTACATAAAACAAAAGGTATCCGACAATGAACAAAAGTCAGGTCATTGCATTGAACAGGAACAAGTAACTTGGAAAACTGGGTAAACTATATACATATGCATAGCATTGAATAGGTAACTATATACATATCAGATGGAGTTATTGGGTATTGATCATACTTGGTGGCTGGGGTTTGGGGCAGTCAGTGAGGTATTTGATAAAGAGGAAGTGTTTTAAGGCCTTCCTGAACTGGCTCAAGTTAGGGATTGCTCTGATGTGTGGTGGTAGGGAGTTCCAGAGACTTGGGGCGCATAGTCTAAAGGCTCTGTTCGATGTTGCTTTGGAGCATTTTGTCATGTCTCTCGGTATCACTAGCATGTTGGCTACTGAGGTTCTTCTTGTCCTGTTGGGTATGGGTGGTTGGATGAGGTCACATAGTGAAGAGGAGGAGAGCCCCTTGATGGCCTTGAATGTCATCACTAGGGTTTTGAAGCTTAACCTGGCTTGAATGGGGAACCAGTGAAGCTGTTTCAGGAGGGGTGTGATATGCTCTCCTCTTGGCGTTCCGAGGAGAATCCGCGCTGCACTGTTCATGGCAAGTTGGAGGGGATGTAAGGTGGCCTGAGGGAGTCCTTGTAGGATGGCGTTTGAGTAATCAAAATGAGGAATGATGAGGGCTTGATAAATGGTGCGGAAGTCGCCTGGTTCGAGTAAAGGGCGTAGGTGTCTGAGGGATTTAATCTTGCAGTAGATCGCCCTTACAGTGTTAGTTATGTGTTGCTTCATGTTGAGGTTCTGATCCAATGTGACTCCAAGGTAACATATAGCTGATTTTACTTGCAATTCGGCATTGTCCACTTCCAAGTGGCTGGGTGGTGTAAACTCAGGATTTCTGGAGATGAACAGGACCTCCGCTTTCTTGTGTTGGATGCGCAGATTCTGAGAGAGGAGCCATTCGGATATGGCGTTGAAACACTCAGTCAAGGGGGTAAGGTCTGGGCAGTCCAGGGATATTGGAAGGTACAGTAAGACATCATCTGCGTATATCATACAACTCACATTGAATGATCTGATGATATTACAGATAGGTTGGATATAGATGTTAAACATAAGTGATGATAGGGAAGATCCTTGAGGAACTCCTTGACTTTGTAAGAATGGCTCGAAAGTGGACCCGTTTGCTCGGACGTATTGCCATCTGCCAGACAGGTAGGATCTGCACCACTCGAGAGCTCTTCCACCAATGCCTTTCTCTCTTAGCCGACCTAGGAGAATTTCGTGGCAGACCGAGTCGAAAGCTGCCGCTATATCCAAAAATACGAGTGCAAAACCTTGACGTAGGTTGTCAATGCCTGAGATTATGGTATCGAAAAGAGTTGTGAGTAGTGTTTCGACTCCGTGTGACTCTCTGAATCCATGTTGAGATGAATCTAGAGGGGCGTTGGTATCAATATGATCTTGTAACTGTTTGTAGACTATCTTTTCGATGATTTTAGCGAGCATCGGGATGCTTGGAATGGGTCTGTATGACTCCACCTTTTTAGGGTCTAATTTGGCGTTCTTCAGGAGCGGTCTAACGGAGGTCTGTTTGAGCGTGGAGGGGAAAAACCCAGTGCTAAAAGATATGTATCATTTTAGCTAAGATCGGGGCGAGGTCACAACGCAGATCTTTTATCCAGAACGCTGGACAGGGGTCTGAGTATGCAGTGGAGGTATTTAGGGTTGCGATGGTGTCATCAATAGTTCTCTTTGATGGTGTGACAAAGGTAGATAGGGATGCTGAGAACTCTTGTTCGTTGGAGGGGTCCGGTAACACCACTTTGTCGGTCTTGCACAGTTTAGATTGCATAAAGACGGCGTAGTCCTACGGGTGTATGGTTCCGGGGTGCTCCGGGGTGGGTTCTTTGGCAAGAGATTTGACCAGGTTGAAGAGGTTGTGCGGTTTGTTTAATGACCGTTTCAGGGTGTCTGTGTGGTGGTGTTTCATCCTGTCTGTGACAGCCCTGCGATGTGTGTGTAAGTGCTGGGTGTATGCTGCTTGGTCACTGGTGGTGCGTGACTTCCTCCAGCACTTTTCCAATCTCCGTAGGTGGGTTAGTGATGCCCTTTAGTCAGCTGTGAACCATGGTGCAGATGATTTTTTCTTTGGGGCTTTAGTTGTTGGGGGACGGACTGCGATTGCGCTGAGTTTGCTGTTCCATGTGGTGATTAGGTCCTCTAGGTTTTGTGGATTCTTATCAAGGAGTGTGTTCGTTTCGGCTAGGATACGTTCTTTGTTAAACGGGTGAAAGCTTCTGGTAGTTGAGTTCGAGTTCATACTTGTTTCCACAATGGGTCTTTGTGGCTTGAAGGGGGTCGGAATCTGGAAAGTGATGAGCTTGTGATCCGACCATGGTACTGCTGTTAGTGATAGCGTGATATTTTGTGCTTGTTGAAGCACTGTTTGTGGGGCGAATATGAGGTCGAGAATGTTGCCTTTTGTATGTGTTGGTTCTTGTACCAATTGGGTATATCCCAAGATATCTAGGGCTTCTATGAAAGTAGCAGCTTGATTGTCCTGTAGGGATGGCAGGTTGAAGTCACCTAGGATCCAATTTGGTTTATTTGGGCCTTGGTGCTATGCTTGATGCTATGTTTATGATGTTGGAGAGGTTGTCTGGATCTGCAGAAGGCGCTCTGTAAATCAGGTTTATAGAGCAGGTGTTGTTGGAGATAGTCATTGTTTCAAGGGTATTGATGCTGTTGGATTCTACCATTTTAAACTGAAGGTCGGATCTGGTGAAGACGGCAACTCTTCCTCCCTTTTTGTTCTGCCTGTGGCTGGTGAAACAGTTAGGTGGTAGTAATTGATTGAGTAAGGTGTTATCTTCCGGTGAGAGCCAGGTCTCGGTGATCATAATAATGTCTAATTTATGATACGTTATTGTTTCAGTGATTGCCAGCCATTTATTGCGAAGTGAGCGAGAGTTAATGAGTGCGCACTTCAGACTGCTAGTGTATGGGCTTTTACTTTGCTTGGCTTTCGAAGAATTTAGTAGTGGGATATGTATTAGATGGTGGCGGTGTAGATAGCTAGTTCCATGATAGTGGTTGTAGGAGTCATCAGGCCATCTTCTTCCACCAGTTGAAACTGTTGGGATGTGATTTGTGTTGTAAGTAGTGCCAGTGAGCTAGATGCAGTGCTAACTGCCTCGAATCGGAGCTGTCGGTATCAAAGCTCTCTAGTTGCCTTGGTATCACTCCTGCAGCCGTCGCTGCCGGCTCTGAGGGCATTGCCGTCCCCGATGCCGGTGTCGGTATCGATGTCGACTCCTGCAGCTCCATTGGTGCCATCGATCCTTTCTATACCTAGCTTGGAATCGATACCGGGAACCGACGATGCAGTACTAACTGCCTCGAATCGGAACTGTCGGTATCATTCTCCATCTAGCGGGATCTCTTGGTGCACCAGTCCGGTAGGTCTCCTGGTGCTCAAGCTGATCATTCAACCTCAGCCTACCCAGGAATAGTTCCTCTGGGAGTTCCTTCTTTTCAGGAATTTCTCCTTGACATGGCAGACTTTCTTGCCATTCCTATTCCTGGCCCTACTCTTAACCAAGGTCCTGCAGAGAAAGCAACCATGATGCTTCCTTTACATCCTTCTTTGCAGGACCTTCTTCTGGGGATTTGGAAGTCGCCTTTAAAGGTTCCTGCACCTTCTACAGCCATGCATGTTCTGTATCAGGTGCCCCCCTCTCCGGGGTTTCAGAAGAACCAACTTCCGCATCATTCCATTGTAGTGGAATCGGCAATGAGGAAGGTCAGAAGCAAGAAGAAGCATTCTTCTCCTCCAGGTCGTGCATCTAAAGCACTTGATGCCTTTGGGCGTCAAACCTTCCAAACTTCCATGTTGGCTGCCAGAATTATTTCATATATCTTTTATATGAGTCTAACACTTCGGGAGGTCACATAGAAATTATCTCTTTTGTCTCCTTTTTTGTCAGAACCTAAGGCCTCTGACTATTCCTTGCTTCTTCACCATAGCAGGAATATCTCTTGGTTTCTTTCTCGTGCTTCTCTAGACTCTTTTGAGTCTGTTAGCAGGTCCTCTGCTATTGCCATTGGGGCACGTCGTACAGCCTGGCTGCAGGCTTCAGACCTGAGCAGATGGACACAACATACACTGGGTAATTCTCCGTGTACTGGAGAAAATCTTTTCAATATCGAGGCTTTACGTCAGGTTGCTCAGTGCTCCACTGACTTTCCTAGTTCTGGAAACCATCCTAAGCCTTCTGTTTCCTCAGGATGTAGAAATTGTCCTACCAAACCTTCTTTCCCTAAGAAAAGAAAGTTTCACCCTCCTTCTGCCCATCCTCCAGAGGTCCCCAAGCAAGGGACATCTCATCCTGGTCTGAAGTTCCCAGGCTCTCGCCAGGATAATCATAACCGGCAGCCCTAGGCTCCTGTATGCTGCAGTCTACAATTAACTTCTTCTTACCAGAAGTTTTTCTTCCAACTCTACACTGGGTTTTCTTTTCAGTATGCTTTTGCCCATGGGTCACAGTATTCTCCCTTTCTTATTGCTATAAAGGGAGATCACCACTATCCAATGATAGCTTCTGTCCCCACATGGACGTTCTTTCCTTCTGCTGACTTATCATATGGTACGTCACCTTCAACTCCTCTCTTCCAGGCTTTCCCCTGCTTGAGTCGGTACCATACTGGAACGTCTCTCTCTCTTTCTTTCCAGTGTAGGCTTCCTGTTATCCTTCAACGCATGTTCTGGACAACTCCTCAGACAGGGCCGGAATATCCCCGCTCCCTTGGTCTGTCTTCTCCCTGTTTCATACAGGAGAATCCCCTCTGCTATCTTGTTCAGTTGCTGTGCGTGCAGGAGTTCCAGTGCGTACTTTAATACTTCTGCATGCTGCTCTCAACTATCTGCGTGCTGACACTCACTGCAGGTTATCTTCTCCTGGCCATGTCCTTATCGAGGATGGGGCAACCTGTCGACTTCTGTCAGTCCCATCTCCTGCACGATGCTCTCTGCAATCGTCAGAGACTTCCCACTATGGGCCCTTGCCATAGAGCATTGGACTTTGTCTCTGAGGGTCTTCCATCTAATTGAAGAGGCTTATATAGTCATTCCATGGCTATCTAGATGATTATGCCCTCTTGTCTTCCGTTGTGATGCAGAAGACAAGTTTGTTTTGCGTGAATGTCCAAGGAGCTCCCAATCTGGCAGGAATCCCCCTTTTTCCTTAGTTTGGCATTATATTTCTGCTCCACTTGGACAACGCATACTCTTTTACTGTACATGATACCCCTGAGTCCCTTGGCTGGGTCATCCTGGTATCTTGGTTTATGCGTTTCTGTCCTTGGGACGCATCAGCAGCCTAAAGTGCTCCTGCCATGCTCTCCCCAGACTGATATTGTCCTCTGTTCTTCACGCAACTATACTGCTAATTCCACTGATCTGCATCCCTGTACCACAGAAATAGATTATCTATACTCTTCGGGTGGTTTTCGCCCCCTACTATTAGATGAAGTTTTTCGCATCACATTTCCCATGTGGATGTTTCTTCTGTGGCCCAGTTGCAGGCAGTATTTTCCTATGCATGCATGGTTTTTGTACCCTGGGTGGGCATAAACCATGCCTATATGTAGCTATATGTGTCACACTTGTCTAGACATATATATTCACATCTGTATTGATATGTGTGTATATATATATATATGTATGTGTGTGTGTATGTGTATGTATGTGTATATATGTGTGTATATGTGCTTTTTGGGAGATGGTCATAGCACCCTGTGTTTTACCCACTATCTCCCTAACTGTCGGTACTAAAGTTTTTTTACTTTCTAAGGGGTCCAGACAGTCCGCTTGCCTATTATCATACGGCTCGGTATCTGGGTCCGGTTATACTCACAATTATTGCTGTGGCGTCAACAGCTTCTATTTTTGTTATACACCTCCTTATCTATGAGGTATCGAACTTCAATGTCTTCCTATTTCGTATTGGCTAGGAGAGACAGTGTACATCTTCAGTGTTCTGGAGTGCCCTCCTGTTTTCCCTGGGAAAAGGGGTTTTTTCCATACCTTCTCTTCCCTTCCGGACTGGGCTAATTCCAGATCGGTCAGTCGTCTTCTTTTAATCCTCAATGTTAATAACTCTGTGCCTAAAAGAGTTCTCAGCTTTCACATAAAGCTTTCTATTGAAGACCTGCCGTTCTTCTCCTGCTCCAGTTGACTCCTGGGTCACCTGCCCATTCCAGATTTGGAACTTCATCCTCACTGCTGTGAAGTTCCCTTGAAGATTCCGCTACTGCGTCTACAGTACCTTCCATCACGGTTCTACTTCCTACAATCCAGTAGGTAAGCTCTATATGGTACTAGTTTCATTAAATACTTTAATGATACCTGACATGCATTCTAAAGACTCATCTCCCCTGTGGTCTTTAATTTTTTGTTGCTCCTCTGCAACTCTTCTCTCCTCAACTCCTACCCCCCATCCCTCAGTGGATGCCGGGGATCCAGGTTGGGAAAATGCCATCCTGTCCAGGGATATGCATTTTATGGGATCTCCCATGCACCCTCAGCTAGGGAGTCCCCACATGTGAAGACTCATTCCTGCTTGTTCCTGGAGATAGCACAGTTACTTACCTGTAACAGGTGATCTCAGGGAACAGCAGGAATTAGTCTTCACAACCCTCCCATCTCCCCTAGGAGTTGTATCTATCTTTTTCCTTTCTTCTTCCTCTCCTTCTGTCTCAGCTATAAAACTCAACTGGGGAGAGGCAGTGGGAAAGGCGGGAAGTCACCGCGCAGGCGCGAGGGATGCTCCCAAAGGCTTTCTGATTGGATGCTGGGGAGCATTCCCGTGCGGGCTCCGTCGGCGCCGACGTACCCACATGTGAAGACTAATTCCTGCTGTTCCCTGAGATCACCTGTTACAGGTAAGTAACTGTGCTATTTGTTGCCAGAAGATGTGGTCAAGGTGACTAACATAAAGGTTTAGACAAGTTTCTGAAGGAAAAGTGCATAAGAAGATGGGTAGACTCAGAAAAGCCATCACTTATCCCTGTAAATTAGCTGTAAGAAATCTACTTTTAGGTGTGACCTGTACTGGCCTCTCTCAGAGAAGATGCTTGATGAGCCTTGGCCGAACTCAGCATGGCTTGTCCTATCCTGTTATGTAATGGCAGAGGCTAATTTTCCACAGAAAAAAGTTTAAATGAAGGAGGAAGTGACATCATCCTGGATGACTGCCTGAGTCCGGAACTAAACCGGGTGTTCGCTAGTCTCCCCCCCTCCCCTTCCCCGCCCCTCCTAAGAGTCCCAAAAAACTAACAGAAGATATCACCAGCAACGGGAGTAAGTGGATAAGCAATTGACAACGCGGCGGAAAACGGCAGACCTGCATGAATTTGCGTATGGTGGAGCGGGGATGAGCAACGGTCTGGAGCAGAAAATGGCCACCAGGCAGAGTGGGGGAGGAGAGACGATAGAACGGGATAAGCGAAGGGGAAGAAGTGCTGAAGAAAAAAAAGGGAGAGGTGGTGGTACAAAAAATCACTCGAGACGAGTTGAAAGGTTTGTTTAAGGTTTTAAAAAATATCAGTCTAGTGAAAGAAGACATGGGAGAGCGGAAGAGAAGGGTAGAGGAACATGAAAAACTGGAAAACATACAAAAGCAGCTACAAACACAAAAAGGGGATATTGCAGAAATAAATCGGTGGAAAGAGCGTATGTTATATAAGATGGAAGATTTAGAGAACATTACTAGAAGGAATAATTTAAGGATAAATGTTATCCCAGAAGAACAAGAGTTCAAAGACAGTAAAAAATAAAAAGTGGCGGAAGCTATATTGGAAATATTCAATTGGGGAGAAGGATCAAGTAAAATTACAAACATAGAAATGGACAGAGCGCACATGGCTTTGGGTCCAATTAGACCAAACAGACCAAAAGACATTGTAATATGTCTTAAGGACTATGAAATTAAAGAAAGTTTAATGGCCAAAATGAGCCGACTAGAAAATTATACATGGCAAGAATATAAAGTAATGATTTATGCTGACTTGGCAGCAGGAACACTTCAGAGAAGACGGGACATGGCTCCGGTCACGCAGATGCTCCGTTAGGAAGGAGTGAAATATAGGTGGTTATATCCCTTTGGACTACTTTTCAATAAAGGAACTAAAACATAGGAGGCCAAGCACGCAATGGTAGAGGCAGAATTGCTGGAGATTACTGTCCGCCAGCAGACGGCTGGAGAACAAACAAGGAACAATAAAAGGGCCGATACAGGTCAAAGGAAGCAAGGAAAATATGACAAGAGACAGGATAAAAAGCATGAATAACATAATAATGAATCGAGAAAAGGACTGGATAACATGCCGAATATGGGATATACATGAAGATGGATATGGAGACCAGAAGTAAGAGAAGGGCAATCATGAAAGTATACAAGGAAATAGGAAAGGGAATATTGGACTGAGAGCAATATTGTTGGATATAAAAGGGATAAGGTATTCCAAGTAGCCTCTGTGGTATAAATACACAGGGGAGAGCTATTTCGATTGAAAGCAAGTTCTGCTACGAGGAGACATGGGATAAGGGTGAAAGGGGATAGATTCAGGAGTGATATGCAGAAATATTTCTTTATGGAAAGAGTGGTGAATCCATGGAATAGTCTCCCAGTGGAGGTGGTAGAGATGAGGACAGTATCTGAATTAAAAAAAAGCATGGGAGAAACACAGGATCTCTAAAGGAAAAAAGGGGAATGTTGTAGTTGTTGATATGGAAGGACAGACTAGATAGGCCATGTGGTCTTTTTCTGTCGTCATTTTGCCATGTTTCTATGATTGAAAATGGAAAAGATGAAGTAGAAGAGAGGTCTTGGAAAGTTTATACTCTTCAATTTTAAAATAAGGGGGAAGGGGGGGAGATTAAAACTGGGCAATGTAAAGTTGGTATATATATGGAAGGGAGGGGGGGATACTGGGATCTGGAAGGATGAGCACTACTCAGAGTTTCTCAGGAGTGAGGGAGGGAAGGGTGAGTGTGGAGGGGGAGGAAAGGGGAGGAGGACGGAAAGTAAAGAGGGATCTGGATTGCAAGGAGGGATGGGAGGAGGAATGAGACAAGTTGGAGAACAAGTGCTGACAATAACCACAATAAATGCAAAAGGTTTAAAAACCTGGCGTAAACGGGGATTAGTAGAGCATGAAGGAGGCAGATCAAAGGCACATATAATATGTATTCAAGAAACCCACTTCAAAATTGGACAGGAAAAATGAATCTCCAGGAGCAAGCAGGAATGTAGTCTTCATATATGGGTATCTTCGGTACCAACAGAGCCTGTGTGGGAATGCTCCCCAGCGTCCAATAGGAAAACTTTTGGGAGCATCCCACAGCGCCTGTGTGCTGCCTTCCCGCCTTTCCCAACTGTCCCTCTCCAGTTCTTCATTTTCCGCAGAGCCGACAGGTCGCACATCCTGTCACCGCAGAAAATTCCCTTCTTATACTTCTTTTTTTGTGGTCACGTCTGCCTTCCCTCGACGCTATACTGGTACTGCCGGTGGTTCTTTTCTTTTTTTTCTATAAAAAAACCCAAAACTTTGTTTCTGGAGTCTTTCTCCAGTGATTTTCTTCTCGGGTGCTACGCGCCATTTTGGGCTCTAGGCCCAACTTTTTCCCTCAAAATAGAAAAACCCGCTTCGGGTTTTAAAAAGTGTTCTACGTGTGGCGGTACCATCTCCGTCACCGACACCCATGAGTGGTGCTTCAAATGTTTAGGTCCTGACCACTCTATTTCAGTGTGTTGCCTGTGGAATGATGTCAAAAAGAGGCCGGCATAACAGAGCTGCTAAGCTCAGCACCCTTTTTCCCTCCGATGCAGCCTCCGTGGCATCGACGTCCTCCAGGGCTTCATCCTCCTCCCATGGAGCTCAGGTAACTAAACATAAATCTAGACGGTCCTCAAAGGGTAGATCTCCTTCTAAACATCGAGATGCCTCTGGCATTGCCCTTGAGGGACTTTCACCGGCAAAATTGCCCCGGCAGGAGGCTTTGGCTTCCAAAGCACTAATGGGGCTCCAGGATGTTCTCGAGGCTTCAACCTCGGCAGAACTACTGGTGCCATGCTCTGGGGTTCTGGCTGCTTTAACCGGCACAGATACCCAAGCATCTGCAGCGTCGATAGACCAGAGATTCTTGGCTATTGAGCGCAGTCTGGCAGCTCTTCTCACGGTCTCGATGCCCCTGAAACTGTTTCAGACAATTCAACCGGTACCGGCACCGACTGCATTGACATCGGCAGGTATTCTACTGGGACCGAGTCATGCGTTTCTATCCGGCATTGACAAATCGGTACTGGACCACTCCGATGCAGACTTCGATCGGTACCGGTACCGTGCCTTGCACGAGCACCCGGATCGGAGATGCTTCAAATCCTTGGATGAGTCTGAAGACTCCGAAGGCTCTGCCTATACCAGAGTACTAATTCCCGAGGATTCCACTTCTCCTCAGCGTAGGATGTCTCCACCAGAGGATATGTCCTTTCAGGATTTTATTCGAGATGTGGCCCGAGGTCTTTCTATCACAGTGGCTCCTGAAAAAGAGCCTACGGCAAAGGAATTAGAAATCCTACAATACCCTAAAGCTCCCAAGGAGGCAGCTACCTTACCTATTCATGAGATCTTGCATGATCTTATGTTAAGAATGTGGGAAACACCTCTAACCACATCTCCTCATTCTCGAAGACTCGACACCATGTATCAAGTTCCTCCTTGTCCTGGGTTTCAGAAGACTCAATTACCACACGATTCCATGGTGGTGGAATCAGCCATGAGACGGATGAAGCGTGCAAAAAGGCATGCATCTAATCCTCCAGGACGGGAGTGTAGGACTCGACGCCTTTGGACGTCGATCCTTCCAGGCTTCCATGCTTTCTGCTAGGATCAGTTCCTATATCTTGTATATGGGAATGTTCCTTAAGGAAGTCGCAGGAGACTTAGAGCTCATGAGTCCTCTCCTTCCTGATGATAAAAGGCAAGATTATCTTACTCTTGTTAAACATGCTCAGGATGTTTCCAAGTTTGTGAATCATGCAGCCTTTGACTGCTTTGAATGCATAAGCAGAACCTCTGCTATTGCCATAGGTGCACGTAGAATTGCCTGGCTCCAGGCATCTGACTTAGAAATCTGGGTACAGGACAAACTGGGGAATATACCTTGCAGAGGAGAGAATCTCTTCAGCAAGAATTGGCAGGAAAAAGCTAATGAGAGAGATGCTGACAATATCACTTTGGATAGATTGTCCAAATCTACAGCTGATCCTGCAAGGAAAAGATCCTCTAAGAAACCATTCTTCAGTAAGAAAAAGTTTTATCCCTCCTGTACCCAGCAGGGACATCGTTCAGGTCAGTCTCTGCCCAAAAGGGACAGCAGCAACAACCTAGGCAACAAAGGAAGCCAAAAGCAGCTAAGCCTCAACCGGCTCAGCAGACTCGGCCTCTACAGGGGCTTTGACTCCTATCTAGAGAACTTTGACTTCCTGACCCTGAACGGCCCAGAACCCTCCACCATCCCATAAAGGTTATGTCATTTTGCCCCCAGATGGTGTCAAATAACAGCAGAAAATTGGACTCTGTCTATTGTACAAGAGGGGTACAAGCTTCATTTCCTCAGCAGGACATCCTACCTCTCCTCAACACTGACACAGTGGACATAGATGTTCAAATCGCTAACTGGAATGACATCATCTCTTCTACTGCCAAGCCAGCAGCCCCCAAAACACAACAATCACACAGCATAAGACCCAGCTCCACACCATGATACTCCAAGGACATACGCATAGCAAAAAGAGCACTAAGACAACTTGAACGCCGCTGGAGACACACCAAGTCAGCCTCCTTACAGAAACAATACCAGATAAAACAAAAAGATATACAATAACCTAATCAACCAACAGAAGAAGAAATTCCATACAAACCTTATCCTGAAGTCTGCCAATAAACCCTGTGAACTCTACGAAATAGTAAAGACCCTCACCAAAGAGCCCTACAACAGAAACGAGCAGCAAATAGACCCACAGACCTTCGCAGACCACCTCAAGAACAAATTCACTGCCCCACCTAAGAACAACATAGAGATCGTCAACAACAGGACCTCTACACCAAATCAAGACTGTGGTAAATTCAACATCCCTTCGAATGACCAGCTCTCCAAAATCATCACCGACCTAAACACCAGCACTGCCCCTACAGACCCATGCCCAGTATCCTGGATTAAAGCAACTAAAGAAGACCTGTCATCCAACTAAAGAAAACAAGTCATCCATAAAATAATATATAATTCTCTCACCAAAGGAATAATGCCAAACACTCTGAAGCTAGCCACAGTACACCCCATCCTCAAGAAAACCACCCTAGCCAAGACCGACCCCGCCGCCTACAGACCCATCTCAAGCCTTCCCTTCCTATCCAAGATCATTGAGAAAGTGGTTCAACATCAACTTCAACAACACATTGACATCCACACTCCCCTGGACCCCAATCAACATGGCTTCCGACCAAACCATGGAGTCGAAACTCTACTAATACAACTATTTGACAAGCTGATACAGACGATCGACAACACCAAAATGGGTGTCCTCATGATCTTCTTAGTCACCAAGGAAAAGCAGCAACTGCCACGCAGACAAACAGCAAACAGTACAGAAACGTGGGCAATTATTGAACTCTCACCAATACTTTATTGATCCATACTTATTAAGGGAGACCAGACCCGACACAGGCCGTGTTTCAAAAAACTCTTCTTCAGGGGTAGGCTCACCTTACACTAAAAACACATTATAAATAATTAAAACATAAATATAAAAACATAAAAAGCTAATCATGAATGGAAAAACTGTAAGAACACGATGATAAATAAATATGTATAAAAAACACAAATATGATATTCATAACCCATAGGCAAAATTATATTCTGATATATATCATACTAAGACATATAAAATCATGAGTGTATAGAACATAAACATGTAAAATTGTTTTAAAACAAAGCTCCCTTTAAAAAATGAACGCAATATGTATGTAAAACAGCATGCAGATGCTAACCAAAAAACTAATATGTTTAAATAAAAACAATAAATAAATAACATATTATGAACAACATTACCACAATAGGAATAAAATCAAAAGTGCAAAAAAAAAGAGATTCTATTCAACATGGAGAAAAACAAAAGAGATGGAGGATCACTCCTGCTCCTAGATCATTTTTGGTGTTTTTGATTTATGATCTTCCATCTCTTTTTTGTTTTTCTCCATGTTGAATAGAATCTCTTTTTTTTTTTTGCACTTTTGATTTTATTCCTATTGTGGTAATGTTGTTCATAATATGTTATTTATTTATTGTTTTTATTTAAACATATTAGTTTTTTGGTTAGCATCTGCATGTTGTTGTTGTTTTAGTACTTATAAACATTTTCACAATAATACACAACCTCTCAGCTAACAGCCTACAACCAATCATTTAAAACTGACCACAGCACAAGACCAAAAAGAAAAGGAACCTCGGACATCATCAGCACACCAAAGGAATTCACCAAAACAAATCAGGCCACATCAAGAAGGGCACTGTCTCTGGCAGCGCCTGCACTATGGAACTCTCTCCCCAACCACCTAAGATCAACCACAAGGACTTCAGAAAGCTACTAAAAACAACTATATTTACAGAATACTACAAGGATTTCACCTGAACTGACTACTATGTGCAATATCTACAACGCTATACAGGTCCAGATCTTAGATCACCTTTACATATGGCTCTAATCTTGTATATATGTTTATTGCTCACTTTGCATATAGCTCACCGATAAAATCTAGCACTCTGCACCCCACATCACTCTTCTTGATCTCCCACTGCATGCTACTGACGACACAATTACCTCGATTGTTTGTGCTAAACCGCTTTGATTTAATGATAAAGTGGTATACTAAATCCGCCTAAATAAATAAAATAAATGCCCCCCTCCTACAATAGTAACACAATTTAATTCTCAGACCTCTCCCTACGACCAGTTAGGTCAAGAAGTCACAATGCTCCTTGCTCAAGGAGCAATAGAAGAGGTGCCTATTCCCCAACGGGGTACAGGGTTTTACTCCCCCTATTTCCTTATTCCAAAGAAAACAGGAGGACACAGACCCATTCTAGACCTCAGAGAATTGAACAAATTCCTGTTCAGAGAGTTCAAAATGATTTCTCTAGGAACTCTGCTGCCATACCTTGGGAGTCAGGGTTGGCTTTGTTCTCTAGATCTCAAAGATGTGTACACTCATGTTCTCATCCATCCAACTCGCCGAAAGTTCCTTCGATTCCTGTTTCAAGGGAAGCACTACCAATACAGGGTTCTTCCTTTTGGCCTGGCTTCTGCACCAAGGGTGTTCACAAAATGCATGGTTGTGGTAGCAGCATTTCTCCGCACCCTGGGAATACTCGTCTTCCCTTACTTAGACGACTGGCTCATTCAAACCCCTTCAGAGCCAGAGGCCAGGGTTGCTCTGTCTCGCACAATGCGCATCCTTCAGTATTTGGGACTTGCCATAAACTTCCCAAAATCCAACCTTGCTCCCACTCAATCCCTAGAGTTTATAGGAGCTCTTCTGGATACCAGACAGACAAGGGCCTTCCTTCCACAGCCCTGCTGCTTTCCCACTGCTTTAGCTTCCCAAGCAGTGCTAAAACCTCACCTCACTGCTCGGGAAATGTTACAGTTGCTAGGCCACATGGCATCTACCGTGCATGTGGTTCCTTATGCTCGCCTCCATATGAGGGCAGCCCAGTGGACCTTATCCACTCAGTGGGCTCAGGCGTCAGGTTGCCTGTCAGACAAAATAGCAAACTCAGATCGCCTTATTTTGTCCCTCCAATGGTGGCAGTCACCCAAAAACCTTCTGGTGGGGTCTCCTTTTCAGCAACCCCCACCCCAAGCCACTCTAACAGATGCTTCACAGGTGGGTTGGGGAGCCCCCCTGCACGGCCTCTCTATCCAGGGTATCTGGACTCCACAGGAGGCCTATCTCCATATCATCCTCCTGGAGCTCAGAGCAATCTTCCTTGCTCTTCGAGTATTTCACACCCAGCTCAGCTACAAGACAGTCGTAGTTCAAACGGACAATCAGGTAGCCATGTTCTATGTGAACAAGCAGGGCGGAACAGGCTTTCTGTCGATGTGCAACGAAGCTGTGCGACTATGGGCCCTCGCCATAGAGCTTCAGATTCATCTCCTTGCGGTGTATCTTCCAGGCATTCAAAACCTTTGGGCAGACAGACTCAGTCGAGTTTTGCTTCCACACAAATGGTCTCTCCATGCAGACCAGGTGGCCAAAAGTTTTCAAATTTGGGGCACCCCGGACATAGACCTCTTTTCAAGTCCGCTGAATGCCAAACTTCCCCGGTTCTGTTCCAGAATTAGGGCTCGATGTTGTCAGGCCAGGTATTCTTTCCTCCTTCATTGGGCTCAGGACTTCCTGTATGCCTTTCCACCCATTCCCCTAATTCCCAAAACCCTGTTCAAGCTTCAGAGAGACAGAGGTCATATGATCCTTATAGCTCCACGTTGGCCACGGCAACCGTGGTACCCTCTGCTCCTACATCTCTTTCAAGCTCTGCCTTTGGAGTTAGGGTTTGCTCCAGATCTAATTTTTCAAGAGGACGGGATGCTGTCGCATCCCAATCTCCAGTGTCTGCATCTCAGGGCCTGGTTGCTGAAAGCCTAGAACTTCATGGTCTTAACCTTTCCGAGCAGGTAGAGGATATCCTTCATGCTTCCAGGAAACCTTCCGCAAGACGCTCTTATGCATTCAAGTGGAAAAGGTTTACCATATGGTGCTCGCAGAACGGTCTTAACCCTCTTGCGATACCTCTGGAATTATTACTGGAGTACCTCCTTCATTTATCAAATGCAGGGCTTAAGACCAATTCAGTGAGTCCATTTGAGTGCTATTACAGCTTCTTTCAAGCCTCTAAATGGACAACCTATTTCCTCTCATCCTCTCATAGCGAGATTTATGAGAGGCCTTCTTTTAACGAAGCCTCCCATTAAGCCACCACCGGTGGCATGGGACTTGAATCTGGTTCTTGGGCAGCTCATGAAACCTCCCTTTGAACCATTAGCCACTACCTCTTTGAAATTCCTTTCCTGGAAGGTTATCTTTCTCATTGCAATCACATCAGCACGTCACATCAGTGAATTGCAAGCGTTGGTGGCTGATCCTCCTTATACAAGGTTCCATCATGACAAGGTAGTCCTTAGGACTCATCCACACTTTATGCCAAAGGTGGTTTCGCCCTTTCATTTGAACCAAGTGGTTTACCTTCCTGTATTCTTTCCAAAGCCTCACGCATCAAATGCAGAAAGGAACCTTCATACTTCGGACTGTAAAAGAGCTTTGGCCTTTTACTTGCAAAGGGCACAGCAACATAGAAAATCCTCTCAACTCTTTGTTGCTTTTGATCCTAGTCATTTGGAACTTCGTCTCCAAAAGGACACTGTCCAACTGGATTGCACAGTGTATATCTTTTGCCTATGAGAGTAAGAACCTTCCTCTTGAAGGCCATGTGACAGCTCACAATGTGAGAGCCATGGCAGCCTCTGTGACTCATCTTCACTCTGTTTCTATCGATGACATCTGTCGAGCAGCTACTTGGGCTTTGGTACATGCCTTCACAGCCCATTACTGCTTAGACAAGGACTCCCGCCGGGATGCCTTGTTTTGTCAGGCTGTTCTTCAACACCTGTTCCAGACTTAATCAACTCCTACCCACCATCCCTGGTAGGATGCCAGAGATCCTTGTGGGGAAGTGGAGCCCTTTCACAAGGGCACACAACTTTCTGGGGCCATCTCCCTGGCATCTGCAGCTAGGGAGTCCCCATATGTGAAGACTACATTCCTGCTTGTTCCTGGAGATAGCATAGTTACTCACCTGTAACAGGTGATCTCCAGGAACAGCAGGAATTTGTCTTCACAACCCACCCACCTCCTCTAGGAGTTGTATCTTTCTATCTCTCTCTCTCTCTCTCTCTTTCTGCCTTTCCCTCTTTCTTTTGTCTCAGCTTTAAACTCAACTGGAGAGGGAAAGTTGGGAAAGACAGGAAAGACGGGAAGCCAGCACGCAGGCGCTTTGAGATGTTTGTTTGTTTATTTGATAAAAAACACCTTTCACTGGAAGCAAAGCGGTGTACAATTAAAATTCAATAAAAGAAGGCCAAGGCCAAGAAATGTACAATAATTGACAGGATAGCTGAAATCAAGAAAGACAGAACAGGACATAGACAGGGAGTAGACTGGGAAGGAGCAAGAAGAGGGCAGAGAGGTAATCATACAAGAGGAGAGGGAACGTTGAACGCCAAGGAGAACAGATGGATTTTTAACTGTTTGAAGCTAGTGAACTGTGGATCAAGCTCCCAAAAGCTTTCCTATTGGGATGCTGGGGAGCGTTCCCGCGCCGGCTCCGTCGGTACTGACGATACCCATATGTGAAGACTAAATTCCTTCTGTTCCTGGAGATCACCTGTTACAGGTCAGTAACTATGCTTTACAAACTAAGAAATGTCCATATGTGGTGGTGGCAGGGCAGCGAGCAGAACCCAAAAATGGGGGAAATCATGGTAAGCACTGCTATCAAAGACCAGGTGGTGGGGGAGTACAGAAATGAAGGGAGGGGTATGGGTATTAGATTGAAAATAGCAAAGGAAGAGGTGTGGGCAATGTGTATATATGGCCCAAATGAACATCAAAAGGAATTCTATCATAGATTGCTGGGAGAAACAGAAAAGTTGGGGGAAACACCAGTAATCATTGGAGGAGATTTCAATTTGAGGTTGGACTATGGGGGGGGGGACACTGTTCCCTCTAAGCTGTGCGCGTGTGCGTGCGCACACACACCTCGCCGAGCGAGCGCACACAACTTTTAAACGAGCGCACAAAAATTACTGATTTCATGAGTTTTCAAACCTTGGGTTTTTTAAGGCCGCGGCTGCACCACCGATCTACTGCCATTCTGTAATTTTCGTCACTTCCGAATCTCTCCTCTATCTGCATTGAGTCCCCTGCCCTCACTCCTCTCACATGTGACCGACGATTGACGAATCATGGCAGGCTAGAGGGAAATAAAAGGGAGGGGCAGCCAGCAAGCCAGCCTCTTTCTGCTCTTGTGCCTGCCTGCCTGCCAGCCACGCACCTCCTTGGATCCCTCCCTCAGCCAGCCTTCAGTGCCACGTGCTGCCTTGGATGCGAGAGCAACACACCGCACCAGCGAAGAAGAGGAGACCGGTGCTCCAGGACTGCTGCCTGGGGACGGGCTATCGGCAACGGAACTGGTAAGTGCATATCTATGCTTTTTGAGGCATCGCGAGAGAGAGCCTACACAGCTAGTGTACAGGAGGAAGAGGAGGCGGCGGGCCTGGGCGAGGAAGAGCAAGCAGTGGCAGCTCCTCGATTTGGAGTCCTTCGTCGTCCTTCTCTATCTCTCCCGCTCGCGGGCTGCCTGCATATCTACTCTGTACTGCGCCCGCCTCCCGCCTCCCACACCATCACCCCGCCACCAGCAGCAGTACCCCATCGCCGCTGCGCTGGATGCAAGTAAGTGGGCATTTGTGGTGAGGGGGATGGAGATGTTGGGCGTCTGTGGCCTCTTCTCCGTGCCCCCCGCCCACTCTGGCCGCGGTGTTCTTTGTGCTGCGTGCCGCCCTTTCCTGGTGCTGTCGGGGTTCGCAGCGCGTGTACTCCCGTGTGTATTTCAGATTGTTTTTATTTGTCTTCTTTTTTTCACCCTGGGGGAAATGGGGAGTTCTCTCAGTAGAGTGGAAAGCTGGAGTTTCACAGTGTTATCTCGGCCCTACTGCTTTGTTGGGGTGGCGTTTAGTTAATTTTAGACTTAACGAGACCTTATTTATTTATTTTATTTATTTAGTAAACATTTGTATACCGCTGCTTCCTACGATCAGCAGCGGTTTACTTTACAGAATCATAATGTATCGTACAATACAGTGATTTTTTAGATTTACATTTCGATTAGGCAATGATTTACATAAAACAGGAGAATCAATTGGATACAATATACATTTGGTTGGGGTACACAGATCTGGGTATACATTTGATTACAAGAGCGTGGGAGGGGTCCAAAATATACAATTTATACATGATTACCTGCCAGTATTCCAAATGCCGCCGTGGCAGGCAAAAGCCATCTGGTTGAGGTAGAGTATCGCACTTAGGTCAGGTTGTAGTGAGTCTGAAATAAATGGGTTTTGAGTTTCCTTCTAAATTCACTCAAGTTTTTTGTGAGTCTCAACTCGTTTGGGAGCTGGTTCCAGTGGATTGGTGCTGTATATGTGAATGCCCTATTGCTTGTTTCTGCTTTGACGGTTCTTATGCTTGTCGGAACACAGAGAGCGTTGAGATTTATGGTTCTTCTGTTCCTGTTGTGTGGTTGAATAGCGATTAGGTTATCGAGGTAGGATGGTGCGATGTTATGGATGAGTTTAAACGTTGTTATGAGAAGTTTGAAAATGATGCGAGCGGCCACCGGGAGCCAATGCAGTTCCATTAGTACTGGGGTTATGTGGTCTGTGACTTTCTTTTCCATGATGACACTTGCAGCAACATTTTGAGCCATTTGCAAGATGTTTAGGGTGTTCTTCGGAAGCCCTTGCAGAATGGCGTTGCAGTAGTCCAGGTGGGGAATAATGAGAGCTTGTGCAACAGTCCTAAAGTCAGATTTTTCGAGGATATTGCGAAGTGGTTGCAGAACTTTCAGTTTGTAAAAAATGGCTCGGTTAATTGTTCGGAGGTGTTTATCCATCCTAAGGTTGCAGTCTAGTAGGACTCCTAGATATTTTATTGCAGGTTTTGTATGATATATGTTTTTGTTAAGGGTGACTGTGGTGGGCGGAATGAAGTTGATTTTCTTGGAGATAAACATGACCTCTGTTTTCTTGTGGTTTATTGACATGTTGTTTTGTTGCAGCCATGATTGGAGCAAGTCAAGGCATTCTTCTAGTGGAGTGAAATCCGGTTGTGTTATGTCAAGGTGCGTATACAGCATCACATCATCAGCATAGATGTGGTAATTGATGTTGTGCTTCTGAAAAATCTCGCAGATCGGTTTTATATACAAATTGAATAAGAGAGATGATAAGGCAGACCCTTGCGGAATCCCCTGGGTTTGGGGGAAGGCATCAGCTTTATCATTGTTGAACTGAACTTGTTGCATCCTATTGGATATATATATGATGCAAACCATTTTAGGGGGGTCCCTGCTATACCTATGGAGGCAAGACGGTTTAAGAGGGTGCTGTGGTGAACTGTATCAAATGCAGCTGAAATGTCGATAAATATAAGTATGAACATAGTGTTTTTGTTTTCAAGACCCCTGAGGAGATTGTCAAGGAGTGCCAGCAGTAGTGTTTCTACTCCGTGATGCTGACAAAACCCATATTGATGCTCATCTAAGGCTTTTCTATCGTCTATGTGATCTTGTAGTTGCTGAACTGCTTTTTCGATTGTTTTAGCTAAGAATGATATGCTTGAGATCGGGCGATATGATGCAGGGTCACTTTTGTTGAGAGATTTGTTCTTTAAGTTGGGTCTTATAAGCGATCTCTTGAGATGGGTCGGCATGGTACCTTGTTGGAGTGACTTGTTAACAATGTAAGCGATAGGTTTTGCGATTTCCTTCTTAGATGCTTTTATCCAGGTGGTTGGGCATGGGTCAAGAGGGGGAGGTAGTGGTGTTTAAATTAGTTATGATGTTTATGATCTGTTCACCTAATTGCTGGAAGGTGTTCCATTCTGCTGCAGAGTCTGCTTGAGCGACGGTGTCGGTTTCACGAGGGGTGAGGACTAACGACAAGCTTTGGTCGATGATTGTGGGTAGTTGCGGGTGAAGTTTCTTGGCGTAGTGGTCAGCCAGCGTCTGGGCCTTTATTTCGTCTGCATAGACAGTGTTCTGGGTGGTTTTGGTGAGTGACTTGACAAACTCAAAAAGCTCCCTGGGTCTATTAAGAGCTTTATTGAGTAGGTTAGTGTGGTGACTCTTTTTTGCGAGGTTGACCTCATTCTTGTATTTCATGAGGAGTGTTAGGTATATTTGCTTGCATTCCTCGGTTTGTGTTTTCCTCCATTTCTTTTCCAATTTGCGTAGCTCTCTTTTCATTCTGCATAGAGTAGGAGAGTATCATGGTTCGGTTCTTGTTCTTGCTGCTGCATTTGCGGCTTTCCAGGTTGGTCTTGCTGCTGCTTCGATCCCTGAGTTCCATATGACTACCAGCTTATCTAGGTCTGTGAGGGTATACTCAAAATGTGAAGATATAGATGTTACCAATGCTTCACTATTGAATTTTTGGAATTTCCTCTGTTGATGTGTTTTTGGGTCGGCTTGAGACTTTTCCTTTATGAATGGTAAGTGGATTTCAAATTCAATTAGGAAGTGGTCAGACCATGGGACCTGGGTTACTCGAGGTTCGGGTTTTTGTATTTCGTTTGGTTGCATGTCGTGTGATATGAACACCATATCTAAGGTGTTACCTTTTGTTATGGGTGGGTTCCTGAATGATTTCGTCATATCCGAGCTGGTTCATGGCTTCAAGGAAAGCGTCAGCCTGCAAGGGGGGTAAGGATGGCAGGTTCAGGTCACACAGTATGATTCGCTGTTTCTTGATTGCAGAGGTTGAGATGATTTCTAGTGCAGCGGCCAAAGTTTCGTGTTGGGCCGAGGGGGGTCTATAGATTAAACAAATGATTGACGTTTTGTTCTCAATCTTGAGTATATCAATGCCTTCAGATGCAGTTAGAGACGTGTTTGTTAACATTAGGGAGGCTCTGGCAATGATTAGGACTCCTCCTCCTCTCCTGCTAGGCCGCGGGCAGTTAAATACTGCATAGTCAGGTTTAGTTAATTGGTTTACTATTGCTGGGTCAGTGTCGGTGAGCCATGTCTCGGTGACGCAGAGGATATCGGGTTTGTTGTCAGACATGATGTGTATGATGTGAGTTTTATTTCTAATAGATCTGGCGTTGATAAGGCAGATCGTGATAGGGGATTGCGATAATTGGCATGGTTGCTGTTTGCTTCTACTAGCTGTGGCTGCTGGCTTCCTGTGCTTATTATTTTTTAGTTTGGAGCCACGTTTTTTCCGGGGCTTGCCTGGGATCTTAACCACTGTATTCAGGTCTGGCTTGGGTATTGCTTCCTCCTGAGCAAGGTAAGTAGGGCATAGCAGTGGTACTATCGGTATCAGTATTGGGCCATGAATAAAAATTGGTTGCCATACTACTGCCTGGTGGTGTGGCAAGTGTGGTACATAGGCATATGTGGCTAGAGATAGGTGGAAGCAGAGAGCAACTATATAGGTGATGAGAGCCATGAGGTGGGAGGATAAGTTTCAAAGCCGATCTACAGATTGCTACAATCTCATTGGTGGGGTAATTCTGCACTTACGACAAACTGCCTGTAACAAGGGTTAGGCGCTTATAAGCTTAGATATTATAGTTATTACAGACAATTGCATTAATAAGCTTAGATATTATAGCCATTACAGACAAATTGTCAATTGTTACAACATGAGACAGTTCGAAGTTTCAAAGCATGCATCTACCTTGTTCTGTAGATTCTGTCTTTTAATGCCATCTTCTCTGGCTTCGTTATTTTCACGCATCTGCCACTTTGTTTCTGCATTTATTTATTTTATTTACAGTCTCTTATATACCGCACTATTCAGCATCAGCGCGGTTTACATGGAACAAAATGCTCAGTACAGTTAACGTGTGAGTTTACATATAACAGGGGACAGAAACTTGGATAACAGTGGTAAACTATTTACAAAACTTATTACATGGAGTCATAATCAAAGAAGTTGCATAGAAAACACAATTCACTTCATAGGTTTGAGTATCCACATGGTGAGTTGATTGTGATACTGTAAATTGACTGAGAATGGTATCGGGGGTGTCCTGAGGTTCTAGGGGATGTAGTCAGGCTCTATAAGGTACTTGTTGAAGAGGTGGGTTTTGAGGGCTTTCCTAAACTCTGGTAGGTTCTTAATAGCCCGGATGTCATGGGGTAACGCATTCCAGTATCTTGGGGCACTGAGACTGAAGGCCCTATTGGCTGTTGATTTGGTGCAGACAGTAAGTGCCTTCGGGACTTTTAGGGAGTTTATAGCCGTGGATCTTCTTATTCTATTTGGGGATGTGGAATGGATGAGAGCGGTTACGGATGCAGATGAGAGATTGTGAACAGCTTTAAAAGTGGTTATCAAGGTCTTGAAGACAGTTCTTGCACGAATGGGTAGCCAATGTAGCTGTATCAGCAGAGGTCTCACGTGGTCGCTCCTGGAGACTCCGTGGAGGACTCTTGCTGCCGCATTCATGGCTAGCTGCAGCGGGTTTAACGTAGATTGGGGAAGACCTTGTAATATTGCATTGGCATAGTCAAAATGAGGTATGACCAATGCCTGGAAAATCGTCCGAAAATCAGTTGGTTCAAGGATGGAACGTAGATGCCTAAGTGAGCGGATCTTGTGGTAGACTGATTTGACTGTTTCCTATGTGGGCCTTCATATCTAGGCGTTGATCTAAGGTGACTCCCAGGTATCGTATTGAGGATTTAGATTGCAGCTCAGCTTCTTTTACTTTAAGATATTGCGGTGGGATATTGCGATATTTTGCATGATTAAACTTTGTACTTGTGTTCAGTAGAATTATTGATGTAGGAAAATAGTATACCTCAAATTTTAACTGTGGCTAAAAAAGTGGTTTGTATCGGGGAAAAAACCCCCATCTGACTTGAGGAAGGAGCATGTTAAAAACACTGTGGGACTGCTGCTCCTACTGAGGATGCTCTTCTCACAACTGTCACTGACTACTTTCTTCAGAAAGTTTGTTTAAAGCCATTTATTCCCTGACACCATTCTTACCTGTTGTGTAAGGCCCCCTAGAATTTCAGTGTGTGTTTTGCTCTTCTCTAAATGGTACTATTCATCTGTGTTTTAATGAGAAGGTGAAGAATGTCGCAGGAAAGCACTTAAGAAATGAGGAGTGGGATTTCTAAGTTCTTGCCCCCTTTTCTTTTTATTTCAGGTGGTTTCCCCATAGGGCTGGCGAGTACAGGCATAGGAACCCTGTGAAAGAGGGAAAATGTCCTTGACTTGCCCCCACTTTTCTCTTCTTTCAACCAGAGATCTTTCTTTTTGCCAAATGTGCTTATCATTACTTTTGTACTTATCTTCAGAGATATCTTTTAATGCCAAAAGTATTTATTATTTTTACTACATATGCCATCCATCACCTTTTTTATTAGTGGTACTTTTTAGTCCCACTTGTTTCCCCCCTTTTCTTTTAAACAGAGCTCTTACAATACAATGTCAGTTTCTTTTTCTTCCCCTTCCCCCTTCCTTCCCCCCTTTCCTATCTCCCTTCCCCCTTCCTCCCCCCCCTCCCCCCATGTTATTGATGCTTGTTATCCCTCGGTCGTCGATTTTTAGTGTTCAGCTATTTTAATGTCATTTTAATGTTTTGACCTTTTGGTAAGTCACTACGCCATATGTTTTTTTGAGTTGCTTTACATAAAATCTTGGTGTATGTTGTTTTTATACATGTACATACCTTATAGATGTTTTTTATGTGTTAATCTTGGCTATATCCATAGTTTTAAAATTAAGTCACTTTTCTGGATTTGTGTTAAACTGTTAATCCATGTAAGTAATACTGTGCCTTCTTTTTTACTATGTATTCTTTTTCTCTTTGTTACCACTATAACAATATTGTTATATTGCTTGTAGTTCCAACTTCCAAGCCCATCAGGCTTTGGATGAAATGCATTGGGGCATTTCTTTTGAATAATAAAGCACCTGCTGTGACCACCACACCACTTTTAAAATGTCGAAACCAATAGCAATGAGAGGTGCAAAACGTAAGAGAACGGCCAGAGCTTTTAAGCCTGAATGGCTTGAAGAAATTATTGAAACGGAGACACCGAAATCTCGGGATAAAACGTGCGTTCAACTGTGTGAAATATTCACTTATGAAGAAGATGACGGAGTAGTCTGTTTATACTGCCAAGATGCAAAAACCATCAGAGTTTTCGAATGGCAAAATTTGGGATTGAAGAAAACTCCATGATCTGACCACAATACCTCGGCTCTTTAGGTCTCTGGTCCATCAGTAGTGAGAGACAGGCAGAGAGTAATACAGAACACAATCACACACACACAAAGTGCTATTTTCTTTGAGCTCAGAGGGAAGACAATAAGCGGACTATGAACAGGCATAATTCCAGGCTTATTGAATTCAAATTCTTCCTCCAAAAAGCTCTCTTTTTATTAGAGAAAAAGAGGAAGTAACAATCATTTATTATAACCATGAAATAACACAAGGTGTCGCCAAAGTTCTTTTTACAGAGTAAGATCTGATTACAATGATTCACTTAATTATGGCAAAATTAGCTGTAAGTGCAAAAGTTGCAAAAATTATGTTGTGTCAGCAGGGACTTCCAGCTGACTGTACAATGAACTATAGTTGCACAGTTCATAGGCGTTATGCTTAGTTAACACTGTTCCATCTATTTTAAAGACGGTTACACAGAGAACTCATGATCATGACATTCTATTCTATTTAAGAAAGTAGGTGAAAAGTCAAACTTCTAAACACATTTTGTATCAAGAAATTCATCCATCTTCAATTACATATTGGGGATTCTGATATCCCTTTATCTGTCCATCCCTACAGGGATGATGTGTGGAAACTGGACTTTTTGAAACGACATCTGTCTAGTAAGACTCATACTGAAAGTGTTAAGAAACTTAGAGCTAAAAATCCAAATTTAAGAGGAGGATTATTTAACTTGTTGCTTGAGAGCACCGCTGAAAAAGAGAAAAGGCAAATTAATAATGAACGGAAGCGTTCTACACCAGAAGAAATTAAAATTCGAATTGATAGTGTTTTGCTGGCTGTTCGGATGAATATTTCCATGCTCTCTGTTCAAGATATTAATGAACACATGTCCAAGTACATAACCATACCTGAAAGCTGGAGAAGCAAAAACTATATTCGTTTGAATTTCTTGAAATTATAAACATGAATGTCCAAGATAAGCTCATGGCAGATGTTGCATCAGCAGCGTATCATACATTAACTATTGATGAAAGCACAGACATTTCTGTCAACAAATACTTAATACTGTACTTCAAATATCGGCCAGTAAATTCATGTCTGTATAAAACTTCATTTGGTGGTATGCTACAGTTGGAACCATGCAATGCTGCATCAGTGCACTCCGGGAATTCTATGGGAAATACAAGCTTGACCTTAACAAAATGGTCATGTTTACTTCGGATGGTGCCTCTGTCATGTCAGGCAGAATAAATGGTGTTGCTGCGCAGCTCAAACAAAATATTTTGCCTTTAGTGCAGCAGCATTGTGTTGCCCATCGTGAAGATTTGGGGATCTCTGAATCATGGAAGGAAGTAAAGTTGATGAAAGAAGTTGAAACTTTCATGAGAACTGTTTACACAACCTTTTGTCGATCTTCTACTAAAAGGTCACAATTTAAAGAATTAGCAGATGCTTCTGAATGCGAGTCAATTGCTTTTAGACCTCTGAACGAAGTGCGGTGGTTATCTAGACATTTTGCTCTTCAAGCAATTATTCAAAATTATGATCCATTATTAAAATACTTTGAAGAAGATAAGGATAATGATCCCATTGCAAAGTACTGTTATAAAAAGCTAAACAGCCATCAATTCCATATAACACTGCAAATTTTGAATGATGTTTTATCTGAACTAGCTTCATTAACTATGGCATTTCAGAAACATGGGCTAACACCACTGGAAGCGTATCATCTTGCACAGGGTAAGCTGAACAAAATCCGAATGCAATACTTGGGTGACACAGTAAAATGGACTGATAATGTTAAAAATCTTCTCGACAAGATACCTGGAGACGCTTCAGCAGATACTGGTTCCACACTTACTTTCATTAATATGCTGTGTCTGCATTTAGGGGAAAGATTTCCTGAAAATGAAATTGAGGAATGGTCTGCTTTTGACTTGACAGCAATAGCACAGTGTGATTATGAATTTGGAATTGAAAACGTCCGATCACTCTGTTTAAAGTACAAACAATTTCTTATGGAGGAACATATTGTTCAGCAGTACAATGACTTCAAGTTTTTAGTCGCAGAAAAAATCAAAAGCAAACTAAACAGTTTTCCGGATATGGTGACTTTGGCGTTTCAGAATGCTCAGTTTGCAGATTTAGCGAAACTGATCGATATTGGTGGAACATTTTTGGCTTCTAGTGCAGATTGTGAGCGTGGTTTCAGCTTGATGAACAGTTTAAAAACCAAAATAAGGAATCGCTTACATTTAGAACATTTGGAAATGCTGATGCGTGTTAAGAGTCATCTTCAAGATGGCGGATCAGTAGACCTTGATAAAATTTATTCAGACTGGGTACATTTGAAAGATCGAAGAGAGAAATTTTGAGAACATAGTAAGTGACGGCAGATAAAGACCAGCATGGTCCATCTAGTCTGCCCAGCAAGATGGCAAGAGTAGGTGCACCTGTTGCTCTGTGCAGGCCACCTCTCCCCATGTCTTTGTTTATGGGTGAAGGAGACAATGAGGCAAGAGATTGGATGAACACGGGTGCCTTTATTGGTGGTCCCCTATGCGTTACGGCCGAAGCCTTCCTCAGGGGGATACACTTAAAAAAAAAAAACAATATATAAAAAAATAAAAATAAACATAGATAAACAAATTAAAATAAATTAAAACATACCAGGCATGTGACATATATTAACATCAATATAAATACCATATTATAAACATAAAATATGGATAAAATAATTATAGTAAATATAAATATAAATAAGCCTAAAAAAGAAATAAAAACAAATAGATACATAATATAAAAATATAAATATAACAATATAAATAATGATAGGAATAAAAATAATAAAATCACCATGGATCAAAAAACATAACAAACTAAAAACACAGGGCAGATAGTGGACACTACTTAAAAACTACTAATAAAGATAGTGTATGAGAAGTACTCACAAGGCACTGCAGGTAAGAGGGTTCAATTTGGCCTATGAACTGGTACCTATTGTAATACTGACATTAATGAACAATGAATGAACATAGATGTAAAAATGAAGAAAAATAATAAAAAATAATATTCTACAATAGACCATGTTTCTAAAACTAAAATAAACAAAAAAACAAAAAAACATTTAAGGATGGGATAAAGGAAATCTGAAAAAAGTACTGCAAACCAAATTGTGTTAAGATAATAAAGTGATGTTTAAGACACCAGAAATATAAACCATATATTATTTGAAAATGATACCTGCACTTGATCAATTGTGATGAACAACGCTGTATATTAAAGACAAAACACTGTTAATAATGTTATGACAGGCTATAAAATGAATAATATTAAAAATAGCACACTTATCTTATTGTGGATAGTTTTAATAGTGAAAATTGCACATACTTTTGTGAAATATTTCCTAAATCTAGTAGCGTACTAGAGATCCTCCTGAAAAGATGTCGTTCACCAAGAGCTTACTTGTATAAAAAATGCGTTTAAAAAAATTTGTGTGAACAAATTGTTCTAAAAACGTTTGTACCCTTACATGGGATAAGGCAAAAAGGAGTGTACATAGGATCGGGACAAGATGCTTGTTGGACTATTAAGTGCATAAAAATGAGACATATAAAGAAAAAACGCTAAGGATGCGCGCCAAAATATTTGCATATTATTTTGAATAATTGTTGAAAACAATCCAAGATGGCTGTTAAAGTTACAATAAAGAAGTAAACCTCACTGCGATATGTGTATAATAACTTAACACTACAATAGTAAAGTATTAACCAGCGTGCACATACTGAAGATACAAGTTAAAAACGGCTATTGAGAAGCTCGCGTCAAACCTCCACGCCAAAACATTTGCATGAGTAAAAATCTTTGTCTAGCAAGCACGGTGTACTCTTAGTGGTAGAGGTGAAACGAGGAGTATGTGACTATTCCAGTAAATGAACTGATACATTGCTGCAAAAACTTACCTAAACGTAGAAAAACCGCAATTCCAGGACAAACGTGTAGTCAAAGCTTTTAGGGAAATGACGAGCTGGCCTGGGGCTTTAAATACTGACCATAAGAGGGCGTGGTTACTCTTATGACGTGTTTTTATGAGGTTAGGGTGTCAAGCAAACACTTGTGCCACAAGAACCTTGAAGTGCAACCAAAATGTTTTACTTCGAACAAACGTACAATCGTCATGAAGCAGCTACTGCATAGTGCTATTAAACTGAAAAGATGTTATGTGGTGTTATATAAAACATAAAAGGCGGAATGTATCGAGCCATAGTAAGAGAACTAAAAAAGTAATATAGAGACAAAGCACTTTAAAAAAATATTATAAAAAAATGTGTTTAAAAAAATATATATTTGTGATACATATTTGAGTTTAAAAAATATATATTTGAAAAAACTCCGGACTAAAACTGAAGGACCTTAACGATACATTATGTCAAAGAGGATACTGTATAGAACGGGTTGTACTCAAAATATCTGAAAAACTCACTACTAAAAAATGATGATATAGAGGGTTACCACAATTACAGTGTTATAGTGTGGGGCTTGAGGATAAACGTACATATTAAAATAAAATAAAAATAAAAATAAAGATCATAATCAAAGACCCATGTAAAATTCCGTGATAATGAGGAAACAATGTATATAAATACAGTAAAAACACAATAAAATTAACAAAACTTGTAATAATTGTAACCATATCATTATATTATAATAAATATAGTAAAATAAATAAATAAATAAATAAGGTAAAAAGTCGAAGGTGTCAATGTTGTCGTGTCAGTTGGTATGGAGGGACAAACCGAAAGGACATATACTACATATATAATATTGCATGTCCTGGTGAGACAAATATTAAATATTATTATAAAAACACTGACAAGTCAACTTCCTGATTTAGACCATTGGGTGTCAAGCTGTTAAATTCATAAATGAATCTTTGTTCCAATCTCAAAAGTACTTTATCAAAATCCCCTCCCCTCCAACTGGGAACCACTATTTTGATAACTAAAAATTTCAAATCTTGAATAGAGTGGTGTTTCTCCAACCAATGTATTGCTAATGGACTATCTTCAACTTTTCTCTGTATACAACTCCTATGTTCTATAATTCGAGTACGAATCTGACGTTTAGTTTTGCCTATATAGATTAAATTACATGGACACAGGATCAAATAAATAGCCTTGTCTGTTTTGCAGTTAGAAAAATGATTAATGTAAAACTTACGCTGTGTAACCGGATGAATATAAACTTGTTTGACTGTGAGTGCATGAATGCAAACAGAACAATTACCACAGGGGTAATGTCCTTTAATGCGGGGTGATGGTTTGTGAAATGCGAGAGCCGATGGAACCAGTGTGTTAGCTAAATTGGAATTGCGTTTATAAGCCACCATAATGTTCTTGGAAGATAAACTAGAGACCCCAGCTAAAAGATACCATTCCTGTCTAAGTATCGCAGAAATCTCTTTAGAGTATTGAGAAAAGGTGAGAGAACAAACAATTTTGTCGTTCTTCTGATGTGGTTTCTTATTTAAAAGGCTCTTACGATCAGTCGCGCAAGCCCTAAAAAATGCTTTTTTAATGCATCTTTTAGGGTACCCACGTTTTAAGAATCTCTGACGTAGATCCGCTGCATGTTTCTCAAAATCAGGTTCTTTAGTGCATAATCTTCTTACCCTTAAAAACTGACTAATAGGAAGATTATTTTTTAGTGTGGTGTTATGATAACTGTCATATCGTAGCAAGGTGTTGCGGTCTGTGGGTTTACGATACAACTCTGTAATAAAACCGTCATTGCCCTTCTTAATGTTTAAATCCAAATACGCAATATTGTCCATGCTATAGTTACCCTCGAACTGTAGATTAGGGTCCAAACTGTTGATCCATTGAAAAAATTCTTGCAACATAATTTCAGAACCATCCCAAATTATTAAAATATCGTCAATGTACCTTTTCCATAAACTAACATGCTTCTTAAATGGATGGATTTTGAGAAATTTCTCTTCAAAGTCGGTAACGTATAGATTGGCCACGTCTGGGGCCATGGGCGACCCCATGGCCACACCTTTTATTTGTTTATAAAATATACCTTTAAAACAGAAAAAATTTTCAGTCATAGCCAAAGAAGCTAACTGAATAAGGTAACAAGTGGGGGTACGTACTGGTTGCGGCCTGCGTATTAGTGTATTTGCTAATACTTCAATGGATGCTTTCTGAGGGATATTGGTATAAAGAGAGACTATATCTAAAGTAACCAAAAATAACTTGTCATGGTAACCGACAAAAGTATCTAAAATGTTGATAACATGAGTGGAGTCCCGTAGGTAAGATTCTGCTTCCGAAACAAAGGGTCTTAGAAAAAAGTCCATAAACTTGGAGATGGGCTCGAAGAGAGAGCCAATGGCTGAGACAATGGGACGACCAGGAGGATTGTCTAGGGATTTATGTATTTTAGGGATAACATATATTGTTGGTATAATTGGATACTTCACTGTGAGATAAGATACTTCTTTAGATGTGAGATAACCAGCCTGACTACCTAAATATAACAAAGTGTCAATTCTTTGCTGTAAGGCAGGGGTGGGGTCATCAAAGATTTTTTGATAGAACTGAGTATCATTCAACTGTCGTAGAACTTCTTTTGTATAGGAATCCCGATTCTGAACAACTATTGCCCCTCCTTTGTCCGTGGGTTTAATAACAATAGAGTTGTTATTGCGTAAACCTTCTAATGCTTCTTTTTGTATCCTAGTGGTGTTGTGAAACAATTTAGACTTAGTATGATATAATTCATTAACTTTAGATAAAACTACTCTCTCATAAGCTGTAATGAGGGGATCAATGTTAGGAGGGGGAACCCACGTGGAGGGCCTTCTTACCACTGATGAATCTGTGGAGCCTTGTTCGTTATTACCGAAATAATTGATAATTTTAAGTTTTCGGAAAAATTTATAAAGCTCTATATGAGTGTTAAATTTATCATGAATCTTAGTAGGAACATAAGATAAACCCTTTTCTAAAACCTGTAATTCAATGTCAGAGAGGGAGTGGTCTGAGAGATTAATGACATTACTCATAAATCCCAATTCAACCTTTTTTTGGACATCAGGCCCACGTCTCTGGCATTGCCCTGATGCTGATGTGTTTGATGATCTCTGTATTTTCGTGGTGATCTGGGGGAAGGTCGGTGATAGTCTCGCCCACCTCCCTTCCAAAGAGAATCCATGTGAAAATCCCGACGAGGGCTCTGGGCCTGTGATCGAGACGGTGCTGTCGAAAAAAGAGGGGCTGAATGATCTATAGGAGCTTCATGTTGTTCTCCTGAAGCAAACCTACCTCTTTTGGGTCCTCGTGTGGGGTCCGGAGACCTAGAAAAAGATCTATTTCTGGTTCTATAATCATTTTTAAAACTGTTTCTCCTATTGGTTTTCGGAGATTTAGAACGTGACCTATCTCTAAAATTATATTTAGTTCTAGTATTGTTTCTCGTGGTGGGTCTTGGTGAGTACCCTGGTCTTCTGAAAGAACCCTTTCTTTGTCTATTCCTAAAAGCAGACCCATCATGGGTCCAATAATATACAGTATTCATCTTATAGTCTTCTTCATCACGTTTATATTTACTAATTTTGATTTCTTTAATCTCTTTTTTATATAACTGTATTTTTATCAAATTTCCTTTTCTCATCATCAAATTGATTGTCCAATTTTTTAAGTTTTTCAATAGAAGTGTCTATCAAAGGTTTAAGAACATCTGCCCTGCGTCTAGAAGTGTTTATAATTAAAATCATTAAATCTAACGAACACTTATTCAAAATCTTGATCCAATTAGACATAAACTCATCATCGTCCTTAAACATGCCTGGCGCCTTTTGCACTCTCAAACCACGTGGGATAATTTTCTTTCGACAATATTCTAACATGGATGCTGCATGTAATTCTTCTCGAATAAGGCGTTGTGTCATCCGTACGACGTTTTCCCATTCTTCTTTAATATCTGGCACAGCTTCTTCTTCCGTAAAGAAGGGATCCTCCGTGAGCAATGATTTCAATTCATCTTCTTTGTAACTTAGGACATTGTTCCAGGAGGAAAACATAGCTCTAACCAACGGGTCAGGCACAAGGAGAGCAGATTGCTCTTGCTGATCCAACAGGAGACAATGAGGCAAGAGATTGGATGAACACGGGTGCCTTTACTGGTGGTCCCCTACGCGTTACGGCCGAAGCCTTCCTCAGGGGGATACACTTAAAAAACAAACAATATATAAAAAAATAAAAATAAACATAGATAAATTAAAATAAATTAAAACATACCAGGCATGTGACATATATTAACATCAATATAAATACCATATTATAAACATAAAATATGGATAAAATAATTATACTAAATATAAATATTAAATAAGCCTAAAAAAGAAATAAAAACAAATAGATATATAATATAAAAATATAAATATAACAATATAAATAATGATAGGAATAAAAATAATAAAATCACCATGGATCAAAAAACATAACAAATTAATACTTTACTATTGTAGTGTTAAGTTATTATACACATATCGCAGTGAGGTTTACTTCTTTATTGTAACTTTAACAGCCATCTTGGATTGTTTTCAACAATTATTCAAAATAATATGCAAATATTTTGGCGCGCATCCTTAGCGTTTTTTCTTTATATGTCTCATTTTTATGCACTTATAGTCCAACAAGCATCTTGTCCCGATCCTATGTACACTCCTTTTTGCCTTATCCCATGTAAGGGTACAAACGTTTTTAGAACAATTTGTTCACACAAATTTTTTAAACGCATTTTTTATACAAGTAAGCTCTTGGTGAACGACATCTTTTCAGGAGGATCTCTAGTACGCTACTAGATTTAGGAAATATTTCACAAAAGTATGTGCAATTTTCACTATTAAAACTATCCACAATAAGATAAGTGTGCTATTTTTAATATTATTCATTTTATAGCCTGTCATAACATTATTAACAGTGTTTTGTCTTTAATATACAGCGTTGTTCATCACAATTGATCAAGTGCAGGTATCATTTTCAAATAATATATGCTTTATATTTCTGGTGTCTTAAACATCACTTTATTATCTTAACACAATTTGGTTTGCAGTACTTTTTTCAGTGGTGTCTTAAACATCACTTTATTATCTTAACACAATTTGGTTTGCAGTACTTTTTTCAGATTTCCTTTATCCCATCCTTAAATGTTTTTTTGTTTTTTTTGTTTATTTTAGTTTTAGAAACATGGTCTATTGTATAATATTATTTTTTATTATTTTTCTTCATTTTTACATCTATGTTCATTCATTGTTCATTAATGTCAGTATTACAATAGGTACCAGTTCATAGGCCAAATTGAACCCTCTTACCTGCAGTGCCTTGTGAGTACTTCTCATACACTATCTTTATTAGTAGTTTTTAAGTAGTGTCCACTATCTGCCCTGTGTTTTTAGTTTGTTATGTTTTTTGATCCATGGTGATTTTATTATTTTTATTCCTATCATTATTTATATTGTTATATTTATATTTTTATATTATGTATCTATTTGTTTTTATTTCTTTTTTAGGCTTATTTATATTTATATTTAGTATAATTATTTTATCCATATTTTATGTCTATAATATGGTATTTATATTGATGTTAATATATGTCACATGCCTGGTATGTTTTAATTTATTTTAATTTGTTTATCTATGTTTATTTTTATTTTTTTATATATTGTTTGTTTTTTAAGTGTATCCCCCTGAGGAAGGCTTCGGCCGTAACGCGTAGGGGACCACCAATAAAGGCACCCGTGTTCATCCAATCTCTTGCCTCATTGTCTCCTGTTGGATCAGCAAGAGCAATCTGCTCTCCTTGTGCCTGATTTGTTTAGGGGTGAACCCACCATTCCATGTAGGACACCGAACTCTTCTTCCAAACATAAATTATTTACATGGAATAACAATGACTTTCAATAAAAATTAACTGAAATAATACCACATTTGTGATTGTAATTACTAGAAATTTTCCGCTTCATTTAGTAATCGTCTATTTTCATTTAATTTGATTAACATCAATGTGGTGTACATACTGTATTCTAATGTGTAGTCAAATTTTAAAGTATATACCTCCAAGTGTCGTTATGTAGCACACAAAAAATTTAACCTTCCTTCAAAAGCCGCACAGCTAATATTTTATGCGCACACAGCCTACAGAAAATTAGAGGGAACATTGGGGGGGGGGGGTGGGAGTTGGGAGGGAAAAAATAGTGTCATTCTCATCAAATCAAAAGAGACATAAGAACATACTGGGTCAGACCAAGGTCCATCAAGCCCAGTATCCTGTTTCCAACAGTGGCCAATCTAGGTCATAAATACCTAGCAGTCTCCCCAAAAGACACAGGTTCCTCGTTGCTTATATTGGGTCAAGCAGTGATATCCTGAATCCCTTTTAATAATGGTTTATGGACCTTTCCTCCAGGAACTTGTCCAAACCTTTTTTAAACCCAGCTACACTAACAGCTTTTACTACATCCTCCGGTAACAAATTCCAGAGTTTGATTACACATTGAGTGAAAAAATATTTTCTCGTATTAGTTTTAAATAGGTTATCTTGTAGCTTCATTGAATGTCCCCTCATATTTTTTATATTCTGATGACGTAAACAATCGATCTATGCTTACCCATTCCACTCCATTCATTAATTTATAGACCTCTATCATATCTCCTCTCAGCCGTCTCTTTTCTAGGTTGAAGAGCCCTAACCTTTTTAGCCTCTCTTCATAGGAGTATCCTTCCATCCCCTTTACCATTTTGGTGGCTCTTCTTTGTACCTTTTCTAATAACGCTATATCCTTTTTAAGATACGGCGACCAGAATTGCACACAATATTCAAGGTGCAGTCGCACCATGGAACGATATAGAGGCATTATAATATCCTTTGATTTATTTTCCATTCCTTTCCTTATGCTACCTAGCATTCTATTTGCTCTCTTGGCCGCCGCTGCACACTGGGTGGAGGGTTTTAACATGTTATCCATGATGACGCCTAAATCTTTTTCCTGGGTAGTGGTTCCCAATGTGGAACCTTGCATGGTTTAACCATAGTTTGGGTTGTTCTTGCCTAGGTGCATAACTTCGCACTTGTCCATATTAAATTTCATTTGCCATTTGGATGCCCAGTCTTCCAATTTTTCAAGATCCTCTTGCAATTTTCCACAATCCTCTTGGGAAGAATTGAAGGAAATATCGATACATCAGGAAGAGGTCTTACAACTATTAGATAAACTGAAGAGTAGCAAATCACCTGGGCCGGATGGTATACATCCAAGGGTGTTGAAAGAACTGAAATATGAGATTGCAGACCTGCTATCAGTAATCTGTGAACTATCATTAAAATCATCTCTAATACCTGAAGATTGGAGGATCACCAATGTATCACCAATTTTTAAAAAGGGTTCCAGGGGTGATCCGGGAAACTACAGACCGGTGAGCCTGACGTCAGTACCGGGAAAAATGGTAGAAACCATCATAAAGAATAAAATTACTCAGCATGTAGATAGTCACAACCTAATGGGAGACAGCCAACATGGCTTTAGACGAGGAAGATCTTGTCTTACTAATCTGTAATGTTTTTTTTGAAGGAGTGAATAAACAGGTGGACAAAGGTGAGTCGGTTGATATTGTGTATCTGGACTTTCAGAAAGCCTTTGACAAGGTCCCTCATCAGAGACCTTTGGCAAAACTAAAGAGTCATGGGATAGGAGGCAGTGTACTATTGTGGATCAGGAACTGGTTTAAAAGGTAGAAAGCAGAGGGTAGGGCTAAATGGCCAATTTTCCCAATGGAGAAAGGTGAATAGTGGTGTACCCCAGGGATCTGTGCTGGGTCCGCTGCTTTTTGACATATTCATAAATGACTTGGAAAGTGGAATAACGAGTGAGGTTATCAAATTTGCAGATGAGACAAAACTATTTAACGTTGTTAAAACCCAAGAGGATTGTGAAAAATTGCAAGAGGATCTTGATAAATTGGAAGACTGGGCATCAAAATGGCAGATGTAATTTAATGTGGACAAGTGCAAGGTTATGCACCTAGGGAAGAACAACCCAAACTATGGTTACACGATGCAAGGTTCCACATTAGGAACCACCACCCAGGAAAAAGATTTAGGCGTCATTGTGGATACCATGTTAAAAACCCTCAGCCCAGTGTGCAGCGGCGGCCAAGAGAGCAAATAGAATGCTAGGTATGATAAGGAAAGGAATGGAAAATAAAACAAAAGATATTATAATGCCTCTATATCGTTTCATGGTGAGACCGCACCTTGAATATTGTGTGCAATTCTGGTCGCCGTATCTTAAAAAGGATATAGCGATTTTAGAAAAGGTACAGAGAAGAGCCACCAAAATGGTAAAGGGGATGGAAGGATACTCCTATGAAGAAAGGCTAAAAAGGTTAGGGCTCTTTAACCTGGAAAAGAGACGGCTGAGGGGAGATATGATAGAAGTCTATAAATTAATGAACGGAGTGGAACGGGTAAACGTAGATCGATTGTTTACCTTATCAGAATATAGAAAGACTAGGGGACATGCAATGAAGCTACAGGGTAAACTATTTAAGACTAATAAAAGAAAATATTTTTTCACTCAACGTGTAATCAAACTCTGGAATTTGTTACCGGAGGAAGTAGTAAAGGCTGTTAGTGTAGCTGGGTTTAAAAAAGGTTTTGACAAGTTCCTGGAGGAACGGTCCATAAACCATTATTAAGAAGTGACCGAAGATATCAATGCTTGACCCAGTACAAGCATTGTGGTACTTGTGCCTCTTGGGGAAACTGCTAGGTACATATGACCTAGATTGGCCACTGTTGGAAACAGAATACTGGGCTTGATGGACCTTGGTCTGACCCAGTATGGCATATCTCATGTTCTTATTTTTAATTTATTTATTTATTTAACAAATTTTTATATACCGCAACCTTCAGAGGATCAGGTGCGGTTTACATATAACAATTGAGTAAACAGGTAGGCGTTACTGTTTTTACATTGAACGATAACATGAACTATGTGCAATTAACATTTGAACTTTTAACTTTTAAACTTTCTGGAACTATGTACAATTAACTATGTACAGATATAGTAGGAGAAGTTCAACTGTGTAAGAATTATAGGCAGTATTAAGGTCAAAACGTCTTTAGGCTCAGCGGTGTTGATCTACGGTGTTGATCTTATGTTCTTATATGCATAACTTCGCACTTGTCCATATTAAATTTCATTTGCCATTTGGATGCCGAGTCTTCCAATTTTTCAAGATCCTCTTGCAATTTTCCACAATCCTCTTGGGTTATAACAACTTTAAATAGTTTTGTGTCATCTGCAAGTTTGATAACCTCACTCGTTATGCCTTTTTCCAGGTCATTTATGAATATGTCAAAAAGCAGCAGACCCAGCACAGAGCCCTGTGGTACTCCACTATTCACCTTTTTCCATTGGGAAAATTGGCCATTTAGCCCTACCCTCTGCTTTCTATCTTTTAACCAGTTCCTGATCCACAATAGTATACTTCCTCCTATCCCATGACTTTTTACTTTTGCCAAAAGTCTCTGATGAGGGACCTTATCAAAGGCTTTCTGAAAGTCCAGATACACTATATCAACCAACTCACCTTTGTCAACCTTTTTATTCACAACTTCAAAAAAACATTACAGATTAGTAAGACAAGATCTTCCTTGTCTAAAGCCATGTTGGCTGTCTCCTATTAAGCCATGACTATCTACATGAGTAATTTTGTTCTTTATGATGGTTTCTATCATTTTTCCCGGTACTGATGTCGGTAGTTTCCCGGATCACCCTTGGGACCCTTTTTAAAAATTGGCGTTACATTGGTGATCCTCTAATCTTCAGGTATTACAGATGATTTCAGTGATAGTTCACAGATTACTAATAGCAGGTCTTCAATCTCATATTTCAGTTCTTTCAACACCCTTGGATGTATACCATCTGGTCCAGGTGATCTACTACTCTTCAGTTTATCAAATAGTTGTAATATATTTTCTCGGTGTATCAATATTTCTTTCAATTGTTCCTGCAGTATCATCTTTAAATACCACTTCAGTCATGGGTAACATCTTTACATCTTCCTCAGTAAAGACTGAAGCAAAGAATTCATTCAGTCTCTCCGCTATAGCCTTGTCCCCTATTACTGTCCCTTTTACCCCTCTATCATCTGATGGTCCAACTGACTCTCTCTCAGGTTTTTTTGCTACGAATGTATTTCAAAGTCTTTATTACGTGCTTTTGCTTCCACAGCAAGTTTCTTCTCAAATTTTCTCTTTGTCTGCCTTATCAATGCCTTGCATTTAATTTGCCAGTGCTTGTGCTGTTTCCAGTTTTCGTCATTTAGCTCTTTTGTCCATTTCCTGAAAGATGCTTTTTGGCAACAACCGCCTCTCTGACCTCACCTTTAAACTATGCTGGCAGTTTTTTGGACTTCCTTCCACTTTTCTTAAAGTGTGGAATACAGCCGATCTGGGCTTCCAAGATAGAAACATAGAAAAATGATGAGAGAAAAAAAGACCACATGGCCGATCTAGTCTGTCCTTCCATATTTTTAAACACCCAAGCTTGATGTAAGTCTTTGACCTTTGCAACTGCTCCTTTTAGTTTTTTCTTAACTATTTTCCTCATTTTATCATAGTCTCCCTTTTGAAAGTTAAAAGGTTTGTGGATTTCCTTACTGTCCCTCCTCCATTAATTAAATCAGATGCGATCATGGTATGTTCTCCAGGACCAAGCAGTAAGTCAGTCCTCACATATGGGTGACGTCGGCGCCGACGGAGCCCTCGCGGAGCAATTTTCCCCAGCTTTCACAGAAAGCCTTTGGGAATTGCAGCGCGCATGCGCGGTCGCCTTCCCGCCCAAGGGTGCCATCTTAGCCAGTCTTCTTTTTTCCGCGGAGCCCTACAGACGTACCCGTCGTGTCCCCGCTAAAAAAGTTGATTTTTGTGAGTTTTACTCGTTTTTCAATTCGGTTCGACGCCGGTCGTTTTCCTGCCCGGACTCGCGACGCCGTTGCGAGTCCTTCCCTTATTTTTCGGTTTTTCTGATTTTTGGTCAGTTTCGTTTTCGGTTTTTCACTGGCAGCCCGGTCCTTTGACCTTGCAGGGGCCCTTTTTCCCCCGATGGCTGCCAGTGGTTTCAAGCGGTGTGGTCAGTGTGACAGAAATATGTCACTCACTGACACACACGATAATTGCCTCCGCTGCCTGGGCCCGGATCATGAAGAAATGATCTGTGGAGCCTGTGGCAAAATGTCCTCCAAAGCGTTGAGGAGTCGGCGGCATCAGCGGGATAGAATCTTCGCTGACCCCAGCCGTACCCGGACCTCGTCGGAGGCCTCGGCATCCAGAGGCTCCAGCTCTGAACATCGCCGAAGCTCCTCCGACAGGGGTTCTCCCTCCGGAGACCATCGACGGAAGACAAAACCCGCGAGGGCGGCGTCGGTGGACGCTCCTGGCTCCGCGAGGGCCAGGTCGCATAGCCCCGACAGCCGTCCCGGGTCTTTGGAGAAGGAGCACCTCCCGAAGCGACCTCGCCTGGAGTCGGAGCTGCCTGCTCGGGTAAGTCCTGTGGTCCTTCTGGACTCGCCTCCGAGAGGTCCGACGTCGGGCCCGACGCCGTCGGGGCCCGAGTCGGGGACTGCTGGGTCACCTGAGGTCGGACTCAGGTTGACGGCCTTGGAGAGCAGACTATCTGCCTTCATGGACCAGCAGCGGGCACTGATCGCTAGCCTCGCTGGCGCCGCTGCCCCGACCGCCGGGACGTCGATGTCTAAGTCGACCCCGGAGACCGAGCCGATCCTTGAGTCCATGCGAGCTCGAGTCGATCCTCGGTCGAGGTCACCCTCGGCCTCCCGTTCGGGACCGAGGTCGTCGCCGCCGATTCCCTTGGCGTCGGGGCGGCCGACGCCTCCGCCTGCCCGAGCCGACCCCACTGATTCCTCCTCGGAGTCGGTCTGGGAGTCTGAAGAGGAGGAGTCACCTGATTCCTTTCGGACTCGGTGTGTCCCCTCGGACTCACCTGAGTCCGAACCTCGGAAACAGTCCCCTCCGGAGGATGCCCGGTTCTCGGACTTCGTCAGGGATATGGCCAAGGCCTTGGCCTTCCCGGCGGATCCCGAGGAGGAGCCTCGAGCCGAAGAGCTCGACGCCCTTCAGTACGACTCTCCCGCCCGGGAGCACTTTACTGTACCGGTGCCTCCCATGCTGGAACGACTACTCTTCCGCATGTGGGAGAGTCCGGCCTCGTCGCCGGTATTGAGCAAGCGGGTCGATTCCATCTATCGAGTCCGCAAGAGTCCTGGCTTCCAAAAAGCACAGCTACCACACCATTCCATGGTAGTGGAATCGGCCATGCATAGGCTTAAGAGCCAGAAAATGCACTCCTCGGTGCCCCCTGGCAGGGAGGCCCGTAACCTGGATGGCCTTGGTAAGAAGTGTTTCCAGGGCTCTATGCTGGCTTGTCGTGTCCAGACCTACCAGCTATACATGGGCATGTATCTCCGAGACCTGGCTAAAGAGCTAGCCGGATTCTCTGCTGGACTGTCCGAGGAACCTTTGCGGAGGTTCCTAGCCTTAACAACTGGTATTCGGGAATGCTCCAAATTCATGTCCCGAGCAGCCTATGATGGCTTTGAAGCATCGGCTCGTGTGGCCACAGCCGGCATCGGTGCCCGCCGACAGGCTTGGCTTCAGTCTTCTGACCTTGAGCCTTGGGTGCAGGACAAGTTGGTCGATGTCCCCTGCAGAGGTGAGAACCTCTTTGGCAAGCCCATGGCTGAAAAGGCTGCACAAATCGAGACGGAGACTCTCACCAGGACCAGGCTTTCTAGGAAGACCTCCGCCCCTTCCCAGAAAAAGAAGGGCTCGGGAAAAAAGTCCTTTTACCCGAGAAAGGCGGCTGCCTATAAACACTACCCCCAATATTTATTTATTTATTTATTTAACAGTTATTTATATACCGCTCTTTCCCTTGTTTCAAGTGCGGTTTACATGTAACAGTAGGTTAATTGGTATGAGATATACCAGGACATTTTACATAGAACAGATAATTATAAATTACAAGGAAAATTGTAACATTACAAGTATAACATATTAGAACATATATACATTGCTAGTTAAATTATTAATCATCATGTAAATGAGTGTGTAGTATGGTTAAATTAGTGTATTAGTGTCATTTATTTTTGAAAATAGGGTATATAATATTAAAAATAAATGTTAGCCTGTATCCCTTTGAGAATTCTGTTTTGGGAGTGTATTATAGTGTAATGTAAATAAGTGAGTTTTTAATTTTTTTTAAAATTCTTTTATGTCAGACAGTAGGCGAAAGTTGTCAGGTAAATTGTTCCAGAGTGTGAGAAAGCTCTCTTATTGGTTTGTTTTCTGGCTTTTGTAAAATCTTTTGGTATTGTTAAAGTATTTGTTTCTGCTCCTTTGAGATCGTTTATCAATGTCAATGTTAATCAGTGTATTTAGTGCAGATGGTGCAAGTTTATTTATAAGTTTAAATGTAGTGACAAGAATTTTATATTTGATTCGGGAGTAAATTGGTAGCCAATGAAGTTCAGCTAAAATTGGTGTAATATGTTCAAGTGGGCTTATATTCATAATCGTTCTAGCAGCTAAGTTCTGAGTTATTTGTATCTTTTTAATATTTTGTTTCGAAATACCATTAAGTATTGTATTTGCAAAATCGAAATGTGGGGTAATAATAGCATGAATTATGTTAATAAAATCTTGTAGAAGAATCAAAGGTCTTAGTAGTTTTAGTGTTTTGAGTTTGTAATGTATATTTTTAGTTAAATATTTTATATGTGAATCCATATTTAGATTTTTGTCAAGTATCACACCTAAATATTTTACTTCTTTTTTTATATTAATTTCATGAGTATCTAGTGTAATCGTGTTTGGGGGTATATAAGTTTGATTTTTAGTGATAAATAAAATATCTGTTTTAGTAAAGTTGATAAGTAGATTTTGTTCTTTGAGCCACTCAGTTAGTTCATTAAAACATTCTGTTATTTTTTGGAGAGGTGGGTGTGGGATTTCAAATGGGAGGTAGAACATTATATCATCGGCGTAAATATGATAAAAGACATTGTGGCGTTTAAAGATGTTACAAACTGGTTGTAAGTAAATGTTAAATAATAGTGCAGATAAAGCAGATCCCTGCGGAAGACCTTGAGTTTGTTTGAAGGTGTTAGATATTTGGGTGTGGATTCTTACATTTTGGGTTCTGTTTGATAGATAGGATTTGAACCAATTATAAACAGTAGATGTTATACCAATTTTTTGAAGTCTGTTTAACATTGTTAAGTGATCAACACTGTCAAAGGCAGCTGATATGTCAAGGAAAACAAGAATAAAGGCTTGTTTAGTATTATCAATACCTCTTAATATTGTGTCATAAAGGATCGTTAGTAAGGTTTCTACTCCATGGAAGGGTCTAAAGCCATATTGATGTTCATCAAGAATGTTTAATGTGTCAATAAAATCTTGTAGTTGAATTTGTACAATTTTTTCAATAAGTTTAGCCATAAAAGGAATACTTGATATAGGTCTGTAAGATTTTGGGGATAGTTTATCTAATGTGTTATTTTTAAGTATAGGACGTATTTGAACATGTTTGAGGGATGGTGGTAAATAGCCTTTTTGCAAGGATAGATTCACTAAAGGTAGAATGAAAGAAGAGAGTATTGGGAAATATCAGGCCCCTCCAGCTCCCCAACAGGGTCAGCAGGCCAAGGGACGGGGTAACGGGTCCCGTAGGCAGCAAGCCCCCAAGCCTGCACCACCAGCCCCTGCTCAGCAGGGTGGGGGTTTTTGACTTCCTCAGCATAGCCTCTCCCCCTCAGCTGGTTCCTCCCAGCACCGGAGGCCTGCTGGTTCACTTCGCCCACAGGTGGTCCAACATCACTTCAGATGCCTGGGTGCTTCAAGTCGTGCGAGAAGGATATCTTCTCCACTTCCATCAGGTCCCTCCCTCTTATTTTCCGGGAGAACCTCCGCGACTCCCTCTGCACAGGGACTTACTCCTTCAGGAGTTAGCAAGTCTTCTTCAGGACCAGGCTGTGGAACCGGTGCCCCACCACCTGAGAGGTCAAGGCTTTTATTCCAGGTATTTCCTAATACCAAAAAGGACAGGAGGCCTAAGACCCATCCTGGACTTGCGCAACCTCAACAAGTTCCTTGTGCGGGAAAAGTTCAAAATGCTTACCCTTGGAATCCTTCTGCCCTACCTCCAGCAGGGAGATTGGCTATGCTCCTTGGATCTAAAGGATGCCTACACGCACATCCTCATCCACCCAAGCCACCGCCAATACCTAAGGTTTGTGGTGGCCGGAAATCACTACCAGTACAGAGTACTGCCCTTTGGCCTGTCCTCCGCACCGCGAGTCTTCACAAAATGTCTCGCGGTGGTGGCGGCCTATCTCAGGCTTCACGGCCTCTGTCTTTCCGTACCTCGACGACTGGCTCATCAGAGCGTCGTCCCCTCCGGCAGTCACCAATGCCACACACCGCACAGTGACTCTTCTGCAGTACTTGGGCTTTGTTATAAACTTCGCAAAGTCCACTTTGCTCCCCTCACAGGATCTCGAGTTCATCGGCGCAAGACTGCACACTCCTCAGGCTCGAGCTTTCCTGCCTCTCGACAGGGCTCAACGGCTCATGGACCTAGCCGGCCGTTTTCGCAGCCAGTCTCTGGTCTCCACCAGGCGCTTCCTGAGACTACTCGGCCATATGGCTTCCACCGTCCACGTGACCCCCAATGCTCGCCTGAATATGCGGCCGGCTCAATGGTGCCTTCGCAAGCAGTGGCAACAAGCCACCGGCGGGCTAGCCGACTTAGTGCGCCTCTCCAGACCGCTGGCCTCTTCCCTACAGTGGTGGCTTCATCGGCCGAACCTGGTGCTCGGAATGCCTTTTCAGTCGCCTCAGCCGACTCAAGTGCTGACGACCGATGCTTCCCTATTGGGCTGGGGAGCTCATTGCCAGGGGGCGTGTACTCAAGGTCTCTGGACCGAGTGGGAATCTGCTCAACAGATTAACTTCCTGGAGCTCAGAGCTATTCGTCTGGCGCTCAAGGCTTTCTCCCACCTGACTTCTCACCAGTCCGTCCTTGTCCAGACGGACAATCAAGTTGCCATGTTCTACGTGAACAAGCATGGCGGCACGGGCTCCTTCCTTCTCTGCCGAGAAGCTCAGAAGCTCTGCTCTTGGGCCGTCAGTCATGGCATTCTTCTCAAAGCAGTTTATCTCCCAGGCCAGGAGAATTGCCTGGCGGACAAACTCAGCAGGATACTCCAGCCGCACGAGTGGCGTCTGGATCCCTTGGTAGTCCAGAAACTCTTTCTGAAGTGGGGCCTCCCCACGATGGATCTCTTTGCCAGTCCTCTCAACCGGCAACTTCCTCGCTTCTGCTCGCGTCAGCCACATCCCCTTCGGGTAGCGGCAGATGCATTTCTGCTCTCATGGTCGGAAAACCTTCTCTATGCTTTTCCTCCCATCCCGCTAGTCTCCCGAACTCTGTTCAAGGTTCTCCGGGACGAAGCGTCCATGATCCTGGTGGCTCCTCGCTGTCCCAGACAGCCTTGGTTTCCACTCCTGTTGCAATTAGCGGTAGAGGATCCGTTCCCTCTGGGGTTTCAACCGGATCTCCTAACACAGGATCAGGGGTCTCTGCTACACCCCAACCTCAGATCGCTCCATCTAATGGCCTGGCGGCTGAAAGGGTAGTCCTTGCTCCCCTTCTCCTGCCGGCAGAGGTGGAAGAGGTCGTCCTAGCTTCTCGGCGACCTTCTACCCGCAAATGCTACGCCCTTAAATGGCGTCGCTTTTCCGTTTGGTGTGTACAGCAGTCTCAGGATCCCTTCTCCTGCCCGGTGTCGGTGATCTTGCAGTACCTGCTCTACCTCTCTAATCTGGGACTTAAGTCCAACTCCGTCAAAGTCCACCTCAGTGCTCTTTCAGCACACCATGTGCCGGTGGACGGCAGACCTCTTTCCAGCGACCCTCTTGTAGCACGGTTTCTCCGAGGTCTCCTTCTACTAAAACCACCTCTGCGCCCGCCAGCACCTGACTGGGATCTGAATGTGGTTTTACAGCGGATCACCTGTCCGCCTTTTGAACCGATGGCTACCTGTTCTCTGCGTTTTCTTTCGTGGAAAACCTTATTCCTGATAGCCCTCACTTCCGCTAGACGCGTAAGTGAATTGCAGGCCCTCGTGTCTGATCCTCCATTCACTCGGTTCTACAAAAATAGGGTAGTCCTACGGACTCACCCAAAATTTCTTCCAAACGTTGTCTCCCCTTTTCACATCAATCAGGAGGTGGTACTTCCAACCTTCTTTCCCAGGCCTCACTCCAGCCGAGCTGAACGAGTCCTGCATACCCTGGACTGTAGAAGGGCATTGAACTTCTACCTTGACCATACGCGGGAGCACCGTAAAGCTGCTCAGCTTTTTGTGTCTTTTGACCCCAATAAATTGGGGCTCCCGGTCTCCAAGCGTACCCTGTCCATCTGGGTTGCTGACTGTATCGCTTGGGCTTATGGGGCAGCCGGACTCTCCTTAGAAAGTCGAGTCACGGCTCATTGTGTTCGGGCGAAGGCTACGTCAGTGGCTTACCTCCGCTCTGTTCCGCTGGCAGACATCTGCCGGGCCGCTACTTGGTCTTCGAGCCAGACTTTTGCGGTCCATTACTGTCTCGAGAGGGAGTCCCGCAGGGACAGTGCTTTCGGACAGGCAGTCCTCCGAAATCTCTTTCAGGTTTGAGCAACTCCTACCCTCCATCCCGGATGGGGGCTACCGGTGGGTAATAATTCAGCGAAGATTCCTTCCTTCTGTACTGCCGAGCTAGAGGGAGCTCATTTTTGTGCTTAGGGTCTCCGGTAGCCTTAAGCTTGGGAGTCCCATATGTGAGGACTGACTTCCTGCTTGGTCCTGGAGAAAGCGTAGTTACTCACCTGTAACAGGTGTTCTCCAGGAGCAGCAGGAATCAGTCCTCACAACCCTCCCTCCTCCCTGTGGAGTTGCAATCATCTGCTTAAGTTTTTTTGCAACTTTTTATGCTGTCTTTTAGCTATGTCATCAGACTGGCTAAGATGGCACCCTTGGGCGGGAAGGCGACCGCGCATGCGCGCTGCAATTCCCAAAGGCTTTCTGTGAAAGCTGGGGAAAATTGCTCCGCGAGGGCTCCGTCGGCGCCGACGTCACCCATATGTGAGGACTGATTCCTGCTGCTCCTGGAGAACACCTGTTACAGGTGAGTAACTACGCTATCACTATTGCCAAGTGGCCCCAACACCCTTATCTCTTGCACCAGATCTGGTGTTCCACTAAGAACTAAGTCCAAAATGGCTTCTCCTCTGGTCGGTTCATGAGCCAGCTGTTCCAAGAAGCAGACCTTTATTTTATCTAGAAACCTTATCTCCATAGCATGTGCTGCCATCACATTGACCCTGTCAATACCGGGGTAATTGAAATCACCCATTATTATTACTGTTCTGTAACTTTTGTTATCTTCCCTGATTTCTTTGAGATTTCTTCATCCATTTGTTCATTCTGGCCAAGCGGTTGATAGGTACAACCCCACTGCCATCGCCTTCCCCTTATATGGAATTTCAATCCATAGAGATTCTACAGTGAGTTTTGTTTCCTGCAAAACTTTAATCCTTTGTGACTCAATGCCCTCTCTGACATAGAGCACAACCTGTAAACGGGGGCGCTGGGTGAGAATGTCCACAGTCTTGGCAAAGGGAAATATTAATATGACTTGCAAAGGATTGTGGGAAATGTAGTCCATTCATACCAGAATCAGCCGTTCACAATAAATTAGTTGTGCTTGCACGAGTGTAAAGCCAAGAAAAGATATTTTATTTATGGGGTTATTTCTTCCAACACAGATTTGCTTGGTAGCACAGAAAGGATACTTGCTTTCAGTATTATACTTAGAAAAACAAAATCAGGAAAAACAACTGAACTTCTTAAGCAATTAAATCAAACCATGAAGACCTTGATGGGAACAGAAAGGTCTTTTCTGTAGGCTCCTGCTAATATCTTTTTAGCAGTGCTTTAAAACAAACAAAACCCACAAAGTACATGAAAAACGGTTCTTTTTCAAGGCTAACTTCTGGTATTTTCACACACACCCAGAAGTGTCTCTTCAGAGCTCACAGGCAATTAGGCAAGGCTCAATTGCTAACAATTAACCAGCTGCAAACCTCTTGGCTGGTTTACTTGCTAAACGTGGCTCAAATCCTGCTCAAAAGCTTTTCTGAGTAGATCAAAGAACAAGTTTATATTTCTTTGTGATGGTGTTTGTATTTTGTAAAAGTATATTACCACAGAAGTTTAGACAGAGAGCAATCCATGTATTCACACTGTTCATTTACAATATCTCCTGCTTCTTCAATTATCATAGAATCAATATCATTGATTGGCACAGAGGAATTTCTTAATGGAGCATTCTCAGAACAATACTTGTTTCCCTGCTGTCTTCCAAGTGAATAGCTAGGGCATAGATCAGTGTTCATACCTGAGCTTCCATTGCTGTTAGGGTTCCTCTCTAAATATCCTGGCCAGTATGTAGTCCAGTTTTTATGTCCAGCCTTCCAATCAAGATCCCTGGACACTGGGTCTCTCTTCACATACCTTCCTGCACTGGTCTTAGGGCCCCTTCCAAATGCAGCCCTCTCCCTCACAGGTCCCGTCCGGGGATTCCTGGCTCTGCAACCCCACTCCTCTGGTTTCCTCCAGTCCAATGGCGTTTGCTTGCCTCTGGAATGTTTCCCAGCACACGTACTGCTATGGACTCTTTTAGACCTCCAAGTTGCTTTTCTCTTCTTTCTTCCAAAGTGTTTCTTGCTCTCTCTGTCCATGAGCTCTGGCTTCTGCTGCCCTCTGCTCCTGCTGATGATGATGATCATGAAGATGATTCTGATGTGTAGAATAAGCTTTACTTTTAACCTGTTTGGAGGGCTGCTCCACCCTAGCACAGCGCAGCTGTGCTGAATCAAGCCCTGCCCTTGTAGATGAGTGCTTGGGGATTACCTCATAGCTCTCCTGATTGAACACACGTTTCCCCACTTCATCTCTTCTAGTGGCTGTTGGAAACCTGGTGCATTCTGGGACTGGTAGTCTTTTATGGAAACATTCTGTTTTATTATTTCTACCAGAAAAGACAGGTTGCTTGTTCAGAGCCAATTCACCTCTATTATAGCTCCTTCCTGAACTATGATAAGTTTCCTTATCACAAACCCCTCCACCAATTTGATCAGCTCTATCATTACGATATAGTTTGTACTGATTGATGTTTGGCGGTGTAAACATCCAGGAGAGCGCAGGTATACTTTCTTTTCAACCCCACATGGGACATATAGTGGGTTAGATATAATTTGGGCAGGAGGGGATTGGTTATCTAAGGTTAGAAATGTGGAACATGGATCCATCACATGCACTGACCATGCACCAGTGAGTGTCACTTTTAATTTAGGATATAGGGATGAGAGAATAATATTTTGGAGACTTAATGGTTCACTATTGGGAGAACCCACTAATATAAAAAGTATTAGCAAGATGCTTAAAGAATATGTGAAAAATAATTGTAATGGAGAATTAACATCAGGGATAGTGTGGCATGGATTAAAAGCTGTAGTAAGAGGACATTTTATAGGAATTGCAGTACATAAAAAGAAAACACAGGGTAAACAGGAGTACCAGTTGTAAGAAATAAAACTAGAAAGTAGTCATCAGAGTGATGATAACCCACGGAAAAGCTAAAATCTTTGAGAATAGAACTAGGGGGACTGAGGGCAAATTTTTACTACATGTGAGTCATAGATCAATATCACTAATAAATGTAGATGCCAAGATCTTAGCTAAAATCCTGGCAAATAGACTACGGGAGGTTTTACTTCTGTTGGTCAATAAGGACCAGACTGGTTTTGTAAGAGTAAGACAAGGAGGGGATAACATCCGGAAAATTGGAAATCTGACGTGGAAACTTCAAAGTACTGTACTGGACAACAAGCAATGTTTTGTAACAGTAGATGCTGAAAAAGGAAGATCATAACTGTATAACACCACTGGTGACAACAATTGTATTCAACACTGAGAAACATGCCCAAGACACCAAGTGCCTCTCAAACGAACTAAAAGACACTCCATCATAGACATCAGAAACAACAAACAGAACCAAGACCAAGCAACAGCAAACAGCACCCAAGAGCCTGAGGAACCAACTTCCAACCTCCCCACTCCACCTCCTCCTTCCTTCAGACGCCTATCAACACCTCACCGCTCGGACAAGAAGGCTACTCAAGGTACCGTAAACTCCTAACTCACCCATTTTTCATAGCTGTCTCTAGAACACAAGAGTGTCAGCTCACAGCACCTCCGATACATCCACTGCCAGCACTGACTAATAAATTAGCAGACCTTTCCACGGCAGATAGCAGCAGCTGCCCTTCAGGCGTCCCCTGACCACTTTACTAGCTAATGCACACATCACAGCCTATACAGACACACAATGCAACGGATCCCTTCTTATAAGGGTACCACTACAAAGAACAGCGACAACGCCTCATCCTATTCTTCCACCTATAGGCCCTCCAAGATATCCTCTAATATGGATAAAAATAAACCTGCACTAATACTCTGTTGCCTAATAATACTGCTCCGTACTCTGAAAGTAAGCCCAATGCAACATAGTGAATTGCATACCAATCCTACAAGCTACTAGAATAAATACCTTCCACCACTTATACCAAAACCCAACTTACAAGAGACGTAACAGATTGATTCAAATTAACCCATCAAGCTCCTTGAAGGAACCAAATAAGAATCAACTGACCCCCACACTCTGCAATGCGCTTTAATCAACGCTTGATCAATACAGAACAAATTCCACATCACGGACTACATTGAGGAACATCAACTGGATATAATGTGCATAACAGAAACGTGCCTCACAGACACAGATCAGGTAATACTAAACCAAATCTCATCACAAACATATGAAACCCATAATAGCCCAAGATCCAACAAAAGGGGCTGCGGAGTCCTGATCTTCACAAGAAAATCCCTAAGATTCAACACCATATCAACTCATACCACAGACTGCTACAACATCATAACCATCTCAAATAAGCACATAGCTTTCTGCCTAATATACAGAGCACCCAGTGCAAGGAATTAAGACCTATCATTAATGCTGGAAGAAATATGCTCTAACTCTAGTCCACAAAAACCCCTCATAATGTTAATTCTGGGGGACCTCAATATACCCTCAACATCCACAAGATACGGACAAGCCTTTTATACAAGCCATTGAGGACCTACAATATAAACAGATAAGTCACCCCAAACCATAACAAAAGTGGAACCCTTGATCTTATCGTTGTACCAAACGCACTTCTGGAAATTAACCTCACACAACTCACATCCATTATGCCCGTTCCATGGTTAGACCACCACATAATAACCTTCCATACCACCATCACTGCACAAAATACCACCACAGAAGCAATTAGCTCCCAAAGAAGATTCAAACAATTCAACAAGGACAATTTCATACAACAAGTCTTACCACATATAAATAGATTCAACAGACTTAAAAGTGATGATGAGAAACTGGAACTCAACAATTTTCAACGCTGCCACTGCCCCGCACAAGAAAACATACAACAGGAAGAACATCGCCCCTTGGTATTCCAATAACATTATTTCTCCAGGACCAAGCAGGAAGTCAGTCCTCACTTATGGGTGACGTCGGCGCCGACGGAGCCCTCGCGGAGCAATTTTCCCCAGCTTTCAAAGAAAGCCTTTGGGAATTGCAGCGCGCATGCGCGGTCCCCTTCCCGCCCAAGGGTGCCATCTTAGCCAGTCTTCTTTTTTCCGCGGAGCCCGACAGACGTACCCGTCGTGTCCCCGCGAAAAAGTTGATTTTTCTTCATAATTACTCTTTTTTCCATTCGGTTCGACACCGGTCTTTTTCCCGCCCGGACTCGCGATGCCGGTCACGAGTCCTCTTCTTATTTTTCGGTTTTTCTGACTTAGTCAGTTTTCGTTTCGGTTTTTCCCTGGCAGCCCGGTCCTTTGACCTCGCCGGGGCCCTTTTTCCCCCGATGGCTGCCAGTGGTTTCAAGCGGTGTGGTCAGTGTGACCGAAATATGTCACTAACTGACACACACGACAATTGCCTCCGCTGCCTGGGCCCGGATCATGAAGAAATGATCTGTGGGCCTTGTGGCAAACTATCCTCCAAAGCGTTGAGAAGTCGGCGGCATCAGCGGGATAGAATCTTCGCTGACCCCAGCCGTACCCGGACCTCGTCGGAGGCCTCCGCGTCCAGGGGTTCCAGCTTGGACCGTCGCCGGAGTTCCTCCGACAGGGGTTCTCCCTCCGGGGACCATCGACGGAAGGTGAAACCCGCGAGGGCGGCGTCGGTGGACGCTCCTGGCTCCGCGAGGGCCAGGTCGCATAGCCCCGATAGCCGCCCCGGGTCCTTGGAGAAGGAGCACCTCACGAAGCGACCTCGCCTGGAGTCGGAGCTGCCTGCTCGGGTAAGTCCTTTGGTCCTTCTGGACTCGCCTCCGCGACAGCCGACGTCGGGCCCGACGCCGTCGGGGCCCGAGTCGGGGGCTGCTGGGTCACCTGAGCTCGGACTCAGGTTGACGGCCTTGGAGAGCAGACTGTCTGCCTTCATGGACCAGCAGCGGGCACTGCTCGCTGGCTTCGCTGGCGCCGCTGCCCCGACCGCCGGGACGTCGACGTCTAAGTCGACCCCGGAGACCGAGCCGATCCTCGAGTCGATGCGAACTCGAGTCGATCCTCGGTCGAGGTCGCCCTCGGCCTCCCGTTCGGGACCGAGGTCGCCGACGCCGACTCCCTCGGCGTCGGGGCGGCAGGCGCCGCGCCCTGCCCGGGCCGACCCCACCGAGTCCTCGTCGGAGTCGGTCTGGGAGTCTGAAGAGGAAGAGTCGCCTGATTCTTTTCGGACTCGGTGTGTCCCCTCGGACTCACCTGAGTCCGAACCTCGGAAGCAGTCCCCCCCGGAGGATGCCCGGTTCTCAGACTTCGTCAGGGATATGGCCAAGGCTTTGGCCTTCCCTGCGGACCCCGAGGAGGAGCCTCGAGCCGAAGAGCTCGACGCCCTCCAGTATGACTCTCCCGCCAGGGAACACTTTACTGTACCGGTTCCTCCCATGCTGGAACGACTACTCTTCCGCATGTGGGAGAGTCCGGCCACCTCGCCGGTCCTGAGCAAGCGGGTCGATTCTATCTATCGAGTCCGCAAGAGCCCTGGCTTCCAAAAAGCACAGCTACCACACCATTCCATGGTAGTGGAATCGGCCATGCATCGTCTTAAGAGCCAGAAGATGCACTCCTCGGTGCCTCCTGGTAGGGAGGCCCGTAACCTGGATGGCCTTGGTAAGAAGTGTTTCCAGGGCTCTATGCTCGCATGTCGTGTCCAGACCTACCAGCTATACATGGGCATGTATCTCCGAGACCTGGCTAAAGAGCTAGCCGGCTTCTCCGCTGGTTTGTCCGAGGAACCCTTGCGGAGGTTCCTGGCCTTGTCCACTGGCATTCGGGAATGCTCAAAATTCATGTCCCGAGCAGCCTATGATGGCTCTGAAGCATCGGCTCGAGTGGCCGCAGCCGGCATCGGTGCCCGCCGACAGGCTTGGCTTCAGTCGTCTGACCTTGAGCCCTGGGTGCAGGACAAGTTGGTCGATGTCCCTTGCCGAGGCGAAAACCTCTTTGGCAAGCCCATGGCTGATAAGGCTGCACAAATTGAGACGGAGACTCTCACCAGGACTAGGCTTTCTAGGATGACCTCCGCCCCTTCCCAGAAAAAGAAGGGCTCGGGAAAGAAGTCCTTTTACCCGAGGAAGGCGGCTGCCTACAAACAATACCCCCACTATCAGGCCCCTGCAGCTCCCCAACAGGGCCAGCAGGCCAAGGGACGGGGTAACGGGTCCCGTAGGCAGCAAGCCCCCAAGCCTGCACCACCAGCCCCTGCTCCGCAGGGTGGGGGTTTTTGACTCCTTAAGCATAGCCTCTCCCCCCCCCGCTGGTTCCTCCCAGCACCGGAGGCTGGCTGGTTCACTTCGCCCACAGGTGGTCCAGCATCACCTCAGATGCCTGGGTGCTTCAAGTCGTGCGAGAAGGCTATCTTCTCCACTTCCACCAGGTCCCTCCCTCCTATTTTCCGGGAGAACCTCCACGACCCCCTCTGCACAGGGAATTACTCCTTCAGGAGTTAGCAGGTCTTCTACAGGAACAGGCGGTGGAACCGGTGCCCCACCACCTGAAAGGTCAAGGCTTTTATTCCAGGTATTTTCTAATACCAAAAAGAACAGGAGGCCTCAGACCCATCCTGGACTTGCGCAACCTCAACAAGTTCCTCGTGCGGGAGAAGTTCAAGATGCTTACCCTTGGAATCCTTCTGCCCTACCTCCAGCAGGGAGATTGGCTATGCTCCTTGGATCTAAAGGATGCCTACACGCACATCCTCATCCACCCAAGCCACCGCCAATACCTAAGGTTTGTGGTGGCAGGAAATCATTACCAGTACAGAGTACTACCCTTTGGCCTGTCCTCCGCACCGCGAGTCTTCACAAAATGTCTCGCGGTGGTGGCGGCCCATCTCCGGCTTCACGGCCTCTATGTCTTTCCGTACCTCGACGACTGGCTCATCAGAGCAGCGTTCGCTCTGGAGGTCACCAACGCCACGCGCCGCACGGTGACTCTTCTGCAGTACTTGGGCTTTGTTATAAACTTCGCAAAGTCCACTTTGCTCCCCTCACAGGATCTCGAGTTCATCGGCGCAAGGCTGCACACTCCTCAGGCACGAGCGTTCCTACCGCTCGACAGGGCTCAACGGCTCATGGACCTAGCCGACCGTTTTCGCAGCCAGCCCCTGGTCTCCGCCAGGCGCTTCCTGAGACTACTCGGCCATATGGCTTCCACCGTCCATGTGACCCCCAATGCCCGCCTGAATATGCGGCCTGCTCAATGGTGTCTCCGCCAGCAGTGGCGACAAGCCACAGGCGGCCTAGCAGACCTAGTGCGCGTCTCCGAGCCGCTGATCTCGTCTCTCCGGTGGTGGCTTCAGCGGGCCGAACCTGATACTCGGCATGCCTTTCCAGTCACCTCAACCGGCCCGGGTGCTGACAACAGATGCATCCCTCCTGGGCTGGGGAGCGCATTGCCAAGGGGCACGTACTCAGGGCCTCTGGACCACGTGGGAGTCTGCTCAGCAGATCAACTTCCTGGAGCTCAGGGCGATCCGCCTGGCTCTCAAGGCCTTCTCCCACCTGACTTCTCACCAGTCCGTCCTTGTCCAGACGGACAATCAAGTTGCCATGTTCTACGTGAACAAGCAGGGGGGCACGAGCTCCTTCCTCCTCTGCCGGGAGGCACAGAAGCTCTGCTCTTGGGCCGTCAGTCACGGCGTTCTCCTCAAGGCAGTTTATCTCCCAGGCCAAGAGAATTGCCTGGCGGACAAACTCAGCAGGATCCTCCAGCCGCACGAGTGGCCTCTGGATCCCTTGGTAGTTCAGAAGCTCTTTCTAAAGTGGGGCCTCCCACGGTGGATCTCTTTGCCAGTCCTCCCAACAGGCAACATCCTCGCTTCTGCTCTCGTCAGCCTCACCCCCTTCGGGTTGCGGCGGACGCTTTTCTACTCTCATGGTCGGGGAGCCTTCTGTACGCTTTCCCTCCCATCCTGCTAGTCTCTCGGACTCTTTTCAAGGTTCTCCGAGACAAAGCCTTCATGATCCTGGTGGCCCCTCGCTGGCCCAGACAGCCGTGGTTTCCGCTCCTGCTGCAATTAGCGGTGGAGGATCCATTCCCTCTGGGGTTACAACCGGATCTCCTCACTCAGGATCAGGGGTCTCTGCTACACCCCAACCTCAGGTCTCTCAACCTAACGGCCTGGCTGCTGAGAGGGTAGTCCTTGCTCCCCTTCTCCTGCCGGCAGAGGTGGAGGAGGTCGTCCTAGCTTCGCGACGACCTTCTATCCGCAAATGCTAAGCCCTTAAATGGCGTCGTTTTTCCGTTTGGTGTACCCGACAGTCTCAGGATCCCTTCTCCTGCCCGGTGTCGGTGGTCTTGCAGTACTTGCTATACCTCTCTAATCTGGGACAAGTCCAACTCCGTCAAAGTTCACCTTAGTGCTCTTTCAGCACATCATGTGCCAGTGGACGGCAGACCTCTCTCCAACGACCCTCTCGTAGCGAGGTTTCTCCGAGGTCTCCTTCTACTTAAACCACCTCTGCGCCCGCCAGCGCCTGACTGGGACCTGAATGTGGTTTTGCAGCGGATCACCTGTCCGCCTTTTGAACCTATGGCTACCTGTTCTCTCCGTTTTCTTTCTTGGAAAACACTGTTCTTGATAGCCCTCACTTCCGCTAGACGCGTAAGTGAATTGCAGGCCCTCGTGTCTGATCCCCCTTACACTCGGTTCTACAAAAATAGGGTAGTCCTACGGACTCACCCAAAATTTCTTCCAAAAGTGGTCTCCCCTTTTCACATCAATCAGGAGGTGGTACTTCCAACCTTCTTTCCCAGACCACACTCCAGCCGAGCTGAAACGGTCCTCCATACCCTGGACTGTAGAAGGGCTTTGAACTTCTACCTTGACCGTACGCGGGAGCACCGTAAAGCTGCTCAGCTTTTTGTGTCTTTTGACCCCAATAAATTGGGGCTCCCGGTCTCCAAGCGTACTCTGTCCATCTGGGTTGCGGACTGTATCTCTTGGGCTTATGGGGCAGCCGGACTCTCCTTGGAAGGTCGAGTCACGGCTCATTGCGTTCGGGCAAAGGCTACGTCAGTGGCTTACCTCCGCTCTGTTCCGCTGGCAGACATCTGCCGGGCCGCTACTTGGTCTTCGAGCCAGACTTTTGCGGTCCATTACTGTCTCGAGAGGGAGTCCCGCAGGGACAGTGCTTTCGGACAGGCAGTCCTCCGTAATCTCTTCGAGGTCTGAGCAACTCCTACCCTCCATCCCGGATGTGGGCTACCGGTGGGTAATAATTCAGCGAAGATTCTTTCCTTCTGTGCTGCTGAGCTAGAGGGAGCTCATTTTTGTGCTTAGGGTCTCCGGTAGCCTTGAGCTTGGGAGTCCCATAAGTGAGGACTGACTTCCTGCTTGGTCCTGGAGAAAGCGTAGTTACTCACCTGTAACAGGTGTTCTCCAGGAGCAGCAGGAATCAGTCCTCACAACCCTCCCTCCTCCCCGTGGAGTTGCAATCATCTGCTTTAGTTTTTTTGCAAATTTTTATGCTGTCTTTTTTAGCTATGTCATCTGACTGGCTAAGATGGCACCCTTGGGCGGGAAGGGGACCGCGCATGCGCGCTGCAATTCCCAAAGGCTTTCTTTGAAAGCTGGGGAAAATTGCTCCGCGAGGGCTCCGTCGGCGCCGACGTCACCCATAAGTGAGGACTGATTCCTGCTGCTCCTGGAGAACACCTGTTACAGGTGAGTAACTACGCTTTATTTTATTTATTTATTTAGCTGTGCTTATATACTGCTTTTCACCGGGTCAAAGTGGTTTACAGATATACGCTAACAGGCACTTTGTATTCCCTTGTCCCCGAAGGGCTTACAATCTAAGCATACCTGAGGCAGTGGAGAGTTAAGTGGCTTCCCCAAGGCCACAAGGAGTGGCAGTGGGACTAGAGACCCCATTAAAATGAATGTGCTAGAGAGTCACGTGATGTGGTGAGCTTGAGAGGACGTGAGTTGCTCGAGCTCCGGGCCCTTCTCCCCTGAATGTTGATATAATGCCGTACTGGCCTTGATGTCTCACTTTGCCGCTGAGGACTTGATCTCACTGGCTGCTGCCTGGTTACGGGGCCCCTGGGAGATTTCCGATGGGCCTGCAGTTCGAGGTCACAACATTTCAGCATTATTTGGATCCCTGGTTGGAAATCATGTGTTGAGGGGTGCCATTTTTTGGTGCCCTGAGGATTGCGCATAGACCCTGTGCATTGACCTCGGCTGGTGTGATGAGCAGGTCCTGCCGGCTTGTGCCGAGGTGATCTGGTGCTCGGACTGCACTGAAGTGGGAGTACGACGCCTGTCCGCTCTGGAGGCCCCTGCCGGACTGTAGCCCGGACTGGTTTTGCTCACCTACGCAGAACATAGGGGGCTGGTTTGGCCTACTGTTTGTGTAACGTACTGAGTTATCTTTAGGGATGCTTTGTGTATACCTCAATTGTATTTCTGTGCTGTTACTTAGGAGCTCCAATACCTATTTTTGAATTGTTACGTTGCGGGTGTGGGAAGGGTTGCGAAGGGGGGGATAGGATGAAGTATAGCTGGGGTAGTCTTACCGGGGCAAGACTGCTCTGACAGTGGTTTTGGACCTGTCCCTGATGAAGGCAGGTGTGCTAAGGGGACGGGGCAGTACTTAGAGATGGTGGGAGAGCGATATTGGGGGCTTGGGAACCCTTACTAGCTGGGCTGCCTGGGGGTGTTGAGTGAATGTAATATTATATATTTGTGGGGCATGTCATCTGAGGCTCTACCGGGTTCTGGATCTCTCAGTGATGACCAGTCTGGGTCGGGCAGGGCGGGTAGCCTTCTCAGAGTTCTCAGTTCATATGTCTCTCTGGGCCAGGATGGGCTCCTCTGGGGCCATACCTAATTAAGGTGCAGTAGCTTGGAGAGGGGAGGGGGGTCCCACTCACATCCCAGGTGACTCTCTTGATGGGAGAGGGTTGGAGGTTAGAGGTTGAGAGTGGGATAAGGGTTGGAGGGGGTAAGGGGGATGGGGAGGGGCATAGATATAGGGGTGGGGGGGATAGATAGGAGGGTGGAAGGGGTTTGGGGGCTGCAGGGAGCACAGCGAACGTATAGGTTGATTATGTGTGTGCAATATAGGAGCGCTACATTGGTTGGGGGGGACCTCAGGCTGGGGGGGTCCGTCCCTATTGTTATTGCAGGATCGATAGAGTAATGCTGTTCAACTACTATCCAATCTGAAGGTTATCTCTTGGAATGTATGCGGGGTAGGTAACCCAATCAAAAGATATAAAGTGTTGCAGGCCTTAGCCAGGCTGAACTGTGACATCGCTATGTTACAGGAAACCCACCAGACGGCTGAGGAACATGCTAAATTACAAAAGACTTGGGTGGGGCAGAGATGGGGTGCCCCGGCTAGGGGAAAAAAGGGTGGAGTGGTCATATTGATCAATAGACTGGTTTGCTTTGTGTTGGAGCAGGAGTACTCAGACCCTGAAGGCAGATATATCTTGCTCTATGGTAGCCTTGAGGGCAGGCCAATTTTGCTGGGTAATCTGTATAGTCCCAATGTATTGGACCGGGCGTTTTACGCCCGATGGGCTTCTAGAGTGGAGCAATTGCCGGATGTTCCTTTGATATTAGCTGGGATTTGAATGGGGTCTTGAAGGACTAGAAGGGGGGCTGTTACTTCTGGAGAGAAATCTGAAATTGTGAGTATATACTTCTGGGAATTTTTCTGAAAGGAATTTTTTTTCTTTTAAAGCTAATTAATCTGTGAACCCACTATTTTTTGTTAAATCAGTCAGGGCCTAGTAGCAACAGTTTAAGATTCAATTTAAAACACAGAAGAGAACTTTCTGGTTACCTTTCATACCCAGTAGAGAGCTGTAGTTTAAATTTCATAGTCACTCAGGACCTAGCATCAGCAAAGTACTTTTAGTTTCAAATTAAAACACATAAGAGAGCTTTCTGGTTAAATTTAGAATCCAGCAGAGAGCTTGTAGTTTAAATTTCATAATAGGTTAGAGCCTAGCAGCAGCAAAGAGCTATAATTTAAATCAAATCAGAATATAGCTTACCTCAGCAGCACAGGACAGGGTACTGTGTAGCAGCCCTTTTTTAATAAGTGTTATATCCCTCCCTCCCTCCCCACACCCACCCTCCCCTGGGATAATCACAGCTTTATAGGTACTTGCACAACTTAAAAGACAGAAGGTGCTCTCAGGTGAAGCTCATTACCCAAATCAGCCATACACTAAGGACCTGAGATTAAGCTTCAGGTGAACAAGGTATATTAAACTTCTTAGGTACAGTTTTAGTGGTATAAATATCCATAGCACCCTTTAGTACATAAAGAACTTAAAGATCTAAACACAAACTTAAAACTAAGATGCAGACAGCAGTCCAGCAGCGGGATGTGGGCTTTCCAGTCTTTTGCATTGAGTGTCACATGTATGATTTTCTCCCAGCTGGTGAGAGGTCTTACGTGTGCACTAGGTGCAAGGAGCTCTCTGCTCTCAGGGAATGAGTCCGTTCTCTAGAGGCTAGAGTAGCAGACTTGGAAAACATAAGACAGACAGAGAGGTACATAGACGAGACCTACAGGGATATAGTCCTGAAGTCCCACCTCCAGTCTGGCAGCATCCCTGTTGCCATGGAGGAGAGAGGTCACGTGACAGGAGAGCATCATCCTGGTGTGGCAGGAAGTGATCCTGTAACTAGGACCTGTCCTCCAGGTGATGTAAACCCCTCTCGCACCGAGGAGGGTTCTCCAGGGCCAAGTGCCCATGAGGGAAGGGTTAGGACAGCAGTTATAGTTGGTGATTCGATCATTAGGCATGTAGATAGCTGGGTGGCTGGTGGACGTGAGGATCGCCTGGTAACATGCCTGCCTGGTGCGAAGGTAGCGGACCTCACACGCCACCTAGATAACATCTTAGATAGTGCTGGGGAGGAGTCTGCTGTCTTGGTACATGTCGGTACCAATGACATAGGAAAATGTGGTAGGGAGGTTCTGGAAGCTAAATTTAGGCTTTTAGGTAGGAAGTTGAAATCCAGAACTTCCAGGGACCCAAAAGGCAGGCAGAGCTCCGGAGTCTCAATGCGTGGATGAGACAATGGTGCAGAGATGAGGGGTTCGGATTTGTTAGGAACTGGGGAACATTCTGGGGAAAGGAGGGGCTCTTCCGAAGGGATGGTCTTCACCTTAACCGGGATGGAACCAGGCTGCTGGCATTAACCTTTAAAAAGGAGATAGAGCAGCTTTTAAACTAGATAATAGGGGAAAGCCGACAGTCGCCCAAGAGCGCATGGTTCGGAAGAATGTATCCTTGAAGGATACTACAAAAAGCAGAGAGGTTCCAAAAAAAGAGTAAAGTAGCCCAAATGCCCTCAAGTATGGAGCAGACAGAGCTTAAAGATCCCAAATTACCCATGTCTACCAATAGCCAAATTAATATGAATAAAATACAGTCTCTAAAATGCTTGTATGCAAATGCTAGAAGTCTACAAAACAAGATGGGAGAGTTAGAATATATAGCACTAAACGAGAGGTTAGATATGATTGGAATATCAGAGACATGGTGGAAGGAGGACAACCAGTGGGACACTGATACCTGGGTACAAACTATATCGTAATGATAGAGCTGACCAAATTGGTGGAGGGGTTGCGCTCTATGTTAGAGAGGGCATTGAGTCAGAAAGGATTAAAGTTTTGCAAGAAACAAAATTTGCTGTAGAATCTCTATGGATTGAAATTCCATGTAAAAAGGGGAAGGCGATGGCAGTGGGGATGTACTATCATCCGCCTGGCCAGAATGAACAAATGGATGATGAAATGCTCAAAGAAATCAAGGAAGCTAGCAAAAGTTACAGTGCAGTAATAATAATGGGTGATTTCAATTACCCCGGCATCAACTGGGTCAGTGTCACAACAGGACATGCTAGGGAGATAAAGTTCCTAGATGAAATAAATGACTGCTTCTTGGAGCAGCTGGTTCATGAACCAACCAGAGGGGAAGCAATATTAGACCTAGTCCTTAGTGGAACACCAGATGTAGTGCAAGAGATAAGGGTGTTGGGGCCACTTGGCAATAGTGATCATAGCATGATCACCTTTGATTTAATTAGTGGAGGAGGGATAGTAAGGAAATCCACAGTACTACCCTTTAACTTTCGAAAGGGAGACTATGATAAAATGAGGAAACAGTTAAGAAAAAACTAAAAGGAGCAGTTGCAAAGGTTAAAGACGTACATCAAGCTTGGGTGTTGTTGAAAAATACTATCTTGGAAGCCCAGACCAGCTGTATTCCATGCTTTAAGAAAAGTGGAAGGAAGTCCAAAAAACTGCCAGCATGGTTTAAAGGTGAGGTCAGAGAGGAGGCTGTTGCCAAAAAAGCATCTTTCAGGAAATGGAAAAAAGAGCCAAACGATGAAACCTGGAAACGGCACAAGCACTGTCAAGTCAAATGCAAGGCATTGATAAGGCAGGCAAAGAGAGAATTTGAGAAGAAGCTTGCTGCGGAAGCAAAAACGCGAAATAAAGACCTTTTCAAGTACATTCGTAGCAAAAAACCTGTGAGAGAGTCAGTTGGTCCATTAGATGATAAAGGGGTTAAAGGAGCACTAAGAGGCGACAAGGCGATAGCGGAGAGACTGAATGAATTCTTTGCTTCGGTCTTTACTGAGGAAGATGTAGGGATGTTACCCATGACTGAAGTGGTATTTAAAGGTGTGGAAGAATTGAAGGAAATATCGATACATCGGGAAGATGTCTTACAACTATTAGATAAACTGAAGAGTAGCAAATCACCTGGGCCGGATGGTATACATCCAAGGGTGTTGAAAGAACTGAAATTTGAGATTGCAGACCTGCTATCAGTAATCTGTGAACTATCATTAAAATCATCTCTAATACCTGAGGATTGGAGGATCGCCAATGTAACACCAATTTTTAAAAAGGGTTCGAGGGGTGATCCGGGAAACTACAGACCAGTAAGCCTGACATCAGTACCGGGAAAAATGGTAGAAACCATCATAAAGAATAAAATTACTCAGCATGTAGATAGTCACGACCTAATGGGAGACAGCCAACATGGCTTTAGACAAGGAAGATCTTGTCTTACTAATCTGTTATGTTTTTTTGAAGGAGTGAATAAACAGGTGGACAAAGGTGAGTCGGTTGATATTGTGTATCTGGACTTTGAGAAAGCCTTTGACAAGGTCCCTCATGAGAGACTTTTGGCAAAACTAAAGAGTCATGGGATAGGAGGCAGTGTACTACTGTGGATCAGGAACTGGTTAAAAGATAGAAAGCAGAGGGTAGGGCTAAATGGCCAGTTTTCCCAATGGAGAAAGGTGAATAGTGGTGTACCCCAGGGATCTGTGCTGGGTCCGCTGCTTTTTGACATATTCATAAATGACCTGGAAAGTGGAATAACAAGTGAGGTTATCAAATTTGCAGATGACACAAAACTATTTAAAGTTGTTAAAACCCAGGAGGATTGTGGAAAATTGCAAGAGGATCTTGATAAATTGGAAGACTGGGCATCAAAATGGCAGATGAAATTTAATGTGGACAAGTGCAAGGTTATGCACCTAGGGAAGAACAACCCAAACTATGGTTACACGATGCAAGGTTCCACATTAGGAACCACCACCCAGGAAAAAGATTTAGGCGTCATTGTGGATACCTTGTTAAAACCCTCGGCCCAGTGTGCAGCGGCGGCCAAGAGAGCAAATAGAATGCTAGGTATGATAAGAAAAGGAATGGAAAATAAAACAAAAGATATTATAATGCCTCTATATCGTTCCATGGTGAGACCACACCTTGAATATTGTGTGCAATTCTGGTCGCCGTATCTTAAAAAGGATATAGCGATTTTAGAAAAGGTTCAGAGAAGAGCCACCAAAATGGTAAAGGGGATGGAAGGCTACTCCTATGAAGAAAGGCTAAAAAGGTTGGGGCTCTTTAGCCTGGAGAAGAGACGGCTGAGGGGAGATATGATAGAAGTCTATAAATTAATGAACGGAGTGGAACGGGTAAACGTAGATCGATTGTTTACCTTATCAGAATATGGAAAGACTAGGGGACATGCAATGAAGCTACAGGGTAAGCTATTTAAGACTAATAAAAGAAAATATTTTTTCACTCAACGTGTAATCAAACTCTGGAATTTGTTGCCGGAGGATGTAGTAAAGGCTGTTAGTGTAGCTGGGTTTAAAAAAGGTTTGGACAAGTTCCTGGAGGAAAGGTCCATAAACCATTATTAAGAAGGGACCCAGGATATCAATGCTTGAACCAGTACAAGCATTGTGGAACCTGTGTCCCTTGAGGAAACTGCTAGGTACGTATGACCTAGATTGGCCACTGTTGGAAACAGAATGCTGGGCTTGATGGACCTTGGTCTGACCCAGTATGGCATATCTTATGTTTTTATGTTCTTATAAGCATCCTTCTAGCTTTTGCAGCTGCCTTTTCTACCTGTTCAGCTACTTTAAGATCATCAGACACAACCATGCCTAGGTCCCGCTCTTCTTTAGTGGACAAAAGTACTTCACCCCCTATACTGTATTGCTCCCTTGGATTGCTGCAGCCCAAATGCATGACCTTACATTTTTTAACATTAAATTCCAACTGCCAAATTCTAGACCATTCTTCAAGCTTAGCTAGATCCCTCCTCATGTTATCTAGAGGGGGGTATTTTTAGGGATTGGGGGGAAAACATGTTTAAGACAAATAGGGCAGTTGATAACTGAGCGAGGGGAGGTAGTTTCCTTAGAGACACTCAAAGGGGGAGATATGGTTTAAATAGTAGAGATGATTATACCTATGTGCAGATGCATCATTTCTTGATTAGGACAGAGATTTAAAGAGATCTGACAGCAAAAGTAACGATATTTGAGCAAATTATGACAGGAGAAGGGACACCAAAAAGACTGCTCTCTTTAATATATAAAGGATTAATAGACACAGAGGGAAAGGAAGTAGCAGGGCATCAAAAGTGGGAAGTAGATATTGGAGGCACATGGGATCAGAAAAGATGGACAGAGATAATAGCCTGGGCTAGAAAACTAGCACCAGGTACCACATACTTAGAAAACAGTATCAAAATCAGGTATAGAATGTATTGGACACCGATCAGATTGAAAGCTATCAACAAGCAGGAAAGTGGGGAATTTGGGGGGAAAAATGTGGAGAACTAGGAGATTAAAAGCACTTATTGTGGGAATGTACAAAAGTGCAAAAAATGTGGAAGGAAATAGAACAGATATTTTGAGAACTAAAATTAAAGCTAGGATAAAAGTGGAAATGGCAATGTTAAATGAACTAAAGTGGGAGGGGAATAGTAATACCAGTAAGTTTCTGGGGTAGCGCGCATGGCACTTATGACTAAATGAATTAAGGATTAAAAAGGATAGTTATTTTCTGATCTACTACAAGCGATCACAACCAAATTGCTATATAAGATTGCATTACTAATAGCTAACTAATATCTGTATCACCTACCTAAGTAACAGAATCCACCAACAAACAGCCATAACTGGCTTACTACCAGATCAGATACTATCTACCTAAATACTAGAACCTATTACCATGGGTCACACAAAGTTTCAAACTTCCTTTCTTCTCATCCTACTGATCGTTCACATAATTCACAACATTTACGCATACAAATCAAGACAAACCACATAAAACACCATTCCTATTATCCACAACCCATACAGAAATACACTACAAACATACACCTACACACTTAATCAAACCCATCGTCACAACACCCACAGACCCCATTCAAGACTAATACAAATAAATCTACAACAAGCCAATAATACGAACAGCTCTTCGAGCACACACTCCACCAGAAAATTCATCCTTATAAACGCACGGTCCATAAGAAACAAAATCCCAGTAATCAATGACATAATCATTGATGGAAAACCTGACGTACTCCTCATCACAGAGACATGGCTCTCACCCACTGACACAATCCTCCTAAACCAACTTAACATACACCAATACGACTTATTTAACTGCCACCGCGACGCAAAAAGAGGAGGCGGAGCCCTCATTTATTTATTTTATTTATTTACGTTCTCTTATATACTGCGCTATTCTGCATCAGCGCGGTTTACATTGAACAAACTGAAGTTACATTGAACAGGGCATTATAACTTGGAGATAACTATTTTACAGGCAACATGGACTATGGAGGGTTAAGTGACTTGCCCAAGACCTCATCATCGCTAAAAAAAGACCTCCAGTACACCTTTACAAATGTAAATAATGTAGATGGGATAGACATCATCAATATAGAAAACAAAACCCTTGCACTTTGCCTCATCTACAGACCCCCTTCAGCTGACCACAAAAACCTCACCCCCATTCTAGAACTCACATGCACAGCCTCTCAGAGAAAACCACTTATCATATTAGGTGACCTAAACCTCCCATCACTCAACACACAACAAATTTCATGGACTCCATGACTGAAATGGGATACAAGCAGATCATACATACCCTCACACACACAAAAGGAAACACACTAGACCTCATATTCATCCCCACCCCATTTAATAATCATTAACTACACCCCCCCCCCCCCCCCCAACTATTAGAGAGGTACCCTGGTCAGATCACCACTTAATAACCTTTGATTTGCACTCACAAACACCTACTAATAATGCATCAAACCCAACACCACATAAATCTCACTTTACCCACTTTGACAAAGACATTTTTCTAGATAATGTAATACCCAAACTTACAACTAACACAACTAACGTCAACTCAATTATGGACCAATAGAACTCAACAATAAAAAAGGCAGCAGCTCCCACCCAGGCCACACAAAAACAAATAATAAAAAGGTCTGAGAAATGGTTTAACAAAGACCTCACTAATCTTAAAAAGCAACTGAGAAAACAAGAAAAAAGATGGAGAAAAACAAAAACAATAACAAAGCCCAATACATGAACCTACTTAACACGTACAAAGACACAATCAACAAATCAAAAAGAGACTATCACTCTAAAATAATAAACATGGCCAAGAGAACTGTTTGCAATTGTAAAAACACTAACAAAAACCCAAAAACCAGAACACTCAACAATAAGCGTACAAACACTAGCAGCGCATTTCACTGAGAAACTAAGAAATAAATCGTCCAACACAACTACAGCAATGCACATAGACCCAAAACACACAAATAAATGGACAACCTTTCACGAGACTGATCAAAAACAACTCCTTAAGGTCATAACAATGATCAATACCACGACCTCCCCCCTAGATCCATGCCCAGTATCATGGATAAAATCCACCAAAGCTGAACTCGCCATGAACATCCAGAATATAGTAAATCAATCATCACAAGGCATTATGCCTGAGGCCCTTAAACTCACCTCCTTATGCCCCATCCTAAAAAATAACAAACTAGACCCTAAAGACCCGAACTCATATAGGCCCATAGCCAGCATACCTTTCATCGCCAAAGTAATAGAAAAAATCATACAGCTCCAACTACAAGATTATATCGACACACATGCACCCCTCGACTCACACCAATTTGGATTCCGCCCATCCCACGGAGTCGAAACCTTACTAATAACACTGATGGATAACCTCATTAAAGGCACAGATGACAACAATCAAGGCTTCCTCCTCATTTTCATTGATATAGCTGCTGCATTTGACAATATAAACCATAACACACTAATTAACAGACTTCAAAACCTGCGAATTGGAGGGACAATTCTCCAATGGTTTATGTCACACACCGACTGATACGCGTCCAATTAGGCCAAAACACCTCAAACATTCACACAAGGTCAAGGAATTCCACAAGGCTCGGCTCTCTCAGCCCTCCTTTTTAACCTATACCTTCAACCTATCACAAATATATTTAGAAAATACAAAGTTAGGAAGGAACACAAGGAGGAGCAGCATGTCTTGCACTAACAACCAGGAACACAATGGAGCAAGACCGGAGATTGTGGATGTTTGAAAAACCTTTATTGGTAGGAGTAAATACCCCAACGCGTTTCGGCGTGGGACGCCTTCTTCAGGGGGTACAAGGCTTGAAAAAAGGGGGAATAATACATGATGTTTAATTAAAATTTATAAATATGTATAAAAGCATAAACATATAAAATGTTAAAATGAACTCATTTTATTTATTTATTTATTTAACTGCATTTATATCCCGCTTTTCACTCATAGAAAACTGATTAATGAACCATGAGATTAATACCATATACACATTGTAAAACATGAATATATCAATACTAATACCAAAGTGATTCAACCTGTCCAACTATCTTCACTCGTATAAGTTAATGTAAAAATATATATATGTATAGATAGGAATGTGAAATTATATAAAACATAAACAATATGTGGCGACTGTGGGAATCACATTAGTATTCATTTAGAATTTATTTATATATTTGAGAAACGCAGGACATGAGGAATTAAACCATAATAAGACAAACAACCTAGTTGTGTGAACGGTATGTACACGTAATACCATATTTAATAAATATATATAAAAGGTATATAAAAGGGATGATATTGTTTTAAATATCTGGATGATGTTAAACTAGACATGTGTTGATGACTATGAATAAAATTAGTAATTTGGACAAATCTTATCTTAAAAATATGCATTTAATAAAAACAAAAGTGTCATAAAATAAACCTAAGTTGATACTTAGGTAATAATTACTTAAAACAAGATAAGAGCTGTATTAATGACCTATCTCAGGTTGTGAATTAAAGCTGAAATTTATATTATGCATATATTATGATTTAATCAGAAGAACATGTGACTCATGTATATATTGAATGGAACTTATGTGAAATTATTATAAATGATAATATCGTGCATCAAAATTTTAGTCTGGCTATCCATGATTTGGCTCCTGTCACATGTTCTTCTGATTGATTTAAAGTCCTACACAGACACACAATATCATTTAATAGCTCTGCAGTTTTAATTTAATTTTTAATCAATTCCTGTTTTTTCCCCCTTTTTTTGATCTTGCAATTATAGCTTAAGAGTTTTATGCATAATTTATGAATAAGATGTAAACAACTAAGTGGATTAATTCAGGTTAGTGAACTTTATTGCTATTTTTAACATTCCAATTTTATTTTAGGATCAATAATAGCTATTGATTATTCACCCAATAAAACTCTCATTCTCATTTTTAAAAAGCGATAATATAAATTTCAGCTTTAATTCACAACCTGAGATAGGTCATTAATAAAGCTCTTATCTTGTTTTAAGTAATTATTACCTAAGTATCAACTTAGGTTTATTTTATGACACTTTTGTTTTTATTAAATGCATATTTTTAAGATAAGATTTGTCCAAATTACTAATTTTATTCATAGTCATCAACACATGTCTAGTTTAACATCATCCAGATATTTAAAACAATATCATCCCTTTTATATACCTTTTATATATATTTATTAAATATGGTATTACGTGTACATACCGTTCACACAACTAGGTTGTTTGTCTGTTATTATGGTTTAATTCCTCATGTCCTGCGTTTCTCTAGTATTCATTTAGAATTTATTTATATATTTATGTGATTCCCACAGTCGCCACATATTGTTTGTTTTATATAATTTCACATTCCTATCTATACATATATATAATTTTACATTAACTTATACGAGTGAAGATAGTTGGACAGGTTGAATCACTTTGGTATTAGTATTGATATATTCATGTTTTACAATGTGTATATGGTATTAATCTCATAGTTCATTAATCAGTTTTCTATGAGTTCATTTAACATTTTATATGTTTATGCTTTTATACATATTTATAAATTTTAATTAAACATCATGTATTCCCCCTTTTCTTCAAGCCTTGTACCCCCTGAAGAAGGCGTCCCACGCCGCAACGCGTTGGGGTATTGACTCCTACCAATAAAGGTTTTTCAAACATCCACAATCTCCGGTCTTGCTCCATTGAAAATACAAAGTTAACCATTACATTTACGCAGACGACATCATGCTCACCCTCCCCATAAACACACAGTCCCACCTACCAGAACATATCGGAATGTATCAGAGAGGCAAACACCTGGCTAGAAAATAATCATCTCAGCATCAACCTAAAAAAAACAGAAGCGATGTTTGTGACAAGAAAATCAGACGCTACTCACCCAGAAACCATCACAATCAATAATACCAAAATCCCTGTTAAAAAAAAGAAGCAAAATACCTAGGGATAATACTAGACCACGCACTTAGTATGCTCCCTCACATAAAACAAACAGTGAAAACTGTATTCTGTAAACTCAAGACCATACAACACCTAAGACCGCTCCTAGACACTCATAATTTTAGATCTGTTATCAGCACAATCATCACTCCCCATTTTGACTATTGTAATAGTCTCCTAAATGGCTTGCCACTTGCAAATACTAGCCTACTACAAAGAGCTCAAAACATCTGTGCCCGAGTAACAACAAAAGCTCGCCTGACTGACCACATAACTCCCATTCTATTTGAACTACATTGGCTCCCCATAAATAGCAGAATAACATATAAAATACTACTAACGACGTTCAAGCTCATCAATGGCATCTCACCCTCACACTTAGCCACCCTCCTGCATGCTCCACTGGAACTCAGAACCTGCAGGCAAAACGCAACCTACTCACTGGACATACAAAAAACCATCCACAAAACAAAAAAAACCACAAGCTCCAGAGCCTTCTCATATACCGCCCCCACTCTCTGGAATAAACTACCACTAAACCTCCGCATGATAAAAGACCTCCATCTATTCAGGAAGGAACTTAAAACACACCTATTCACTGAACACTTCGCAAACTTAACTGAACCCCCTCCACCCTCTACAATACACCTCACAAATCTCCCACCATAACTCCAGATTACGAACCCCCCCACCCAATACACCTAAATAAAAAAGAAAAAACAAACTCAGATGAAAAAGGATTAATAAATTTTATAAATACAAAGATACTTTCAAAGTTATCTGTGTAATATGTCCAACGTTCAATATCCAATGTTCAATGTAAATAATAATGGCATTGTTAACGCTACTGTTCATGTAAGAGTTGACTGTAATTAGTTAAAAAAGCTGTTATTGTTCATGCAAAAGTTGAATGTAAATAGTTACAAACGCTGTTCCATGTAAATCTTTGTTCAATTTTTGTTATCTGTAAACCGCCTTTGATCTCTGGAAGAGGCGGTATAGAAGAAAAGCATAAATAAATAAATAAATAAAAGGAAACAACTGGATTAACCCACAAGCGCAGAGGTATTACACCGGTTGGAGCAGTTACGGTGTATGTGTGAAATTGAAGCCCATAGGAATAAGATGATACACAATGTGGGGATGGTATAGTGAATGGCTAATGTAACACCAATTTTTAAAAAGGGTTCCAGGGGTTATCTGGGAAACTACAGACAGGTGAGCCTGACGTCTGTACCTGGAAAAATGGTAGAAACCATCATAAAGAACAAAATTGCTCAACAAGTAGATAGTCATGGCTAAATGGGAGACAGCCAACATGGCTTTAGACTAGGAAGATCTTGTTTTACTAAACTGTTATGTTTTTTGAAGGTGTGAATAAACAGGTAGACAAAGGTGAGTCGGTTGATATAGTGTATCTGGACTTTCACAAAGCCTTTGACAAGGTCCCTCATCAGAGACTTTTGGCAAAACTAAAGAGTCATGGGATAGGAGGCAGTGTACTACTGTGGATCAGGAACTGGTTAAAAGATAGAAAGCAGAGGGTAGGGCTAAATGGCCAATTTTCCTAATATAAAAAGGTGAATAGTGGAGTACTCCAGGGATTTATGCTGGGTCTGCTGCTTTTTGACATCTGCCCTTTTCCAGGTAATTTATGAATAACGAGTGAGGTTATCCAATTTGCAGATGACACAAAACTATTTAAAGTTGTTAAAACCCATGAGGATTGTAGAAAGTTGCAAGAGGTCTTGATAAATTGGAAGACCGGGCATCCAAATGGCAGATGAAATTTAATGTGGACAAATGCAAAGTTATGCACCTAGGAAAGAATTACCCAAACCATGGTTACATGATGCAAGGAACCACCCAACATTAGGAACCACCACCCAGAAAAAATATTTGTGTAATCGTTGATAACATGTTAGAACCCTTCGCCCAGTGTGCAGCGGCGGCCAAGAGAGCAAATAGAATGCTAGGTAGCATAAGGAAAGGAATGGAAAATAAAACAAAGGATATAATGCCTCTATCATTCCATGGTGCGACCGCACCTTGAATATTGTGTGCAATTCTGGTCGCCGTATCTTAAAAAGGATAAAGCGTTATTAGAAAAGGTACAGAGAAGAGCCACCAAAATGGTAAGGGGGATGGAAGGATACTCCTATGAAGAGAGGCTAAAAAGGTTAGGGCTCTTCAACCTGGAAAAGAGACGGCTGAGGGGATATATGATAGAGGTCTATAAATCAGTGAATGGAGTGGAACGGGTAAATGTAGATCAATTGTTGACATCATCAGACTATTGAAAGACTAGGGGACATGCAACCTATTTAAGACTAGGGTAACCTATTTAAGACTAATATTTTTTCACTCAACGTGTAATCAAACTCTGGAATTTTGTTACGGGAGGATGTATAGTAAAAGCTGTTAGTGTAGCTGGGCTTAAAAAAGGTTTGGACAAGTTCCTAGAGGAAAGGTCCATAAGCCATTATTAAAAGGGACCCGGGATATCGCTGCTTGACCCAATACAAGCATTGTGGAACCTGTGTCTTTTGGGGATACTGCTAGGTACTTATGACCTAGATTGGCCACTGTTTGAAACAGGATACTGGGCTTGATGGACCTTGGTCTGACCCAGTATGGCATATCTTATGTTCTTAATAAAGAATGAGGAATACAGGAGTGGAATAATGGGGATGGGGTAGAGTAAGGGGGGAGGGAATAAAAGGGGTAAAATGGAAATTGATGATTAGTATATGTCTCATATCCCCTCGTGTTAAATGTATCCCCCAATTGTGTTGTGACTACTTTGATTGAAGGATAAGGTGGTATGCAAAACTGTCTAAATAAATAAATAGTGCCAGAAGTTTAATATATGACGGAGAGTGGAATTAAACATATGAGTTGCCACCCCAACGAAAACAGAAGGTTGAAATGGGAGGGTGGGAGTAGTCTGGAAGAAAGGATGCAGAAAGGAGCCCAGAATAGCATTTAATATGGATGGAAGTACGGGTGTGTTAAAGTTTTGAAGTGTTATAAATGTTCAAATGTTTAAATTAGTCAAAATTGAGTTAAAGACATGGAAATAAGATGTAAAGGGCTAAAGAAAAGAGGGGGAGGAGTGGGGTTATGAAGATGGACATTTCAAGACTCAGAGGGATGAGTGATGGACATGTATTTCTTGTTATGAAGAATTTTAATAAAATACTAATTACAAAAAAAAAGTTAAAGGTTAAATGCCTGCATGAGTTATGCTTTCTCAGATCTGGATTCAAATTTCTTGAGAACTACATATTACCCATGATCCTATACAGTTCTCACAAAATGTTTGAAAATCACTGGTTTAGGGTGGTTAGGGATAAGGCTTTGGAAGATGAGGGGAGGAATATAAATTCGGAGAGTTCAGTAGATGACTGGAGAGAAGTAAAAGATTTAGGAAGAAAGAATGTAACCTCCTGGCTTGGAACTCAAATATGAGCTCAGTGTATCCTTGGAGAGCATCCCATGATAATATACTGTATAAGTTGTACTTCAAACATACTGGGAGTAATATTGAAACTGTAGTGATGAATGTGTTTTTAAATGCACTTACTGTGGTTACCTAGTATCTGGTACTAATATCCGGATAGTGACTGGTGCTGAATATTTATTCTCCAGGACCAAGCAGGAAGTCAGTCCTCACATATGGGTGTCATCGGCGCCAATGAAGCCCCAGCGGAGCATTTCCCCAGCTTTCTATGAAAGCCTTTGGGAATGCAGGCACGCGTGCGCTGTTCCCTTCCCGCCTAAAGGTGCCATCTTACCTCAGTCTTTTTTTCTGAGAAGCCCACCGGACGTGTGTCCTGTCATCCCGGATAAAAGTTGATTTTTTTTCGGTGATACTCGCTATTTTTTCTCCCAGTTCGACGCCGGTTTCCCTCCCACCGGGTTCGGTACACCGGTATCGAACCCAATTCTTCTTTTTCGGTTTTTGCCCTTCGTGGCTGGCGTTTGTGCCCTTTTTTCATTTTTCCCTGGAAGGCCGGTCCTTTGACCTCGCGGGGACTCTTTTCCCCGATGGCTTCCAGCGGTTTCAAAAAGTGTGATCGGTGTAAGAAATTAATGTCTCTCACCGACACGCCCGACTGCTGCCTTCGGTGCCTCAGTCCTGATCACGACCCTAAGTCGTGTGGACCATGTGGGAAGATGTCTTCCAAGGCACTCCGAAGTCGCCAGCAGCAGAAAGAAAGGCTTTTCTCCGACTCAGCCTCCGGCCGGGCCCGGACCTCGTCTGAGGCCTCGACATCTCGGGATTCGGACACCGAGCGCCATCGAAGTTCCTCGGACAGGGGGTCCCCCGACCGGGAACGCAAGAGGAAGAAGCGGCTTGCGAGGGCGTCGTTGGAGGAGGTCCCTGGCTCCTCGAGGGCCAGGTCTAAGACCCCCGACCGTCGCCCCGGGCCCGTGGAACAAGAGAAGCCTGCCAAAGTTCCTCGCGTGGAGCTGGAGTCTGCTGGACACGTAAGCCCCGTAGTCCTCGAGGACTCTCCTCCCAGAGAGCCGACGTCGGGCCTGGCGCCGCCAGGGCCCGAGTCAGTGGCTGCTGCGTCTCCCGAGCTGAGTCTCAGGATGACAGCCTTGGAGAGCAGATTGTCTGCCTTCATGGAGCAGCAGCGTGCACTGATGGCCAGCCTGTCTGGCGCATCTGCCCTGACCACCAGGACATCGACTTCAAAGTTGACCCCGGAGACCGAGCTGATATTCGAGTCCATCATGGCTCGAAGTCGACCTCGGTCGCGGTCTCCCTCGACCTCCCGCTCGGGACCGAGGGCATCGACGCAGGTGCCTCCGGCGTCGGGGCGGGTGCTCCAGGGCCCTGTGGGGTCGGACCCTTACTCCTCGTCGGACGAGTCCGCCTGAGAGACGGAGGATGAGGAGTCCCCCGATACGTTCAAGACTCAGTGCGTCCTGTCGGACTCACCGCAGTCTGAGCCCCGGAGTAGATCCCCTCTGGTGGATACTCGGTTCTCGGAGTTCATCCGGGATATGGCCACTGCCTTGGCTATTCCGGCGGACCCTGAGGAAGAGCCTCGAGCTGAAGAGCTCGAGGCCCTGCAGTATGACTCTCCTCCGAAGGAGGCCTTTACTGTCCCGGTTCCTCCGATGCCGGAATGGCTCCTCTTCAGGATGTGGGAGGCACCGGCTTCGGCGCTGGTTTTAAGCAAGCGAGTCGACTCGATCTATCGACTCAGAAAGAGCCCTGGCTTTCAGAAGGCACAGCTACCACACCATTCCATGGTTGTGGAATCGGCCATGCATTGTCTGAAGAGTCAGAAGATGCACTCTGTGATGCCCCCCGGCAGGGAGGCCCGGAACTTCGATGGCGTCGGTAGAAAGTGCTTCCAGGGCTCGATGCTTGCTTGCCTTGTCCAGTCTTACCAGCTGTACATGGGCATGTACTTGTGGGACCTGGCCAAAGAGTTGGCCGGATTCTCTGCTGGACTCTCCGGGGAACCCTTGCAGAGATTCAAGTCCTTGTCCTCGGGGATTCGGGACTGCTCGAAGTTCGTCCCATGCCGCCTACGATGGCTTCGAGGCTTCCGCCAGAGTTGTGGCAGCCGGCATCGCGGCTCAATGCCAGGCATGGCTGCAGTCATCGGACCTTGAGCCATGGGTTCAGGACAAGTTGGTCGATGTCCCTTGCTGAGGTGAAAACCTTTTTGGCAAGCCCATGATCGAGAAGGCCGCCGAGCTCGAAACAGAGCACCTTACACAGACAAGGCTGTCTAGGAAGACCTCTGCCCCTTCTCATAAGAAGGGCTCGGGTAAAAAGCCCTTTTACCCGAGGAAGGGCACTGCCTACAAACAGTACCCTCAATATCAGGCTGCCCAAGCTGCACCCCAGGGTCAGCAAGCCAAGGGGCAGGGTAATGGGCCCCGTAGGCAGAGGACCCCCAAGCCTCCAGCCCCTGCTCCCACTCAGCAGGGTGGGGGGTTTTGACTCCTTGAGCGTAGCCTCTCCGTCCCTGCTATCCCAACCCTGCACAGGAGGTCGCCTCGCCCTCTTTGCCCACCAGTGGCCCCTCATTACCGGGGATAGTTGGGTACTGGACATAGTCCACAAGGGCTATGCACTACATTTTCACCAACTGCCTCCAACATACTTTCCAGGGGAGCCCCTGAGGCCTTCCCTGCACACAGACCACCTCCTTCAGGAACTTCAAGGTCTGTTGGTGGACAGGGCGGTGGAGCCTGTGCCTCCCCACTTGCAAAGTCACGGATTCTACTCCAGGTATTTCCTGGTGCCCAAAAGAACTGGTGGCCTTCGACCCATTCTGGACCTCAGGAACCTCAACAAGTTCCTAGAGAAAGAAAAGTTCAAGATGCTTACTCTTGGAACACATCTGCCCTACCTCCAGCAGGGAGATTGGCTATGATCCTTAGATCTAAAGGATGCGTACACTCACATCCTCATTCATCCAGACCACAGAAAGTATCTCAGGTTCTTTGTGGGAGGAAACCATTATCAATACAGAGTGCTGCCTTTTGGCCTCGCCTCCGCTCCCAGGGTCTTTACCAAATCCCTGGCAGTGGTTGCGGCCTACCTGAGGACACAGGGAATCTTTGTCTTCCCCTATCTGGACGACTGGCTCATCAGGGTTCAGACCTCCCAAGAGGCCAGACAAGCCACCCTCCGAACTATTGCTCTTCTTCAAAGCCTAGGGTTTGTGATAAACTTCGCAAAGTCCACTTTGCTCCCCTCCCAGAACTTGGAGTTCATAGGAGCAAGGCTAGACTCTCTCCTGGCAAAGGCTTTCTTGCTAGAAGACAGAGCACAAAGATTAATAACCCTGGCAAACCAGTTTCTCAACAGGTTATTAGTCTCCGCCAGACTCTGCCTGAGGCTTCTAGGCCACATGGCTTCGACAGCACATGTGACCCCCAATGCCAGGCTCCATATGAGACCTGCACAGTGGTGCCTTCGGACTCAGTGGTCACAGGCCACAGGCAGCCTCAGGGACAGGATAAGGGTGTCCAGACACTTTCTGAACTCCCTCAGCTGGTGGCTGCACCCACCCAATCTACTAAAAGGAGTGCCCTTTCAGATTCTTGGGTACACGGTGGTATTGACCACCGATGCCTCCCTGCAGGGCTGGGGAGCTCATTGTCTAGACAAGTGCACCCAGGGTCTGTGGTCTCCTTGGGAGGCGGCACAGCAGATCAATCTGGAACTCCAGGGCTATTCGCCTAGCTCTCAAAGCTTTCTCTCCTGCTCTGGCTCATCAATCTGTCCCGGTTCAGACAGACAACCAGGTGGCCATGTTTTATGTGAGCAAACAGGGCAGGACTGGGTCCAGGCTCCTTTGTTGGGAAGCTCAAGACCTTTGCTCATTTGCCCTGCGGAACAACATGCTCCTCAGGGCTGTTTACCTTCCAGGACAGGAGAACTGCCTGGCCGACAGGTTAAGCAGGATTCTGCAGCCCCACGAGTGGCAGCTACATCCCTTGGTAGTTCAAAAGATTTTCCTGAAATGGGGACTTCCATCCATAGATCTGTTTGCCAGTCCTCTGAACAACCAGCTGCTCAGGTACTGCTCCAGGCAACCGCATCCTCTGCGGATAGCAGCAGATGTTTTTATGATTCCCTGGTCTCAGGGCCTCCTGTATCCGTTTCCTACCACGCCCTTGGTGGCCCGAACTCTCTTCAAGAATCTTCAGGACAAGGCCTCGTTCCTGCTGGTGGCTCCCAGGTGGCCGAGACAACCTTGGTTTCCACTTCTGCTTCAGCTGGCAGTGGATCCCCCACTGCCTCTGGGGTTGCAACCCGACCTTCTATCTCAGGATCAGGGTTCCCTTCTGCACCCAAAGCTCTCAATTTGATGGCCTGGAGACTGCAAGGGTAGTTTTGGCTCCCTGGGGTCTACTTCAGGAAGTTGAGGAGGTTGTCCTAGCCTCTAGAAAACAGTCCACTAGGAAAACCTATGCTCTCAAATGGAAGAGGTTTTCTGTGTGGTGTCAGCTACGTACAGAAGATCCCTTCTCCTGTACTGTCCCTGTAGTACTTCAGTATCTGTTGCACTTATCCAATCAGGGACTTAAGTCCAATTCTGTTCGGGTCCACCTCTCAGCTCTAGCAGCTCACCACTCACTGGTGGAAGGACATTCTCTGTCGGTTCACCCCTTGGTGTCCCGCTTTCTCAGGGGCTTGCTTTTGCTCAAGCCTCCAATCCATCCTCCTGCCCTTGAGTGGGAGTTGAATGTGGTCTTGCAGCAACTAACTCGCCTACCTTTTGAGCCGATGGCTACTTGTCCACTACGCTTCCTATCCTGGAAGACACTCTTCCTGATAGCCCTTACTTCGGCTAGGCGAGTGAGTGAGCTTCAGGCCTTGGTCTGTGATAGGCCTTACACCAGGATTTATAGGAACAGGGTAGTCTTTAGGACTCATCCAAAGTTCCTCCCAAAGGTTGTTTCCTCTTTCCACCTCAATCAGGAGGTGGTTCTTCCAACATTCTTCCCTAGGCCTCATGCGAGCCAGGCTGAAGCTGTCCTGTATACCCTGGACTGTAGGAGGGCCTTATCCTTCTACCTTGACCGTACGCAGGGGCATAGAAGGGCTACTCAGCTCTTTGTTTCTTTTGACCCTAATAAGTTGGGGTTTGCTGTGTCCAAGCGTACCTTGTCCATCTGGGTGGCTGACTGAATCACCTGGGCTTACAAGGCGGCTGATCTTCCTTTGCAGGGTCGGGTTACGGCCCACCGTGTCAGGGCAGTGGCTGCCTCAGTGGCTCATCTCCGCTCTGTGCCCTTGGTAGACATCTGCAGGGCTGCAACTTGGTCTTCAAGCCAGACTTTTGCGGCCCATTACTGTCTGGAGAGGGAGTCCCATAGGGACAGTGCTTTTGGCCAAGCAGTACTCCGGAATCTCTTTGAGGTTTAGGCAACTCCTGCCCTCCTGCCCTCTGTTGGGCTACCGGTGGAGGATGTGTCCTTGAAAAGCCTTTCTTTGCTGCTGAGACTAGAGGGAGTTCTCTTGTTCAGCCTGGGTTCCTCGGTAGTCCAGAGCTTGGGAGTCACCCATATGTGAGGACTGACTTCCTGCTTGGTCCTGGAGAAAGAGTAGTTACTCACCTGTAACAGGTGTTCTCCAGGAGCAGCAGGAATCAGTCCTCACAACCAATGTTCCCACTAATTTTCTGTAGGCTGTGTGCGCATAAAATATCAGCTGTGCAGCTTTTGAAGGAAGGTTAAATTTTTGTGCGCCACATAATGACACAAGGAGTAATATGCTTTAAAATTTGACTGCACGTCAGAATACAGTATGTACACCACATTGATTTTAATCAAATTAAATGAAAATAGGCGATTACTAAATGAAGCGGAAAATTTCTGTTATTTACAATCACAACTTTTAAATTTTAAGACGTCTGTGTTTTCTATCAGAATCAGAACCGTAATTTTTGTGCGCTCTGTTGTAAAGTATGTGCGCTCACTCAGCGAGGTGTGTGCCCGCGCACACACGCACAGCTTAGAGGGAACAGTGCTCACAACCCTCCCTCCTCCCCTTGGAGTTGCAGTTGTACATAGTTTATTTTTCATTTTTGTGTGCTGTTCTTAGCTGTCATTTGACTGAGGTAAGATGGCACCTTTAGGCGGGAAGGGAACCGCGCATGCGTGCCTGCATTCCCAAAGGCTTTCATAGAAAGCTGGGGAAATGCTCCGCTGGGGCTTCATCGGCGTCGATGACACCCATATGTGAGGACTGATTCCTGCTGCTCCTGGAGAACACCTGTTACAGGTGAGTAACTACTCTTTTAGGGTTGCCAACTGGCTCCAGATGCACCCAACAGGCTTGATCCAGTTCTGGGCTTACCCCATTGCATGCAGGGACTTTTAGTCTTGCTTTTGTTATGGCGTGCAATTGAGAAATCATAACTACATATTCCTGCTTGCAGTGGAATAATCTCAGAACTGTATCAGGCTTGTCAAGAGCATCTGGAGCCAGTTGACAATCCTATAAATATCTGGATATCTAGGTCAGCACTAGCACTATCCAGATAGGTGCTACGCAGCTTGCCTTGCAGCTTTTTTGCTGTCTTATGGCTATTGTTAGCTGGATAGTGATACAGCTCCACTTCTTTTCCTTCCACGGATTGCCCTGCATTATCCATTTTGTGTTGAGAGGTGGTCAGAGGAAACATTCAGTGGTGCTGTCTGGATACTGCTGCTGAATATTCCTCTCAGCAGGATTTATCCTGCTAACGGGATAAGTCCTTTCAAATATTGACCCTCCCCCTTTGCCCCCCGCCGTGTATTGGTGCTATTGGACTTCTATACACTATTGTATGCAGATATGCAGATACTGAGAATAGATCAGAGTAAGAATGGTATTATACTGTATTCAGGTATTAGAGATTACAGTACATTCTGCTAGTACTGTAGAGCAGTGTATATAGACATGAAGATCCTAGAAAGGTTATTGCTAAGTTATATATTTAATATACATGTGTTTTTCTTTTTTTCTTTTTCCTTTAGGGCGTTGCAAGATTCTATAAATCCAAAAAGAAGCACATCATTACCACACAGACAGAGCACAAATGTGTGCTGGACTCCTGTCGTTCTCTGGAGGCTGAAGGCTTTCATGTCACATATCTGCCAGTTAATAGAAATGGGCTTATAGATCTAAAGGTAGGCTTAGCTGTTTGGTTTTGCAACATCTACTAAAATCCTTCAATGTAGGAGAAATTACTAGATCTAGCAAATAAAATATTTCTGTTAAAACATTAAAGAAGTCATAGAAACATGACGACAGAAACAGACCACATGGCCTTTCTAGTTTGTTCTTTCCATATCAACCACTACAACATTCCCCTTTTTTCCTTTAGAGATCCTCTGTCTTTGTCCCATGCTTCTTTGAATTCAGATACTGTCCTCATCTCTACCACCTCCACTGGAAGACTATATTCCACAGATCTACCACTCTTTCCATAAAGAGATATTTCTGCATATCACTCCCGAATCTATCCTCTTTCACCCTCATCCCATGTCCCCTCGTAGCAGAGCTTGCTCTCAATCGAAAGAGGCTCTCCTCCTGTGCATTTATGCCATGGAGGTATTTAAACATCTGAATCATATCACCTGTATCCTGCCTTTCCTCTAAGGTGTACATATTAAGATCCTTAAGTCTGACCTCATATGCTTTATAATGTAGACCACTAACAATTTTAACAGCCACTCTCTGTACGGACTCCAGCCTGTCTATATTCTTTTGAAGGTGTGGTCTCCAGAATTGCACATTATACTCCAAGTGAGGTTGCACCAAAGACTTAGGCACTATCACCTCCTTTCTTCTGCTAGCCATTCCTCTCCCTATGCACTCAAGCATCCTTCTAGCTTTTGCCTACGAGAGTAAGAAGCATCAATGAATAATGAATAACACTACATGAACATGAAACATGACCCCAAATTGTAAATATGTTATACGGGTAAATAAGTTATGAAATGTGCTGTTAAGAGTAGCTTCCTGCATTATATGCAACCCCCCCCCCGCCCCTCTACAATGTTTTAATGTATACAATTTATTGAGATGATTGTAAAACACCTAGTTACAATGTAAAACATTTAGAGTTCAATGTAAAACATCTTGATTTAAGGAAAAGGTGGTATATAAATACTTTTAAATAAATAAAATAAAAATAAACAAATATTGGTTTCCTTTTCCTCTTGCTTTTATATACTTATATCCCTTGTTATGGTCTTTCTCAGTTCAGCTCACTGCCTTCCCACTTACCTTATTTCATCCCACTCTGCCAGCTCCTTCTTAAGGTAATTTCCCATTTTACTGAAGTCAACATTTTCTAATTTTTGAGTTTGCTGTGATTGGACTCTGCCTTGACTTTTATTTCAAACCACACCATGTGGTGATCACTGCTGCTCAAGTGGATATCCACCCAGACATTAGACACACTGGGCCTGATTCCAGTGTGGACATAGAAGCCCTCTGTGTGTCCGGCCAGAACCGGATGCACAGAGGGCATCGTGATTCTGATCCCAAGGGGCACGTCTAACCCCGCAAGATCAGAATCACGAACAGGCCCGGACCCTGATTGCATCTGGTCTGCACGTACAGGCCTTCCCCAACTAACTCAGTCGGGCTTTTAAATGGAGCCACGACTCCATGTTATCCGGTTGCCATGGCTCCACTGCGATCCCTGGCCGCCGGCCTCCAAATTCTTTTCCCACAGCCTAACCCCCAATTTGGCATCCCAGGGCTAGGGTCGGGCTGCAGGGAATGCTCTCCGTCACATCCCACCATTGCCATGCCCCAGGCCGGCCGATCCTGCCGCATCGGGGAAGTTATTCTACCTCGGAGGTGGAATAACTTCCCATTCAAGTCGCCGGCCATGGACGTATAGGGCCGACATTAGAATCGGCCCTGTACATCCGGGGCTGGCGACCACCCATTGTCCTTCTAATGCCGCTCCGAATCTTCCCCTTTCCCACCCCCGTCTGACTTCCCCATACAGTGTTCCGTTGGGACATCCATCGCCACCACTCGTGGCTCGGAATGATCCCCACTGTCTTCAATATTGAGCACCAGATCCAGCATTGATCCTTCCCTTCTGGGTTCCTTCACTAGTTGCCTGAACAAAGCCTCTTGTAGGACATCTGTGATCTTTCTGCTTCTTTGCAGATGGGATATTCCAATCCACATCTGGCAGATTGAAGTCCCCCAGTATCACTATCTTGCCTTTTTTATTACCTTTTCAATATCATTGATGAAATCTCTGTCTATTTCCTCAGTTTGAGTTGGAGGTCTCTAGATTACACCACTGTATATGGTAGTACCATCTCCTCTTTTCAAACTAATCCACAATGGTTCTTCTTGTCTCCAAGTCTCATAAGAACATAAGAAATGCCATAGTGGGTCAGACCAAGGTCCACCAAGCCCAGTATCCTGTTTCCAAAAGTGGCCTATCTAGATTATAAGTACCTAGCAGTTTCCCCAAAAGACACAGGTTCCACAACGCTTGTATTGGGTCAAGCAGTGATATCCCAGATCCCTTTTAATAATGGTTTATGGACCTTACCTCTAGGAACTTGTCAAAACCTTTTTTAAACCCTGCTACACTAAAAGCTTTTACTACATCCTTTGGTAACAAATTCCAGAGTTTGATTACACGTTGAGTGAAAAAATATCTCCAGGAAGAAGCAGTCTTCACATATGGGTATCGTCGGTACCGACGGAGCCTGTGCGGGAACGCTCCCCAGCGTCCAATTAGGAAGCTTTTGGGAGCATCCCACAGCGCCTGCGTGCTGCCTTCCCACCTTTCCCAACTGCCTCTCTCCAGTTCTTTGTTTTCCGCGGAGCCAGCAGGTCGTGTTCCTGTCACCGCAGAAAATAATTTTCCTTATTCTTCTTTTTTGTGGTCGCGTCTGCCTTCCTCGACGCTACACCGGTACCGCCGGTGGTTCTTTATTTCTTTTTCAAAAAAAAAAATATATATAGTAGTCTTTTTTTTTTCTCAAAACTTTTCTTTCCAGGTGCACGTGCCATTTTGGGCCTTAGGCCCAAAATTTCCTCCACCATGGAGAAACCCGCCTCGGGTTTTAAAAAATGCACCAAGTGTGGCGGTACCATCTCCGTCACCGACACCCACGAGTGGTTTCTTTAAATGTTTAGGTCCTGACCACTCCATCTCCGAGTGCATGGCTTGTGCCATGATGTCCAAAAGGGGTCGACAGAACCGAGCTGCCAAGCTCAGTGCCCTTTTTCCCTCCAATGCAGCTTTGGTGGCATCGACGTCTTCCAGGGCTTCGTCTTCCTCCCATGGATCTCAGGTAACTAAACATAAATCCAGCCGGTCCTCAAAGGGTAGATCTCCTTCCAAGCATTGAGATGCCTCTGGCGTTGCCCTTGAGGGTTCCATACCAGCAAAGTTACCCCGGCGGGAGGCTTCGGCTTCCAAAGCATTATCGGGGATCCAGGATGTTCTCGAGGCCTCAACCTTGGCAGAACTACTGGTGCCATGCTCTGGGGTACTGGCTGTCTCCTGTACCGACACCCAGGCATCGGAGCGTCAATAGACCAGAGGTTCCTGGCTATTGAAACATAGAAACATGATGACAGAAAAAGACCACAAGGCCTATCTAGTCTGTCCTTCCATAACAACAACTACAACAGTCCACTTTTTACCTTTAGAGATCCTCTGTGTTGGTCCCATGCTTTTTTGAATTCAGTTACTGTCCTCATCTCTACCACCTCCACTGGGAGACTATTCCACGGATCCACTACTCTTTCCGTAAAGAAATATTTCCGCATATCACTCCTGAATCTATCTCCCTTCACCCTCATCCCATGTCCCTCGTAGCAGAACTTGCTTTCAATTGAAAGAGGCTCTCTCCCTGAACATTTATGCCACGGAGGTATTTAAACATCTCAATCATATCACCTCTATCCCGCCTTTCCTCTAAGGTGTACATATTAAGATCCTTAAGTCTGTCCTCATATGCTTTATAATGAAGCCCATTAATCATTTTAGTAGCAACCCTCTGCACCGACTCCATCCTGTTCACATCCTTTTGAAGGTGCGGTCTCCAGAATTGCACACCATACTCCAAATGAGGTCGCACCAAAGACTTATACAGAGGCATTATCACCTCCTTTTTTCTGCTAGCCATTCCTCTCCGTATGCACCCAAGCATCCTTCTAGCTTTTGCCGTTGTCTTTTCTACCTGTTTAGCTACTTTAAGATCATCAGACACAACCACGCCTAGGTCCTGCTCTTCTTTAGTGGACAAAAGTACTTCACCTCCTATACTGTATTGCTCCCTTGTATTGCTGCAGCCCAAATGCATGACCTTACATTTTTTAACATTAAATCCCAGCTGCCAAATTCTAGACCATTCTTCAAGCTTAGCTAGATCGCTCCTCATGTTATCTACACCTTCCTGGGTGTCTACTCTATTGCAGATTTTGGTATCATCCGCAAAGAGGCAAACCTTACCCGACAGCCCTTCTGCTATATCACTAACAAAGATGTTAAAAAGAATCGGACCAAGGACAGATCCCTGGGGCACACCACTGGTAACATCCTTCTCCTCAGCTCCAGAGTGAACGCAGTCTGGCAGCTCTCCTTGCGACATCGACGCCCTCGGAACCGCGTCAGATGATTCAACTGGTACCGGCACTGATGGCAGTACCGGTACCAATAGCATCGACATCGGTATCGGCTTTGCCGGCACCCAGTCATGCTGATACACCGGTACTGATTACCCCTGGTACCGACTTTGGTCGGTACGGGTATCGGGCTCTTCAAGAGCATCCGGACAGACGATACTTCGAATCTTCGGAGGACTCTGAGGATTCTGATAGCTCTGCCAGTACTGGGATACTTCTCCCGGAGGAGCCTTCCTCTTCTAAACGTAGGATGTCTCCTCTAGAAGATATCTCTTTCCAAGATTTCATCAGGGAGGTGGCTCGTGGGTTGTCCATTACTGTGACTCCGGAGACAGAGCCCAGAGCTAAAGAGTTGGAGATTTTACAATATCCCAAAGCTCCTAAGGAGGCAGCTACCTTGCCTATCCATGAGATTTTACATGATCTCATGTTGAGAATGTGGGAGACACCTCTCACCACCTCTTCTCTCACCACCTCTTCTCCCTCTCGCAGACTCTATACCATGTATCGAGTCCCACCTTGTCCTGGATTCCAGAAAACTCAGCTTCCTCACCACTCTATTGTAGTGGAATCAGCTATGAGAAGGATCAGGAGTGCAAAGAGGCATGCCTCTAATCCTCCAGGACGTGAGTGTAGAACTTTGGATGCCTTTGGACGTCGTACTTTCCAGGCTTCCATGCTTTCTGCCAGGATCAGTTCCTATATTTTATATATGGGAATGTTCCTTAAAGAAGTCACAGGTGATTCAGAGGTTTTGAGCCCTCTTCTTCTAGGGATATTCGTCTTCCCCTACTTAGACTGGCTCATTCGAGCCCCATCAGAGACAGAGGCCAGGACTTCTCTATTTTGCACAATGCGCATCCTTCAGAATTTGGGTCTGGTCATAAACATCCCAAAGTCCAGTCTAACTCCCACTCAGTCTCTAGAGTTCATAGGAGCTTTGCTGGATACCAGAAAAGCAAGGGCCTATCTTCCCCAGGCCCGTTGCCTTCACATGGTGCAGTTAGCTTCTCAAGCAGTGCTAAAGCCTCATCTCACTGCTCGAGAAATGCTACAACTACTAAGTCACATGGCATTTACCGTGCATGTGGTTCCTTATGCTCGCCTCCATATGAGAGCGGCCCAGTGGACTTTATCCACTCAGTGGACCCAGGCATCAAGGTACCTGTCAGACAAAATAGCGAACACAAATCGCCTTATTTCGTCCCGCCAATGGTGGCAGTCCACTCAGAACCTGTTGCTGGGGTCCCCATTTCAACAACCCTTACCCCAGGCAACTCTCACAACAGATGCTTCTCCGATGGGTTGGGGAGCTCATCTGCAAAACCTCTCCACCCAAGGCACCTGGTCTCCACAGGAGACTCATCTGCATATCAATCTCTTGGAGCTCAGAGCAATCTTCCTTGCTCTTCGAGTGTTCCACACCCTGCTCAGCTACAAAACAGTCCTCATTCATACGGACAATCAAGTAGCCATGTTCTATGTGAACAAGCAGGGGGGAACAGGCTCTCTGTCGCTTTGCAACGAAGCTTTGCGACTATGTGCCCTCGCCAGAGAGTATCAGATTTATCTCCTGGCAGTGTATCTTCCAGGCATACAGAACTCTTGGGCAGACAGACTCAGTCGAGTTCTGCTTCCACACGAATGGTCTCTGCATGAACACCAGGTGGCCAAGATCTTTCAAATTTGGGGAACCCCGAACATAGACCTCTTTGCAAGTCCGTTGAATGCCAAACTTCCCCGATTCTGTTCCAGAATTCCGGCTTAGGGCTCTCAGGCCAGGGATGCTTTCCTCCTTCATTGGGGGCAAGACTTCCTTTATGCCTTTCCACCCATTCCCCAAATTCCCAAAACCCTGTTCAAGCTTCAGAGAGACACATGATTCTCATAGCTCCACATTGGCCACGGCAAGTATGGTACCCTCTGCTTCTTCATCTCTCTCTAGCTCCCTCCCTGGAGTTAGGATCTGCTCCAGATCTCCTGTCACAGGAGGACGGAATGTTATGGCATCCCAATCCCCAGTCTCTGCATCTTAGAGCTTGGTTGCTGAAGGCCTAGATTTTCATGATCTTAACCTCCCTCGGCAAGTAAAGGATGTCCTTTATGCTTCCAGGAAACCTTCCAAAAGACGCTCTTATGCTTTTAAGTGGAAGAGGTTTACCATATGGTGCTCGCAGAAGGGTCTTAACCCCCTTGCGATACCTCTGGAATCTTTACTGGAGTATCTCCTTCATTCATCCAATGCAGGACTTAAGACTAATTCAGTAAGAGTCCATTTGAGTGCTATTGCAGCTTCTTTCAAGCCTCTAAATGGACAACCTCTTTCCTCCCATCCTCTTGTAGCAAGATTTGAGAGGCCTTCTTCTTTCTAAGCCTCCCATTAGGCCACCACCGGTGGCATAGGACTTAAACCTGGTTTTTGGTCAGCTCATCAAGCCACCTTTTGAACCCCTAGCTACTACCTCATTGAAATTCCTTTCTTGGAAAGTTATCTTTCTCATTGCAATCACATCAGCACGTCGCATCAGTGAGTTGCAAGCACTAGTGGCTGATCCACCTTACACAAGGTTTCATCATGACAAGGTAGTCCTTAGGACTCATCCACACTTTATGCCAAAGGTGGTCTCGCCTTTTCATCTTAACCATGGGTCTCCCTGCCTGTGTTCTTTCCAAGGCCTCATGCATCAAATGCAGAAAGGAATCTTCATACTTTGGACTGTAAAAGAACTTTAGCCTTTTACTTTCAAAGAACACAGCAACATAGAAAGTCTCTCAGCTCTTTGTTGCTTTTGATCCTTCTCATTTGGGACTTCCAGTCTCCAAGAGGACACTGTCTAACTGGATTGCTCAGTTTATTTCCTTTGCCTATCAGAGTAAGAATCTTCCTCTGGAGGGCCATGTCACAGCTCACAATGTGAGAGCCATGGCAGCTTCAATGGCTCATCTGCACTCTGTGCCTATCGACGACATCTGTCAAGCAGCCACCTGGGCCTCGGTTCATTCCTTCACAGCCCATTACTGCTTGGACAAGGACTCCCGCCGGGATGCCTTGTTTGGTCAGGCTGTTCTCCAACACCTGTTCCATACCTAATCAACTCCTACCCACCATCCCTGGTTGTATGCCAGAGATCTATAGGGGGAAGTGGAGCCCTGTCTCAGGGACACACAACTTCTGGGGTCTCTCCCTGGCATCTGCAGCTAGGGAGTCCCCATATGTGAAGACTACATTCCTGCTTGTTCCTGGAGATAGCATAGTTCTCACCTGTAACAGGTGATCTCCGGGAACAGCAGGAATTTAGTCTTCACAACCCATCTCCCCTAGGAGTTGTATCTCTCTATCTCTTTCTCTTTCCCTCTCTCTCTTTGTCTCATCTTTAAACTCAACTGGAGAGAGGCAGTTGGGAAAGGCGGGAAGCTTAGCTAGATCCCTCCTCATGTTATCTACACTTCCTGGGCATCTACTCTATTGCAGATTTTGGTATCATCCACAAAGAGGCAAACCTTAGCCGACAGCCCTTCCGCTATATCACTAACAAAGATGGTAGGACAGATCCCTGGGGCACACCACTGGTAACATCCTTCTCCAGGAGCAAGCAGGAAGTCAGTCCTCACATATGGGTGACATCGGCGCTGACAGAGCCCTCGTGTGGAGCAATTCCCCAGCTCTCAAAGAAAGCCTTTGAGATTGCCTGCGCATGCGCAGTCCCCTTCCCGCCCAAGGGTGCCATCTTGCTCAGTCTCCCTTTTTCTGTGGAGCCCAACGGACATCGTTTTGCTGTCCTCGGGGGGGAAAAAATGCATCAAAAGTTTTGAAAAATCATTTCTTCAACCCGGTTCGACACAGGTTCCCCTTCCCGCCTTTGTCTCGGTACACCAGTATCGAGTCCAGATACATTTTTTGTTTTTGTCCTTAGTGACTAGCATTTGCGCTCCTTTTTTTTTTCTTCATTTTCACTGGCAGCCCAGTCATTTGACCTTGCAGAGGCCCTATTCCCCCGATGGCTGCCAGCGTGTTCAAGAAGTGTGATTGATGTGAGAAGTTGATGTCCCTTACCGACACACATGACTGCTGCCTCCGATGCCTCGGGCCCGACCATGACCCAGTGGTCTGTGGCCCATGTGGCAATATGTCTTCCAAGGCATTGAGGAGCAGGCATCATCAACGTGAGGATTTTCTTGGAGTCCGCAACCGTCCAAGCCCGGATCTTGTCAGAGGCCTCGATGTCTCAGGAGTTGTCCGACACAGAGTGTTGTGGGTCCTCTGAGCAGGGATCTCCCTCCAGGGAACACCGAAGGAAGAAGCAGCTCGTGAGGGCGACGTCGTTGGAGGCCTCTGATTGGCCTGGGCCTTCAAGTTCCATGACGTGGAGCCCCGACCGTCGCCCGGGTCCTTGGAGTCAGAGCGACTGGCCAAACTACCTCGTAAGGAGCCGGAGATGCCGAGTGAGGTAACACCTGTTGTCCTCGTGGACTCTCCTCTGGAAGAGCCGTCTCAGGATGGCGGCCCTGGAGAGCAGCATGGCTGCCTTCATGGAGAAGCAGAGGGCGCTGATAGCTGGTCTCACTGGTCCATCCGCCCCGACCACCGTGATCTCGACGTCTAAGTTGATCCTTGAGGCTGAGCCGATCCTCGAGTCAATCAGGGCTCGAGTCGATCCTCAACCAAGGTCTCCCTCGACCTCCCGTTGATGCCGGTGCCCTCGGCATCGGGGTGGTCAAGCTCGAAGCCCTCACAGCTGGAGCCACTTGATTCCTCCTCAGAGGAATCGGCGTGGGAGATGGAAGATGAGTCTCCAGACACCCACTGCACCCGGTGTATCCCATCAGACTCAATGGGTTCGGAGCCTCGGAGAAGGGCCCCCCCCCCGGACGACACCAGCTTCTCAGACTTCATTAGGGACATGGCCCAGGCTTTGGCATTCCCTGCGGAGTCCGAGGAGGAGCCGAGGAGCTCGAGGCCCTCCCGTATGACTTTCCCCCGAGGGAAGCCCTTACTGTGCCGGTTCCTCCGATGCTGGAATGGCTAATGCTCCACATGGAGTCCCTGCCCTCGATGTTGGTTCTCAGCAAGCGGGTCGATTCCATTTATCGAGTCTGCAAGAGTCCTGGGTTCCAGAAAGCACAGTTGCCGCACAGCTGCATGGTTGTGGAATCGGCAATGCAAAGGCTCAAGTGCCAAAAGATGCACTCCTCGGTGCCTCCCAGCCAGGAGGCCCGGAACCTGGATGCCCTCGGCAGAAAGTACTTCCAGGGCTTGATGCTGTCATGCCATGTCCAGACCTACCAGCTGTACATGGGCATGTACTTACGGGACCTGGCAAAGGAGATTGCCGGGTTCTCGGCTGGCCTCTCCAAGGAATCCTTGCAGCGCTTCAAGGCCTTGTCAACTAGGATTCGAGAGTGCTCGAAGTTGGTCTCGAGCAGCCTACGACGACTTCAAGGCTTTGGCCTGAGTAGCCGCGGCCCGCATCAGTGCACGACGTCAGGGCTGTCTTATGTCGTCGGACCTGGAGTCATGGGTTCAGGACAAGTTGGTTGATGTCCCTTGCCGAGGTGACAACCTATTCGGCAAACCCATGACTGAAAAGGCTGCGGAGATTGAGTCAGAGTACTTACATAGTATGTGACGGCAGATAAAGACCAGCATGGTCCATCTAGTCTGCCCAGCAAGATGGCAAGAGTAGGTGCACTTGTCGCTCTGTGCAGACCACTCCTCCCCATGTCTTTGTTTAGGGGTGAACCCACCACTCCATGTAGGACACTCCTTTTTGTTGAGACGTTAGATGGTTCAAAAGTTAGATGGTACCATTTATTTTGTTTTTATCCTGTTGCTGTAAAGGGATCCACTGTGTTTTTCCCATGCCGTTTTGAATTCCATCACCATGTTTGCCCCCACCACTTCCATCGGGAGGGCATTCCAAGCATCCACCACCCTTTCAGTGAAGAAATATTTCCTGACATTGCCTTTCAATTTACCACCTTGCAGCAGTTTTACAGCTTCCCCGTCTTTGGAAAAGGTTTGTTTGTTCATCATTTCTCTAAGTATTTAAAGGTCTGAATCATATCTCCCCTGTCTCTCCTCTCCTCCAAAGTGTACATATTTAGGTCTTCAAATCTCTTCTCATAAGGCTTCTGAAGCAGGCTCCAAATCATTTTGGTCGCCTTTCTCTGAACAGTTTCCAGTCTTTTTACATCTTTTGCAAGATATGGTCTCCAAAACTGAACACAGTATTCCAAGTGAGGCCTCACCAGTGACTTGTACAGTGGCATAAGTACCTCTTCCTTTCTGCTGGTAATCCCTCTTTGAATGCATCCCAACATCCTCCTGGCTTTTGCCACTGCTTTGTCGCACTGTTTTGCCACCTTGAGATCATCAGAGATAATCACACCAAGGTCTTTCTCCTGAACCGTGTATACCAACCTCTCACCCCCTATCGTGTACATTTCCCTTGGATTTCTGCTACCCAAGTGCATGACACTGCACTTTTCACATTAAATCGTAGTTGCCAAGCATTAGACCAGTCTTCCAGCTTTTGTAGATCTTTCCTCATGTTAACCACTCCCTCGGGGGAGTCCACTCTGTTGCAAATTTTTGTGTCATCTGCCAAATGACAGACTTTTCCATTCAGTCCTTCAGCAATATCACTCACAAATATATTGAACAGTGCCGGGCCCAGGACCGAACCCTGGGGCACCCCGCTAATCACCTTCCTCTCATCCGAGTGAGCTCCATGTACCATCACCTTCTGTTGTCTGTCAGTCAACCAATTTCTAATCCAGTTTACTATCTTGGGACCCATCCCCAAGCTACTGAGTTTATTGAGAAGCCTCCTATAAGGAACAGTATCAAAGGCTTTGCTGAAATCCAGATAGATGACATCCATTGCATGCCCCAGATCTAGTTCCTTGGTCACCCAGTCAAAGAACTCAATCAGATTTGTTTGGCAAGACCGTCTTTCGGTAAAACCATGTTGCCTCGGATATTGCAACCTGTTGGTTTTGAGAAAGTTCACTATTCGCTCTTTCAGGAGCGCCTCCATTACTTTTCCAGCCACCGAGGTAAGGCTCACGGGTCTGTAGTTTGACACTTCTTCCCTGTCACCACTTTTGTGTAGAGGTACAACATTAGCCATTCTCCAGTCCTGAGGAACCTCTCCTGTTTCCAAGGATCTGTCGAAGACATCCTTTAACGGTCCTGCAAGAACCTCTCTGAGCTCTTTCAGTATCCTGGATTGTATCCCATCTGGTCCCATGGCTTTGTCCACTTTTAGTTTAGCAAGTTGTTCTAACACCTCATCTTCTGTGAAAGATGTGGTATCTACTTCATTCCTAATTTTATATTTGGGAGTCACAGCTGGTCCATCTCCAGGATCTTCTTTAGTAAAAACAGAGCAGAAGTATTTGTTTAGCTATTTCGCTTTTTCAGTGTCACTTTGCACGAGTCCTTTCCCAGCACTTCTGAGTCCTGCAATTTGTAAAAGGGGGTGCTTGTTATGAAGGTACCATCACCTTGGCAAGTATGTAAATTAACTGTCTTGCAAAGGATTATGGTTATTGAAGTCTATTCACACAAAGCTTGCCTTTTAAATAATGAAGAAACTTGTAGTTGGTCGAGTATAAGGCAAAATTAGAGTTTATTTATGGGGTGAATATTCCACACACAGATATACTTGGTAACACCATCCAGATAACTTCTCCAGGGTTTATTCAACATAAACAAGGCAACTGAAAAGCTTATGTAAATAAGTATCAAAGTCCTTTATGGAACAGAAAGGCTTTCTTACAGCCACTGCTATCAAACTTCGTAGCAGTGCTGAGGTGGAAACAAACCAAAAAGGAAAATCTTCTTTATACAAAAAAAACAAACAGCTCTCTTTATCCACACAGAAAAGAACTTTTACATTCCACGTGTGCTTGGCTTGTGCTGTGCTCTGCTCTACCAACAGGTGACAATCCTGATGCAATCAACAGCTTATTCTCAGCACACGGGCAAACTTCCCCAAAAGCTTTCTCTTTCTAACAAAACTTTCTGGGGAGCCAATAGTTAGAATATTTCCTTTTGATGATTGCTCTTATTTGGAGGATTTTTCTAAACTAACAACCTACACAGGGAACAGTCCATACAAACATTCTCTTCATCAGACATTAAACCTTGCTCCTGAAATTGCATGGGTTCACTTTCATTGTCTGGCTCAGAGGGCTTTATTAACTGACCTCTATATGGAGAGAAACTGTTTCCCTGCTGTTTGCATTGCTCAGAGCTAGAGAAACATTCACAGTTCATACTTGAATCCAGGCTGCCATCAGGCTGATTCCTTTGGTATTCTGGCCAGTATGCAATAGAGCTGCTGTGTCCTGTCCTCCAGTTGTTATCTCTGGACCTCAGAGCCTTTTCTCCATACGTCCTCCAAGAGGTATTTGGGCTCTTTTTCTCCTTAGCTGCAGCAGACCTCTTCCTAGGTGCTGCTTGAGGGTCCCTGGCTGTGGATCTCCAGACCTCTGGCTTTCTCCAGTCCTCTGAAGGTTGTTTCCCCCAGGAATCTCTCAAGGCATACATACTTCTCTGAGCTCCTCTCTTGGACCGTCTGCTTCCTTGTCCTTGTTCCTTCAGGTTCTGGTTGTTCCTTCCGTTCCTCCTGCTTCCCTCGTTCCTCCTGCTCCTCTCGTTCCTCCTTTCAGAAGATTCCCTTCTAGTTTTAAAGGGCATAGATTGCAACTCTTCCCTTGCATTCTTCAGGTGTTGTGGATTAAGCTCTCTCCTAGAAGATGATTGATTAGGGATGACATAATGGTTTCTCTGGTTAGACTCATGTTTTTCCACTTTAGCTTCTCTAGGGGCTTTCTGCAAACTGATGCATCCTGGAACGTAGTCTTTTAGGAAAACAAGCTGTCTTATTTCTCTGACCTGGTAGACAAGGAGGAGCACTGCACTCGCAGAACAGGAGGGGAACACAAGAAGCAAGAGCTGTAGATTGGTGAGGACTGCTTTATTGGAAAATACCCCTACGCGTTTCGGCAACGCCTTCCTCAGGGGGCACACAGCTACCATGAAAAACATAATGAAAGTTAAAACATATAATAAACACAATAAATAATTAAAAAATAAGTAATATGCACATCAATATTATGTTAAAACATGAACATGAAGACAATAATGTACAAACATATTTAAAAAGCATATAAATAAAATGTGAAACAAATAGGGCCGAGACAGAGAGAAAAGATAAATAAGATGGAGCTTAATACTGTGAACCATGCATACACACAAAAAGACTTTCAAACATGTTGATGGGAAGATTAAATGATACAATCCCATGTATATCAAAAAACATGGATAAAAAGTACTAAATAATGAATAATTAAAAAGAACATGAATAAAAATGCATACATTGAAATGGATACAAGATGCAATGATTACATAAAACAGTGCATTTGGACTAATGTATTGTGATCATGAACACCTACCAGAGCTGCACCAGACAAGGTGTCTCTTTAAGACAATTGTGCCAAGCTTCTGTGATGAACTGATGCAAATAATACATAACGTTAAAAAATGGTATTAAACAAATAAATAAATAAACGATATAAGATCAAATAAAACAAAATAAAAACTATGTACATAAAAATATATATAAAATGAACAAACATGACAAAAATACTTACCGTAATTGAATCAGACAATCTCTATAATCAATTGTGCGAAAGTACCGTATGCATCTAAGAAGGACATAACAGGATAATCAGGAAGACTATAAACAATAATACTGTAGTATTAATAAATCAATAAAAAAGTATGAGATTGTTCTAAAAAAGGGGGAAAGCGAACGAAAATTGGGACAGGACCAATTGCTTGTAAATAGCTGACATGAGAAAGTGGATGGTGAACAAAAAATAGGAAATGATGGTATTAGTGCAACCTAAATATGTGGGTACGTCAAAAGGGCAAGCACTAAAATGAAAGGCAAAAATTCAAGCAAAGGCAGGAGCCAAAACGAATAAAAATGGGATGCGGACATTGAGCCACAAAATATTGTGCTGAACAATAAGTGTTTTGTGAAAAATTAAAATGATAAGCCATAAAAGCACAAACTTGTATGTAATGTGCATTGTTAAAAGAGTGAAGTGCAAACAAATGGAATGATGTATCGTGAAATCCACAAGTAAAGTACTCTAGAAAAAGTTAAAGTGCATTGTGAAATAAGAAGACCGGAGTGTGATGAAGTGTATGAAGTAGCCAATTGAGTGAATGGTAGAAGAAAGAATGTTGTAAATGAACTAACCTAAAAAAATGCGTAGAGGAGAACAAGATGTGCAGTGTATCAAAGAACTTAAAAAAGTGCAAAAACTCCTCAAAATCTATTGCTGACGCAATTAATTAGATCTGAACAAATAAGTGCTTTAAAAGAGAGGTATAAAAGATAAAAGGAACTTAAACGAAAGCGAACTCTGAGTCGGAGGTCTGTAGACTACAGCAATATGGATGACAGTGCCATCTCCTCTTTCCAATGCAATCCAGAGTGCTTCTTCTTTTCCCCATGTCCCCTGCATTTCAGTAGCTTTAATACTGCTTTTGACATACAAGGCTGCTACTCCTCCTTTTCCATTTTCTCTGTCTCTTCTGAATAGATTATAGCCAGCTATGACTATATCCCAATCATGCGATTCATTAAACCATGTTTCTGTAATGGCCACAATGTCCAAATCCATTTCCACCATTAGGGCTTCCAGGTCTGGAATTTTATTGGCTAAGCTTCGAACATTTGTGCTTATTCCTTTCCAGCATTTACCTGGCTTGTGTGTATTTTGCATTGATTTTATTCTGCTCACTTCTTCCCACTTGTTTTTGATGTGTGGTTTAAGTGTGGCTGTTTCTGATGTTTTGCTTTTGCAGGGGATGACATGCAGATGTTGACCTTCCACATCAGTCACCCCCTTTTCCTAGTTTAAATGCATATCCACATACTGCCTGAATTTTCACTTAGGTTTCTTTTCCCTGCGACAGAGATGTAGTCCATCAGCACAGTCCATCTGTTGCCCCAGTTGCCAATAAATCTGAATCCTTCTTGTTTGCACCAGGTCTGGAGACATGTATTAAAGCTGTTAATGCGATGCAGCCTTTTTGTCCCCTTACCAAGAACAGGTAGAACTTCTGAGAATGCAACAATGTTAACAATGGGCTTGAGTTTCTCTCCCAGAGATTGGAAGTCCTTTTGGGCTGTAGAGGCACTGTTTCTAGCGAGGTCATTTGTGCCCAAGTGGATAATAACATCAGGTTTGGAGTGTTCACTTTTTGCGCTAAGTATTTCAACAACTTAGTTTGTATTCCTGCTGGCTGAAGAGCCTGGTAGGCACATGACTATCTTCTCTCATTTTGAACTGTTCCCAAGTTGGTGCCTCTGATGATGGAATCTCCAAGTAGTAGTAGTTTTCTGTTTGGTGAGGTTTTCTTCATATTTGGTGCTTTAGCAGGAGATTGGGCATTGTCTGACTCATTTAAGGGCCCTTCAGTTTCTTTGGATTGGGTATCCTCATTAGCCAAGGCAGAGAAGGCATTGTGCAGGGATATCTCTTGATGTGTAGGATGTTTCTGCGTTACAGGTCGCAATCTTCCAGAACCCACTGTGATACATTTGTTCCTGGGGTGTTTGATTCTTTGTGAGAGCGGTGGTGGCCTTTGTTCAGTTTGTATCCTAGAAGAGGTGCGCTTCATTGCAGCCAGTTCCTCCCTCAGTAGAGACACTTCTTTATGCATGGCAGCTAGGTCTTTCCTTAGTAGAGTCAGTTCTTCATGCATGGCAGCTGACTTTAGGCATATAGGACAAGCTCTTAGGCTCCAAATAATTCTTCTTTGAATGAAAGTACCACAGTTATTGCACTGAATACACGACATGTTGATTAAGCAGTCCCAGAAGAGGAAGAAGAATAATAAGAAAAGTTGAAGAAGATGTGGGCTTTACCCAAGTTAGGAACGACAGATGGCACATATGTGACCACTGTATAGGGAATGTAGCCCCTGGGGTGGGTGGGGTGAGGGGTATGTTGGGCGGGAACCTAAGTGACTCTGGCCAGTAGGCTGTTCCTGAACCGTGGGCACACAGCAATGGAGTAGGTAAGGGAACCCACCAATAAGGGCAATTAGATAGATAAATATGTGAAGACAAACAGACAGATAGAACTCAGTTAAGCAGCAAATTCAGCAAAAATCATCTTTTGGGAGAGCTCTGGAAAGCACTCCTCAAGGAACAGAAAGGCAATCTTGATGTGCGAGGGAGGCTGAAAAAGCTTAACCCGGACAAGGCTCTCCAAGAAGACTTCTGCCCCTTCTCACAAAAAGAAGGGCTCGGGTAAAAAGCCCTTTTTCCAGAGGAAGGGTAATGCCTACCGCAACTACCCCACTTACCAGGCCACCCCAGCTCCCTAACAGAGGCAGCAGGCCAAGGGACAGGGGCACGGCCTGCGTAAGCAGAAAACCCACAAGCCTCCGGCTCCCACCCAGCCGGGAAGGGGTTTTGGACTCCCACAGCATGGCTTCTCTCCCATCTCTGGTATGGCCCTGCACAGGAGGAAGGCTGACCCTGTATGCCCACAGGTGGCCAGCCGTTACCACAGATACCTGGGACCTGCAAATAGTGCAGAAGGGGTAACTACTCCACGTCGACCAGGTACCACCCTCCTTCTTTCCATGAGAGCCTCTAAGGCCCCCTCTTCACAGGAACCACCTCCTACAGGAGTTGGCAGGTCTTGAAGGACCAGGCAGTGGAACCGGTGCCCACCACCTGGAAGGGTGAGGCTTCTACTCCAGGTATTTTCTCATACTAGAGAGAACTGGAGGCCTCAGGCCCATCCTCGACTTGCGTAATCTGAACAAGTTCCTGGTAAGGGAAAAGTTCAAGATACTCTCTTGGAATATTGCTGCCATACCTCCAGCAGGGAGACTGGTTATGCTCCTTAGACCTGAAGGATGCTTATACACGCATCCTCATACATCCAGACCACAGACAATATCTCAGATTTGTGGTGGGAGGAAACCACTTCCAGTACAGGGTACTTCCCTTTGGCCTAGCATCCGCACCCAGGGTATTCTCCAAATGCCTGGCTGTAATAGTGGCCTTCCTCAGGAGCCAAGGGAGTTTTGTTTTCCCATATCTGGCAACTGGCTGATCAGAGGCCAGTTGATCCATGAGGCAGATCAGGCCACTTCTCGTACAGTAAGCCTGTTACAGCATCTTGGTTTTTCCATAAATCATGCAGTGTCTACTTTGCTCCCCACTCAGAACTTGGAGTTCATAGGGGCAAGACTAGACACCCTCTGGACAAGGGCCTACTTGCCGGAGGACAGGGCAAACCAGCTGCTGGTGATAGTTCCCCAGGTCAGTCAGCAATCTCTGATTTCTGCGAGAAACCTCCTCTACCTACTAGGCCATATGGCCTCCACGGTGCATGTAACACCAAATGCTCATCTGCACATTAGAACAGCTCAATGGTGCCCCAGAGACCAGTGGACACAGTACACAGGCCACCTCAGAGACAAAATAGTGGTGTCCAAGTGACTCCTGAAGTCATTGCAGTGGTGGCTTCAGCCATCCAACCTGCTCGTGGGAGTGCCTTTTCAGCCTCCCTTGCACACAAGAGTTCTAACGACAGATGCGTCCTTGCTGGGCTGGGGAGCCCATTGCCAGGGTGCCTGCACTCAGGGGCTTTGGTCTCCTCAGGAGGCTACGCACCAAATCAACCTCTTAGAGCTACGAGCGATTCGCCTGGCTCTAGGAACCTTCTATCAGGTCAGTCTGTCTTAGTGCAGACAGACAACCAGATAGCAATGTTCTATGTGAACAAACGGGAGCACAGGGTCTCGCCTCCTATGCCAGGAGACTCTGGATCTCTGCTCATTTGCAATCAGGCAAGGTATGTCGCTCAAAGCAATTTATCTGCCTAGTCAGAACGTTCTAGCAGACAAGCTAAGCAGGATACTCCAACCTCACGAATGGCAACTGAAGCCAGTCGTGGCACAGTGGATTTTCCATCGCTGGGGCTATCCGTCCATAGATCTCTATGCCAATCCACATAATCACCAGTTGCTCAGGTTTTGCTCCTGACAACCACACCCTCAGAGGGTGGCTGCGGATGCGTTTCTCTTCTCTTGGTCAGTGGACCTTCTGTATGCGTTTCTTCCCACGCCTCTGGTGGCCCAAACATTGTTCAAGATCCTTGGGGGACAGGGCCTCGGTCATCCTGGTAGCCCCCAGATGGCCAAGACAGCCTTGGTTTCTGCTCCTCCTACAGTTGGCAGTGGAGACCCCACTCCCTCTGGGGACGCAGCCCAACCTGCTGTCTCAGGAGCAGGGTTCTCTCTTGCACTCCAACCTCAGGTCCCTCAACCTGATGGCATGGCTGTTGAAAGGGTAATGCTGGCGCCTCTACTTCTTCCTAAAAATGTGGAAGAAGTGTTACTGGCCTCCAGGAGGCAATCCACTAGGAAGTCCTACGCCTTCAAGTGGCGTAGGTTTGCAGAGTGGTGTACGCAATGCAAGGAAAACCCTTTCTCCTGTCATGTACCGATGGTGTTGCAGTACTTGCTTCATCACTCAGAATTAGGTCTTAAGTCTAACTCTGTCAGGGTCCACCTGAGTGCTTTGTCAGCAAACCACTATCCTGTGGAAGGGCAACCTCTGTCGGCTCACCTCGTGGTGTCCAGATTCCTCAGAAGTCTGCTGCTTCTAAAGCCCCCGGTTCGTCCTCCGGCAACTGAGTGGGACTTGAATGTGGTCTTGCAGCAGCTTTCATCTTCCCAATTTTGAGCCGATGTTTCTGCGCTTTCTCTCCTCGAAAGTGCTCTTCCTGGTGGCACTCGCGTCTGCCAGGCGTGTGAGTGAGCTGCAAGCTCTGGTATCTGATAGACCATACACACGGTTTTCTGGAAACAGGGTGGTCCTTGGCACTCACCCCAAGTTCCTTCCAAAAGTGGTCTCCTTGTTCCACCTCAACCAGGAGGTGGTGCTTCCAACCTTCTTTCCCAGGCGGCATGCCAGCCGGGCAGAGGCAGTACTGCATACCTTGGACTGTAAGAGGGCACTCACTTTCTACCTGCAGCGTACGCGGGGACATAGGAGAGCTTCTCAGCTCTTCCTTTCTTTTTTTTTCTTTTTTCTTTTCTATTTATGATTTTACAATAATCCAAGCATACAAAACTTGAATGGCAATAAAGATACAGTTAACAAAGGTTAGAACAAACATCCAACCCAATAGGAAATCAAACATAGCAAGAAAATATAAACATTCCTGTTCCTTCTACCACCCACAACTAAGAGGGAGGTTCCAACTAAGATTAAAATAAGAAACAATAACTGAAGGAAAATACCTGGCTGTTACCCTTCAGCTTAATACTATGCAGTAGAACCTATACTGCGTCAGAGGGGCGGCGGGCATTTATGAAAGCAAGCAGCTGAGATGGATCATAAAAAACATATGTAGCAGAATTCAATTTAACCATACATTTAGAGGGAGACTTAAGAAAAAACTGACCTCCCAACAACAATATACCTGGATGTAAGAGCAAAAACTCCCGCCTACGTTTCTGGGTCTCCCTAGAAAAGTCGGGAAAAACCTGGACAGTCAATCCAAGAAATACAACATCTCGTTTTCGAAAGAACATTTTAAGGAACCAGTCTCTATCAGAGGCTAATGCAAAAGTTACAATTAAAGTAGCTGGAGTAACAGTATCAGTTAAAGAAGTTTCTAACATAGCAGATACATCTAAAGAGTCAGCCACATCTACTACGGGTATATTTCCACCTCCCTCCACTTTTTTCCTAAGAGGCAAATAATATGCCTTTACCAGAGGAGGATGCGACTCAACAGGAACCCCCAATATTTCAGTCGTATATTTTTTAAACATTTCCTTCGAACCCACGGACTGAGCCTTAGGAAAATTAACTAAACGCAAATTAGAATAGCGAGACTGATTTCCCAACATTTCTACCCTTAACGTTATCGCCGTGAGGTCCTTCTGATAACCTTGTCCCAAGTTTTCAACCTGAGTCATTTTCTGCTGTAACTCTGAAACGGAGCTCTGTACCATGGAGATCTCCACCGTATGTTGCTCTTCCTTTCTTATGACCCCAGTAGGCTGGGTCTACCTGTCTCCAAGCGCACGTTATCCACTTGGGTGGCAGACTGCATCGCCTGGGGATATAGGGCAGCTGACCTTCAGCTGCAGGGTCGACTCACAGCCCACTGTGTCAGGGCTAAGGCCGCATCAGTGGCTAACCACCGCTCTGTTCAGTTGGCAGACATCTGCCAGGCCGCAACTTAGTCTTAAGGCCAAACTTTTGCCTGGAGAGAGAATCCCGGCAGGACAATGTTTTCGGCCAGGCGGTACTCCGTAACCTATTTGAGGTTTAGGCAACTCCTACCCTCCGAGCCTTTGGTGTCAGGCTACTGTGGGGGTTGCATTCTCAGAGAAAATCCTTTTACAGCTGCTGCGGCTCTTCTAGAGGGAGCCATTTTTCAGCTACGGTTCTCGGTAGCCTATAGCTGGGGAGTCCCATATGTGAGGACTGACATCCTGCTTGTTCCTGGAGAAAGCGTAGTTACTCACCTATAACAGGTGTTCTCCAGGGACAGCAGGAATCAGTCCTCACGACCCTCCCTCCTCCCCTGCAGTTGCAGTCCTATAACTAGAATCTTTCTCTTTTTTGCCGTCTTTTTAGCTATGTCATTTCACTGAGCAAGATGGCACCATTGGGCGGGAAGGGGACTGCGCATGCGCAGGCAATCCCAAAGGCTTTCTTGGAAAGCTGGGGAATTGCTCCGCATGAGGGCTCCGTCGGCGCCGACGTCGCCCATATGTGAGCACTGATTCCTGCTGTCCCTAGAGAACACCTGTTACAGGTGAGGAACTGCACTTTCTCCTCAGAGTGGGCTCCATTTATCTTTACTCTTTGTCGCCTCCCACCCAACCAATTTCTAACCCAAGTAGTAACTTTAGGGTCCATCCCTACGGTGCTCAGTTTGTTTAGAAGTCGTCTTTGAGGAACAGTGTCAAAGGCTTTACTGAAATATAAATACACCACATCTAGGGGTCTCCCTCGGTCCAACTCACTGGTCACCCAGTTAAAGAAATCAATCAGATTTGTCTGACAAGACCTGCCTCTGGTGAATCCATGTTGCCTCAGATCCTGTAATCCGCTGGACTCCAGAAACCTCACTATTTTCTCTTTCAGCAGCGTTACCAATAATTTACTCACCACCAAAGTTAAACTAACCGGCCTGTAGTTTTCAACCACATCCTTACTTCCGCTTTTGTGTAAAGGCACCACATGAGCCTCTCTCCAGGCCTTTGGCACCACTCCTGAGCTGATCAAATTGGTGGAGGGGTTGCACCCTGTTAGAGAGGGCATTGAGTCAGAAAGGATTAAAGTTTTGCAGGAAACAAAATTTGCTGTAGAATCTCTATGGATTGAAATTTCATGTAAAAAGGGGAAGGCGATGACAGTGGGGGTGTACTATCGACCACCTAGCCAGAATGAACAAATGGATTATGACATGCTCAAAGAAATCAAGGAAGCTAACAAAAGTTACAGCGCAGTAATAATAATGGGTGATTTCAATTACCCCAGTATCGACTGGGTCAGTGTCATGGCAGGACATGCTAGGGCAGAGGTGGGCAACTCCGGTTCTGGAGAGCCGCAGACCAGTCAGGTTTTCATGATGTCCCTAATGAATATTCATGAGATCTATTTGCATCCACTGCCTTCCATTGTATGGAAATAGGTCCATGAGTATTCATTAGGGACATCATGAAAACCTGACTGGTCTGTGGCTCTCCAGGACCGGAGTTTCCCACCCCTGTGCTAGGGAGATAAAGTTCCTAGATGAAATAAATGACAGCTTCTTGGAGCAGCTGGTTCATGAACCGACTAGAGGGGAGGCCATATTAGACCTAGTCCTTAGTGGAACACCAGATCTAGTGCAAGAGATAAGGGTGTTGGGGCCACTTGGCAATAGTGATCATAGCATGATCGCCTTTGATTTAATTAGTGGAGGAGGGATAATAAGGAAATCCACAGTACTACCTTTTAACTTTCGAAAGGGAGACTATGATAAAATTAGGAAAATAGTTAAGAAAAAAACTAAAAGGAGCAGTTGCAAAGGTTAGACTTACGTCAACCTTGGGTGGTGTTGAAAAATACTACCATGGAAGCCCAGACCAGCTGTATTCCACACTTTAAGAAAAGTGGAAGGAAGTCCAAAAAACTGCCAGCATGGTTTAAAGGTGAGGTCAGAGAGGCTGCTGTTGCCAAAAAAGCATCTTTCAGGAAATGGAAAAACGAGCCAAACGACAAAACCTGGAAACAGCACAAGCACTGGCAAGTCAAATGCAAGGCATTGATAAGGCAGGCAAAAGGAGAATTTGAGAAGAAGCTTGCTGCGGAAGCAAAAACGCAAAATAAAGACACTTTTAAGTACATTCGTAGCAAAAAACCTGTGAGAGAGTCAGTTGGTCCATTAGATGATAGAGGGGTTAAAGGGGCACTAAGAGGCGACAAGGCGATAGCGGAGACACTGAATGAGTTCTTTGCTTTGGTCTTTACGAAGGAAGATGTAGGGATGTTACCCATGACTGAAGTGGTATTTAAAGGTGCGGAAGAATTGAAGGAAATATCGATACATCGGGAAGATGTATTACAACTATTAGATAAACTGAAGAGAAGCAAATCACCTGGGCCGGATGGTATACATCCAAGGGTGTTGAAAGAACTGAAATACCAGATTGCATACCTGCTATTAGTAATCTGTGAATTTTCATTAAAATCATCTGTAATACCTGTAGATTGGAGGCTCGCCAATGTAACACCAATTTTTAAAAAGGGTTTCAGGGGTGATCCGGGAAACTACAGACCGGTGAGACTGACGTCAGTACTGGGAAAAATGGTAGAAACCATCATAAAGAATAATATTACTCAGCATGTAGATAGTCATGGCCTAATGGGAGACAGCCAGCATGGTTTTAGACAACGAAGATCTTGTCTTACTAATCTGTTATTTATTTTTGAAACTGTGAATAAACAGGTGGACAAAGGTGAGTCGGTTGATATAGTGTATCTGGACTTTCAGAAAGCCTTTGACAAGGTCCCTCATCAGAGACTTGGCAAAACTAAAGAGTCATGGGATAGGAGGCAGTGTACTATTGTGGATCAGGAACTGGTTAAAAGATAGAAAGCAGAGGGTAGGGCTAAATGGCCAGTTTTCCCAATGGAGAAAGGTGAATAGTGGTGTACCCCTGGGATCTGTGCTGGGTCCGCTGCTTTTTGACATATTCATAAATTACCTGGAAAGGAGAATAACGAGTGAGGTTATCAAATTTGCAGATGACACAAAACTATTTAAAGTTGTTAAAACCCAAGAGGATTGTGGAAAAGTGCAAGAGGATCTTGATAAATTGGAAGACTGGGCATCAAAATGGCAGATGAAATTTAATGTGGACAAATGCAAAGTTATGCACCTAGGGAAGAACAACCCAAACTATGGTTACACGATGCAAGGTTCCACATTAGGAACCACCACCCGGGAAAAAGATTTAGGCGTCATTGTGGATAACATGTTAAAACCCTCGGCCCAGTGTGCAGCCGCGGCCAAGGGAGCAAATAGAATGCTAGGTATGATAAGGAAAGGAATGGAATGGAAAATAAAACAAAAGATAATCCCCAGGAACAAGCAGGAATGTAGTCTTCACATATGGGTATCGTCAGTACCGACAGAGCCTGCGCGGGAACGCTCCCCAGTGTCCAATTAGAAAACTTTTGGGAGCATCCCACAGCGCCTGCGTGCTGCCTTCTCGCCTTTCCCAACTGCCTCTCTCCAGTTCTTCATTTTCCGCGGAGCCAGCAGGTCGCTTTCCTGTCACCACAGAAATTATCCCATATTTTTTCGTTCTTTTTTGTGGTAGCGTCTGTCTTCCTTGACGCTCTACCGGTACTGCCAGTTATTCCTTTCTAAAAAAAAAATAAAAAATTTCTAATCTTATCTGGATTTTCCAGCCTTTTTTCTCTCGGGTGCCATGCGCCATTTTGGGCACTAGGCCCAATTTTTCCTCAACATGGAAAAACCCACTTCGGGTTTTAAAAAGTGTTCCAAGTGTGGCGGTACCATCTCCGTCACCAACACTCACGAGTGGTGCCTTAATGTTTTAGGTCCTGACCACTCCATCTTGGAGTGTGTTGCCTGTGGGATGATGTCAAAGAGGGGTTGGCAGAACCAAGCTGCTAAGCTTAGCACCCTTTCCCTCAGATGCATCATCCGTGGCATCGACGTCTTCCAGGGCTTCGTCTTCCTCCCATGGATCTCAGGTAACCAAACATAAATCTGGCCAGTCCTCAAAGGCTAGATCTCCTTCCAAGCATCGAGATGCCTCTGGCGTTGCCCTTGAGGGACTTGTACCGGCAAAATTGCCCCGGCGGGAGGCTTTGGCTTCCAAAGCACTATCGGGGCTCCAGGATGTTCTCGAGGCCTCAACCTCGGCAGAACTACTGGTGCCATGCTCTGGGGTACCGGCCACTCCGTCCAGTACCGACACCCAGGCATCGGCAGCGTCAATTGACCAGAGATTCCGGGCTATTGAGTGCAGTCTGGCGGCTCTCCTTGTGGCATTGGTGCCTTCGGGACCGCTTCAGACAGTTCAACTGGTATCGACACCGGTTCCGGCACCGATATCGGTACTGGTACCCACAGCATCGACATCGGCGAGTGTGCTTCCAACACAAAGTCATGCTATTTCCTCCGGTATCGACAAGCCCGTACCGGACCCCTCAGGTACCGACTTCAATCGGTACCGGTATCGTGCTTTACAAGAGCACCCGGACAGAAGATATTTTGAATCCTCTGACTCTGAGGACTCTGACAGCTCTGTCGATGCTGGAGTACTTCTCTCTGAGGAGCCGCCTTCTTAAACGTAGGATGTCTCCTCCAGAGGAGATATCCTTTCAGGATTTCATCAGGGAGGTGGCTAGAGGTCTTTCCATCACAGTGGCTCCTGAAACAGAGCCCAGAGCCAAAGGAGTTGGAGATTTTACAATATCCTAAAGCTCCCAAGGAAGCGGCTACTTTGCCTATTCATGAGATCTTGCATGATCTCATGTTAAGAATGTGGGAAACACCTCTTATCACCTCTCCTCATTCCCGTAGGCTGGATACCATGTATCGAGTGCCTCCTTGTCCTGGTTTTCAAAATACTCAGCTGCCACACCACTCCATAGTGGTGGAGTCAGCTATGAAAAGGATCAAGAGTGCAAAAAGACATGCATCTAATCCTCCAGAATGTGAATGTAGGACTCTTGATGCCTTTGGGCATCGAACCTTCCAGGCCTCAATGCTTTCTGCCAGGATTAGTTCCTACATCTTATATATGGGAATGTTCCTTAAAGAGGTTACAGGAGATATAGAGCTTATGAGCCCTCTCCTTCCTGATGATAAGAAGCAGGATTATCTTACACTTGTCAAACATGCCCAGGATGTTTCCAAGTTTAATCGTGCAGCTTTTGACTGCTTTGAGTTCATAAGCAGAGCCTCTGCCATTGCCATAGGTGCTCGTAGGATTGCCTGGCTCCAGGCATCTGACTTAGAACTCTGGGTGCAGGACAAACTGGGCAATACCCCTTGTACAGGCGAAAATCTCTTTGGCAAAAATTGGCAAGGGAAAGCTAATGAGCTGGATGCTGATAACACCACTTTCAATAGACTATCCAAGGCTACAGCTGATCCTGCAAGGTGGAAATCCTACAAGAAACCATTCTTCTCTAAAAAGAAGAGGTTTTCTCCAGGACCAAGCAGGAAGTCAGTCCTCACATATGGGTGACGTCGACGCCGACGGAGCCCCCATGCGGAGCATTTCCCCAGCTTTCAAAGAAAGCCTTTGGGAATGCAGCACGCATGCGCGGTCCCCTTCCTGCCAAGGGTGCCATCTTGCTCAGTCTTCTTTTTTCCACGGAGCCTGACAGACGTGTTTCGTTTTCACCCGAGGAAAAAGTTGATTTTTCGGCTTGGATCCGTGTTTTCTTCGGTTCGGCACCGTTTTCCCTTTCCCACCTGGGCCCGGTACATCGGTATAGAGTCCGGACTTCATTTTTTGGTTTTTGTCCTTAGTGACTAGTGTACGCGCCTTTTTTCTATTTTTCACTGGCAGCCCTGTCTTTTAACCTCGCAGGGGCCCTTTTTCCCCGATGGCTGCCAGCGGGTTTAAAAAGTGTGATCGGTGTAAAACTTATGTCTCTCACCGACACACATGACTGCTGCCTTGGGCCCGATCATGACCCGATGATCTGTGGCCTGTGTGGGAAAATGTCCTCAAAGGCACTGAGAAGTCGGCAGCACCAAAAAGAAAGAATCTTCTCTGACTCCGCGTCCGGCCAGGCCTCGACGTCTCGGGACTCCAATCCTGAGCATCGACTGAGTTCCTCTGAGAGGGTCTCCCTCGCGGGAGCATTGCAGAAAGAAGAAACCCACGAGGGCGTCATCGGTGGACGCACTTGGTTCCTCCAGGACCAGGTTGCACAGCCCCGAGTGCCGTCCGGGGTCTTCGGAGTCGGAGCGGCCTGCTAAACAACCTCGTCTAGAGACGGAGTCCCCAGGTCACGTGAGTACTGTAGTCCTCATGGACTCTCCTCCGGGGGAGCCGACGTCTGGCTCGACGCCATCGTACCCGAGTCGGGGGCTGCTGAGTCTCCTGAGCTCAGACTCAGGTTGACGGCCTTGGAGAGCAGCTTGGCTGCCTTCATGGAACAGCAGCAGGCACTGATCGCCGGTCTCACTGGTGCATCTGCCCCGACCACCGGGACATCGACGTCCAAGTCGACCCTGGAGGCCGAGCTGATCCTCCAGTCGATCCTTGGCCGAGGTCTCCCTCGGCCTCCCGTTCGGGGCCGAGGTCTCCCTCGGCCTCCCGTTCGGGGCCGAGGTCTCCCTCGGCCTCCCGTTCGGGGCCGAGGTCTCCCTCGCCCTCCCGTTCGGGGCCGAGGTCTCCCTCGCCCTCCCGTTCGGGGCCGAGGTCTCCCTCGGCCTCCCGTTCGGGGCCGAGGTCTCCCTCGGCTTCCCGTTCGGGACCGTGGTCGTCGACGCCGGTACCCTCAGCGTCGGGGTGGATGGCATAGGTGCCTGCCCGACCGGAGCTGCTTGATTCCTCCTCCGAGGGGTCGGGCTGGGAAACGGAGGACGAGGAGTCCCCGGACACATTTCGGACCCGGTGTGTCGCTTTGGACTCACTGGAGTCCGAGCCTTTGAGACGGTCTTCCCCCCCCGGAGGACACCCGGTTCTTGGACTTCGTGCGGGACATGGCCAAGGCTTTGGCCTTTACCGCAGATCCCGAGGAGGAGCCTCGAGCCGAGGAGCTCGAGGCCCTGCAGTTATGACTCTCCCCCCAAGGAGGCCTTTACTGTACCGGTTCCTCCGATGCTGGAACGGTTGCTCTTCCGCATGTGGGAGGCGCCGGCCTCGATGCCGGTTCTGAGCAAGCAGGTTGATTCCATCTATCGAGTCCGCAAGAGCCCCGGGTTCCAAAAGGCACAGCTACCGCACCACTCCGTGGTTGTGGAATCGGCCATGCATCGTCTGAAGAGTCAGAAGATGCACTCCTCGGTGCCTGGATGCTCTCGGTAGAAAGTGCTTCCAGGGCTCAATGCTTGCTTCTGTGTCCAGACCTACCAGCTGTACATAGGCATGTACCTTCGAGACCTGGCAAAGGAGATTGCTGGGTTCTCTGCTGGTCTCTCCGAGGAACCTTTGCAGAGGTTCAAGGCCCTGTCATCGAGGATCCGGGAGTGCTCGAAGTTTATCTCTCAAGCAGCCTATGATGGCTTTGAGACTTCGGCCCGAGTAGCCGCGGCCGGCATCGGTGCACGCCGTCAGGCCTAGCTACAGTCATCGGACCTCGAGCTGTGGGTTCAGGACAAGTTGGTTGATCTCCCCTGCCAAGGTGAAAACCTCTTTGGCAAGCCCATGGCTGAAAAGGCTGCAGAACTCGAATCCGAGACTCACCCGGACAAGGCTGTCCAGGAAAACCTCTGCCCCTTCTCAGAAGAAGAAGGGCTCGGGAAAAAAGACCTTTTACCCGAGGAAGTCATCTGCCTACAAATCATACCCTCAATTTCAGGCCTCTGTAGCTCCCCAACAGGGTCAGCAGTCCAAGGGGCAGGGACATGGGCCCCGTAGAAAGAAAACCCCCAAGCCACAAGCTCCGGCTCCTGCACAGCAGGGAGCGGGGTTTTGACGCCAGTGGCATAGCCCCTCCTCCTCAGCTGACCCTTCTCAGCACAGGAGGCCGGCTGACCCTGTATACCCACAGGTGGTCAGCCGTTACAAGGGATACCTGGGTGCTAAACATAGTCCAGAGAGGCTATCTCCTCCACTTCCACCAGGTACCTCCCTCCTACTTTCCAGGGGAGCCTCCAAGACTCCCTCTGCACAGGGACTTATTCCTGCAGGAGTTAGCAGGTCTTATAAGGGACGGTGAGGGAATTGCTGGAGGCTTGTCTTGTAGTTCTGCCGTGGGCTGGTCGAGACAGTAGGGTGTGAAGTTGGGAGTCCTGTGTTTGATGGATGGCTTTGTGGGTGAGTAGGATGGCTTTGTATTTAGTCCTTGCTTCGAGGGGGAGTATGTGTAGGTCTTTAAGAATTGGGGTGATGTGGTCGTATTTCTTTGCTCTCTGGATGATTCTTGCTGTGGTGTTAAGAGCTGTTTGGAGGGGGTTGGTCTGCGTGGCTGGAAGACCATGGTATATTATGTTACAGGGCGTACTTTCTGGTACCAAAAAAACAGGAGGCCTCAGGCCCATCCTAGACTTAAACAATCTCAACAAGTTCCTGGAGAGGGAATAGTTCAAGATTCTTACCCTTGGAATCCTGCTGCCCTACCTCCTGCAGGGAGATTGGCTATGCTCCTTAGACCTAAAGGATGCTTATACTCACATCCTTATTCGTCCAGACCACGGACAATATCTCCGATTTGTAGTGGGAGGAAACCATTACCAGTACAGGGTACTACTCCCTTCTCCAGGACCAAGCAGGAAGTCAGTCCTCACATATGGGTGTCATCGGCGCCGATGAAGCCCCAGCGGAGCATTTCCCCAGCTTTCTATGAAAGCCTTTGGGAATGCAGGCACGCATGCGCGGTTCCCTTCCCGCCTAAAGGTGCCATCTTACCTCAGTCTCTTTTTTCCGAGAAGCCCACCGGACGTGTGTCCTGTCATCCCGGATAAAAGTTGATTTTTTTCGGCGATACTCGCTGTTTTTTCTCCCGGTTCGACGCCGGTTCCCCACCCGCCAGGTTCGGTACACCGGTATCGAACCCGATTCTCCTTTTTCGGTTTCTGCCCTTCGTGGCTGGCATTCGCGCCCTTTTTTCATTTTTTCCCTGGAAGGCCGGTCCTTTGACCTCGCGGGGACTCTTTTTTTCCCCGACGGCTTCCAGCGGTTTCAAAAAGTGTGATCGGTGTAAGAAATTAATGTCTCTCAGCGACACGCACTACTGCTGCCTTTGGTGCCTCGGTCCTAATCACGACCCTAAGTCGTGTGGACCATGTGGGAAAATGTCTTCCAAGGCACTCCGAAGTCGCCAGCAGCAGAAAGAAAGGCTTTTCTTAGACTCAGCCCAAGTCGGTGGCTGCTGCATCTCCCGAGCTGAATCTCAGGATGGCAGCCTTGGAGAGCAGATTGTCTGCCTTCATGGAGCAGCAGCGGGCACTGATGGCCAGCCTGTCTGGCGCATCTGCCCCGACCACCTGGACATCGACTTCGAAGTCGACCCCGGAGACCGAGCCGATACTCAAGTCCATCATGGCTCGAAGTCGACCTCGGTCGCGGTCTCCTTCGACCTCCCGCTCGGGACCAAGGGCGTCGACACCGGTGCCTCCGGTGTCGGGGCGGCTGCTCTAGGGCCCCGTGGGGTCGGACCCTGACTCCTCGTCGGACGAGTCCGCCTGGGAGACGGAGGATGAGGAGTCCCCAATACGTTCAAGACTCGGTGCGTCCCATCGGACTCACCGGAGTCTGAGCCCCGGAGTAGATCCCCTCCGGAGGATACTCGGTTCTCGGAGTTCGTCCGGGATATGGCCACTGCCTTGGCTATTCGCGGACCCAGAGGAAGAGCCTCGAGCTGAAGAGCTCAAGGCTCTGCAGTATGACTCTACTCCGAAGGAGGCCTTTACTGTCCCGGTTCCTCCTATGCTGGAACGGCTCCTCTTCAGGATGTGGGAGGCACCGGCCTAAGCGCCGGTTTTAATCAAGCGAGTCGACTCGATCTATCGACTCAGGAAGAGCCCTGGCTTTCAGAAGGCACAGCTACCACACCATTCCATGGTTGTGGAATCGGCCATGCATCATCTGAAGAGCCAGAAGATGCACTCTGCGGTGCCCCCCCGGCAGGGAGGCCCGGAACCTCGATGGCGTTGGTAGAAAGTGCTTCCAGGGCTCGATGCTTGCTTGCCGTGTCCAGTCTTACCAGCTGTATATGGGCATGTACTTGTGGAACCTGGCCAAGGAGTTGGCCGGGTTCTCTGCTGGACTCTCCGGGGAAACCTTGCAAAGATTAAAGTCCTTGTTCTCGGGGATTCAGGACTGCTCGAAGTTCATGTCCTGTGCTGCCTACGATGGCTTTGAGGCTTCGGCCCGAGTTGCGGCAGCCAGCATTGCGGCTCGACGCCAGGCATGGCTGCAGTCATCGGACCTCGAGCCATGGGTTCAGGACAAGTTGGTCGATGTCCCTTGCCAAGGTGAAAACCTTTTTGGCAAGCCTATGACCGAGAAGGCCGCCCAGCTCGAAACAGAGCACCTTACATGGACAAGGCTGTCTAGGAAGACGTCTGCCCCTTCTCATAAGAAGAAGGGCTCGGGTAAAAAGCCCTTTTACCCGAGGAAGGGCACTGCCTTCAAACAGTACCCTCAATATCAGGCTGCCCAAGCTGCACCCCTGGGTCAGCAAGCCAAGGGGCAGGGTAATGGGCCCCGTAGGCAGAGGACCCCCAAGCCTCTGGCCCCTGCTCCCACTCAGCAGGGTGGGGGTTTTTGACTCCTTGAGCATAGTCTCTCTGTCTCTGCTATCCCAACCCTGCACAGGAGGTCGCCTCGCCCTCTTTGCCTACCAGTGGCCCCTCATTACCGGGGACAGTTGGGTATTGGATATAGTCCACAAGGGCTATGCACTACATTTTCACCAACTGCCTCCACCAAACCTTCTCCTTCAGGAACTTCAAGGTCTATTGGTGGACAAGGCGGTGGAGCCTGTGCCTCCCCACTTGCAAGGTCACGGATTCTACTCCAGGTATTTCCTGGTGCCCAAAATAACCGGTGGCCTTCGCCCAATTCTGGACCTCAGGAACCTCAACAAGTTCCTAGAGAAAGAAAAGTTCAAGATGCTTACTCTTGGAACACATCTGCCCTACCTCCAGCAGGGAGATTGGCTATGCTCCTTAGATCTAAAGGATGTGTACACTCACATCCTCATTCATCCAGACCACAGAAAGTACCTCAGGTCCCTTGTGGGGGGAAACCATTATCAGTACAGAGTGCTGCCTTTTGTCCTCACCTCTGCTCCCAGGGTCTTTACCAAATGCCTGGCAGTGGTGGCGACCTACTTGAGAACACAGGGAATCTTTGTTTTCCCCTATCTGGACGACTGGCTCATCAGGGGTCAGACGTGCCAGGAGGCCAGCCAAGCCACCCTCAGAACTAATGCTCTTCTTCAAAGCCTAGGGTTTGTGATAAACTTCGCAAAGTCCACTTTGCTCCCCTTCCAGAACTTGGAGCTCATAGGAGCAAGGCTGAACACTCTCCTGGCAAAGGCTTTCTTGCCAGAAGTCCGAGCACAAAGATTGATAGCCTTGGCAAACCAGTTTCTCCACAGGTCATTGGTCTCCGCCAGACTCTGCCTGAGGCTTCTTGGCCACATGGCTTTGACAGTTCATGTGACCCCCAAAGCCAGGCTCCATATGAGGCCTGCACAGTGGTGCCTTCGGACTCAGTGGTTACAGGCCACAGGCATCCTCAGAGACAGGATAAGGGTGTCCAGACACTTTCTGAACTTCCTCAGCTGGTGGCTGCACCCACCCAATCTACTAAAAGGAGTGCCCTTTCAGATTCCTAGGTACACGGTGGTACTGACCACCGACACCTCCCTGCAGGGCTGGGGAGGTTATTGTCTAGACAAGTGCACCCAGGGCCTGTGGTCTCCTTGGGAGGCGGCACAGCAGATCAATCTCCTCGAACTCAGGGCTATTCGCCTAGCTCTCAATGCTTTCTCCCCTGTCCTGGCTCATCAATCTGTCCCGGTTCAGACAGACAACCAGGTAGCCATGTTTTATGTGAATAAACAGGGCGGCACTGGGTCCAGGCTCCTTTGTCAGGAAGCTCAAGACCTTTGTTCCTTTGCCCTGAAGCACCACATGCTCCTCAGGGCTGTGTATCTTCCAGGCCAGGAGAACTGCCTGGCCGACAGGTTGAGCAGGGTTCTGCAGCCCCACGAGTGGCAGCTACATCCCTTGGTGGTTCAAAAGATATTCCTGAAATTGGGTCTCCCTTGGATAGATCTGTTTGCCAGACCCCTGAACAAGCAACTGCCAAAGTTCTGCTCCAGACAACCGCATCCTTTGCGGATAGCACCGGCTGCTTTTATGATTCACTGGTCTCAGGACCTCCTGTATGCGTTTCCTCCCACGCCCTTGGTGGCCCGAACTCTCTTCAAGATTCTTCAGGACAAGGCTTCGGTCCTGCTGGTGGCTCCCAGGTGGCCGAGACAACCTTGGTTTCCATTTCTGCTTCAGCTGGCAGTGGATCCCCCACTGCCTCTGGGGTTGCAACCCGACCTTCTATCTCAGGATCAGGGTTCCCTTCTGCACCCCAATCTCAAAGCTCTCAATTTGATGGCCTGGAGGCTGCAAGGGTAGTTTTGGCTCCCTGGGGCCTACCTCAGGAAGTTGAGGAGGCTGTCCTAGCCTCTAGGAAACAGTCCACTAGGAAAACCTATGCTCTCAAATGGAAGAGGTTTTCTGTGTGGTGTCAGCTACGTACAGAAGATCCCTTCTCCTGTACTGTCCCTGTAGTACTTCAGTATCTGTTGCACTTATCCAATCAGGGACTTAAGTCCAATTCTGTTCGGGTCCACCTCTCAGCTCTAGCAGCTCACCACTCACTGGTGGAAGGACATTCTCTCTCGGTTCACTCCTTGGTGTCCCGCTTTCTCAGAGGCTTGCTTTTGCTCAAGCCTCCAATCCGTCCTCCTGCCCCTGAGTGGGAGTTGAATGTGGTCTTGCAGCAACTGACTCGCCCACCTTTTGAGCCGATGGCTACTTGTCCACTACGCTTCCTGTCCTGGAAGACACTCTTCCTGATAGCCCTTACTTCGGCTAGGCGAGTGAGTGAGCTTCAGGCCTTGGTCTGTGATAGGCCTTACACCAGGATTTATAGGATCAGGGTAGTCCTCAGGACTCATCCAAAGTTCCTTCCAAAGGTTGTTTCCTCTTTCCACCTCAGTCAGGAGGTGGTTCTTCCAACATTCTTCCCTAGGCCTCATGCGAGCCAGGCTGAAGCTGTCCTGCATACCCTGGACAGTAGGAGGGCCTTATCCTTCTACCTTATCCGTACGCAGGGGCATAGAAGGGCTACTCAGCTCTTCCTATCCTTTGACCCCAATAAGTTGGGGTTGGCTGTGTCCAAGAGTACCTTGTCCATCTGGGTGGCTGACTGTATCACCTGGGCTTACAAGGTGGCTGACCTTCCTTTGCAGGGTCGGGTTACGGCCCACCGTGTCAGGGCAATGGCTGCCTCAGTGGCTCATCTCCACTCTGTGCCCTTGGTAGACCTCTGCAGGGCTGCAACTTGTTCTTCAAGCCACACTTTTGCGGCCCATTACTGTCTGGAGAGGGAGTCCCGTAGGGACAGTGCTTTTGGCCAAGCAGTACTCTGGAATCTCTTTGAGGTTTAGGCAACTCCTGTCCTCCTGCCCTCTGTTGGGCTACCGGTGGAGGTTGTGTCCTTGAAAAGCCTTTCTTTGCTGCTGAGACTAGAGGGAGTTCTCTTGTTCAGCCTGGGTTCCTCGGTAGCCCAGAGCTAGGGAGTCACCCATATGTGAGGACTGACTTCCTGCTTGGTCCTGGAGAAAGAGTAGTTACTCACCTGTAACAGGTGATCTCCAGGAACAAGCAGGAATGAGTCTTCACATATGGGTACGTCGGTACCGACGGAGCCTGCGTGGGAACGCTCCCCAGCTTCCCATAAAGGAAAGCTTTTGGGAGCATCCCACAGCGCCTGCGCGCTGCCTTCCCGCCTTTCCTAACCGCCTCTCTCCAGTTCTTCTTTTCCGCGGAGCCAGCAGGTCGTGTTCCTGTCACCCCTGAAGAAGTTCTTTATTTTATTTTATTTCTTTGGTCGCGCGTCTGCCTTCTTCGACGTCGGACCGGTACCGCCGGTCTTTTCTTTCTTTTTCTTCAAAAAAAAAAAAAAAAAGAATACTTCCGTTCCACTTCAGTGTATTTTTTCTTCGTTGGGCCTTAGGCCTAACAGGAAATTCCTCATGGAAAAGCCCGCCTCTGGGTTTAAAAAATGCACTAAGTGCAGCTGTACCATCTCTGTTACCGACACCCATGACTGGTGTCTTAAATGTTTGGGTCCTGACCATTCCATCACGGATTGTCCGTCCTGCTCCATGATGTCTAAAAGAGGTTTACAGAACCGAGCAGCCATGCTCAGTACACTGTTTCCCTCTGATGCAGCTTTGGTGGCATCGACGTCTTCCAGGGCTGCTTCTTCCTCCTATGGATCTCAGGTAACCAAACATAAGTCCAGCCAGTCCTCGAAGGGTAGATCTCCCTCTAAGCATCGAGATGCCTCCGGGCTTGCCCTCGAGGATCCTGCACCGGCAAAAGTACCCCGGCGGAAAGCTCCGGCTTCCAAAGCTCCTCCTATGGGGTCACAGGTTGACATCGATGGCACGGCCTCGACCGATCACCTGTTGCAATGTTCTGGGGTACTGGTGGAATCCACCGGTACCGACCTCCAGACATTCATGGCGTCGATGGATCAGAATGTTCTGACCATGCAGCGTGCCATTACGGCATTCATACAAGCTGCGACGCCGCTGGTACCGCAACAAGCTCCGTTGTTGGTACCGGCTCCGTTATCTGTTCCGGTGCCGGTACCGGTTGCATCGACATCGGCTCCGGTGTCGACTGTAGCGGTACCCTGTCTGATGATGCCTATCGGTACCGATCCGGTACCGTTGACTCCCGACGTCGATACCACCCGGTATGCATATCGGGCTTTACAAGAGCATCCAGAGAGGCGATACTTCGATTCTTCCGAAGACTCTGATGTATTGCAGGCCTCTGTCGAAGTATCGGTACTTCTTCCTCAGGAGCCTTCTTCTCCAAAAAGAAGAATGTCCCCTCCAGAAGACTTGTCTTTTCAAGACTTCATAAGGGAAGTGACCAAGGGACTTTCTATCTCAGTAGCCCCTGAGACAGAGCCTAGAGCCAAAAAATTGGATATTTTGCAATATCCCAAGGCTCCTAAAGAAGCAGCCGCTTTGCCAGTTCATGAGATCCTTTATGACCACATGATAGGCATATGGGAGGCTCCTCTCACCATCTCTTCTCATTCTCGTAGGTTGGATACCATGTATCGTGTCCCTCCTTGTCCTGGATTTCATAAAACTCAGCTTCCTCACCATTCTATTGTGGTGGAGTCTGCTATGAAAAAGTTAGAGTGCAAAGAGGCACTCATCTGCTCCTCCAGGAAGAGAATGTAGAACCTTAGATGCTTTTGGCAGGAAACTTTTTCAAGCCAGTATGCTTGTTGCCAGAATCAACTCCTATAGTCTCTATATGGGGATGTTTCTGAAGGAAGTTACAGATCATCTGCAAACTTTCCTCCCTTTTCTTCCAGAAGATAAAAGGGAAGACTTTCTTACCTGGCTTAAGCATGCCCAGGATGTTTCCAAATTTTCGAACCGTGCAGCCTTTGACTCTTTTGAGGGGGCCAGCAGAGCCTCGGCCATTGCCATAGGTGCACGCAGAATTGCTTGGTTACAAGCTTCTGATTTGGAACCCTGGGTCCAAGATGGATTAGGAAATCTTCCTTGTACAGCTGAAAACCTGTTTGGCAAAGATTGGCAAACAAATGCCACTCAGATGGATGCAGAAAATTCTGCTTTGGATAGACTTTCAAAGTCTACCTCTAATCCTGTCCAGAAGAAGTTGTTCAAAAAGACATATTTTCCCAAGAAGGGAAGATATTATCCTGCTTATGGTCAGCAGACATCTTCTGCAGGTCGTTTTGCTGCAAAGCGTCAACAACCTAAACAGGCCAAGTCTAAGGCTGCAAGGCCTACTGTAGCCCAACAGCCTCGGCCTCCTCAGGGCCTTTGACTTACACCTAGAGAACTTAGCCTTTCTGGCTCTAAAAGAACCAGAGCCTCTCACCATTCCAGGAAGGTTAGCTCACTTTGCTCCCAGATGGGAGCAAATTACAGCAGAGCAGTGGACCCTTTCCATCATAAGGGAAGGGTACAAACTTCATTTCTTAAACCTTCTCCCCACACCATGGTGAGACAGTTCAATTCTCCAACATCTCTCCTCGACCTTCTGGGTCAAGAGATTTCCACCCTTCTTGTCCAAGGGGCAATAGAAGAAGTACCTCTTCTTCAACAGGGCTCAGGGTTCTACTCCCCCTACTTTCTAATTCCAAAGAAAACTGGGGGTTACAGACCCTTATTAGATCTCAGAGAATTGAGCAAATTTCTATGCAAGGAGAAATTCAAGATGATTTCTCTGGGTACTCTCCTTCCATTCCTTCAGAGTCAGGATTGGCTTTGTTCTCTAGATCTCAAGGATGTGTATACCCATAATACTCATCCATCCAGCACACAGAAGGTTCCTTGGGTTCCTTTATCAGGGAAAGCACTATCAATACAGGGTGCTTCCCTTTCGTCTGGCCTCTGCTCCAAGAGTGTTCACAAAATGCATGGCAGTAATAGCTGCATTTCTACGCACTCTGGGAATATTCGTATTCCCATATCTGGACGACTGGCTCATCCGAGCTCCATCCCAGTCAGAGGCCCAGACTTCCCTAGCCTGAAGAATGCGTGTCCTGCAGTATCTGGGACTGGTTATAAACATTCCAAAGTCCCATTTCACCCCGACTCAGTCTCTAGAGTTCATAGGGGCCTTGCTAGATACCACAACTGCAAGGTCCTATCTTCCCCAGGCCCGTTTCCTACGCTTAGTGCAGTTAGCCTCTCAGATCCAGTTAAAAACCCACCTAACTGCTCGAGAGATGTTACAACTGCTAGGCCACATGGCATCCACGGTGCATGTGGTCCCTTATGCTCGCCTTCACATGAGGGCAGCTCAATGGACTTTGTCCACCCAGTGGACACAGGCATCTGGAAGTCTGTCAGACAAAATAGCAACCTCCAGGCGCCTCTTTTGGTCTCTCCAGTGGTGGAAGTCCACTCAAAATCTATTGCTGGGGTCCCCCTTCCAACAATTGTTACCCCAAGCAATCTTTACAACAGATGCTTCTCAAAAGGGTTGCGGAGCTCATCTTCAAGACCTCTCCACCCAGGGCATTTGGTCTCCACAGGAGACCTCCCTACATATCAACTTCTTAGAGCTCAGAGCAATCTTCTTGGCTCTCAGAGTCTTCCATACCCTGCTCAGCTACAAGACAGTCCTCATTCACACGGACAACCAAGTAGCCATGTTCTATGTGAACAAGCAGGGAGGAACTGGCTCTGTCGCTTTGCAACGAAGCTCTGAGATTGTGGGCCTTCGCCAGAGAGCATCAAATTCATCTTCTGGCAGTATACCTTCCAGGAGTTCAAAACTCTTGGGCAGACAGACTCAGTCGAGTTCTGCTTCCACACAAATGGTCCCTTCATATGGACCAGATAGTCAGAATCTTTCGAATTTGGGGAACCCCGGACATAGACCTCTTTGGAAGTCCGTGGAATGCCAAGCTTCCCCGATCCTGTTCCAGAATTCCGTGTCAGGGAGTTCAGGCCAGGGATGCCTTCCTCCTTCATTGGGGTCAAGACTTCCTGTACGCCTTTCCACCCATTCCCCTAATTCCCAGGACCCTGTTCAAGCTTCAGAGAGATCAAGGGACTATGATTCTCATAGCTCCACGTTGGCCACGCCAAGTGTGGTACCCTCTACTTCTGCATCTCTCTCAAGCTCCCTCCCTGGACTTGGTGTCTGCTCCAGATCTCCTGTCTCAGGAGGGGGGAACGTTGTGGCACCCAAACCCCCAATCTCTCCATCTCAGGGCTTGGTAGCTGAAGGCTTAGACCTTCAAGATTGGCATCTTTCTCAGCAAGTAAGGGATATCCTTCATGCTTCCAGAAAGCCTTCTACTAGACGTTCCTATGCTTTTAAATGGAAAAGGTTTACCATTTGGTGTGCTAAGAAGGGTATTAACCCTCTAGCAATACCTTTGAATTCTTTACTGGAGTATCTACTGCATCTTTCCCATGCAGGCCTCAAGACGAATTCAGTAAGGGTCCATTTGAGTGCTATTGCAGCATCCCTCAAGCCTCTCAATGGACAACCTGTCTCCTCTCATCCGCTTATTGCAAGATTCATGAGAGGCTTTCTTTTAACTAAACCTCCCATTAGGTCACCTCCAGTGGCATGGGACTTGAATCTGGTTCTTGGTCAGCTTATGAAGCCACCCTTTGAACCCTTAGCCACTACCTCCTTGAAATTTCTTTCCTGGAAGGTTATCTTTCTTATTGCAGTCACCTCAGCTCGCTGCATCAGTGAACTGCAGGCCTTAGTGGCTAATCCACCTTATACAAGGTTCCATCATGATAAGGTAGTCCTTAGGACCAATCCACACTTTATGCCTAAAGTGGTCTCACCTTTTCATCTTAATCAAGAGGTGTATTTACCTGTCTTTTTTCCAGGTCCTCATGCGTCAAGTGCAGAGAGGAATCTTCATACCCTGGATTGTAAGAGAGCTCTTGCCTTTTACTTACAAAGGACACAGCAACATAGAAAGTCTTCTCAACTCTTTGTTGCTTTTGATCCCTCTCATTTGGGACTTCCAGTCTCTAAGAGGACACTGTCCAATTGGATTGCTCAGTGTATTTCTTTCGCCTACCAGAGTAAGAACCTTTCTCTGGAGGGCCATGTCACAGCTCATAATTGAAGAGCTTACTTAACTCTCTCCTCACCAGTAACCTCACTGGGTTCTTGAAGCTACAAAAAACTACATTCACAAACAATGGGAAGGTTATCAAATACAGCAATAAATACACACAGTTCTATAGAAAATACACCAAAGCTTTGTGGAGAGAAACTGAGAGACACACGTTCTCCCTGTTTACTCTAACTTCTTAGCCATGGTTCACTTTATTTATAAGGCTTTTGTAGATGATACAGCATAATTTCACTTTATCATTATACGTCATGTATGTATCATATTGTAGGTCAACTTATTCAGTGTGGGTCAATGTGGAGCTATAAATGGAGTCCAAGACATAATTATTTACTGTTACATGGCCATTATAAGGAGACATACAGGATTCCAAAATATAGAATGACCTAATTGACATAATTGTTTACTGCTAATACCTCTTGATATCTACTAATTACTAACCCTGAGAGTATTTTAGTTAATAACTCTGAAACTGCTGTCTGGTATCCCTGAGTCAGAGAGGCTGGGGTACAACCTGCCCTTTCTTTATTTATGTAAACCTTCACCTAGTAAGCTAATATATGAAGTTTTTATTTCTAAGCAAGGTTCGGAACAAAATTAACTCTTTCTCAGATTTATTCAGTCTAATAGTATATGGTACCCTGTACGAATATACATGCTTTCAATAATGTGAGGGCCATGGCCACCTCTATGGCTCATCTAAATTCTGTGTCTATCGACCAGATCTGTCGAGCAGCCACCTGGGCCTCGGTTCATACCTTCACAGCCCATTACTGTTTGGACAAGGACTCCCGCCGGGATGCCTTGTTTGGTCAGGCTGTTCTCAAACACCTGTTCCATACTTAATCAACTCCTACCCTCCATCCCTGGTTGGATGCCTGAGATCTATGGGAGGAGGTAGAGCCCTTCTCAGGGTCTCACAACCTTGGGGATCTCCCTGGCATCTTTAGCTGGGGAGTCCCCATATGTGAAGACTCATTCCTGCTTGTTCCTGGAGATAGCACAGTTACTTACCTGTAACAGGTGATCTCTGGGAACAGCAGGAATAAGTCTTCACAACCCACCCACCTCCCCTAGGAGTTGTATCTCTCTATCTATCTTTCCTTTCTTCTCTCTCTTTGTCTCAGCTTTAAAACTCGAACTGGACAGAGGTGGTTAGGAAAGGCAGGAAGGCAGCGCGCAGGCGCTGTGGGATGCTCCCAAAAGCTTTCCTTTTTGGGAAGCTGGGGAGCGTTCCTGGGCAGGCTCCATCGGTACCGACGTACCCATATGTGAAGACTTATTCCTGCTGTTCCCAGAGATCACCTGTTACAGGTAAGTAACTGTGCTTTTTCCAGGAGCAGCAGGAATCAGTCCTCACAACCCTCCCTCCTCCCCTTGGAGTTGCTGTTGCACATAGTTTATTTTTCATTTTTGTGTGCTGTTCTTAGCTATGTCATTTGACTGAGGTAAGATGGCACCTTTAGGCGGGAAGGGAACCGCGCAAGCGTGCCTGCATTCCCAAAGGCTTTCATAGAAAACTGGGGAAATGCTCCGCTGGGGCTTCATCGGCGCCGATGACACCCATATGTGAGGAATGATTCCTGCTGCTCCTGGAGAACACCTGTTACAGGTGAGTAACTACTCTTTTTGGCCTAACCTCCGCCCCCAGGGTTTTCACCAAGTGCCTGGCGGAGGTGGCGGCCTATCTCAGAGTTCACGGACTCTTTGTCTTTCTATACCTGGACGACTGGCTCATCAGGGGTCAGTCTCCACAAGAAACCAATCAAGCCACCCTCAGTACTGTGTCTCTTCTCCAGCATCTGGGATTTGTCATAAACTTCGCAAGGTCCGCTTTCTGCCCCTCACAAAACATGGAGTTCATAGGAGCAAGACTAGACACCCTTCAAGCGAAAGCCTTCTTACCCATGGACAGGGCCCACAGACTAATGGTTCTGGCCAGACAGTTCCACAGCAATTCTCTAGTCTCCGCCAGACAATTCCTAAGGCTCTTTGGCCACATGGCATCCACGCTCCATGTTAATCCAAATGCCCGTCTGCACATGAGGTCCGCTCAGTGGGGCCTAAGAACTCAGTGGCTACAGGCCACAGGAAACCTGTCGGACAAAGTGAGGGTGTCCAATCTACTGGCAGATTCTCAGCAGTGGTGGCTTCATCTCCCGAATCTACTGCGAGGGGTGCCTTTTCAAGTACCTCCACACACTCAAGTGCTGACAACCGATGCTTCTCTTCAAAGTTGGGGTGCACATTGCCAAGGAGCATGCACCCAAGGCCTGTGGTCACCTTGGGAGGCCACACAGCAAATCAATTTCCTGGAGCTCAGAGCGATCTGCTTAGCCCTGCGGACTTTCTCTCATGTCCTCTCTCAGCAGTCCGTCTTAGTCCAGACAGACAATCAAGTTGCTATGTTCTATGTGAACAAGCAAGGGGGCACAGGCTCCCGACCTCTTTGTCAGGAAGCACAGGACTTGTGCTCCTGGGCAGTCAAGCATGGCATACTTCTCAAGGCCGTCTATCTCCCTGGACAGGATGATTTCCTGGCAGACAAGTTAAGCAGGATCCTACAGCCACACGAATGGCAGTTGAATCCTCTGGTAGTTCAACAGATCTTCCTCAGATGGGGTCTTCCCACCATGGATCTGTTTGCCAGTCCACTGAACCATCAACTGCCCAGGTTCTGCTCCAGACAACCGCATCCTCTGAGTAGCAGCGGATGCTTTTCTCATACCATGGTCTACAGGCCTCCTATATGCGTTTCTCCCACGCCTCTAGTGCCCAAAACACTTTTCAGAGTGATCCAGGACAAGGCCTCGGTGATCCTGGTGGCCCCCAGATGGCCAAGGCAACCGTGGTTTCCACTTCTTTTACAACTAGTGGTGGACGCTCCTCTTCCTCTGGGGATGCAACCCGATCTCCTGTCTCAGGAGCAGGGATCTCTCTTACACCCCAATCTCCAGTCCCTCAATCTGATGGCCTGTCTGCTGAAAGGGTAGTTCTAGCACCCTTACTGCTGCCTAGGGAAGTGGAGGACGTGGTCTTGGCCTCAAGGAGGCAGTCCTCTCGGATGTCATATGCTCTTAAGTGGCGTAGGTTCTCCACCTGGTGTGTCCAGCGCAAGGAGGATACTTTCTCATGCCTGTTACCGGTGGTGCTGCAGTGTTTGCTGCACCTGTCCAATCTAGGCCTTAAATCCAACTTTGTTAGGTCCACCTCAGTGCTCTCTCAGCGCACCACTTACCGGTGGAGGGTCAGTCTCTCTCAAGCCACCCTTTGGTAGCTTGCTTCCTCAGAGGCCTTCTTTTGCTTAAGCCTCCAGTTCGTCCACCTGCCCCTGAGTGGGATTTGAATGTGGTCTTGCAACAACTTACTTGCCCACCATTTGAGCCTATGGCTACTTGTCCTTTGCGCTTTCTTTCCTGGAAAGCGTTGTTTTTGGTAGCTCTTAACTCAGCAAGGCGAGTAAGTGAGCTTCAAGCCCTGGTGTCAGAGGCACCATACACTAGGTTCTATAGGAACAGAATAGTCTTGCGGACTCACCCTAAGTTCCTTACAAAGGTTGTCTCCTCCTTCCACCTCAATCAGGAGGTGGTTCTTCCAACTTTATTTCCCAGGCCGCATGCCGGCCAGGCTGAGACGGTCTTGCATACCCTGGACTGTAGGAGGGCGTTGTCCTTCTACCTTGACCATACGCAGGGACACTAAAGGGCTGTTCAGCTCTTCGTCTCTTTTGACCCTAATAAGTTGGGGTTACCTTTCTCCAAGCGTACCCTGTCCATTTGGGTAGCAGACTGTATCACCTGGGCGTACAGGGCAGCCGGCCTCTCCTTGCAGTGTCGAGTCACGGCTCACTGTGTCATGGCGAAGGCTGCGTCAGTGGCAGACATCTGCCGGGCCACTACTTGGTCTTCAAACCAGACTTTTACGGCCCACTACTGCCTCGAGAGGGAGTCCCGCAGGGACAGTGCTTTCGGACAAGCGGTACTCAGTAATCTCTTTGAGGTATAGGCAACTCCTACCCTCCGGCCCTGGTGTTGGGCTACTGTACGGGGGCGTTCTCAGAGAGGATCCTTTTCACACATGCTGAGACTCTAAAGGGAGCTCATTTTTTCAGCTTTGGGTCCTCTGTAGCCTTAAGCTGGGGAATCCCATATGTGAGAACTGACTTCCTGCTTGGTCCTGGAGAAAGCGTAGTTACTCACCTGTAACAGGTGTTCTCCAGGAGCAGCAGGAATCAGTCCTCACAATCCTCCCTTCTCCCCTGGGAGTTACAGTTGTACATAGTTTATTTTTTCATTTTTGTGTGCTGTCTTCTAGCTATGTCATTTGACTGAGCAAGATGGCACCTTTAGGCGGGAAGGGGACCGCGCATGCGTGTAGTATTCCCAAAGGCTTTCTTTGAAAGCTGGGGAAATGCTCCGCATGGGGGCTCCGTTGGCGTCAGCGTCGCCCATATGTGAGGACTGCAGGTCAGTCTGCCCGAAAGGGACAGCAGCCCCCAAAGCAAAGGAAACCAAAGACTGCTAAGCCTCAACCGGCCCAGCAGACTCAGCCTCCACAGGGGCTTTGACTCCCATCTAGAGAACGTGGCCTTCCTGGCCTTGAACGGGCCAGAGCCTTCCACCATCCCAGGAAGTTTGTGTCATTTTGCCCCCAGATGGGGGCAGATAACAGCAGAAGAATGGACCCTTTCCATTGTAAGAGAGGGGTACAAGCTTCATTTCTGCAGCATGCCCCCTCCTACAGTGGTAAGACGGTTCAATTCTCAGACTTCACTCAAAAATCAGTTGAGTCAAGAGGCCAGTTTACTTCTTGCCCACGGGGCAATAGAAGACGTACCCATTTCCCAACAGGGTACAGGGTTTTATTCCCCCTATTTCCTTATTCCAAAGAAAACAGGGGGGGACAGACCCATTTTAGATCTCGGAGAATTGAACAAATTCCTGTTCAAGGAGAAATTCAAGATTTCTCTGGGAACTCTGCTGCCATACCTTCAGAGTCAGGATTGGCTTTGTTCTCTAGATCTCAAGGATGCATACACACATGTTCTCATCCATCCAACTCACTGCAGGTTACTTCGTTTTCTTTTTCATGGAAAGCACTACCAATACAGGGTGCTTCCTTTTGGCCTGGCCTCAGCACCAAGGGTGTTTACAAAATGCAGGGCTCTAATGGCAGCATTTCTTCGCACTCTAGGAATATTCGTCTTCCCCTACTTAAACGACTGGCTCATTCGAGCCCCATCAGAGTCAGAGGCCAGAATTTCTCTATCTTGCACAATGCGTATCCTTCAGGATTTGGGCCTTGTCATAAACATCCCCAAATCCAGCCTAACTCCTACTCAGTCTCTAGAGTTTATAGGAGCTCTGCTGGACACCAGAAAAGCAAGGGCGTATCTTCCACAGGCTCGTTGCCTTCGCATTGTGCAGTGAGCCTCCCAGGCAGTGTTAAAAACCCCTCTCACTGCTCGGGAAATGTTACAACTACTAGGCCACATGGTATCTACCTTGCACGTGGTTCCCTATGCTCACTTCCATATGAGAGCAACCCAATGGACTCTATCCACTCAGTGGACTCAGGCATCAGGCTGCCTATCAGACAAAATAGCAAACACAAGTCACCTTATTTTGTCGCTACAATGGTGGCAGTCAACCCAAAACCTGTTGGTGAGGTCCCCCTTCCAGCAGCCCCTACCCCAGGTCACTCTAACAACAGACGCCTCACTGGTGGGTTAGGGAGCTCATCTGCAAGATCTCTCTACCCAAGGCATCTGGACTCCACAGGAGACCCATCTACACATCAATCTCTTGGAATTGAGAGCAATCTTCCTTGCTCTTCGAGTGATCCACATCCAGCTGAGCTACAAGACCGTCCTAATTCAGACGGACAATCAAGTAGCTATGTTCTATCTGAACAAGCAGGGAGGAACAGGCTCTCTGTTGCTTTCCAAAGAGGTTTTGCGACTATGGGCCCTTCCCAGAGAGCATCAGATTCATCTCCTTGTGGTGTATCTGCCAGGCATTCAAAATTCTTGGGCAGACAGGCTCAGTCGAGTTCTGCTTCCACACGAATGGTCTCTCCATGCAGACCAGGTAGCAAAACTTTTTCAAATTTGGGGAACTCCGGACATAGACCTCTTTGCAAGTCCGTTGAATGCCAAACTTCCCTGATTCGGTTCCAGAATTTCCGGCTCAGGGTTCTCAGGCCAGGGATGCTTTCCTCCTCCATTGAGGTCAGGACTTCCTATATGCCTTTCCACCCATTCCCCTAATTCCCGAGACCTTATTCAAGCTTGAGAGATAAAGGCCACATGATTCTCATAGCTCCACATTGGCCACGGCAGGTGTGGTACCCTCTGCTCCTGCATCTCTCTCAAGCTCCATCTCTGGAGTTAGGATCTGCTCCAGATCTCCTGTCTCAGGAGGACGGAATGTTGTGGCATCCCAATCCCCACTCTCTGCATCTCAGGGCCTGGTTGCTGAGAGCCTAGACCTTCATGGTCTTAACCTTTTTCAACAAGTAAGGGATGTCCTTTGTGCTTCCAGGAAGCTTTCCACAAGACATTCTTATGCTTTCAAGTGGAAAAGGTTTTATATGGTGTTCGCAAAAGGGTCTTCACCCCTCTGCGATACCTCTGAAATCATTACTGGAGAATCTCCTGCATTTATCTAATGCAGGACTTTAACTCAGTAAGAGTCAGTTTAAGTGCTATTCAGCTTCTTTAAAGCCTTTAAATGCACAGCCTATTTCCTCTCATCCTCTCATAGCGAGATTTATGAGGGGCCTTCTTCTAACTAAGCCACCCATTAGGCCACCTCCAGTGGCATGGGACTTGAATCTGGTTCTTGGGCAGCTCATGAAGCCGCCTTTTGAACCTTTAGCTACTACCTCTTTGAAATTCCTTTCCTGGAAAGTTATCTTTCTCGTTGCAATCACATAGCACGTCGCATCAGTGAATTGCAAGCATTAGTTGCTGATACTCCTTACACAAGGTTCCATCATGATAAGAACATAATATATGCCATACTGGGTCAGACCAAGGTCCATCAAGCCCAGTAGCCTGTTTCCAACAGTGGCCAATCTAGGTCATACGTAACTAGAAGTTTCCCCAAAAGACACAGATTCCGCGATGCTTGTACTGGGTCAAGCATTGATATCCTGGGTCACTTCTTAATAATCGTTTATGGACCTTTCCTACAGGAACTTGTCCAAATCTGTTTTAAACCCAGCTACACTAACAGCCTTTTCTCCAGGACCAAGCAGGAAGTCAGTCCTCACTTATGGGTGACGTCGGCGCCGACGGAGCCCTCGCGGAGCAATTTTCCCCAGCTTTCAAAGAAAGCCTTTGGGAATTGCAGCGCGCATGCGCGGTCGTCTTCCCGCCCGAGGGTGCCATCTTAGCCAGTCTTCTTTTTTCCACGGAGCCCTACAGACGTCCCCGTCTTGTCCCCGCGAAAAAGTTGATTTTCTTCTTTATTTTATCCTTGTTTTCTTTCGGTTCGACGCCGATCGTTTTTCCCGCCCGGACTCGCGACGCCGGTCTCGAGTCCTCTTACTTTTTTCGGTTTTTCTGACTTAGTCAGCTTTCGTTTTCGTTTTCCCTGGCAGCCCGGTCCTTTGACCTCGCAGGGGCCCTTTTTCCCCCGATGGCTGCCAGTGGGTTTAAGCGGTGTGGTCGGTGTGACCGAAATATGTCACTAACCGACACACACGACTTTTGCCTCCGCTGCCTGGGCCCGGATCATGAGGAACTGATCTGTGGGCCCTGCAGCAAACTGTCCTCAAAGGCGTTGAGAAGTCGGCGGCATCAGCGTGAGAGAATCTTCGCTGACCCCAGCCGTACCCGGACCTCGTCGGAGGCCTCCGTGTCAAAAGGCTCCAGCTCGGACCGTCGCCGGAGCTCCTCCGACCGGGGTTCTCCCTCCGGGGACCATCGTCGGAAGGAAAAACCCGCGAGGGCGGCGTCGGTTGACGCTCCTGGTTCCGCGAGGGCCAGGTCGCATAGCCCCGACAGCCGCCCCGGGTCCTTGGAGAAGGAACACGTCCCGAAGCGACCTCGCCTGGAGTCGGAGATGCCTGCCCGGGTAAGTCCTGTGGTCCTTTTGGACTCGCCTCCGCGACAGCCGACGTCGGGCCCGACGCCGTCGGGGCCCGAGTCGGGGACTGCTGGGTCACCTGAGCTCGGACTCAGGTTGACGGCCTTGGAGAGCAGACTGTCTGCCTTCATGGACCAGCAGAGGGCACTGCTCGCTGGCTTCGCTGGCTTCGCTGGCGTCGCTGCCCCGACCGCCGGGACGTCGACGTCCAAGTCGACCCCGGAGACCGAGCCGATCCTCGAGTCGATGAGAACTCGAGTCGATCCTCGGTCGAGGTCACCCTCGGCCTCCCGTTCGGGACCGAGGTCGCCGACGCCGACTCCCTCGGCGTCGGGGCGGCTGGCGCCGCACCCTGCCCGGGCCGACCCCACCGAGTCCTCGTCGGAGTCGGTCTGGGAGTCTGAGGAGGAAGAGTCACCTGATTCTTTCCGGACTCGGTGTGTCCCATCAGACTCACCGGAGTCCGAGCCTCGGAAGCAGTCCCCCCCGGAGGATGCCCGGTTCTCGGACTTCGTTAGGGATATGGCCAAGGCTTTGGCCTTCCCTGCGGATCCCGAGGAGGAGCCTCGAGCCGAAGAGCTCGACGCCCTCCAGTATGACTCTCCCGCGAGGGAACACTTTACTGTGCCGGTTCCTCCTATGCAGGAACGACTACTCTTCCGCATGTGGGAGAGTCCGGCCTCCTCGCCGGTCCTGAGCAAGCGGGTCGATTCTATCTATCGAGTCCGCAAGAGCCCTGGCTTTCAAAAGGCACAGCTGCCACACCATTCCATGGTAGTGGAATCGGCCATGCATCGTCTTAAGAGCCAGAAGATGCACTCCTCGGTGCCTCCTGGCAGGGAGGCCCGTAACCTGGATGGCCTTGGCAAGAAGTGCTTCCAGGGCTCTATGCTCGCTTGTCGTATCCAGACTTACCAGCTATACATGGGCATGTATCTCCGGGATCTGGCTAAAGAGCTAGCCGGATTCTCCGCTGGTCTCTCCGAGGAGCCCTTGCGGAGGTTCCTAGCCTTGTCCACTGGCATTCGGGAATGCTCAAAGTTCATGTCCCGAGCAGCCTATGATGGCTTTGAAGCCTCGGCTCGAGTGGCCGCAGCCGGCATCGGTGCCCGCCGACAGGCTTGGCTTCAGTCGTCAGACCTTGAGCCCTGGGTGCAGGACAAGTTGGTCGATGTCCCCTGCCGAGGCGAAAACCTCTTTGGCAAGCCCATGGCGGAAAAGGCTGCGCAAATTGAGACTGAGACTCTCACCCGGACCAGGCTTTCTAGGAAGACCTCCGCCCCTTCCCAGAAAAAGAAGGGCTCGGGGAAAAAGTCCTTTTACCCGAGGAAGGCGGCTGCCTACAAACAATACCCCCATTATCAGGCCCCTGCAGCTCCCCAACAGGGCCAGCAGGCCAAGGGACGGGGTAACGGGTCCCGTAGGCAGCAAGCCCCCAAGCCTGCACCACCAGCCCCTGCTCAGCAGGGTGGGGGCTTTTGACTCGCTAAGCATAGCCTCTCCCCCCCTGCTGGTTCCTCCCAGCACCGGAGGCCGGCTGGTTCACTTCGCCCACAGGTGGTCCAGCATCACCGCAGATGCCTGGGTGCTTCAGGTCGTGCGAGAAGGCTATCTTCTCCACTTCCATCAGGTCCCTCCCTCCTATTTTCCGGGAGAACCTCCGCCCCCCTCTACACAGGGAGTTGCTCCTTCAGGAGTTAGCAGGTCTTCTGCAGGAACAGGCGGTGGAACCGGTGCCACACCACCTGAGAGGTCAAGGCTTTTATTCAAGGTATTTTCTGATACCAAAGAGAACAGGGGGCCTCAGACCCATCCTGGACTTGCGCAACCTCAACAAGTTCCTTGTGCGGGAGAAGTTCAAAATGCTTACCCTTGGAATCCTTCTGCCCTACCTCCAGCAGGGAGATTGGCTATGCTGCTTGGATCTAAAGGATGCCTACACGCACATCCTCATCCACCCAAGCCACCGCCAATACCTAAGGTTTGTGGTGGCAGGAAATCATTACCAGTACCGAGTACTGCCCTTTGGCCTGTCCTCCGCACCGCGAGTCTTCACAAAATGTCTCGCGGTCGTGGCGGCCCATCTCCGGCTTCACGGCCTCTATGTCTTTCCGTACCTCGACGACTGGCTCATCAGAGCAGCGTCCGCTCAGGAGGTCACCAACGCCACGTGCCGCACGGTGACTCTGCTGCAGCACTTGGGCTTTGTCATAAACTTCGCAAAGTCCACTTTGCTCCCCTCACAGGATCTCGAGTTCATCGGCGCAAGGCTGCACACTCCTCAGGCGCGAGCATTTCTACCGCTCGACAGGGCTCAACGGCTCATGGACCTAGCCGACCGCTTTCGCAGCCAGCCCCTGGTCTCCGCCAGGCGCTTCCTGAGACTGCTCGGCCATATGGCTTCCACCGTCCATGTGACCCCCAATGCCCGCCTGAATATGCGGTCTGCTCAATGGTGTCTCCGCCGGCAGTGGCGACAAGCCACGGGCGGCCTTGCAGACCTAGTGCGCGTTTCCGAGCCGCTGGTCTCGTCTCTCCGGTGGTGGCTCCGGCAGCCGAACCTGATATTCGGAATGCCTTTCCAGTCACCTCAGCCGACCCGGGTGCTGACCACCGATGCATCCCTCCTGGGCTGGGGAGCACATTGCCAAGAGGCACGTACTCAGGGCCTCTGGAACACGTGGGAGTCTGCTCAGCAGATCAACTTCCTGGAGCTCAGGGCGATCCGCCTGGCTCTCAAGGCCTTCTCCCACCTGACTTCCCAACAGTCCGTCCTTGTCCAGACGGACAATCAAGTTGCCATGTTCTACGTGAACAAGCAGGGGGGCACGGGCTCCTTCCTCCTCTGCCGGAGGCACAGAGGCTCTGCTCTTGGGCCGTCAGTCACGGCATTCTCCTCAAGGCAGTTTATCTCCCGGGCCAAGAAAATTGCCTTGCAGACAAACTCAGCAGGGTCCTCCAGCCGCACGAGTGGCGTCTGGATCCCTTGGTAGTTCAGAAGCTCTTCCTCAAGTGGGGTCTCCCCACGGTGGATCTCTTTGCCAGTCCTCACAACCGGCAGCTTCCTCGCTTCTGCTCTCGTCGGCCACACCCCCTTCGGGTGGCGGCGGACGCCTTTCTGATCTCGTGGTCGGGGAGCCTTCTGTACGCTTTCCCTCCCATTCCGCTGGTCTCTCGGACTCTTTTCAAGGTTCTCCGAGACAAAGCCTTCATGATCCTGGTGGCCCCTCACTGGCCCAGGCAACCGTGGTTTCCGCTCCTGCTGCAACTGGCGGTGGAGGATCCAATCCCTCTGGGGGTGCAACCGGATCTCCTCACTCAGGATCAGGGGTCCCTCCTGCACCCCAACCTCAGGTCTCTCAACCTCATGGCCTGGCTGCTGAGAGGGTAGTCCTTGCTCCCCTTCTCCTGCCGGCGGAGGTGGAGGAGGTCGTCTTGGCTTCGCGACGGCCTTCTACCCGCAAATGCTACGCCCTTAAATGGCGTCGCTTTGCAGTCTGGTGTACCCAACAGTCTCAGGATCCCTTCTCCTGCCCGGTGTCGGTGATCTTGCAGTACTTGCTCCACCTCTCTAATCTGGGACTTAAGTCCAACTCCGTCAAAGTTCACCTCAGTGCTCTTTCAGCACATCATGTGCCGGTGGACGGCAGACCTCTCTCCAATGACCCTCTTGTAGCGAGGTTTCTCCGAGGTCTCCTTCTACTTAAACCACCTCTGCGCCCGCCAGCGCCTGACTGGGACCTGAATGTGGTTTTGCAGCGGATCACCTGTCCGCCTTTTGAACCTATGGCTACCTGTTCTCTCCGTTTTCTGTCTTGGAAAACACTGTTCTTGATAGCCCTCACTTCCGCCAGACGCGTAAGTGAATTGCAGGCCCTCGTGTCTGATCCCCCTTACACTAGGTTCTACAAGAATAGGGTAGTCCTACGGACTCACCCAAAATTTCTGCCTAAAGTGGTCTCCCCTTTTCACATCAATCAGGAGGTGGTACTTCCAACCTTTTTTCCCAGACCCCACTCCTGCCGAGCTGAGACGGTCCTCCATACCCTGGACTGTAGAAGGGCATTGAACTTCTACCTTGACCGTACGCAGGAGCACCGTAAAGCTGCTCAGCTTTTTGTATCTTTTGACCCCAATAAATTGGGGCTCCCGGTCTCCAAGCGTACTCTGTCCATCTGGGTTGCGGACTGTATCTCTTGGGCTTATGGGGCAGCCGGACTCTCCTTAGAAAGTCGAGTCACGGCTCATTGCGTTCGGGCAAAGGCCACGTCAGTGGCTTACCTCCGCTCTGTTCCGCTGGCAGACATCTGCCGGGCCGCTACTTGGTCTTCGAGCCAGACTTTTGCGGTCCATTACTGTCTCGAGTGGGAGTCCCGTAGGGACAGTGCTTTCGGACAGGCAGTCCTCCGTAATCTCTTTGAGGTCTGAGCAACTCCTACCCTCCATCCCGGATGTGGGCTACCGGTGGGTGATAATTCAGCGAAGATTCTATCCTTCTGTGCTGCTGAGCTAGAGGGAGCTCATTTTTGTGCTTAGGGTCTCCGGTAGCCTTGAGCTTGGGAGTCCCATAAGTGAGGACTGACTTCCTGCTTGGTCCTGGAGAAAGTGTAGTTACTCACCTGTAACAGGTGTTCTCCAGGAGCAGCAGGAATCAGTCCTCACTACCCTCCCTCCTCCCCTTGGAGTTGCAATCGTCTGCTTATGTTTTTTGCAAATATTTTTATGCTGTCTTTTTTAGCTATGTCATCTGACTGGCTAAGATGGCACCCTCGGGCGGGAAGACGACCGCGCATGCGCGCTGCAATTCCCAAAGGCTTTCTTTGAAAGCTGGGGAAAATTGCTCCGCGAGGGCTCCGTCGGCGCCGACGTCACCCATAAGTGAGGACTGATTCCTGCTGCTCCTGGAGAACACCTGTTACAGGTGAGTAACTACGCTTACTACATCCTCCGGTAACAAATTCCAGAGTTTGATTACACGTTGAGTGAAAAAATATTTTCTTTTATTAGTCTTAAATAGTTTACCCTGTAGCTTCATTGCATGTCCCCTAGCCTTTCTATATTCTGATAACGTAAACAATTGATCTATGTTTACCCGTTCCACTCCGTTCATTAATTTATATACTTCTATCATATCTCCCCTCAGCCGTATCTTTTCCAGGTTAAAGAGCCGTAACCTTTTTAGCCTTTCTTCATAGGAGTATCCTTCCATCCCCTTTACCATTTTGGTGGCTCTTCTCTGAACCTTTTCTAATAACGCTATATCCTTTTTAAGATACGGCGACCAGAATTGCACACAATATTCAAGGTGCGGTCTCACCATGGAACGATATAGAGGTATTATAATATAATACCTAGAATTCTATTTGCTCTCTTGGCTGCCGCTGCACACTGGGCCGAGGGTTTTAACATGCTATCCACAATAATGCCTAAATCCTTTTCCTGGGTGGTGTTTGCTAATGTGGATCCTTGCATCGTGTAACCATAGTTTGGGTTGTTCTTCCCTAGGTGCATAACTTTGCACTTGTCCACATGACATTTCATCTGCCATTTTGATGCCCAGTCTTCCAATTTATCAAGATCCTCTTGCAATTTTCCACAATCCTCTTGGGTTTTAACAACTTTAGTTTTGTGTCATCTGCAAATTTGATAACCTCGCTCGTCGTTCCACTTCCCAGGTCATTTATGAATATGTCAAAAAGCAGCGGACCCAGCACAGATCCCTGGGGGACACCACTATTCACCTTTCTCTATTGTGAAAATTGGCCATTTAGCCCAACCCTCTGCTTTCTATCTTTTAACCAGTTCTTGATCCACAGTAGTACACTGCCTTCTATCCCATGACTCTTTAGTTTTGCCAAAAGTCTCTGATGAGGGACCTTGTCAAAGGCTTTCTGAAAGTCCAGATACACTATATCAACCGACTCACCTTTGTCCACCTGTTTATTCACACTTTCAAAAAAACATAACAGATTAGTAAGACAAGATCTTCCTTGTCTAAAGCCATGTTGGCTGTCTCCCATTAGGCCATGACTATCTACATGCTGAGTAATTTTATTCTTTATGATGGTTTCTACCATTTTTCCCGGTACTGACGTGAGGCTCACCGGTCTGTAGTTTCCCGTATCACCCCTGGAACCCTTTTTAAAAATTGCTGTTACATTGGCGATCCTCCAATCTACAGGTACTGGTATTAGATGATTTTAATGATAGTTCACAGATTACTAATAGCAGGTCTGCAATTTCATATTTCAGTTCTTTCAACACCCTTGGATGTATGCCATCCGGCCCAGGTGATTTGCTACTCTTCAGTTTATCTAGTAGTTGTAATACATCTTCCCGATGTATCGGTATTTCCTTCAATTCTTCCGCACCTTTAAATACCACTTCAGTCATTGGTAACATCCCTACATCTTCCTCAGTAAAGACCGAAGCAAAGAATTCATTCAGTCTCTCTGCTATCGCCTTGTCACCTCTTAGTGCCCCTTTAACTCCTCTATCATCTAATGGACCAACTGACACTCTCACAGGTTTTTTGCTACGAATGTACTTGAAAAAATCTTTATTTCGGGTTTTTGCTTCCGCAGCAAGCTTCTTCTCAAATTCTCCCTTTTCCTGCTTTATCAATGCTGTTCCGGGCTTCCAAGATAGTATTTTTCAACAACACCCAAGCTTGATGTAAGTCTTTATCCTTTGCAACTGCTCCTTTTAGTTTTTTCTTAACTATTTTCCTCATTTTATCATAGTCTCCCTTTCGAAAGTTAAAAGGTTGTACAGTGGATTTCCTTACTATCCCTCCTCCTCTAATTAAATCAAAGGCGATCATGCTATGATCACTATTGCCAAGTGGCCCCAACACCCTTATCTCTTGCACTAGATCTGGTTTTCCACTAAGGACTAGATTTAATATGGCTTCCCCTCTGGTCGGTTCATGAACCAACTGCTCCTAGAAGCAGTCATTTGTCATCTAGAAACTTTATCTCCCTAGCATGTCCTGCCGTGACACTGACCCAGTCGATACCGCGGTAATTGAAATCACCCATTATTATTACTGCGCTGTAACGTTTGTTAGCTTCCTTGATTTCTTTGAGCATTTCATTATCCATTTGTTCATTCTGGCCAGGCGGTCGATAGTACATCCCCACTGCCATCGCCTTCCCCTTTTTACATGGAATTTCAATCCATAGAGATTCTACTGCAAATTTTGTTTCCTGCAAAACTTTAATCCTTTCTGACTCAATGCCCTCTCTAACATAGAGTGCAACCCCTCCACCAATTTGATCAGCTCTATCATTACAATATAGTTTGTACCCAGGTATCACATTGTCCCACTGTTTGTCCTCTCCACCATGTCTCTGATATTCCAATCCTATCTAACCTCTCATTTAGTGCTATATATTCTAACTCTCCCATCTTATTTTTTAGACTTCTAGCATTTGCATGCAAGCATTTTAGAGACTGTATTTTATTCATGTTAATTTGGCTATTGGTAGACATGGATAATTTGGGATATTTAAGCTCTCTCTGCTCCATACTCGAGGGCATTTGGGCTACTTTACTCTTTTTTGGAACCTCTGCTTTTGGTTGTATCCTTCTTCCGAACCATCCGCTCTTGGGCGACTGTCGACTTTCCCCTATTATCTAGTTTAAAAGCTGCTCTATCTCCTTTTTAAAGGTTAATGCCAGTAGCCTGGTTCCATCCCGGTTAAGGTAGTCCGGATAAGGTAGTCCTTAGGACTCATCCACACTTTATGCCAAAGGTGGTCTCACCTTTTCGTTTAAACCAGGCGGTTTACCTGCCTGTATTTTTTCCAAGGCCTCATGCTTCAAATGCAGAAAGGAATCTTCATACTTTGGACTGTAAAAGAGCACTTGTCTTTTACTTACAGAGGACACAGCAACATAGAAAGTCCTCCCAACTCTTTGTTGCTTTCAATCCTTCTCATTTGGGACTTCCAGTCTCCAAGAGAACATTGTCCAAGTGGATTGCACAGTGTATTTCTTTTGCCTATCAGAGTAAGAACCTTCCTCTGGAAGGCCATGTCACAGCTCACAATGTGAGAGCCATAGCAGCCTCAATGGCTCATCTATACTCTGTGTTTATTGACGACATCTGTCGAGCAGCTACTTGGGCCTCAGTTCATACCTTCACAGCCTATTACTGCTTAGACAAGGACTCCCGCCAGGATGCCTTGTTTGGTCAGGCTGATCTCCAGGAACAAGCAGGAATGAGTCTTCACATATGGGTACGTCGGTACCGACGGAGCCTGCACGGGAATGCTCCCCAGCATCCAATCATAAAGCTTTTGGGAGCATCCCTCGCGCCTGCGCACTGCTTTCCCGCCTTTTCCACTGCCTCTCCTCAGTTTTCGTTTTTCCGCGGAGCCGGCAGGACGTCCTCCTGTCACCGCAGAAACCTTTCTTCAAATCCTTTATTTCTTGTTTTCTTGTGGTCGCGGCTGTTTTTCCCGCCGCCACCGGTACCGCCGGTGGGTTTTTCTTTTCTTTTTCTTAAACTCAGGGAAATTTTTCCCTCAGTTTGTCTTAAATGTTTTGGGCCTACAAGGCCTGTCCATCATGGAGCCGCCTTCTCCTAAGAAGTGCCTTCACTGTGGAAGCACAGTTTTCTTTTTAGACTCCAATGCCTGGTGTCTAACCTGTTTGGGTCCTGACCCTTTTTCCCCTGAACAATCAGGCTGCAAAACTGTGAGAAGAACTTCCCTCTTTCGAGTTTCCCTCGATACCGATTTCCCTCCCGGAGTGAGGGCACCGGCCTTTTCTCTACAGGATCAGGTAACCCACAAACAGACTGTTAAGACTAGCCAATCCTTGAGTGGTAGGTCTCATGCCGAGCATGATGACGGCTCCGGCCTTGCCCTCAAGACCCCATTGGCATTAAAATCCCAGCGGGAGTCTCCGGGCTGCAAAGCATTTCAGGGGTTTCAGGTTGTTCCTGGGGCTCACCCCTCACAGAACATACCTGAGCCATGTTCGGTGGTGGCATCCGCTTCGAGTGGTACCGATACCCCGGCATCGGCATCGGCACCGGTGTTGAGTGATCCACTCTTCCCCAGTGATCGTCATCTGGCGTTCTCGGTACCTTCGGGACCGATCGATACGTTCCAGATTGACTTTCCTGTATCTCAGCCATGCTCGGTGGTGGCATCCGCTTCGAGCGGTACCGATACCCCAGCATCGGCACCGGTTTTGAGTGATCCACTCTTCACCAGGGATCGTCATCTGGCGTTCTCGGTACCTTCGGGACCGATCGATATGACCCAGATTGACTTTCCTGTATCGACAACATCGCCGATACCACCACCGACGTCGGTACCCTCTAGACATGCATCGATGGACTCGCTCCCTTCGATGCCGAGTCTGGAATCGATATCTAGTCTAGATGACTGGGTACCGACGCGTCTCGGAACCGACCCTTATCGTTTCCGGATACGCAGTACCGAGGATATTCACCAAGCGTTTCTGGTTGCCTCGGTTCCGCTTCAGCAGCCTCCGATGACTGCTTCGATGGCGTTACCGTCTCCGATTCCGACTCAGCTACCGGTATCGGTATCTATGTCGGTTCCTGAAGTTACATCGGCACCATCGATCCTCTCTATGCCTAGTTTGGAATCGATACCTGGCATGGACGATGCCGTACTGACTGCCTCAAATCGTGACTGCCAGTATCACTATCCATCTAGTGGGGTTCTTTTTCTGCACCAGACCAGTACATCCTCTGGTGCTCAGGCTTCTCCTTCAACCTTAGCCTGCCCAGGGATAGTTCACATTGGAGATCCCTCTTTTCAGAAATTTCTCCTTGACATGGGAATATTTCTTGCTATTCCTATCCCTGGTTGTGATCCTACTCGAGGCTCTCCTGCAGAAAAGGAAAATATAATACTTCCTTTACATCATTCTTTGCAGGATCTTCTTCTGAGAATATGGGAATCACCTTTAATGGTTCCCTCACCTTCTGCAGCAACTAATGTTCTGTATCAGGTGCCCCCCTCTCCAGGGTTTCAAAAGACTCAACTTCCCCATCATTCCATTGTAGTGGAATCAGCAATGAGGAAGGTAAAAAGCAAGAAGAAGCATTCTTCTTATCTGCCAGGTCGTGCATCTAGAGAACTTGATGCCTTTGGATGTCAAACCTTCCAAACATCTATGCTGGCATCAAGGATTATCTCTTATATTTTTTATATGAGTCTATCTCTCCAGGAGGTCACAAAGAAATTATCTCTTTTGACTCCTTTTCTATCAGAGCCTAAGGCTGCAGACTATTCCTTACTTCTTAGTCATAGCCAGAATCTCTCTTGGTTTCTTTCTCGTGCTTCTCTAGATTCTTTTGAGTCTGTTAGCAGATCCTCTGCTATTGCCATAGGAGCACGTCGTAGAGCCTGGCTCCAGGCTTCAGACTTGAGCTGATGGGCACAACACACACTGGGTAATTCTCCTTGTACTGGAGAAAATCTCTTCAATAAGGAGGCTTTACGTCAGGTTGCTCTCTGCTCCACTGACTTCCCTGGTTCTGGAAACCATCCTAAGCCTTCTTCTTCCCCAGGAGGTAGGAAATGTCCTACCAAACCTTCTTTCCCTAAGAAAAGAAGGTTTCACTCTTCTCCTGCCCATCATCCAGATGTACCCAAGCAGGGGACACCTCGTCCTGCTCTGAAGAATCCAAACTCTAGCCAGTCTGAGCATACCCAGCAACCATAAGTTCCTGAAGGTTGCAACCTACAGTTAACCTCTTCTTAGCAGAAGTTTGTTCACTGTTTTTTTCTTTAAAGCTCTACGCATGGCTTCCTTTCTTCAGGATGTACTGAGCTGTCAGGATATTCTTGTCTATGGGTTACAGATTTCTCCTCTTCTTCCTAACAAGAAGAGAAGTTAACTACTATCCCATGATAGTTTCTGTCCCAACATGAACATTTTTTTTTCTTCAGCTGACTCACCATATGGTAAGTCACCCTTCAGTTCCTGTTTTTCTACCCTCTCATCCAGGTTTTCTCCTGATTGAGTGGTACCATACTGTACACCTTTCATTCCAGTGTAGAGTTTTTCTTTGAATAAATTCTCTAGATAGCTTATCAGACAGGGACAGGACTACTCCTCTCCCTTTGTCTGTTCTCTCTGTGTTTTCACAGGAAGATTCCCTCTGCTGTCTCTTTCAGTTGCTGTTCATGCAGGAGTTTCCGTGATTGATCTACTGGTACTTTTCCACAAGTTTCCAGTCTGTCTAGCCTTAGTAGTGATTCCAAGATAGTCCTCATCTATCTTGGATAATCCTACTCACTTCGGGCTTCTTACGTTATCTTCTTTCTGGCCATCTCCATTTCCTTGGATTTGGCAACACAGCTGACCTACAGTCCGTTTTATCTCCTAATTCTCATGCATAATGCTCTTTGCAATCTTCGGAGAAGCTTTCTACTATGGGCCCTTGCTAGAGAGCATTGAACTTTGTCTCTGATGGCTATTCCATATAGTAGAAAAGGCTTATCAGTCATTTTCCATGACTGTGAGGGTTCTCCACACCCTCTTGTCTCCTGTTATAATACAGGATATAAGCTTTTTCTGCGTGAATGTCCAAGGACTTTCCCAATCCTGCAGGAATATGCTCTTTTTTTCCTTACAGCTTGGCCTCATGCTATCCTACTCCTCATGGACAGCACATATTCTACTAGTAACGCATGATACCCCTGTGTCCCTCCAGTGGGTCATCCTGGTATCTCCCTCTATGCGTTTTCTGTACATTTACCATGTCAGAGTTCTACAGAACTCACAACTTGCTCTCTACAGACTGATATTATCCACAGTTTTTTCACGCAACCATCCTGGTTATTTCACTGGATAGCATTCCTGCACCCTCTTAGCCCGGAGGAATAGATTCTCTATATATCTTTTCAAGTAGGTTCCACCCTCTTGTTATTATTTATGAAAATGTTTTTATTATTATGACAATTAGTGGCAGCAAACAGAAATACTTGCACAGTAAGACGGCACCAATAATACAACCGTCAGCAATAGTACAACTATCAATATAATATAACATAACCGTGTGCCCGTCAACTCGGGGTGGAAACTACTATACTATACCCAAAATACACGCAAAGATAAGTTTTTGTCCCGATCATTTACTTAATTCGTCATCACCCCCTCCCTGTTTTACCCAGGCACAGTCCTCCCACCCCGTGCCAGGCCCGGTCTAGGGAGGCTGTCAATAGAGAAAGTACCATCAACATATATAACAAAAGTAACATCAGTAAGAATAACCCACACCAGTAAAGGCCTCTATAATCCCCACTACACCCAAGACCACAAATCGCTGATAGCGCAATTTACCAAGTAGGAGGCGAGGAGAGCTCTACATCAACAGTCAGATAACAGGGTGTCCCCCCACCTCATCAACGCTACCCCCCACCCTCCCCCCCTCCCCACCCCCCGACCTCCCCCCGACTACAGCCAATACCCATACCACCTAGGGGTAGTAATCCACCAACTCAGAAGCAAAACTCCACACATACCACATTCGAAGGGCAGGTCAGCACGCAATCAGGCAGACACCTAGGGTGCCCACCCCAGGCAATGATCCCATTTAACCAGGGAAAACTCCCTCCCAAATCTGGGCAACCACCTCTAGTCGCTTCTGCCCTAACAGCTTAGCGGTTTTCATCTCCATAGTATACAGTTCTCGCATGTGAGTCTCCCACTCGTGGAGCCCCGGGGGATGGGCCTCCATCCAGTGGCGCAGGATACAAAGTTTCGCTATGATAAAACCTTTTCCATATAGTTGCTGGATTGATTGTCCCAGCCGCCCCTCCCCCTCAGGGATTCCAAACAAACACCAGTGTAAGGAGAAGGCATTGTTTACCGGTCGCCATCTCATCAACTGGCGCTCCACAGCTTGCCAGAATCGTTGAATTTGCAAACAGTGCCAAAAGCGATGGAGCAATGTCCCACGCTCCTCCGCACAAAGTGTGCACAGATCGGACGAGACCAGTCCCATCTTAGCTGCCCAAGCATTGGGAATATACGCCCTCCAGAGAAATTTATACTGCAGCTCTTGTAGACGGATCGACTCGGATATACGTTCAACTTCGGAGAAAGCCGCCATCAGCACCGACCCCGACATCTGTGATACCCCATCCGCCACCCAGCGTTGTGCCAGCTTCTCTAGGGCTTCCCCATCCCCCCCGGGCCAGAGCTCTTGTCGGACCGCCCGCGTGGAGAGGCCTCCCTCCATCGCCAACAAAAACTCCCAGAGTGCACCGGTGCCAATCCGTAAGCCCCCTCTCTTTTGAAGATCCCGCACATAATGGCGCGCCTGTAGATAAAAGAAAAAGGAGGTGGGTTCTAGCTGATATCGCCTTGCCAGCGAATGAAAAGAGTCAAGTTCGCTGCCATCGGGCATAAGCATATGTCCAATACATCGAAGACCCCTATCCCTCCATTGAACAGAGACCGAACTCTGCATGCCAGGGACGAAGTCCTTATTGCGCGTTAAGGGAAGACACTCCGTGCACTTCCAATGTATCCCTTTCAGCTGGCAAATGCCCTTCCACGCCTGCCGCAATGCTTTAAGATACACCGAGGCTTTCCAGAATTTTGGCAAAAACCCACCAGGCACATGCAAAAGGTAGACCGGATGGTAAGGCGCCGAGAGTCCGTCCAATAAAGCCAAGGGAAGAATATTACCAGTGGCCTCGAGCATATCAACCAAAGGTCGGAGCATACAAACCATATTATACTGGCGCAAGGAGGGTAGGCCCAGTCCTCCCTCCTCCCTAGGTCTCAGAAGCACTGAAAAGGCTATGCGGGGTCTCTTACCTCTCCAAAGGAACAGTGCAATGTGTTTCCGCAACAACTGTAGGTCCTTCCTCAGCAACCAGAGGGGGAGGTGGCGGAGGACATAGATCCACCTAGGGAACTCTACCATCTTCAAAAGAGCTACACGGCCCATAAGAGAGAGCGGAAGATCTCGCCATTTCAATAGGCGTCCTATGGTTTTGTCAAGCAGGGGTCTAATATTGGTGTCATACAGTTGGGCGGTGTGCGCCGGTAAGTAAATACCTAGGTATTTCAAACTATCCTGTGCCCAAACCAGAAGAAAGGTACCCTTCCATTTGGATTTAACTCGACCCCCCACATCTAAAGCCAAAGATTTGTCTTGGTTGATTCGCAATCCCGAGAAGGAGCCAAAGGCTTCCATAAGGGCGAGGGCTTTAGGGAGGGATGTGTCCGGGTTGCAAAGACATAACAGCAGGTCATCTGCGAAAGCACTAAGTTTGATACCACCACCATCCCACTCTATCCCCGCAATCTGCTTCTCCCGGCAAAGTCGCAGAAGTAGGGGTTCTAGTTGAAGCACAAAGAGTAAGGGAGACAGGGGGCACCCCTGTCGCGTGCCCCGTTGCAATGCGAAAGGCTGAGAAACGCCGCCACCCCTAGCCACACAGGCCAACGGCTCGAGATATAAAGCTTTTACCCAGTCCATAAATCCACCATTAAAGCCGAATTGAGTTAAGACGTCAAACATATAATCCCAAGAGACCCTATCAAACGCCTTCACGTCATCTAAACAGACCAACAAAACGGGGTTATCACGATGCAAACAGTATTCCATACCCAGTAAAACTCTAGAGATGTTCGCAAAAGCATCCCTGCCACGTACAAAACCCGATTGATGGCTCCCCACGAGGTCAGGCAAGACCTTTTGCAGCCTCTCCGCCAGGATTGAGGCCAAAAGCTTCATATCACAATTAATCAAGGAGATGGGTCTGTACGAGGCTGGGTTCTCCGGGTCCCTACCCGTCTTAGGGATAATGGTTATTGCTGCTGTCCGCATATCTCTCGGGAAGGATCCCAGTTCTCGCGCCTCTTCGTAGAGAGCCATCAAGGTAGGAGTAAGCGAAACCGAGAGGATTTTGTAGAATTCCGCACTGTATCCATCAGGCCCTGGGGCCTTATATGGTTTCCCGCGGGCTATAACCCGTTGGATTTCGTCTCCCGTAATATGCGCATTCAAGGCAAGCAAAGCCCCCTCCCCAAGCTTTGGGAATGTAACAGCCCGCAGGAATTCACACTGCCGGAGCTTATCGGCCACCTCCGGTGTATATAAGGCCTGATAGTACTGCCTAAACACCTCTAATATTTTTTCCGGATCTCGTTGCCGCACCCCATGTCGGTCTTTAATAGCCATGACACACTGAATCCCACCGCGGTCTTTCACTAAGCGTGCCAGCAATCTCCCTGAGCGGTCTCCAAAGCGGAACAGCTGATGGCGATAGTATTGCGCCGCATAGACCGCTCTATCTTGTAATGCGGCGTTGAGAGCCTTTTGATGGTGCAGATACGCCCCCAGGCGCTCTCTATTCGCTAGGGCCTCCCGCTTAGCCTGTATCAAGGTTTTAGTTAGCTCCAAGACAGTGGCATTAACTCGTTTCCTTTCCCCCACAACATAGGCAATAATGTGGCCCCGGAGGACGGCCTTACCCGCTTCCCAGAAAGTCGAGACAGACAAGTCCGGGGGCTCATTCAGAGACATGTAGTCCTCCCATTTTTGAGTTAAATATTGTTGAAACTTTGTATGCTGCCACAAATGTCTCGGGAAGGCCCATCGCCCACATGCAGAGGATCGCCCTTTGAGATCCACAAAGACCCTAGCATGATCTGAAATAACAATTGGTTCAATCTCCGTTCGCAGTATCTTATCAAAGAGGTCTCGAGACACTAAAATGTAGTCTATTCGGGACCAGGTCTGATGTGCCCTCGAAAGATGGGTATAATCCCGCTCTTGTTCGTGCAAAACTCTCCACACATCATACAAATCACCCCAATGACATAGATATTCCACCCCTTTATTGGTCCAGTTCCCCCCTCCTCCTTCTCCTTTCCGCACACCTTGTGACCTATCAAGGTGAGGATCATGGGGGCAATTAAAATCTCCAGCAAGGAGTAGGGGAATCTTAGGCGCCTCTGTAATCCGCCGCAGGAGGAGTTTAAAAAAAGCATGGTCATAATTATTAGGGGCATAGATGTTACCCAAGAGCATTTCCTCCCCAGCAATTTTTGCGTGTAAGAATAGGTATCTCCCCTGGGGATCCGCGTCCTCTCTAATAACCTCCACCGGAAGCCCCCTATGCAGCAGAATGGCTACACCCCTCTTTCGACCTCCAGAGGAGGCAGAGAAGACCCGTCCCACCCAAGCTGTTTTCAATTTAGCGTGTTCCAATTGTGTTAAATGTGTTTCTTGTAGCAAAGCCACCTGTGTTCCCCCTTTCTTCAAAGCTTGTAGGATTTTCGTCCGTTTCACCGGCGTGCCTATCCCTCCCACATTCCATGTGGTTATTCTTAAATCAGTGTGCCCACCTGATATTAGAAGATACGTCACTCAGCCAAATTTTGCCGTTATAGTAGATTTGGCCCCGGGCCGCCCAGCCTCGACCCTGAGCCAAACGCCTCTCCTCAACCAGCCACCTCCCGCGCGCTGCTCTAACCCCACATGTGGCATATATGATGCAGTGTTGTGGTGGTTCTGGGTAATACCCCCGTCCCTCTTGTTATTAGATGAATCTTTCTCCTTCACATCTCTCATGTGAATGTTCTTATGGGGCTTAGTTGCAGACATGTATCTTCAAACTTACATATTCATGTATGTATATATCTCTATTTATTTCTATACATACATATGTCTGTAAGCTGTGTGTGCATGGCTTATGCCCATATATATATATATATATATATCCCTCTATATATGTATCTGTCGAGATGCTTTTTATAGGTAGATATGTATTACATGCTATCTCCCTAACTGTCTCTGCTATAAAGGTTTTTACCTTCTTAGAGGTTCCAGACAGTGGGTTTGCATATCTTCGTACTGTCCCTCGGTATGTAGGGGCTGTTATGCACAAAACCACTACTGTGGTACTAGCAGCTTCCACTTTACTCTAGGACTCGCTATCCCTGAAGCATCATGCTTCAATATCTTTCCTGTCTATCACCAGCTAGGAAAGACAGTGTAGATCTTCAGTAGTTCTGAGATTTCAGCCCTCCACGCATCTGTCCTCCTTGGGAATATGGGCTTTTTTCCATACTCCTTCTTCCCTCCAGGATTGGGCTACTTGTCCAAATCGGTCAGTCTTCCTCTTTTATTCCTCAATGTCAATGACTCTGTAGCTAAAAGAGTTTTCAGCTTTTTTCCATAAAGCTTTCCACTGAAGACCTGCCGTTCTTATACTACCCCAGTTGACACCTGGGTCACCTGCCAATTCCAGATTTGGACCTTCACCCTCACTGCGTGAGGTCACCTTGAGGATCCTCTACTGAATCTCCAATAGACTCCATCACGCTCTCTACTTCCTACAATCCAGTAGATAAGATCCATTTTGTGATTGTTCATTAAATAATTTTAATGGTACTTATCATACATACCAAGGACTCCTCTCCTGTAGTCCTTAGCTTTGCTGTTTTCTTACAGCTCCTCTCCTTTCAACTCCTACCCACCATCCCTCATGGGATGCCGGAGATCCATGTGTGGGAACTGCAGTCCTGATCCAGGGACACACATTTTATGGGATCTCCCCCTGGCATCTCTAGCTTAGGGAGTCCCCATATGTGAAGACTCATTCCTGCTTGTTCCTGGAGATAGCACAGTTACTTACCTGTAACAGGTGATCTCTGGGAACAGCAGGAATAAGTCTTCACAACCCACCCACCTCCCCTATGAGTTGTATCTATCTATCTTCCTTTCCTCTTTCTCTCCTTTTGTCTCAGCTATGAAACTCAACTGAGGAGAGGCAGTGGAAAAGGCGGGAAGTAGTGCGCAGGCATGAGGGATGCTCCCAAAAGCTTTCTGATTGGATGCTGGGGAGCATTCCCGTGCAGGCTCAGTCGGTACCGACGTACCCATATGTGAAGACTTATTCCTGCTGTTCCCAGAGATCACCTGTTACAGGTAAGTAACTGTGCTTTCTACAGCACCTGTTCCATACTTAATCAACTGCTACCCACCTTTCCCGGTAGGATGCCAGAGATCCATGGGGGAAGTGGAGCCCTCTCACAGGGGCACACAACTTCTGGGGTTTCTCCCTGGCATCTGTAGCTAGGGAGTCCACATATGTGAACACTACATTCCTGCTTGTTCCTGGAGATAGCATAGTTACTCACCTGTAACAGCTGATCTCCGGGAACAGTAGGAATTTAGTCTTCACAACCCACCCACCTCCCCTAGGAGTTATCTCTCTTTCCTTTTCTTTTCTTTCTCTCTCTCTCTCTCTTTGTCTCAGCTTTAAAACTCAACTGGAGAGAGGTAGTTGGGAAAGGCGGGAAGGCAGCACGCACACTGTGCGATGCTCCCAAAATCTTTCTATTTGGACGCTGGGGAGCGTTCCCGCGCAGACTCCGTCGGTACAGACGATACCCATATGTGAAGACTAAATTCCTGCTGTTCCCGGAGATCACCTGTTACAGGTGAGTAACTATGTTTTATAATGCCTCTATATCGTTCCATGGTGAGACCACACCTTGAATATTGTGTGCAATTCTGGTCGCCGTATCTTAAAAAGGATATAGCTTTATTAGAAAAAGTTCAGAGAAGAGCCACCAAAATGATAAAGGGGATAGAAAGATACTCCTATGAAGAAAGGCTAAAAGGGTTAGGGCTCTTTAACCTGGAAAAGAGACTGCTGAGGGGGGAGAGAAATTAGTGAACGGAGTGTAACGGGTAAACGTAGATCGATTGTTTACGTTATTAGAATATAGAAAGACTAGGGGACATGCAATGAAGCTACAGGGTAAACTATTTAAGACTAATAAAAGAAAATATTTTTTCACTCAACGTGTATTCATACTCTGGAGTTTGTTACCGGAGTATGTAGTAAAGGCTGTTAGTGTAGCTGGGTTTAAAAAAGGTTTGGACGAGTTCCTGGAGGAAAGGTCCATAAACCATTATTAAAAAGGGACCCAGGATATCAATGCTTGACCCAGTACAAGCATTGTGGAACCTGTGTCTTTTGGGGAAACTGCTTGGTACGTATGACCTAGATTGGCCACTGTTGGAAACAGGATACTGGGCTTGATGGACCTTGGTCTGACCCAGTATGGCATATCTTATGTTCTTATTGAAAAGGTCAGTCAGTGGAGCTGCTAGAACATCCCCAAGTTCCCTCAGTATTTTAGGGTGTATCCCATCCGGTCCTATTGCTTTGTCTACTTTAACCCTTTCCAACCCGAGCCCAAAATTCTTGGGATCCAAAATTCTGACTAAATATTCCTATCAAATGGTATATAATACATGACCATAGCAGAAGGAAAATCACTGTTAGAACATATTGAATAAGACAGGTACAATTTTCCTGAAATATGCAAAAATTAACCAGGCTGCAGAATGTGGATTAAAAATTTAAAGTAGGCCTTGAAAGGGTTAAGTTGAGCTCGTTTCTCACAAACAGTCTTCTGAAAATTGTTCAAGATGTCCCTTACTTCTGTTGCTGTTTGTGGGTGTTTTCTGAGGTCCTGCTCCTGTTTCTTCATCTGTGAACACAGAACAGAAATATTTGTTAAGCAATTCCGCTTTATCCTCATCAGCTTCTACATATTCCTCCCCTTCACCCTTGAATCTGACAATACCATTTTTGCCCTTCCTCCTCTCATTAACATATCTGAAACATGTCTTAAGCCCCCATGTTATTGCATTTGCTATTTCCTCCTCTTTTTATTTATTTATTTATTTTATTTATTTAACATCATTTATATACCGCATCTTCCAGAGATCAGATGCGGTGTACAATTAACAGGTTAACAAAGCAAGGTTTGTTTTACATAGAACATCTTAAACATCTTTAATTTTACATAGAACATCTTAAATTAAACAAGACTAAGTCTAGTCATCTAAACAGTATAATTAGACTGGAACAGTGTGCCAAACAATTAACTAACAATGTAGTGTCTATAAAGTAAGACAGTACACAACAGATAAACTATATACATGTGGAAGTTTAGGGCATAAGAGATTGGGTCGTCAGTTTGTTTAAGCTATGTGTGTTGTCAATTTAAGTGTGAGAGGTTTGTACTTTAAAATCATATACTTGTTTAGCCTTTGTCTAAGTTGACTGCAAGTTTTTCCATGGAATTATAGTGTTTTGTGAATAGATACGTTTTTAATTTTTTTCAGAATTCCATGATCTCTGTTAGCGATCGTAGATCCTCTGGTAGGGAATTCCAGATAGTTGGAGCTATGTGGGAAAAGGCTCTATTGTTGGTTAATTTATGTGCTTTTTGAAGTCTTTCGGAATCTTTAGTTTATTTAATTGTCCTTTTCTGTGAGTAGGCTTAGTTGGTTCTTTGCATATTAGGTTACATAGTGTAGTCGGAGCCATGTCATTTAATACCTTGAATGAGGTTATTATTGTTTTGTATATTATCCTGCTTTGAATTGGTAACCAGTGAAGGGATGCTAGTATAGGTGTTATGTGCTGTAGAGAGTTTATTTTTAAAATGATTCTAGCTGTTGCATTTTGGGCTAGTTGCATTCTTTTAATGTTCTGTTTTGAAATGCCCATTAGTATTAGGTTGGCAAAATCGAAGTGCGGGGTTATGGTAGCCTGTATTATATTGATAAAATCTTGAACAAATACTAGCGGGCGTAATTGTTTGAGGATTTTAAGTTTGAAATAAATTTATTTTTGAATCTTTGCTTTCCTGACTACTTTGCTAGCTTCTCTAAATTTTTCAAAATATAGATGCCTGTTTTCCTCTCTCTGTGATTTCTTGTATTTCATGAAGGCCTCGCTCTTTTTCTTCACCTTTTTAGCTACTTCTTTCGAAAGTCATAGCAGTCTCCTTTTATTTATTTATTTACATTCTCTTATATACCACGCTATTCTGCATCAATGCGGTTTACATTGAACAAACTGAAATTACATTGAACAGGGCATTATAACTTGGCGATAACTATTTTACAGGGAACATGGGCTATGGAGGGTTAAGTGGCTTGCCCAAGACCACAAGGAGCACCTGTGGGACTAGAAACCCCAGTCCTTACGGCCCAAGGTTGCTGTCCTCCAGTGGGATTTGAACCCCCACCTTCCGGCCTGAAGTACTTTGCCCCAACCACTAGGCTACTCCTCCATTTTTCCTTTTACCTTTATTTACCATTTTAACAAAAAGGTTGGTTGCCCTTAAAATATCCCCTTTCACTTTTTCCCACTGTTTTTCTACATCCCCCAGCTGTTCCCATCCCGCTAACGACTCCCTGAGGTATTGGCCCATCTTGGCAAAGTTAGTCTTCCTAAAGTCTAAGACCCTCACCTTTGAATGGATTCTAACAGCCCTAGTCCTAATACTGAACCACACCGTCTGGTGATCACTGGATGCAAAATGATCTCCCACTATAACATCAGAAACACTTTCACCATTGGTAAGTACCAAGTCCAGTATGGCCACGTGTGGGGTCTGTTACCAATTGCCTGAATAGTTCTCCCTGTAGAGAATCCAGGATCTCTTTACTTCTAGATGATGTAAAGAGTAGGAATGTGCCATTCAACATCTGGTATATTGAAATCCCATATCAGTAGCACTTCCCCTTTTACTAGAAATGCTGTGTATGTCTTCAATTAACTCTGTCCACCTTTTCCTCTTGTGAGGGAGGTTTGTATATCACGCCAATGCAAATAGATTTCTCTTTCCCTCTTTCTGGTTTAACCCACAATGCCTCCTCTCTCCCTTTTAAGCTCTGTAATTCCAAAGCTTGAATAGTATTTTTTACTTATAGTGCCACTCCTCCTCCCCTTCTTCCTACCCTGTCCTTTCTGAATAAAATATAGCTATGTATAGTTAGATCCCAGTCATGGTTTTCTGTGAACCATGTTTCCGTAACTGCCACTAAATCCAAGTCTGCCACTCCCACCAAAGCTTCAACATCGGGAATCTTCTTTCCCATGCTATGGGCATTTATACAAACTGCTTTCCATATGTTACCCCTGTTACCCATTTCCATAATGGTATTTAATCTATCACTTACTTGGGGGCTTTCTTCACCCATCCCCATCGAATCTAGTTTAAAGTCCTCTTCAGTAGATTAGCCAGTCTACTACTGAAGACGTGTTGACCTTTCTTGGACAGATGGATGCCATCTCTGCTCTGCAACCCTTGGAACACATCCTATGGTCTAGGAAACCAAAACGCTCTTTATGACACCATCCACGCAGCCATACATTCATCTCCAGGATGCGAGCCTCTCTGCCTTGGCCTTTACCCTCAACAGGGAGGATTGAAGAGAACACCACCTGTGCTCCTAACTGCTTCACCCTCTGTACCAGAGCCATGAAGTCACTTTTGATACCCTCAGAGGGATACCTGGCAGTATCATTTGTTCCGCATGGATTAGCAACATTGGGTAATAGTCAGTGGGCTTGCCTTTATTTATTTATTTATTTATTTATTTATTTACATTCTCTTATATACCGCACTATTCGGCATCAGCGCGGTTTACATGGAACAAAATGCTCAGTACAAATAACATGTATGAGTTTACAGATAACAGGGAACAAAAAACTTGGATAACAGGGGTAACTATTTACAAAACTTACTACATGGAAACAAAATCAAAGAGGATGTATAGAAAACACAATCCACGTCATGAGTTTGAGTTTCAACTTGGTGTGTTGTTGATATGCTATAAGTTTGTCTGGGAATGTGGATGGTATGGGGGTGTCTTGGAGCTCTAAGGGATGCAGTTGGGCTCAATAAGGTACTTGTTGAAGAGATGACCTTTGAGGGCTTTCCTGAACTGTGGTAGATTCTTAATAGCCCGGATATCATGGGGTAACATCTTGATAACATCTTGGATTTTGGCACCATGCAGACAGCATACCTCTCTGGACAAAAAGTCTGGTCAGCAGATGGACTCCTCAGTACCTCTCAGAAGAGAGTCACCAACCACCACTACCCTTCGCTTCCTTGTTGCCACTGATTCTGCAACTTTGGGGTTCTTGAGCTCTGGTTCTTCCCTTTCCAGGGATGCTTTCACCACCTCCACTTCCAGGGCTGCATAGTGGTTCTTCAATTCAAGGGCTGGAGAAGTTGGATTGGTGATTCTGCAGGCCCTGGTGACTTGTGTCCAACCTTCTTCATTCTGTCCACGCCCATCTTCTCCTCTGCTGGAGAGCTTGGTTGCTGCAAGAAGCATCTCATCAATGTACTTCTCACTGTCTTGAATGCTCCTCAGCCTCGCCACCTCCTCTTTGAGTTCCTCCACTTGTTTCCTCAGAGCTTCAGCATGCAGGCACCCTGCACATGCCATTGGGACTCTGTTTGGACAGAGGCAGAAGCTGTAACGGGGACAACAGCTTTAGCAATACGATTTTTTCCTAGCCATTGTTCTGTTCGTGGAGCTTAAGTATGTGTTAAAGCAAAAGAGAGAGATTTACCAAAGTACCAGCCGGTTTCCCAGCTGTCCTTTCAGAGAAAAAGCTGTTAAATCTCTTTAATTGCATTCAAAATGTGCTGTTCCAAGTCCCTGTCTCAGCCCTGCTGTTCTCGTCTCATCCAAGTGACATCTCAGACCTGTGTCAAAGATCATTTCATTACCCGAGAGATGCTACAGCTTCTAGGTCATATGGCCTCAGCAGTAAATGTAGTGCCACATGCATGCCTGCATATTCATACAGCCCAATGGGCTCTGGCTTCTCAGTGAACACGGGCCTCAGACCATCTCTCAGACAAAATGTCTGCCCCTCTGGCCTCATCACTCCTATGGTGGTGTTTCCCAGAGAATCTCCTTATCGGTTCACCTTTTCAGATGCCTCCACATCGATGTACCTGACAATGGATGCCTTCGAACAGGGGTGGGGGCCCATCTAGGGGCCCTCTCCACTCAGGGCCTGTAGATGGAGGAGTCTAAGCTCCAGATAAATCTACTGGATCTTTGGGCAATCTTTAATGCTCTCAAGGTCTTTCAGACGCATCTAAGCTCCCAGAGGGTCCTGGTCCAAACGGACAATCGGGTAGCCATGTGGGAGCAAAATGTTTTGACAGACAGATTGAGTCGGATCCTTCTGCCCCATGAACAGTCTTTCCACACGGAGACAGCATCCTTCATTTTTCAGACCTGGGGGACCCCAGATATAGACTTGTTTGCCACTCCGCAGAATGCCAAACTTCCCCGCTTCTGCACTCCCATGTTGGACAACCAGGAGGTGGATGCTTTTCAACTCCACTGGGGTTGAGAGTTCCTATATGCTTTTTCTCCCATTCTCCTGATTCCCAAGACACTTTTCAAGCTCCAGATGGACAGGGGCCTCATGATACTTGTAGCACCACGTTGGCCACGTCTACCGTGGTTTCCTCTCCTACTACGTTTTTCTCAGACTCAACCCCTAGATCTTGGGTCTGCTCCAGATCTCCCCTCTTAAGAGGAGGGGACACTGCTCCATCCCCATCCGCAGTCTCTCCACCTTACGGCATGGCTGCTGAAAGCATAGTATTGCAGCATGTCAACCTTACTTGGGAAGAAAAGGAGATCCTCTTAGCCTCTAGAAAGTCATCCACCAGACGTTCTTATGTTTTAAAGTGACATAGATTCTCCATCTGGTATTCTCAGAAGGACCTTAATCCCTTCTCTGTTCCAGTTTAAGTGCTCCTCCAGTATCTCCTCCATCTATCCTCTTCTGGTCTCAAAAACAACTCGGTAAGAGTTCACCTGAGTGCCATCGCAGCCTCTTACCATCTCCTGGATGGACAACCAGTCTCTTGCTCACCAAACCTCCCATTAGAGCACCTCCAGTGGCCTGGGATCTCAATGTTCTTCTAGGGCAACTTCTCAAGCTGCCCTTTGAAACCTTAGCCACTACCTCACTAAAGTTTGACATAGAAAGTCATCTTCCTCATTGTACTATTCAGCTAGGTGCACTAGTGAGCTACAAGCTTTGGTGGCAGACCCAAATGTTCTATCATGAAAAGGTTGTCCTAAGGACTCACCCCCATTTCATGCCAGAGGTGGTGTCTTCTTTCCACTTGAATCAGTCAGTCTACCTTCCTGTCTTTTTTTCCTAGACCACATTCTTCTAGGGAAGAGACAACCCCTCCATACCCTTGACTGCAAACATGTCTTGGGATTTTGTCTTCAAAGGACAGCTGAGCACTGTAAAAGCTCTGTTTTTCCTCTCCTTTGATCCCAGTCACTTGGGGTTGCCAGCATCCAAACATACTCTCTTTAAACGGATAGCAGATTGCTACTCATTTGCATATGACAAAGCAGAACTATCCCTTGAAGTTCATGTCACTGTTTTTTTCCAGGAACAAGCAGGAAGTCGGTCCTTACATATGGGTGTCGTCGACGTCGATGGAGCCCCCATGCGGAGCAAATCCCCGGCTTTCGAAGAAAGCCTTTGGGACTGCATCACGCATGCGCGGTCCCCTTCCTGCCCAAGGGTGCCATTTTGCTCAGTCTCCTTTTTTCCACGGAGCCCAACGGACGTCGTCCTAGTTTCCCCGTGGAAAATGTTGATAAAAGTTAGAAAATTCTATTTTCTGCTAACCAGTTCGACGCCGGTTCCCCTTCCCGCCTACGGCTCGGTACACTGGTATCGAGTCTGGTCTATTTTATTAGTTTTTTTCCTTAGTGACTACCGTTCGTGCTCTTGTGTTTTTGTTTTTTTTTTCTTTTTAGCTGGCAGCCCGGTCCCTTGACCTTGCAGGGGCCCTTTTTCCCCCAATGGCTGCCAGCGGGTTTAAAAAATGTGATCAGTGCATGAAGCTAATGTCTCTTACTGACACACACGACTGCTTCCTCCGATACCTTGGGCCCGACCATAACCCCGTGGTCTGTGGCCCATGCAAGAAGATGTCTTCCAAGTCATTGAGGAGCAGGCAGCAACAACATGAAAGGATTTTTCCCGCGTCCAACTGCCCGGGCCCGGACATCGTCAGAGGCCTCGACCTCTCGGGAGCTGTCTGATCCAGAGCAGCATCGGGTGTCCTCTGAAAGGGGGTCTCTCTTGCGGAAACACCGGATGCAGAAAAAATCCATGAGGGCGGTGTCATCTGAGAGCTTCGAACGGCCTCGTCCGTCGCGGAGCCCAGCTCACCGCCCTGAATCCTTGGAATCAGAGAGGCCTGCCAAACTCCCTCGAAAGGACCCGGAGACGCCAAGGAAGGGTAAGCACAGTCTTTGCTGTTGACTCTCCCCTGGGAGAGCTGGTGTCGGGACCCCAGCCAGGGGCTGCGGAGCCTCTTGAGCTCGGTCTCAGGTTGGCGGTCTTGGAGCACAGCATGTCTACCTTTATGGACTAGTAGCGGGCGCTGATGGCCGGTCTCACATGTCTGTCCGCCCTGACCACTGGGACTTCGACGTCCAAGTTGACCTCAGAGGCTGAGCCGATCCTCATGACAATAAGGTCTCGAGTCGATCCTTGGCCAACATCCCCCTCGACCTCCCGTTCGGGAACGAGGTCATCAATGCCGATTCTCTCGGCGTCGGGGCGGTCAAGACCGAAGCCCTCGAGGCCGGAGCCGATCAACGACTCCTCGGAGTCCGGTTGGTAGACGGAGGATGAGGAGTCTCCCGGGCACCCATAGTACCAAGTATGTCCCATCAGACTCCCCAGGATCTGAACCTCTGAGTCGGTCACCCCTGGAGGACTCCCAGTTCTTGGACTTTGTCCAAGACATGGCAAAGGCTTTGTCATTCCCGGCGTATGCTGAGGAGGAACCTCAAGCTGAGGAGTTCATGGTCCTCTAGTATGACTTTCCTCCAAAGGAAGCCCTTACTGTACCGGTGCCCCCCATTCTGTAACGGCTGATGCTCCGAATGTGGGAGAGACCGGCCTCGATGCCGGTCCTCAGCAGGCGAATCGATTCCATCTATCGAGTTCGCAAGAGCCCTGGCTTCCAAAAGGCACAGCTGCTGCACAACTCCATGGTTGTGAAATCGGCCATGCGCCGGCTCAAGAGCCAGAAGATGCACTCTTCGGTGCCTCCTGGCTAGGAGGCCCACAACATGGAAGCTCTCGGCAGAAAGTGCACCCGGGTTCGATGCTGTCATGCTGAATCCAGACGTACCAGCTGTACATTGGCATGTACCTGCAAGATCTGGCAAAGGAGATTGCCGGGTTCTCTGCTGGTCTCTCCGAGGGACCTTTGCAGCGCTTCCAGGTTTTGTCCACTGGGATCCGAGAGTGCTCGAAGTTTGACTTGAGCAGCCTATGACGGCTTCGAGGCTTCGGCCCGAGTAGCCGGGGCTGACATCGGTGCACGACGCCAGGCATGGCTACAGCCAGACCTGGAGCCATGGGTTCAGGACAAGTTGGTCGATGTCCCTTGCCGAGGTAAAAACCTCTTTTGCAAGCCCATGACTGAGAAAGCTGCCGAGATCGAGTCCGAGTACCTGACCCGGACAAGACTCGAGAAGAAGACTTCTGCCCCTTTTTAAGAAGGGCTCGGGTAAGAAGCCCTTTTTCCCGAGGAAAGGATCAGCTTACCGAAGCTACCCCACATATCAGGCCTCCCCAGCAGGGGCAGCAGGCCATGGGATGAGGGCAGGGCCTGCTTAATCAAAAGGCCCCCAAGTTCCAGGCACCGGCTCCAGCCCAGCCTGGAAGGGGCTTTTGACTCACAGTGCATAGTCTCTCTCTCGAAGGATGCAAGGCCCTGCCCAGGAGGAAGGCTGACCCTGTATGCCCACAGGTGGCCAGCTATTACAACAGACACCTGGGTTCTTCAAATAGTCTAAATGGGCTATCGGTTACATCTCAGACAGGTGCCTCCCTCTTACTTTCCAGGGGAGCCTCTCAGACCCCCTCTTCACAGGGACCTCCTCTTGCAGGAGTTAACAAGTCTTCTCAAGGATCAGGTGGTAGAACCGGTGCCTCACCACTTACAGGGCACAGGCTTCTACTCCAGGTACTTTCTGATACCAAAGAGAACTGGAGGCCTAAGACCTATCCTCGACCTGCAAAACCTGAACAAGTTCCTAGTGAGGGAAACATTCAAGATGCTTTCCCTTGGAATATTGCTGCCTTACCTCCGCCAGGGAGAGACTGGCTATGCTCCTTAGATCTCAAAGATGCATATACACACATCTTGATTCATCCAGACCACAGACAATATCTAAGATTTGTAGTGGGAGGAAACCATTTTCAGTACAAAGTGCTGCCTTTTGGCCTAGCCTCGGCACCCAGGGTATTCACAAAGTGCCTTGCAGTGGTGGCGGCCTTTCTAAGGATTCAAGGGGTATTTGTCTTCCCCTACTTAGACGACTGGCTCATCAGAGCACAGTCAGCTCTAGAAGCCCAACAGGCCACGTCCCACACTATCCAGTTGCTTCAGCACCTGGGCTTTGTGATCAACTACACAAAGTCTACTCCGGTTCCCTTTCAGGGCCTGGAGTTCATAGGGGCAAGGTTAGACACCCTTCAGGCAAGGGCTTATCTACCAGAGTAAAGGGCTTTAAGACTGGTAGCCCTAGTGCAGCAAGTGAGTCGCAGATCCCACATCTCAGCAAGACACGTTCTGCACCTCTTTGGTCATATGGCCTCCACAGTTCATGTGACACCCAATGCACGACTTCACATGAGAACAGCTCAGTGGTGCCTCAGGGACCAGTGGACACAAGCCACGGGCAGACTCTGAGACAACATAAAGTTGTCCAATCGCCTAATACAGTCTTTGAAATGGTGGCTTCAACCTCACAACCTTCTGGAGGGCGTGCATTTTCAGCCTCTCACACACTCAAGAGTGCTGACTATGGATGCATCCCTACTGGGATGGGGTACTCATTGCCAGCAGGTCTGCATTCAAGGTGTGTGGTCTCCATGGGAGAGCACACAACAAATCAATCTCCTACAGCTTCGAGCGATCTGCCTAGCTCTTCGGACCTTCTGCCAAACCTTGGCTCATCAATCTGTCTTGATTCAGACAGACAACCAAGTAGCAATGTTCTTTGTGAACAAACGGGGGGGCACAGGCTCTTGCATCCTGTGTCAGGAAATCCTGGACTTATGCTCCTTCGCAGTCAGCCAGGGTATGTTCCTCAAGGCGGTTTACTTACCAAGTCAGGAGAACTTCCTAGCAGACAAGCTAAGCAGAATTCTCCAGCCGCACGTGTGGCAACTGGATCCCAATGTAGCCGAGCAACTCTTCCAGTGTTGGGGGCGACATCCATAGATTTGTTTGCGAGCCCTCAAAATCACCATTTGCCCCACTTCTGTTCCAGACAGCCACACCCCCCACACAAGGTAGCTGCAGATGCTTTCCTAATATCATGGTCTGGGGGCCTCCTCTAAGCGTTTCCTCCCACGCCACTGGTAGCTCGGACCTTATTAAAGATCCTTCAGGACAAGGCCTCAGTCATCCTGGTGGCCCCCAGGTGGCCGAGACAGCCTTGGTTTCCACTCCTGCAGCTGGTGGAGGAGACTCCAATTCCTCTGGAATTTCTACCCAATCTCCTGTCGCAGGACGGGCTCACTTCTGCATCCCAACCTCAGGTCCCTTAACCTGATGGCGTGGGTGCTGAAAGGGTAGTGCTTGCACCACTTCTCCTCCCAAAAAAGACAGAGGAGGTGTTGCTAGCCTCTAGAAGGCAATTGACTAGGAAAACCTAAGCATTTAAGCGGTGTAGGTTTGCGGTATGGTGTACTCAGCAGAATGAGAACCCTTTCTCCTGCCAGGTGGCTGTGGTGCTGCAGTACCTGCTTCACCTTTCCGAATTAGGCCTTAAGTCAAACTGTCCGAGTTCCTTAGTGCTTTATCAGCACACCACTCTCCAGTGGAAGGGCAACCTCTTTCTGTACATACCTTGGTGTCCAGGTTTCTGAGAGGTCTGCTTCTGCTGAAACCTCCGTTTTGCTCACTGGCGACAGAATGGGATCTGAATGTGGTCTTGCAACAGCTTACTCGCCCACCCTTTGAGCCGATGGCTACCTGTCATCTCCGCTTCCTTTCTTGGAAGATGCTTTTCTTGGTGTCACTCACATCGGCTAGATCAGTGAGTGAGCTACAAGCTCTGGTGTCCGAAAGACCGTTCACATGGTTCTATCGGAACAGGGTGGTACTTCGCACACACCCCAAGTTCCTGCCGAAAGTGGTCTCCTCTTTCCACCTCAACCAGGAGGTGGTCCTTCCGACTTTCTTTCCCAGGCCCCATGCCAACCAGGCAGAAGCAGTTCTGCATACCCTGGACTGTAAGAGGACGTTGGCCTTCTACTTGGAGCATACGTGGGGACATCGAAGAGCTGCTCAGCTCTTCTTCTCTTATGATCCCAGTAAGCTGGAATGCCTGTCTCCAAGCATACATTGTCCACCTGGGTGCCGGATTGCATCGCCTAGGCATACAGAGCGGCCGATCTCCCGTTGCAGGGTCGTCACGGCCCACCTGGTCAGGGCTAAGGCCGCATCAGTGGCTCACTTCCACTCTGTTTCGCTAGCAGACATCTACCGGGCCGCAGCATGGTCTTCAAGCCAGACTTTTGCAGCCCATTTACTGCCTGTATATGGAGTCCCAATGGGACAGTGCTTTCGGCCAGGCTGTACTCCCTAATCTGTTCGAGGGTTAGGCAACTCCTACCCTCCGACCCTTTGGTGTCAGGCTACCGGAGTGTTACGTTCTCAGTTGAACTCCTATCATGGCTGCTGCAGCTCTTCTAGAGGGAGCCTATTTTCAGTTATGGTTCTCGGTAGCCTATAGCTAGGGAGTCCCATATGTGAGGACTGACTTCCTGCTTGTTCCTGGAGAAAGCGTAGTTACTCACCTGTAACAGGTGTTCTCCAGGGACAGCTGGAATCAGTCCTCATGATCTCCCTCCTCCCTTGGAGTTGCAGTCCATGATTAATTTTTATCCTTTTGCCATCTTTTTAGCTATGTCATTTGACTGAGCAAGATGGCACCCTTGGTCAGGAAGGGGACCGCGTATGCGTGATTCAGTCCTAAAGGCTTTCTTCGAAAGCTGGGGATTTGCTCCACATAGGGACTCTGTCGACATCACCCATATGTGAGGACTGATTCCTGCTGTCCCTGGAGAACACCTATTATAGGTGAGTAACTACGCTATATGTTCGTGCCATACTACCTCGATGGCAACCTATGCTCTGTAGCCATTGATGAAATCTGCAAAGCAGTAACTTGGTCTTCAATCCATATCTTTGCTGCTCATTACTGTTTAGACAAGAACTCCCACTGGGATGCCATGTTCTCCAGTATCTCTTTTGGACTTAAGGGCAACTCTACCCTCTCTCCCAGAATGATATCAGACATCCATAGAGGATTCATGACCTCCTGAAGCCTGCCCTGAGGCAAACATACCGGTTCTGAGGTCATTTTCTCTGGCATCTGGGAGCTAAAGAGTCCCATATTTGAAGACTACATTCCTGTTTGTTCCTAGAGATAGCGTAGTTACTCACCTGTAACAGGTAATCTCTGGGAACAGGAGGAATTTATTCTTCACAACCCACCCTCCTCCCCTAGGAGTTGTAGATTTCTTCTTTCCTTTTCTCTCAGCTACAAACTCAACTGAGGAGGGAGAGTTGGGAAAGCAGTGATGTAGGTGCAGTGGGATGTCCCCAAAAGCTTTTCTATTGGACACGGGCTCTGTTGGTACTGACGTCATTATATGTGAAGACTAAATTCCTGCTGTTCCCAGAGATCACCTGTTACAGGTGAGTAACTACGCTTTATTACTGTGTTGTAACTTTTGTTAACTTCCCTTATTTCTTTGAGCATTTCATCATCCGTTTGTTCATTCTGGCCAGGCGGTTGGTAATACATCCCCCACAGCTATCACCTTCCCATTTTTACATGGAATAGTTAGGTATACCTATCAGTACATTCTTTATCTTAATTGTATAAATTTTAATGATTGCAAATAGTTGGCTAATATACATATTATGTAATTAGGACGTTATCTGTTATAGTTCACAATCAATAGGAATATTCATGTTTACTGTTCTATGTATCCAAGATATTTATCTGTTCCATTTAACAATTGTTTTGTTCAACATAAACTGCTTTGACCCAGTGAAAAGCGGTATATAAGCCTAGTTAAATTAAATAAATACATTTTCACTCCATAGAGGTTCTAAAGAGTGTTTTGTTTCCTGTAAAACGTAATCCTGTGTGACTCAATCCCCTCTCTAACATAGAGTGCAACCCCTCCACCAATTTGATCAGCTCTGTCATTGCAATATAATTTGTACCCAAGTATCAGTGTCCCACTGTCCTCCTTCCACCAGGTCTCTGAGATAGCAATCATATCTAACCTCTCATTTAGTGCTATATATATATTCCAACTCTCCCAACTTATTTTTTAGACTTCTAGCATTTGCATACAAGCATTGTAGAGGTGGTATTTTATTCATATTAATCTGGTTATTGGTAGGCAGGAGTAATTTGGGATCTTTAAGCTCTGTCTGCTCTGTACTTAATGGCATTTGGGTTACTTTTTGTCTTTATTTGAATCTCTATCAATTTTGCTAGTATCCTTGAAGGATACATCGTTCCAAACCATGCGCTCTTGTGTGACTGACTTTCCTCTATTATCTAGTTTAAAAGCTGCTCTATCTCCTTTTTAAAGGTTAATGCCAGCAGCCTGGTTCCATCCCGGCTAAGGTGGAGCCATCCCTTCGGAAAAGCCCCAGAATGTTGCCCCGTTCCTAACAAATCCAAAACGCTCTTCCTTGCACCATTGTCTCATCCAATGCCAGCACACAAACTCCTCTGCGCCTCTTGGCACGAAGCAGCAAACCACGCCGGACACCATCGGGGCCTGATCCAGCGTCAGGGAGTCGAGCGGGAGGATCACTCCTCCCCGATATGCTCCCAAATGCCAATCAGACCCAACGCCAGCACACAAACTCCTTTGCGCCCCTTAGCGCTCCCGCACCGGCGGGCTCCACCAGAGGGCCCTTTGGCGTGGCCCTTAGGCGGTGTCCAAAACAAGGGCAATGGCCCGACTGCATCGACATCGGCAGGTATTCTACCGGGACCGAGTCATGCGTCTCTATCCGTCATCAACAAGTCGGTACCGGACCACTCCGATGCTGACTTCGATCGGTACCGGTACCGTGCCTTGCACGATCACCCGGATCAGAGATACTTTGAATCCTCGGATGAGTCTGAAGACTCTGAGAGCTCTGCCGATACCAGAGTACTTCTTCCTGAGGATTCTTCTCCTCAGCGTAGGATGTCTCCTCCAGAGGATATATGTCCTTTCAGGATTTTATCCGAGATGTGGCTCGAGGTCTTTCCATCACAGTGGCTCCTGAAAAATAGCCTAGCGCAAAGGAATTGGAAATCCTGCAATACCCTAAAGCTCCCAAGGAGGCAGCTACCTTACCTATTCATGAGATCTTGCATGATCTCATGTTAAGGAAGTGGGAAACACCTCTAACCACTTCTCCTCACTCTCGAAGGCTTGACACCATGTATCGAGTTCCTCCTTGTCCTGGGTTTCAGAAGACTCAGCTACCACACCATTCCATGGTGGTGGAATCAGCTATGAGAAGGACCAAGAGTGCAAAAAGACATGCATCTAATCCTCCAAGACGTGAGTGTAGGACTCTTGACGCCTTTGGACGTCGAACCTTCCAGGCTTCCATGCTTTCTGCTAGGATCAGTTCCTATATATTATATATGGGAATGTTCCTTAAGAAGGTCACGGGAGATTTAGAGCTTATGAGCCCTCTCCTTCCTGATAAGAGGCAGGATTACCTTGTCAAATATGCTCAGGATGTTTCCAAGTTTGTAAATCGTGCAGCCTTTGACTGTTTTGAGTGCATAAGCAGAACCTCTGCTATTGCCATAGGTGCACGTAGGATTGCCTGGCTCCAGGCATCTGACTTGGAACTTTGGGTACAGGATAAACTGGGGAATATTCCTTGCACAGGAGAGAATCTCTTTGGCAAGAATTGGCAGGAAAAAGCTAATGAGATAGATGCTGACAATATCACATTGGATAGATTGTCTAAATCTACAGCTGATCCCGCAAGGAAAAAATCCTACAAGAAACATTCTTCAATAAGAAGAAGTTTTATCCCTCCTATACCCAGCAGGGCCATCGTTTAGGACAGTCTGCCCAAAAGGGACAGCAGTAACAACCTAGGCAAAGAAAAACAAAAGCTGCTAAGCCTCAACCAGCTGAGCAGACTCAGCCTCCACAGGGGCTTTGACTCCTATCTAGAGAACTTTGCCTTCCTGGCCCTGAATGGCCCAAAGCCTTCCACCATTCCAGGAAGGTTATGTCATTTTGCCCCCAGATGGGGGCAGATAACAGCAGAAAGTTGGACTCTGTCCATTGTAAGAGAGGGGTAGAAGCTTCATTTCCTCAGCATGCCCCCTCCTACAGTGGTAAGACAGTTCAATTCTCAGACCTCTCTCAACGCCCAGTTAGGTCAAGAGGTCACTTTGCTTCTTGCCCAGGGGGCAATAGAAGAGGTACCCATTCTCCAACAGGGTACAGGGTTCTACTCCCCCTATTTCCTTATTCCAAAGAAAACAGGAGGACACAGACCCATTTTCGACCTTAGAGAATTGAACAAATTTCTGTTCAGAGAGAAGTTCAAAATAATTTCTCTAGGAACTCTGCTGCCATACCTTCAGAGTCAGGATTGGCTTTGTTCTCTAGATCCCAAGGATGCGTACACTCATGTTCTCATCCATCCAACTCATCGAAAGTTCCTTCGTTTTCTGTTTCAAGGGAAGCACTACCAATACAGGGTTCTTCCTTTTGGCCTGGCCTCTGCACCAAGGATGTTCACAAAATGCATGGCTGTGGTGGCAGCATTTCTTCGCACCCTGGGAATATTCATCTTCCCTTACTTAGACGACTGTCTCATTCGAGCCCCTTCAGAGCCAGAGGCCAGGATTTCTCTCTCTCGCACAATGTGCATCCTTCAGTATTTGGGACTTGTCATAAAATTTCCAAAATCCAACTTTGCTCCCACTCGGTCTCTAGAGTTTATAGGAGCTCTGCTGGATACCAGACAGACAAGGGCCTATCTTCAACAGCCCCGCTGCCTTCGCATTGTGCAGTTAGCTTCCCAAGCAGTGCTAAAGCCTCACCTCACTGCTCGGGAAATGTTACAATTGTTAGGCCACATGGCATCCACCGTGCATGTGGTTCTTTATGCTCGCCTCCCTATGAGGGCAGCCCAGTGGACTTTATCCACTCAGTGGACTCTGGCATCAGGTTGCCTGTCAGACAAAATAACAAACTCAGATTGTTTTATTTTGTTACCCCAGTGGTGACAGTCACCCCAAAACCTTTTGGTGGGGTCCCCTTTCCAACAACCCCCACCCCAAGCCACTCTGACAACACAGGAGACCTATCTACACATCAGTCTCCTGGAACTCAGAGCAATCTTCCTTGCTCTTCGAGTATTCCACACCCACTCAGCTACAAGACAGTCCTAGTTCAAACTGACAATCAAGTAGCCATGTTCTGTGTGAACAAGCAGGGCGGAACAGGCTCTCTGTCACTCTGCAATGAAGCTTTGTGACTATGGGCCCTCGCCAGATAGCATCAGATTCATCTCCTTGTGGTGTATCTTCCAGGCATTCAAAACTCTTGCGCAGACAGACTCAGTCGAGTTCTGCTTCCACACGAATGGTCTCTCCATGGAGACCAAGTGGCCAAAACTTTTCAAATTTGGGGAACCCCGGACATAGACCTCTTTGCAAGTCCGCTGAATGCCAAACCTCCCCGGTTCTGTTCCAGAATTCCGGCTCAGGGTTGTCAGGACAGGGATGCTTTCCTCCTCCATTGGGGCCAGGACTTTCCTGTATGCCTTTCCACCCATTCCCCTAATTCCCAAAACCCTGTTCAAGCTTCAGAGAGACAGAGGTCATATGATTCTCATAGCTCCACGTTGGCCACAGCAAATGTGGTACTCTCTGCTCCTACACCTCTCTCAAGCCCCGTCTCAGGAGTTAGGATCTGCTCCAGATCTCCTTTCTCAGGACGACGGGATGCTGTGGCATCCCAATCCCCAGTCTCTCCATCTCAGGGCCTGGTTGCTGAAAGCCTAGAACTTCATGGTCTTAACCTTTTTCAGCAGGTAAAGGATATCCTTTATGCTTCCAGGAAACCTTCCACAAGACGCTGTCACGTCCTTGCTCCTTGCATTCAGCATGGAGGGTCGTGGTTATAATAGAAACTTCCCTTTTCAGCCTTCTCTGACTGGTTTCCCCGCAATGCTTCTTGGGAAATGTAGTTTAACTGCTACACATGGCTTCAGGTAGAAAAAACAACTTGTAGTTTGGCTCTTTTGGTAAGGCAATGACAGAAATTAAACTCAAATGCAAGGTTCATAAATACATCTTTCAGAATTATTTTTCCAGGTTTCTTTCAAAAACACAACAGGACATAAGCAAAAGTCAAAACAAAGTATCGGCTTACAGTATTCTTCAGCTCAAAAGCAAAAACCCTTTAACAGCAAGGTTACCAGCTTTCTCTAGCCTTGCTGGTTAAAGCATAAACACAAACAGCTTTCTTCAATGGCACTTTTCTTTCTTTCCAGTTCCAACCATTTCCAGGCTGTTCTCCTCTTTATAAGCAAAGCAAAACTTCCAACAGGAACAAACTTCCAATAAGCAAACAAAGCTCTACTCAGGTTTTCTCAGGAACATTCAAAAGCAAAACAAAAGCTTTTTCCCTCTCACCGTTAGCTTGGCTTCTTGCCATCTCACTGCACAGGATAGCAGGTGTTTAACAAGCACAATTATACAGCTTCAGCTTGTTCTCACTTCTCAGCATACGTTTCCCCTCTTTAACACAGGGAATTCACAAAACATCTTCCTTGCTTTTCAAGGTTACCTTGCTCTGGAGAGTTTTCTCTTAAGGTTGGCTTTCTTTCAACCCCTCTGTAGCTAAGGCTTAGCACAAAGAGCAATCCATGAATATATCTTCCTCATTCAAAGCTGCATCAGGCTCTCCTAGTTGCATTGGTTCTATCTCTCCTTCTAGCTCACTGGGCTTAGCTGACAGCCTCTCATTAGAGCTGAGAGTGTCTCCGGCAACTCTGCACTGCTCAGTATGGGACAGGCTTCTAAGGCTTGTACCTGTGCATTGGCTTGTAGCAGCTTCTCCTCTCTCGTGCTTTGTACCTCTCTCTGGCTCTTTCCAGCACTTTCCTCTCCTGCTGTTCCTGCTCCTGTTCCCGTTGCTCCTACTCTCCTTGCTCTCCTTGCTAACCTTGCTCTCCTTGCTAACTTCTCTATAATCTAACCTAGGCTTAAATCTCCAGGGTTCCAGCCCCACCTCTTCTCTTCCCAGGTGACGGAGATCAGTTTGCCCTCTGGCACCTGAGTAATCAGGGAGCTTACTGACGTAGGGGTCTTTTACCTTGGGTCTGTATTCACGCTCCCTTACTCCACTAGGGGAACTCTGAAACCTATTCCAGTTGGGGATTTTCTGGTTTTGAATTCTTTGTTTTTTTTCTCCAGGACCAAGCAGGAAGTCAGTCCTCACTTATGGGTGACATCGGCGCCGATGGAGCCCCCGTGCGGAGCATTTCCCCAGCTTTCAATGAAAGCCTTTGGGAATACTACACGCATGCGCGGTCCCCTTCCCGCCTAAAGGTGCCATCTTGCTCAGTCTCTCTTTTTCCATGGAGCCCTTCAGACGTTTGTCCTAGTCACCCGGGAAAAGTTGATGTTTTTTCGAGGAATTCTTCTCTCTTTTTTCTCCGAGTTCGATGCCGGTTCCCCTTCCCACCGGGTTCAGTACACCGGTATCGAGCCTGTTTTCTATTTTTCGGCCGGGGCCCGAGTCGGTGGCTGCTGAGTCTCCTGAGCTTGGACTCAGGCTGACAGCCCTGGAGTGCAGATTGTCTGCCTTCATAGAGCAGCAGCGGGTACTGATGGCCAGCCTTGCTGGTGCATCGGCCCTGACCACCGGGACATCGACGTCGAAGTCGACCCCGGAGACCGAGCCGATACTCGAGACCATGAAGGCTCGAAGTCGACCTCGGTCAAGGTCTCCCTCGACCTCCCGCTCGGAACCGAGGGCGTCGACGCCGGTGCCTTCGGCATCGGGGCGGGTGCCACCTCGACCCGCACGGTCGGAGCCCCTCGATGACTCTTCCGATGAGTCAGCCTGGGAGACGGAGGATGAGGAGTTCCCTGATACCTTCCGGACTCGGTTCGTCCTGTCGGACTCACCGCAGTCCGAGCCCCGGAGTAGGTCCCTTCCGGAGGACACCTGGTTCTCGGAGTTTGTGCGGGACATGGCCAAGGCCTTGGCGATTCCCGCCGACCCCGAGGAGGAGCCTCGAGCCGAGGAGCTCGAGGCCCTCCAGTATGACTCTCCTCCGAAGGAGGCCTTTACTGTGCCGGTTCCTCCGATGCTGGAACGGCTCCTCTTCCGGATGTGGGAGGCACCGGCACCGGCCTCGGCACCGGTCTTGAGCAAGCGAGTCGATTCCATTTATTGACTCCGTAAGAGCCCTAGCTTCCAAAAGGCGCAGCTGCCGCACCATTCCATGGTGGTGGAATTGGCCATGCATCGACTGAAGAGCCAGAAGATGCTCTCCGCAGTGCCCCCCGGTAGGGAGGCCCGGAACCTGGATGCGTTCGGCAGAAAGTGCTTCCAGGGCTCGATGCTTGCTTGCCGTGTCCAGTCATACCAGCTGTACATGGGCATGTTTCTCCGAGACCTGGCAAAGGAGCTTGCCGGGTTCTCTGCTGGTCTCTCCTGGGAACCTTTGCAGAGGTTCCAGTCTTTGTCGTCAGGAATCCGGGACTGTTCCAAATTCATGTCCCGAGCGGCCTACGATGGCTTTGAGGCTTTGGCTCGTGTGGCGGCTGCCGGCATCGTGGCCCGACGCCAGGCATGGCTGCAGTCATCGGACCCTTGCCGAGGTGAGACCGAGCACCTGACCAGGACTAGGCTGTCCAGAAAGACTTCTGCCCCTTCTCACAAAAAGAAGGGCTCGGGTAAAAAGTCCTTCTATCCGAGAAAGGTGTCTGCCTACAAACCTTTCCCTCAATACCAGGCCTCCCCAGCTCCCCCTCAGGAGCAGCAGGCCAAGGGGCAGGGACATGGGCCCCGTAGGCAGAAGATCCCCCAAGCCTCCGGCTCCTGCTCCTACCCAGCAGGGGTTTTTGACTCCCAAGGCATAGCCTCTCCGTCCCTTCTGTCCCATCCCTGCACAGGAGGTCACTTAGCCCTGTTTGCCCACCGGTGGCCACCCATTACAGGGGATGCTTGGTTTTTAAGCATCATTCACCAGGGCTATATGCTTCATTTCCATCAACTACCTCCTGTCTACTTTCCAGGAGAGCCTCTGAGGCCTCTCCTGCACACCACCCTCCTCCTCCAGGAACTTCAGGGTCTGCTTCTGGACAAAGCGGTGGAGCCGGTATCTCCTTGCCTACAAGGGCACGGGTTCTACTCCAGGTATTTTCTGGTGCCAGAGAGAACAGGAGGCCTAAAACCTATCCTAGACCTCAGAAACCTCAAGTTCTTGGAGAAAGAGAAGTTCAAGATGCTTACTCTTGGAACACTTCTGCCCTACCTCCAGCAGGGAGATTGGCTACGCTCCTTAGATCTAAAGGATGCGTACACTCACATCCTCATTCATCCAGACCACAGAAAGTACCTCAGGTTCGTGGTGGGAGGAAACCATTATCAGTACCTTTTTGGCCTAACTTTCGCCCCACGGGTCTTTACAAAGTGCCTAGCTGTGGTGGTAGCCTACTTGAGGACTCAAGGGGTTTTTGTCTTCCCCTATCTGGACGACTGGCTCAACCGAGGTCAGACTTACAAGGAGGCCAGACAGGCTACCTTCAGGACTGTCACACTCCTTCAAGACCTAGGCTTTGTCATAAATTTCACAAAGTCCACTTTGCTCCCCTCCCAGAACCTCGAATTCATAGGAGCATGCCTGAATTCTCTGCAGGCAAGGGCTTGCTTGCCAGAAGACAGAGCTCAAAGGCTCATGGAGTTGGCATACCGCTTTCTCAGTCTGCCATGGGTTCCTGCCAGGCTCTGTCTGCAGCTCCTGGGACACATGGCATCGACTGTGCATGTGACCCCCAATGCCCGCCTCCACATGAGGCCTGCACAGTGGTGCCTCAGAACTCGGTGAAAGCAGGCCACAGGGAGCCTAGCAGATAAAGTAAGGCTATCGAAACCTCTCCTTCAGTCTCTTCAATGATGGCTACACCTCCCCAACTTGCTGCAGGGGGTGCCTTTTCAGGTGCCTGCCCCCACGGTGGTGTTGACAACCAATGCCTCTTTACAAGGCTGGGGTGCCCACTGTCAAGAGAGCTGCACCCAAAACCTCTGGTCCCCATGGGAAGCCTCGCAACAGATCAACTTACTGGAACTGCGGGCTATTCGTTTAGCCCTCAAGGCTTTTTCTCACACCTTGGCCCACCAGTCTGTTCTAGTTCAGATGGACAACCAAGTAGCCATGTTCTATGTGAACAAACAGGGCGGCACTGGGTCCAGGCCTCTATGCCTGGAAGCACAAGCCCTTTGCTCTTTTGCCCTCAAGCACCAGATGTTGCTGAGGGCTGTTTATCTTCCTGGCCAGGAGCACTTTCTGGCAGACCGCTTAAGCAGAATTCTGCAGCCCCATGAATGGCAGCTGCACCCTTTGGTGGTTCAACAGATTTTCCTGAAATGGGGACTTCCATCCGTGGATCTCTTTGCCAGTCCCCTGAATCACCAACTGCCCAGGTTTTGTTCCCGGCAACCGCATCCCCTAAGGGTGGCGGCGGATGCCTTCCTGATTTCTTGGTCCCAGGGCCTGCTCTATGCGTTTCCTCCCACGCATCTGGTGGCCCAAACCTTGTTCAAGATTCTCAGGGACAAGGCCTCAGTACTTCTGGTTGCTCCTAGGTGGCCGAGGCAGCCCTGGTTCCCCCTGCTACTAAAACTGGCAGTGGAGACACCCATGCCTCTGGGATTCCAACCCGACCTTCTCTCTCAGGATCAGGGTTCCCTTCTGCATCCCAATCTCAAATCTCTCCATCTGATGGCATGGAGGCTGCAAGGGTAGTCTTGGCACCCTGGGGCCTACCTCAGGAAGTGGAAGAGGTGGTCTTGGCCTCTAGAAAGCAATCCACCAGGAAAACATATGCCCTAAAGTGGAGGAGGTTCTCCTTGTGGTGTCAGCAACGCAAGGAAGGATCCTTTCACCTGCACTGTGCCAGTAGTGCTCCTTCACCTACTGCATTTGTCCAATCAGGGCCTTAAGTCCAATTCTGTTCGGGTCCACCTCTCTGCTCTGGCAGCTCACCACTCTCTGGTGGAAGGACACTCTTTGTCAGTTCACTCCTTGGTGTCCAGATTTCTCAGAGGCTTACTATTGCTCAAGCCTCCTCTCCATCCACCGGCCCCTGAGTGGGAGTTGAATGTAGTCTTGCAACAACTTACTCGCCCACCTTTTGAACCAATGGCTACATTTATTTATTTATTTAACACTCATTTATATACCGCATCTTCCAGAGATCAGATGCGGTTTACAGTAAACAACAATCAACAAAGCAGGGTTTGTTTTACATGGAACATCTTATATCAATAAACATAGTATAAGCCAAACAGTGTATACATGTCCTCTAATCTTCCTATCCTGGAAGACTCTATTCTTAGTGGCCTTGACCTCGGCCAGGCGAGTGAGTGAACTTCAAGCCCTGGTCTGTGACAGGCCATACACTCGCTTCTATAGGAACAGGGTAGTCCTTAGGACTCATCCTAAGTTCCTCCCTAAGGTTGTCTCCTCTTTCCATCTCAACCAGGAGATAGTTCTTCCAACATTCTTCCCTAGGCCCCATGTCAGCCGGGCTGAGACAGTCCTGCATTCCCTGGACTGTAAGAGGGCCTTATCCTTCTACCTGGAGTGTACGCAGGGGCATAGGAGGGCTACTCAGCTCTTGGTATCTTTTGACCCCAATAACTTGGGGATACCTGTGTCCAAGCGTACCTTGTCCCTCTGGGTGGCTGACTGTATCACCTGGGCTTACAGGGCAGCTGACCTTCCTTTGCAGGGTCGGGTCAGGGCAGCCTCAGTAGCTCATCTCCGCTCTGTACCATTGGCAGACATCTGCACGGCTGCAACCTGGTCCTCAAGCCAGACTTTTGCGGCCCATTACTGCCTGGAGAGGGAGTCCCGCAGGGACAGTGCTTTTGGTCAGGCAGTGCTCCGAAATCTCTTTGAGGTTTAGGCAACTCCTACCCTCTGGTTGGGCTACCGGTGGAGGTATGTTTCAATGAAATCCTTTCTCTGATGCTGAGGCTAGAGGGAGCTCATTTTTCAGCTCTGGGTCCCCGGTAGCCTGAAGCTGGGGAGTCCCATAAGTGAGGACTGACTTCCTGCTTGGTCCTGGAGAAAGAGTAGTTACTCACCTGTAACAGGTGTTCTCCAAGAGCAGCAGGAATCAGTCCTCACAACCCTTCCTTCTCCCTTGGGAGTTACAGTTGCACATAGTTTATTTTTTCATTTTTGTGTGCTGTCTTCTAGCTATGTCATTTGACTGAGCAAGATGGCACCTTTAGGCGGGAAGGGGACCGCGCATGCGTGTAGTATTCCCAAAGGCTTTCGTAGAAAGCTGGGGAAATGCTCCGCACGGGGGTTCCATCGGCACCGATGACGCCCATAAGTGAGGACTGATTCCTGCTGCTCCTGGAGAACACCTGCTACAGGTGAGTAGCTACTCTTTCCCTTTCTCCTAACTCAAAATGAGCTTCCTTACCACAACGCTCTTATGCTTTCAAGTGGAAAAGGTTTACCATATGGTGCTCGCAGAAGGGTCTTGACCCTCTTCCGATACTTCTGGAATCATTACTGGAGTATCTCCTTCATTTGTCTAATACAGGGCTTAAGACCAATTCAGTGAGAGTTCATTTGAGTGCTATTGCAGCTTCTTTCAAGCCTCTAAATGGACAACCTATTTTCTCTCATCCTCTCATAGCAAGGTTTATGAGAGGCCTTCTTTTAACTAAGCCTCCCATTAAGCCACCACCAGTGGCATGGGACTTAAATCTGGTTCTTGGGCAGCTCATGAAGCCGCCTTTTGAACCATTAGCTACTACCTCTTTGAAATTCCTTTCCTGAAAGGTCATCTTTCTTATTGCAATCACATCAGCACGTCGCATCAGTGAATTGCAAGCGTTAGTGGCTGATCCTCCTTATACAAGGTTCCATCATGATAAGGTAGTCCTTAGGACTCATCCACACTTTATGCCAAAGGTGGTTTCACCTTTTCATTTAAACCAAGTGGTTTACTTTCCTGTATTTTTCCCAAGGCCTCATGCCTCAAATGCAGAAAGGAATCTTCATACTTTGGACTGTAAAAGGGCTTTGGCCTTTTACTTGCAAAGGACACAGCAACATAGAAAGTCCTCTCAACTCTTTGTTGCTTTTAATCCTAGTCATTTGGGACTTCCAGTCTCGAAAAGAACACTGTCCAGCTGGATTGCACAGTGTATATCTTTTGCCTATGAGAGTAAACACCTTCCTCTGGAAGGCCATGTCACAGCTCACAATGTGAGAGCCATGGCAGCCTCTATGGCTCATCTTCACTCTGTGTCTATTGACTACATCTGCCGAGCAGCTACTTGGGCTTCGGTTCATACCGTCACAGCCCATTACTGCTTAGACAAGGACTCCCGCCGGGATGCCTTGTTTGGTCAGGCTGTTCAACACCTGTTCCATACTTAATCAACTCCTACCCACCATCCCTCGTAGGATGCCAGAGAGCCATGGGGGAAGTGGAGCCCTTTCACAAGGGCACACAACTTCTGGGGTTTCTCCCTGGCATCTGCAGCTAGGGAGTCCCCATATGTGAAGACTACAATCTCCAGGAACAAGCAGGAATGAGTCTTCACATATGGGTACGTCAGTACCGACGGAGCCTACGCGGGAACGCTCCCCAGCTTCCCAAAAAGGAAAGCTTTTGGGAGCATCCCACAGCGCCTGCACGCTGCCTTCCCGCCTTTCCTAACCGCTTCTCTCCAGTTCTTCTTTTCCGTGGAGCCAGCAGGTCGTGTTCCTGTCACCGCTGAAGAAGTTCTTTATTTTATATTTTTGGTCGCGCGTCTGCCTTCTTCGACGTCGGACCGGTACCGCCGGTCTTTTCTTTCTTTTTCTTCAAAAAAAAAATAATACTTTCCATTCCACTTCAGTGTATTTTTTTCTTCATTGGGCCTTAGGCCTAACAAAGAATTCCTCATGGAAAAGCCCGCCTCCGGGTTTAAAAAATGCACTAAGTGCAGCGGTACCATCTCTGTTACCGACACCCATGACTGGTGTCTTAAATGTTTGGGTCCTGACCATTCCATCACGGATTGTCCGTCCTGCTCCATGATGTCTAAAAGAGGTTTACAGAACCGAGCAGCCAAGCTCAGTACACTGTTTCCCTCTGATGCAGCTTCGGTGGCATCGATGTCTTCCAGGGCTGCTTCTTCCTCCTATGGATCTCAGGTAATCAAACATAAGTCCAGCCAGTCCTCAAAGGTTAGATCTCCCTCTATTTATTTATTTATTTAGCTGTATTTATATCCCGCTTTTCACCGGGTCAAAGCGGTCAATTGGGAGATACATTTAACACGAGGGGATATGACACACATATACTAATACTTACAGGGAACATGGGCAATGGAGGGTTTGCCCTCGAGGATCCTGCACCGGCGGGAAGCTCCGGCTTCCAAAGCTCCTCCTATGGGGGTCACAGGTTAACATCGATGTCACGGCCTCGACCGATCACCTGTTGCAATGTTCTGGAGTACCGGTGGAATCCGCCGGTACCGATCTCCAGACATTCATGGCGTCGATGGATCAGAATGTTCTGACCATGCAGCATGCCATTACGGCATTCATACAAGCTGCGATGCCACTGGTACCGCAACAAGCTTCGTTGTCGGTACCGGCTCCGATATCGGGTCCAGTGCCGGTACCGGTTGCATCGACATCGGCTTCGGTGCCGACTGCAGCGGTACCCTGTCCGATGATGCCTATCGGTACCGAGCTGGTACCGATGACTCCCGATGTCGATACCACCCGGTATGCGTATAGGGCTTTACAAGAGCATCCAGACAGGCGATACTTCGATTCCTCCGAAGACTCTGATGTATCGGAGGCCTCTGTCGAAGCATCGGTACTTCTTCCTCAGGAGCCTTCTTCTCCAAAAAGAAGAATGTCCCCTCCAGAAGACTTGTCTTTTCAAGACTTCATAAGGGAAGTGGCCAAGGGGCTTTCTATCTCAGTAGCCCCTGAGACAGAGCCTAGAGCCAAAAAATTGGATATTTTGCAATATCCCAAGGCTCCTAAAGAAGCAGCCATTTTGCCAGTTCATGAGATCCTTTATGACCACATCATAGGCATATGGGAGACTCCTCTCACCATCTCTTCTCATTCTCGTAGGTTGGATACCATGTATCGTGTCCCTCCTTGTCCTGGATTTCATAAAACTCAGCTTCCTCACCATTCTATTGTGGTGGAGTCTGCTATGAAAAAGTTAGTGTGCAAAGAGGCACTCATCTGCTCCTCCAGGAAGAGAATGTAGAACCTTAGATGCTTTTGGCAGGAAAATATTTCAAGCCAGTATGCTGTTGCCAGAATCAACTCCTATAGTCTCTATATGGGGATGTTTCTGAACTTTCCTCCCTTTTCTTCCAGAAGATAAAAGGGAAGACTTTCTTACCTGGTTTGAGCATGCCCAGGATGTTTCCAAATTTTCGAACCGTGCAGCTTTTGACTCTTTTGAGGGGGCCAGCAGAGCCTCGGCCATTGCCATAGGTGCATGCAGAATTGCTTGGTTACAAGCTTCTGATTTGGAACCCTGGGTCCAAGATGGATTAGGATATCTTCCTTATACAGGTGAAAACCTGTTTGGCAAAAATTGGCAAGCAAAGGCCACTCAGATGGATGCAGAAAATTCTGCTTTGGATAGGCTTTCAAAGTCTACCTCTAATCCTGTCCAGAAGAGGTTGTTCAAAAAGATATATTTTCCCAAGAAGGGAAGATATTATCCTGCTTATGGTCAGCAGACATCTTCTGCAGGTCGTTTTGCTGCAAAGCGTCAACAACCTAAACAGGCCAAGTCTAAGGCTGAAAGGCCTATTGTAGCCCAACAGCCTCAGCCTCCTCAGGGCCTTTGACTTGCACCTAGAGAACTTAGCCTTTCTGGCTCTAAAAGAACCAGAGCCTCTCACCATTCCAGGAAGGTTAGCTCACTTTGCTCCCAGATGGGAGCAAATCACAGCAGAGCAGTGGACCCCTTTCCATCATAAGGGAAGGGTACAAACTTCATTTCTTAAACCTTCCTCCTTACACCATGGTGAGACAGTTCAATTCTCCAACATCTCTCCTCGACCTTCTGGGTCAAGAGATTTCCACCCTTCTTGCCCAAGGGGCAATAGAAGAAGTAGCTCTTAACTTATCCTATTGTGCCTCTTCTCCTCTGCAGTCCTCCCCCTCCTCTGTGCTTTCCTGCCCGCTCTTGCATCTAGCTCTCCTAAACTGTCGCTCCACTCGGACCAAAACATCTTTGATTCAAGATCTTATAGTATTGCACAGTCTGGACATTTTCTTTATGACTGAGACCTGGTTGAGAGAGGGCGATGAGCCCTTCCTCAGCCGGTGTCTCCCACCTGGCTACTCTTTTCTGTCTACCTCACGTTGAGGGAGAAGCGGCGGTGGTATTGGTGTTATTTATCGCTCTTCTGCGTCCCTATCAGAACTTCCCCCCCTAGCCTCTCCTTCCTATCCTGAGTCCCTCCTTGTGCGACTGGACTCCTCCTCTTCTCCATATTATTTCCTTCTTATCTATGCCCCTCCTTCTCTTTCCTCCCCCACCTGGGATTCCTTGCTAACTACCATCTCTGAAGTTTCCCTCCGCTATCCTCGTCTTTTAATACTAGGTGACTTCAGTATTCATGTTGACGCCCCCGCCTCAGCAAGAGATCTTTCCTTCCTTACTTTTTTGTCTGATCACTCTCTTCGACAATTTGTTTCCTTTCCCACTCACGCTGCCGGTCACACTCTTGATCTTCTTATTGCTCCAGGCTCCTTCCCTTTTTTTACCTCTGTCCCTTTCTTTCTCTTCTCTTCCTTGGACAGATCACGTATGTCTTTTCTTTGATGTTCCTGTCCCATCTGTTGCTTCCCCCCCGAATTCCAATACCAGCTCCTCTTCCACGTTTTCCCGCCGAATTACTGCTGATACTCTCTCTCAACTCCCCTCCCCAGCTGCCTTACTCCCAACCGACTTTGACACTCTCCCTCTTGACGCCCAGGTTCACAATTTGCATTCATCACTCTCTTCTGCCTTGGATTTTGCCGCTCCCCTCCGTCCTCACCGTTCTCATCGTCGTCTTCCACACTACCCTTGGTTCCACCATGGTCTAGTTTTACACCGTAAGCATCTCCGCCGTGCAGAACGCCTCTGGCTGAAGCATCCTTCTCCTACCTCCGCTGCCTTCCATGCCTGTCACCGCCACTATCGCACTCTTCTCCACACCACAAAACGTGATTACTATGCCGACCTCATTTCTTCCTCATCAAATTCATCTCGTCAATTATACTCAGTCCTTCGTTCCCTCATAGCCTCGCACTCTGCGTCTTCCTCTTCTCCTAATGTAACCTCTGCCTCCCCGGACCCCTCCTCCCTTGCCTCTTTCTTTGTTTCCAAAGTTAGTACTCTCCGCCAAGCTTTTCCCCAATGTCCCCCGCCTCTCTCTCCCCCCACTGAGCCTCCCCTTCCTCTTCCCCTCCCCTCGCCATCCTTAACTCCTGCATTATCACATTCCTGGTCCTCCTTTGATCCCATTACGCCTGAGGTTTTGAGCAAAACTTTCTCCACCTTTCGCAAAACAACCTGCCCAGCTGACCTGCTCCCTTCCCAATGGCTTTTAGAACCTTCCCTAGCCCTATCCCCTTATATCCTTTCTCTACTCAACACAAGTCTATTCTCTGGTTCTTTTCCTTCCGCTTGGAAGCACGCAATAGTCCACCCTATCTTGAAATCTCCTTCCTCTGATTCTACCATACTTTCTAACTGGCGCCCCATTTCTAACCTACCTTTCCTGTCAAAACTCCTCGAGAAACTGGTATTCTCTCAACTTTCCTCCCACCTTGAACTTTCTCTTACTCTCCACCCCCGTCAATCAGGTTTCCGCCCTGGCCATAGCACTGAATCTGTCCTCCTTTCTCTTCTCAATGATCTTCACATCGCTCACGACCGTGGTCTTATCACTTTGGCTGTTTCTCTTGACCTATCTGCGGCCTTCGATTTAGTGGATCATCACACTCTTCTCTTTCGTCTTCGGGAAGCCGGTCTCTCGGGTATGGTTCTCCGGTGGTTTCACTCATTTCTGTCTTGTCGTTCCTTTTCTGTCGTCTCTGCATCTTCCTCCTCTGCCCCTACCCCCCTATCCTGTGATGTCCCCCAAGGGTCTGTTCTTGCCCACTTCTTTTTAATATTTTCCTAGCCCCCCTTGCCCTCCTAGTCCAACAGTTTAGTGTTTCTGCATATTATTATGCAGATGACATCATTCTTCTCTACCATACTGACTCTTTTTCCCCTGATATTTCCCCTCTCAACCTCTGTCTCACTGCTGTGGTGTCCTGGATCTCCTCCAATTTTCTACAGGTTAACCCGGCGAAATCCTTTGCAATCTGGTTCACTTTTGGTAGCCCTCCCCCTACTTGTGCCCCCTCTGTCCTCTCAGCCTATCCCCCTGGTTTCATCACTTCGTTACTTAGGTGGTGTTCTTGATTCTGCTCTTACTTTCAAAGACCACATCTCCTCGATTGTTCAGCGCTCTTTCTTCTCTCTCCGACAACTTAGAGCAGTTCGTCCTTTTCTCTCTACTCCTGCCCTAACCACCCTCCTGCTTACCCTTGTATTATCTCGTCTCGATTATTTTAATGTCTCTTTTGCTGGTCTACCTAAGTCTCAACTGTCTCGTCTCCAACGTGTCCAAAATGCTGCCATCCGTCTGTTGACCCACGCCTCCCGGTTCGATCATGTTACACCTCTTCTCTATCAGCATCACTGGTTACCTATCTCTTTCCGCATTCAGTATAAACTTCTAATCTTTGCACACAGAGTAATTTACACCGGCACTCCCCTCTACCTGGCGAATCAATTACAATTCCGTACCTCCCACCGTCTCCTCCGCTCTGTACATATAAATCGCATGGTCCTTCCCTCCCTCGCACATGCTCGTTTAGAACAAACCCGCTCCTCTGCTTTCTATTTCTTAGTTCCAAGTCTCTGGAATTCGCTCCCCCTCTCCCTCCACACAGAAGACACCTATCAAACATTCAAATCTCAACTCAAAACCCACCTCTTCTGCCTCGCGTTCGATCCTCCTCCCTAGCCTATCCTCTCCCCTTCCCACTATTATACCCTTCATGTAAAGTTTGTCTCCCCCTCCCTTTCCTCCCTTGTTAGTACACGTGTATTTTTGTTTCTGTTTAATTTTACATTCTGTTCTTATCTCCTCTTTCCTTTCCTCCTCTACTTTTCTTATAATTGATGGCGTTCTTTTCTTTTTCCGCAGCCAAGTGCTTGTTTTAATTAACATGCCTGATTTTATTTATTGTGAACCGCTCAGACACCTACGGTATTGAGCGGTATAACAAGTTTTAATAAATCTAAATCTAAATCTAACAGGGCTCAGGGTTCTACTCCCCCTACTTTCTAATTCCAAAGAAAACAGGGGGTTACAGACCCATATTAGATCTCAGAGAATTGAACAAATTCCTATGCAAGGAGAAATTTAAGATGATTTCTCTGGGTACTCTCCATTCCTTCAGAGTCAGGATTGGCTTTGTTCTCTAGATCTCAAGGATGCGTATACCCATATACTCATCCATCCAGCACACAGAAGGTTCCTTGGGTTCCTTTATCAGGGAAAGCACTATCAATACAGGGTGCTTCCCTTTGGTCTGGCCTCTGCTCCAAGAGTGTTCACAAAATGCATGGCAGTAATAGCTGCATTTCTACGCACTCGAGGAATATTCGTATTCCCATATCTGGACGACTGGCTCATCCGAGCTCCATCCCAGTCAGAGGCCCAGACTTCCCTACCTGCACAATGCGTGTCCTGCAGTATCTGGGACTGGTTATAAACATTCCAAAGTCCCAACTCACCTCTATTCAGTCTCTAGAGTTCATAGGGGCCTTGCTGGATACCACAACTGCAAGGGCCTATCTTCCCCAGGCCCGTTGCCTACGCTTAGTGCAGTTAGCCTCTCAGATTCAGTTAAAAACCCACCTAACTGCTCGAGAGATGTTGCAACTGCTAGGCCACATGGCATCCACGGTGCATGTCGTCCCTTATGCTTGCCTTCACATGAGGACAGCTCAATGGACTTTGTCCTTCCAGTGGACCCAGGCATCTGGAAGTCTGTCAGACAAAATAGCAACCTCCAGGCGCCTCTTTTGGTCTCTCCAGTGGTGGAAGTCCACTCAAAATCTGTTGCTGGGGTCCCCCTTCCAACAATTGTTACCCCAAGCAATCCTTACAACAGATGCCTCTCCAAAGGGTTGGGGAGCTCATCTTGAAGACCTCTCCACCCAGGGCATTTGGTCTCCACAGCTCCTCAGAGCAATCTTCTTGGCTCTCAGAGTCTTCCATACCCTGCTCAGCTACAAGACAGTCCTCATTCACACGGACAACCAAGTAGCCATGTTCTATGTGAACAAGCAAGGAGGAACTGGCTCTCTGTCGCTTTGCAACGAAGCTCTGAGATTGTGGGCCTTCGCCAGAGAGCATCAAATTCATCTTCTGGCAGTATACCTTCCAGGAGTTCAAAACTCTTGGGCAGACAGACTCAGTCGAGTTCTGCTTCCACACGAATGGTCCCTTCATATGGACCAGATAGTCAGAATCTTTCGAATTTGGGGAACCCCGGACATAGACCTCTTTGCAAGTCCGTGGAATGCCAAACTTCCCCGATTCTGTTCCAGAATTCCGTGTCAGGGAGTTCAGGCCAGGGATGCCTTCCTCCTTCATTGGGGTCAAGACTTCCTGTACGCCTTTCCACCCATTCCCCTAATTCCCAAGACCCTGTTCAAGCTTCAGAGAGATCGAAGGACTATGGTCCTCATAGCTCCACGTTGGCCACGCCAAGTGTGGTACCCTCTACTTCTGCATCTCTCTCAAGCTCCCTCCCTGGACTTGGGGTCTGCTCCAGATCTCCTGTCTCAGGAGGGGGGAACGTTGTGGCACCCAAACCCCCAATCTCTCCATCTCAGGGCTTGGTTGCTGAAGGCTTAGACCTTCAAGATTGGCATCTTTCTCAGCAAGTAAGGGATATCCTTCATGCTTCCAGAAAACCACCTACTAGACGTTCCTATGCTTTTAAATGGAAAAGGTTTACCATTTGGTGTGCTGAGAAGGGTATTAACCCTCTAGCTATACCTTTGAATTCTTTACTAGAGTATCTCCTCCATCTTTCCCATGCAGGTCTCAAGACGAATTCAGTAAGGGTCCATTTGAGTGCTATTGCAGCATCCCTCAAGCCTCTCAATGGACAACCTGTCACCTCTCATCCTCTTATTGCAAGATTCATGAGAGGCCTTCTTTTAACTAAACCTCCCATTAGACCACCTCCAGTGGCATGGGACTTGAATCTGGTTCTTGTTCAGCTCATGAAGCCACCCTTTGAACCCTTAGCCACTACCTCCTTGAAATTTCTTTCCTGGAAGGTTATCTTTATTGCAGTCACCTCAGCTTGCCGCATCAGTGAACTGCAGGCCTTAGTGGCTAATCCACCTTATACAAGGTTCCATCATGATAAGGTAGCCCTTAGGACCAATCCACACTTTATGCCTAAAGTGGTCTCACCTTTTCATCTTAATCAAGAGGTGTATTTACCTGTCTTTTTTCCAGGTCCTCATGCATCGAGTGCAGAGAGGAATCTTCATATCCTGGATTGTAAGAGAGCTCTTGCTTTTTACTTTCAAAGGACACAGCAACATAGAAAGTCTTCTCAACTCTTTGTTGCTTTTGATCCCTCTCATTTGGGACGTCCTGTCTCTAAGAGGACACTGTCCAATTGCATTGCTCAGTGTATTTCTTTCGCCTACCAGAGTAAGAACCTTTCTCTGGAGGGCCATGTCACAGCTGATAATGTGAGGGCCATGGCCACCTCTATGGCTCATCTAAATTCTGTGTCTATCGACCAGATCTGTCGAGCAGCCACCTGGGCCTCGGTTCATACCTTCACAGCCCATTACTGTTTGGACAAGGACTCCCGCCGGGATTCCTTGTTTGGTCAGGCTGTTCTCAAACACCTGTTCCATGCTTAATCAACTCCTACCCTCCATCCCTGGTTAGATGCCTGAGATCCATGGGAGGAGGTAGAGCCCTTCTCGGGGTCTCACAACCTTGGGGATCTCCCTGGCATCTCTAGCTGGGGAGTCCCCATATGTGAAGACTCATTCCTGCTTGTTCCTGGAGATAGCACAGTTACTTACCTATAACAGGTGATCTCTGGGAACAGCAGGAATAAGTCTTCACAACCCACCCACCTCCCATAGGAGTTGTATCTCTCTATCTTTCCTTTCCTCTCTCTCTCTTTGTCTCAGCTTTAAAATTGAAACTGGAGAGAGGCGGTTAGGAAAGGCAGGAAGGCAGCGCGCAGGCACTGTGGGATGCTCCCAAAAGCTTTCCTTTTTGGGAAGCTGGGGAGCGTTCCCGCATAGGCTCCGTCGGTACAGACGTACCCATATGTGAAGACTAATTCCTGCTGTGCTTTCCTGCTTGTTCCTGGAGATAGCATAGTTACTCACCTGTAACAGGTGATCTCCGGGAACAGCAGGAATTTAGTCTTTGCAACCCACCCACCTCCCCTAGAAGTTGTATTTCTATCTCTTTCTCTCTTTCTTTGTCTCAGCTTTAAACTCAACTGGAGAGGGACAGTTGGGAAAGGCGGGAAGGCAGCACGCAGGCGCTGTGGGATTCTCTCAAAAGCTTTCCTATTGAATGCTGGAGCGTTCCCGCGCAGGCTCCGTCTGTACCGACGATACCCATATGTGAAGACTAAATTCTTGCTGTTCCCGGAGATCATCTGTTATAGGTGAGTAACTATGCTCTCTCCAGACTAACAACCAAGAACACAGTCCAGCGGTGAATAGCTCACCCCACATGAAGGACAATAACATGGAACATCAAACCCATCACACTCTTCCTACACACAAAAGCTGCAAACTCCTATACGGATAGCAAAAGCACAAAAGAATACTCGTCCTAAAAATGTATGCTTGTATACTAATTCTCAACCTATGCTCTTACCAGACAAATTCATTTTACTGCACCAACTACTTTACAACCTTACAAGCTCCTCCTACATATATATCATATATCCCTACCATATACCAACCTTTATACACATCTGCACACTACAAACCTCACAGCAAGAGACCTACCAAATATATTCAAAGAGAACCATCGGCACAAACAAACATACCTCAATCACACTCTCCACATACCACCTGCTTAACCATAGGCCTGATAAATGCAAGATCAATATGCAACAAAACAAAGCACTATCACTGACTACGAATATGAAAATAACATTGACATCCTATGCATTACTGAATCATGGCCCAAGAGTACAGACCAGGTAATACTGAACCAAATAACACCACCAGCATTCACAGCTTACAACTGCCCCAGAACCCACAAATGAGGAGGCGAAGTATTAATCCTTAGAAACATAGAAACATGACGACAGAAAAAGACCACATGGCCTATCTAGTCTGTCCTTCCATAACAACAACTACAACAGTCCACTTTTTACCCCTAGAGATCCTCTGTGTTGGTCCCATGCTTTTTTTAATTCAGTCACTGTCCTCATCTCTACCACCTCCACTGGGAGACCATTCCACGGATCCACCACTCTTTCCGTAAATAAATATTTCCGCATATCACTCCTGAATCTATCTCCCTTCACCCTCATCCCATGTCCCCTCGTAGCAGAACTTGCTTTCATTTGAAAGAGGCTCTCTCCCTGAACATTTATGCCACGGAGGTATTTAAGCATCTCAATCATATCACCTCTATCCCACCTTTCCTCTAAGGTGTACATATTAAGATCCTTAAGTCTGTCCTCATATGCTTTATAATGAAGCCCATTAATCATTTTAGTAGCAACCCTCTGCACCGACTCCATCCTGTTCACATCCTTTTGAAGGTGCGGTCTCCAGAATTGCACACCATACTCCAAATGAGGTCGCACCAAAGACTTATAGAGAGGCATTATCACCTCCTTTTTTTCTGCTAGCCATTCCTCTCCGTATGCACCCAAGCATCCTTCTAGCTTTTGCTGTCGCCTTTTCTACCTGTTTAGCTACTTTAAGATCATCAGACACAACCATGCCTAGGTCCCGCTCTTCTTTAGTGGACAAAAGTACTTCACCTCCTATACTGTATTGCTCCCTTGGATTGCTGCAGCCCAAATGCATGACCTTACATTTTTTAACATTAAATCCCAGCTGCCAAATTCTAGACCATTCTTCAAGCTTAGCTAGATCCCTCCTCATGTTATCTACCCCTTCCTGGGTGTCTACTCTATTGCAGATTTTGGTATTATCCGCAAAGAGGCAAACCTTACCCGACAGCCCTTCCGCTATATCACTAACAAAGATGTTAAAAAGAATCGGACCAAGGACATATCCCTGGGGCACACCACTGGTAACATCCTTCTCCTCAGAGTGAGCTCCATTTACTTGTACTCTTTGTCGCCTCCCACCCAACCAATTTCTAACCCAAGCATTTACTTTAGGGTCCATCCCTAGGGTGCTCAGTTTGTTTATAAGTCGCCTGTGAGGAACAGTGTCAAAGGCTTTTACGGAAATCTAAATACACCACATCTAGAGCTCTCCCTCGGTCCAACTCCCTGGTCACCCAGTCAAAGAAATCAATCAGATTTGTCTGACAAGACCTACCTCTGGTGAATCCATGCTGCCTCGGATCCTGTAATCCGCTGGACTCCAGAAACCTCACTATTTTCTCTTTCAGCAGCGTTTCCAATCATTTACAAACCACCGAAGTTAAACTAACCGGCCTGTAGTTTTCAACCACATCCTTACTTCCGCTTTTGTGTAAAGGCACCACATGAGCCTCTCTCCAGTCCTTTGGCACCACTCCCGACTCCAATGAGGCATTGAAAAGGTTGGTCAGTGGAGTTGCTAAAACGTCTCCCAAGTTCCCTCAGTATTCTAGGGTGTATCCCATCCGGTCCCATCGCTTTGTCTACTTTAAGTTGAGCTAGTTTCTCACGATGTCCCTCGCTAGTTTCTCAAGATGTCCCTCGCTTCTGTTCTTATTTGTGGGTGTTTTCTGAGGTCCTGCTCCTGGTTCTTCATCTGTGAACACAGAACAAAAATATTTGTTAAGCAATTCCGCTTTATCCTTATCAGCTTCTATATATTCCCCCCCCTGTACCCTTGAGTCTGACAATACCACTTTTGCCCTTCCTCTTCTCACTAATATATCTGAAAAATGTCTTATCCCCCCATTTTATTGCATTGGCTATTTCCTCCTCCTTTTGAATCTTTGCCTTCTTGACTACTTTGCTAGCTTCTCTAAGTTTTTCCAAATACAGATGCCTGTCTTCCTCTCTCTGTGATCTCTTGTATTTCATGAAGGCCTCCCTCTTTTTCTTCACTTGTTCAGCTACTTCCTTCGAAAACCATAGCGGTCTCCCGTTCCTTTTGCCTTTATTTACCATTTTAACAAAAAGGTTGGTTGCCTTTAAAATACCCCCTTTCAGTTTTGCCCACTGTTTTTCTACATCCCCCAGCTGTTCCCATCCCACTAACGACTCCCTGAGGTATTGGCCATTTTCGCAAAGTTAGTCTTCCTAAAGTCTAAGATCCTCACCTTGGAATGGATTCTAACAGCCCTAGTCCTAATACTGAACCACACTATCTGGTGATCACTGGATGCAAAATGATCTCCCACTACAACATCAGAAACACTTTCACCATTGGTAAACACCAAGTCCAGTATAGCCCCTTCACGTGTGGGCTCTGTTACCAATTGCCTGAATAGTTCTCCCTGTAGAGAATCCAGGATCTCCTTACTTCTAGATGATACTGCAGCAGGAATGTGCCAATCAACATCTGGCATATTGAAATCTCCTATCGGTAGCACTTCCCCTTTCCTAGCAATGCTGCGTATGTCTTCAATTAACTCTGTCCACCTCTTCGTCTTGTGAGGGAGGTCTGTATATCACTCCAATGCAAATAGATTTCTCTTTCCCTCTTTCTAGTTTAACCCACCATGCCTCCTCTCTCCCTTTTAAGCTCTGTAATTCCAAAGCTTTAATAGTAGTTTTTACATATAGTGCCACTCCTCCCCTTCTTCCTACCCTGTCCTTTCTGAATAAAGTATAGCCAGGTATAGTTACATCCCAGTCATGGTTTTTTGTGAACCACGTTTCTGTAACTGCCACTAAATCCAAGTCAGCCACTCCCACCAAAGCTTCAACTTCAGGGATCTTATTTCCCATGCTACGGGCATTAATACACACTGCTTTCCATATGTTACCCCTGTTACCCATTTCCATAAAGGTATTGAATGTATCACCTACCTGGGGGCTTTCTTCACCCATCCCCAACGAATCTAGTTTAAAGCCCTTTTCAGTAGATTAGCCAGTCTACTACCAAAGATGCGTTGACCTCTCTTGGACAGATGGATGCCATCTCTGCTTTGCAACCCTTGGAACAGCATCCCATGGTCTAGGAAACCAAAACGCTCTTGATGACACCATCCACGCAGCCATGCATTCATCTCCAGGATGCGAGCCTCTCTGCCTTGGCCTTTACCCTCAACAGGGAGGATTGAAGAGAACACCACCTGTGCACCTAACTGCTTCACCCTCTGTCCCAGAGCCATGAAGTCACTTTTGATACGTTCCGAGGTATACCTGGCAGTATCATTTGTTCCAATCATTATTAAGGCTCAAGAGATCATTCTCCAAAAGCTCCAGAGATCATTCTCCAAAAGCTCCGAACACTGTGAATTCATCAACACAGAAAACAAACATCTATCCATCTGCTTAATATAACGACCCCCCCCCCAATGCCCTTTCAGAGGACACATCCAACATCCTAGACATGATATATGTAGCTAACTCACCAAACAAGACTCTCATTGTGCTAGGAGACCTAAACCTCACATCTGCCTCAACAACAACTGAATTTGCATTTCACAAAGCAATGGAATCCATTCAACTCAAGCAAATCTTACCGGGCCCATCCCATCGCTCTGGCTCCACATCAGACCGCAACACCCTAGATAAAGGTCTCATAACACCACTTAAAACTACACCAATACCATGGTCAGATCACCATGCCATATCATTTGAACTCCACCTCAATACCGATCAGGCAGCCCAGAAAATGGAACAGCCAACAAAGACACTTCAAAGCTTTTAACAAAGAGCAATTCCTCAAAGATACTGTGCAGTTCCTACCCCAAGATTTCACCAACCCGAACAAAGCCATCAACTCATGGAATACCACCATATTTGCTGCATCTCAGCTAACACCTCGTATGAACTCATACCACAACAAAAACAGGACCAGATCTACACCATGGTACTCTAAAACAATAAGACAATCCAAAAGAAAACTAAGGCAACTGGAACATCGCTGGAGACGCAACAAATCAGAAACTACACTGAGATGCAGAAAGATTAGTTGCTCTTATTGTTGTTTTGTTGTAAATAGTTGCTCCTGTTATCCAAGTTAATTTTCCTGTTATATGTAATAACCAGATAAATGTAACTTGTCTGAAGTTTTCTTGTTCCATGTAAACCGCGCTGATAATGAATAGTGCGGTATATAAAAAATGTTAATAAATAATAAATAAAATAAGATTACAATAACCTAATAAACATAAGCAACAATACCACACAAACCTTGTACTAAAAGCCTGTAATAAACCTAAAGAACTCTTCAACATCATTTGTATCCTAACGATTGACCCAACAATGAAAGATGAAAGTAAAATACACCCGCAGACCTTTGCTGATTACCTAACAGCCAAGAACAGCACCAACACACACCATAAGTACATCCCCCTTAACAAATGGAACAAACCATCACTGTTCTGAACACCACCACCTCTCCATCTGACCTCTGCCTGGTAACTTTGGATTAAATCCACCAAAGAAGAACTCAGCACATTCATCCAAAAGATAGTGAGCACCTCTCTCACCCAGGGCTACATGCCAAAAGCCCTCAAGGAATCTACTATCCGCCCCATTCCTAAATCTACTTCCTCCAACATTACCGACCCATCAACCTACCGCCCAATATCCAGCCTCCCATTCCTGGTTAAAATAACTGAAAAAATTGTACAGAGACAGCTCCAAGATCACATTGACGAATTCGCCCCACTAGATCCCCACCAGTACAGATTCCATCCAAAACATGGCGTTGACACTACTCATACATCTATTCAATAACATAATCAAAGGAATAGACAAGATGAAGCAGAGCTTCCTACTAATATTTATCGATATATCATCGACATTCGGCAGAGTTTCCCATCACATCCTATTGAAGCGTCTACCGGAGATCAGACTACAAGATACCACAATAAAATGGTTCCAATCATACTGTGAAGATAGACACCAGAGAGTAAAATCTGGGAACCTCATCTCAGAACCCTTCAAGACTACTCAAGGAGTTCCCCAAGGCTCATCATTATCAGCTCTCCTCTTCAACATCTATATTCAATCTATATGCAAAATGTTTAGCAAACACAAGATACAATGCGCCATATATGTTGACAACATCATGGCATATATCCCTATTCAACTGGACTCCCCAGACTATACCAAAATATCAACATGCATTGTCACCCAGCAGACCTGGTTGAGAGAAAGGAAATTGTTGTAAATGAAGAAAAAAGTATATATAAGCCGCAATATCTGGAGGAACCAGGTAGAGGGAGCCAGAGGGACTTCATGACTGTGGAATCACGCCCCACTGAGCATGATGTAATGCCAGCCAGCTTCCAATCCAGGAGCACAGAAGGACTTCTTAAGGAGGCTGTGGAAGACTGGAGGCAGAACAGCGAGAGCGGTGGGAGCAAGGGCAAGAGCGGTTGGAGCGGCAAGAGCAGCAGATGGAAAGGCAGCTGTGAAGACAGTTGGAGAGACGGCTGGAGAGGAAACAGCAAGAGTAAATGCGGCAGGACAGAGTGCAGCAGGAAGCAAGGCAAGACAGAAGGAAAAAGGTTGGAATGCAAACCTGAATATTCCCTTGCCAAAAGTTCACCTAAAGTTAAAGGTGATTGTCTGAGAGCTAAGGAGGAGCCTGGGAAGGTCTCAGCTCACAGAGAGGTGAAAGCTGTTTGTCCAGAGTGGCCAAGACATTACTGCAGTTGTTGTCCAGAATCCACAGGGTCACAGCAGGAAGCCTTAAGCCGTGCTAAACAGGCCAGCCAAAGGAGAGACTGGTGTAGGCCTCAACCTTCCCTGGAATCCAAGAAGCCAAGTGCCCAAGGTAAAGCTTTTATTGAGGCAAGCTATAGAAAAAGCTTATATGATAAGAAAAGCTTGAATAACAAATGTTTGTATAAGACTGCCACAAAAGCTCCAAGGAGAGAGGATTTTCCTCCTTATAAAATAGCACAGAGCCGACGCCCTAAGTGTTACCCGGAACATTGGGCTGTGCTGGAAAAGCTATACAAAGAGCCTGAGTATAATATACCTGAACCCAGGGACTCAGAGTCCGAGGCGTCCACCTATGAGCCAATGCAAGTGGACCTGGCAAGTGAGACTTCAGATAGCGAAATGGATTGTACATACTGTACCAGTGGAAGCCTGGAGTCTTTGCCAGACTTGTAAGGTGTAGGAGTTGTTGCCTAGAAGATTACTGTTTGAATAAACCCCCAGCGCTACTGTGAAAATAACAGTTTTTCTTTAAGCTTTTTGTTTTACTTTTTCTTTCCTGAATGAAGGACATTTGCGTTTGTTGTTGTTAGCCAATCCTTTGAACCCTTGCGTAAAGGGAAATAAAAGCCTTTATTTTCCCACCATTTGTGCATTTGATTCTTTGGAGATTAGGCCCAGGAAACAAATAGGGCCAAGAGCCAACTGGCGTCAGGATTACTGGCCAATCTCCTCCCCACATTTTTTATGTCCGAGCGCTGCCTACACCCCAGGGTAGTGCTCGCGACAGCATTCAAGAAATAACAACCTGGCTAACTAACAGCAACCTAAACATCAACATAAAAAAACTGAAGCAATTATCAACACGAGAGACTCCTCATTCATTCCTCCTACTGCTATCAACATATCCAATACACCAATTACAATAAAAGACGAAGTCGGATACCTTGGAGTGATCCTAGACAAGCAACTCACCCTCCAATCGCATATCAACAAGATATCCATAACAGCCTTCTTCAAACTTGCAACATTCCGGAGACTAAAACCCCTCCTCAATAAAGAACATTTCCGTACAGTGTGCCAGGCTATCATTACATTGCTGCTGGACTACTGTAATATACTATTCTAAGATCTACCTAAACAAACCACCCGCCCCCTACAAATAGTCCAGAACACCGTTGCCCGCATTATTACTAGCGCTTCAATACAAGACCATATAACTCCAAAACTACAAGATCTACACTGGCTACCAATCTCCTCACAGGCAAAATATAAATCAGCACTCACCATCTTCAAAATTAAAAACAACATCTCAGCAGGAATACTACAGGAACTCATTGGAACCAAAACAAGCAAAAGACCAGACAAACAGCACCAAAAACAATATACCAACACCTACTCTATTCACAGGAACAAACAAATCCACATCCATGCTAGCCTTCTCTCTTGCTGCCCCTGCTATCTGGAATGTCCTTCCAGATAATCTAAAATCAACAACAGGTATAAAGGATTTCCGGAAGCTACTCAAAACCACCCTATTCATTGAGCAGTTCAGTGAAGACCACCAATCCACTCTAACCACACCTCAAAACGAGTTACACAAGAAATGACATCAACAACATCAAAACATCCTATTACTCTCTGTAAAATGTATATAGCCCAATGTAGATAGCTCAACCTGTATATATTGCACCCCAAATCAAGATTTACCTATCCACACACTCACGAACTTCACAGCCACTGCATGCCAACATCCCTGCACTACCCTACTTGATTAGTTTGCAGTGAAATCCGCTTTGATTCAAGGATAAAGCAAGATATAAATACTTTTAAATAAATAAAATAAATGTATTGAGACTCATGAGCTCTGCCTGCCTTTTTGGTCCTGCATGTGGAATTGGAAGCGTTTCTGAGAATGCTACCCTAGAAGTTATGGATTTCCCTACCACACTTTTGTATGTCATTGGTACCAACATGTACCAAGACAGCAGACTCCTCCACAACGCTATCTAAAAACTTGTTGAAGTGGCGCATGACAGGCATGTTACCAGAATCCTCATGTCCACCGGCCACCCAGCTATCTACATGCCTAATGTTTGAATCACCAATTATAACGGCTGTCCTAACCCTTCCCTCATGGTCAGATGGCCCTTTAGAAACCTCCTCGGTGCTAGAGAGATTTACATCTGGAGGATATGTCCTAGCTACAGGATCATTTCCTGCCACATCAGGGTGATACTCTAATATCACATGACCTCTTTACCCCATGGCAACAGAGAAGATGCCAGATTGGAGGTGGGACTTCAGTACTACGTCTCTGTAGGTCTCATCTCTATACCTCTGTCTTCCTTATGTCCTCCAGGTCTTCTATTCTAGCCTCCATATATTGGACTCATTCCCTGAGAGGAAAGAGTTCCTTGCACTTAGTGCACACATAAGACCCCTCAACAACTGGGAGAAAATCATACATGTGATACTCAATGCAAAAGACTGGAAAGCCCCCATCTTGCTGCTGGACTGCTCTCTGCATCTTAGTTTTAAGGTTTTGTTTAGCTATTTAAGTTGTTTATTTACTTAGGTTTGCTGGGGATATTTACACTAATACAATTAAGCCTAATATGATTAATGGACTTTGTTCACCTCAAGGTTAATTAATCTGAGGTTCTTATTTAATATACAGTATACCTGATGAGGATAACAAGCCACACCTGAAAGTGAATATGGGCACCTCCTTCCCTAAGCTATACTTTGATCTGATTTAAATGAAAGGCTCTCTGGTGGTACCAAGACCTGAGTGACTCGGCAAAAACACTGAATTCTAAAATACACAGATTTATCAGGTTTAAGCCAAAGAATTCCCTTTTGCCCCAAGATTTAGAGTATATTCCAAAGGTTAAGTACTTACAAGTGCAAATATATTTCTAGCTATAGTAGTCCTTTTTTGTAGTCCTCCCATTGTGCAGCATCAGCCAAAAAGTCAAATAAAATGCTAGGAATCATAAGGAAACAAATGGAGAATAAGACAAAGAATATTATAAGGTCTCTATTGTTCAGTGGTGTCATCGCATCTTGAATATTGTGTGCAGTTCCGGTTGCCGTATCTTAAAAAGGATATAGCAGAATTAGAAAAGGTACAAAGAAGAGCACTGATATGGTAAAGGGGATGGAACAATACCCCTACCAGAGTCTTAAAAGGTTAGGAATCTTAAACCTGGAAAACAGACAGCTGAGGAGGGATATGATAGAGATCTATACATTAATGAATGGAGTGGAATGGATAAATATAGATTGTTTATGCCATCAAAATGTAGAAAGACTAGGACATGCAACGAAGCTACAATGTAATCCATTTAAGGCTAATAAGAGAATTCTTTTCACTCAATGCATAATCAGTCTCTGGAATTTGTTACCGGAGGATGTAGTAAAAGCTGTTAGTGTAGCTGGGTTTAAAAAAGTTTGGACAAGTTCCTGGAGGGAATGATTCATAAACCATTATTAAGTCTACTGCTTGTGGATCCTGTGTGACTTTGGGAACCTGCTAGTTACTTTTGATCTGGATTGGCCACTGTTGGAAAAAGGATACTGGGCCGATGGACCTTGTCTGACCCAATATGGCTTATCTTATGTTCTTACTGATAAAACTATACTTAATATGTTTAAGGGACTTAGTTCACCTCAAGGTTAATCAGTCTATTCCTGGTGGTGATAACCAGCTGAACCTGAAGTGAATTTGACAACCTTTTCCCCTTTAATAGGTTTAAGAGCCTATAAAGCTAAGACTATGCCTGGGGTGGGTGGGTGTGAGGGAAAGAACTACTCGAAAAGCTGGTTTGCTACACAGTGCCCCAACATGTGCTTCCATGGTAATCTCTTATCAGTTTCCTAGGTGATTTATAAAGCCCTTCATTTGATAGAGAGAGGGAGTCTTTCAAATTGCCCCTTTGACCTGTTACTTGGCTTTAACACCTATTTAGAAACTTAGGAACATGGCGACAGAAAGACAGAACATGGCCTTATCAGTCTGTCTTTCCATATCAACCACTACAACAGTCCTCTTTTTTTTTCTTTTTTTTTCCTTTAGAGATCCTCTGTCCCATGCTTCTTTGCAATCAGATACTGTCCTCATCTCTACCACCTCCACTGGGAGACTATTCCACGGATCAACCCCTCTTTCTGTAAAGAGATGTTTCTACATATCACTCCTGAATCTATCTACTTTCACCCTCATCCCTTCACCCCCTATACTATATCACTCCCTTGGATTGCTGCAGCTCAAATGCATGACCTTGCATTTTTTCACATTAAATCTCAGCTGTCAAATTCTAGACCATTCTTCAAGTTTAGCTAGATCCCTCCTCATGTTATCTACACCTTCCTGGGTGTTTACTCTAGTGAAGATTTTGTTCTCCAGGACCAAGCAGGAAGTCACTCCTCACATATGGGTGTCATCGGCGCCGATGAAGCCCCAGCGGAGCATTTCCCCAGCTTTCTATGAAAGCCTTTGGGAATGCAGGCACGCATGCGCGGTTCCCTTCCCGCCTAAAGGTGCCATATTACCTCAGTCTCTTTTTTTCCGAGAAGCCCACCAGACGTGTCTCCTGTCCTCCCGGTTAAAAATAGATTTTTTTCGGCAATTATCGCTATTTTTTTCTCCCGGTTCGACGCCGGTTCCCCTCCCGCCGGGTTCGGTATGCCGGTATCGAGCCCGATTCTTCTTTTTCGGTTTTTGCCCTTCGTGGCTGCGTTTGCGCCCTTTTTCCCTTTTTCCCTGGAAGGCCGGTCCTTTGACCTCGCGGGGACTCTTTTTTTTCCCCGATGGCTTCCAGTGGTTTTAAAAAGTGTGATCGGTGTAAGAAATTAATGTCTCTCACCGACACACATGACTGCTGCCTTCAGTGCCTCGGCCCTGATCACGACCCTAAGTCATGCGGGCCATGTGGGAAGATGTCTTCCAAGGCACTCCGAAGTCACCAGCAGCAAAAAGAAAGGCTTTTCTTGGACTCAGCCTCCGGCCGGGCCCGGACCTCATCTGAGACCACGACATCTTGGGATTCCGATCCCGAGCGCCGTTAAAGCTCCTCGGACAGAGGGTCCCCCGACCGGGAACGTCAGAGGAAGAAGCGGCTCGCGAGGGCGTCGGAAGAGGAGGTCCCTGACTCCTCGAGGGCCAGGTCTAAGACTCCCGACCGTCGCCCCGGGCCCGTGGAACAAGAGAAGCCTGCCAAAGTTCCTCGCGTGGAGCCGGAGTCTGCTGGACACGTAAGCCCCGTAGTCCTCAGATTCTCCTCCCAGGGAGCCAACGTTGGGCCCGGCGCCACTGGGGCCCGAGACGGTGGCTGCTGCGTCTCCCGAGCTGAGTCTCAGGATGACAACCTTGGAGAGCAGACTGTCTGCCTTCATGGAGCAGCAGCGGGCACTGATGGCCAGCCTGTCTGGCGCATCTGCCCCGACCACCGGGACATCGACTTTGAAGTTGACCCCGGAGACCGAGCCAATACTCGAATCCATCATGGCTTGAAGTCGACCTCGGTCGCGGTCTCCCTCGACCTCCCTTTCGGGACAGAGGGCGTCGACGCCGGTGCCTCCGGCATTGGGGCGGGTGCTCCAGGGCCCCGAGGGGTCGGACCCTGACTCCTCCTCGGACGAGTCCGCCTGGGAGACGGAGGACGAGGAGTCTCCCGATACGTTCAAGACTCGGTGCATCCAGTCGGACTCACCGCAGTCTGAGCCCCGGAGTAGATCCCTTCCGGAGGATACTCAGTTCTCGGAGTTCGTCCGGGATATGGCCACTGCCTTGGCTATTCCGGCGGACCCCGAGGAAGAGCCTCGAGCTGAGGAGCTCGAGGCGCTGCAGTATGACTCTCCTCCGAAGGAGGCCTTTGCTATTCCGGTTCCTCCGATGCTGGAACGGCTCCTTTTCCATATGTGGGAGGCACCGGCCTCGGCGCCGGTTCTCAGCAAGCAAGTCGACTTGATCTATCGACTCAGAAAGAGCCCTGACTTTCAAAAGGCACAGCTACCACACCATTCTTTGGTTGTGGAATCGGCCATGCATCATCTGAAGAGCCAGAAGATGCACTCCGCGGTGCCCCCTGGCAGGGAGGCCCGAAACCTCGATGGTGTCGGTAGAAAGTGCTTCCAGGGCTCAATGCTTGCTTGCCGTGTCCAGTCGTACCAGCTGTACATGGGCATGTACTTGCGGGACCTGGCCAAGGAGTTGGCCGGGTTCTCTGCTGGACTCTCCAGGGAACCTTTGCAGAGATTCAAGTCCTTGTCCTCGGGGATTCGGGACTGCTCGAAGTTCATGTCCCGCACCGCCTACGATGGCTTCGAGGCTTCGGCCCGAGTTGCGGCAGCCGCATCGCGGCTCGACACCAGGCATGGCTGCAGTCATCGGACCTCGAGCCATGGGTTCTCAGGACAAGTTGGTCGATGTCCCTTGCCGAGGTGAAAACCTTTTTGGCAAGCCCATGACCGAGAAGGCCGCTCAGCTCGAAACAGAGCACCTTACATGGACAAGGCTGTCTAGGAAGACCTCTGCCCCTTCTCATAAAAAGAAGGGCTCGGGTAAAAAGCCCTTTTACCTGAGGAAGGGCACTGCCTACAAACAGTACCCTCAATATCAGGCTGCCCAAGCTGCCCTCCAGGGTCAGCAAGCCAAGGGGCAGGGTAATGGACCCCGTAGGTAGAGGACCCCCAAGCCTCCGGCCCCTGCTACCACTCAGCAGGGTGGGGGGTTTTGACTCCTTGAGCGTAGCCTCTCCTTCCCTGCTCTCCCAACCCTGCACAGGAGGTCGCCTCGCCCTCTTTGCCCACCAGTGGTCCCTCATCACCGGGGACAGTTGGGTGTTGGACATAGTCCAAAGGGCCTATGCTCTGCATTTTCACCAACTGCCTCCTCCTTACTTTCCATGGGAGCTTCCAAGGCCTCCGCTGCACACAGACCTTCTCCTTCGAGAGCTTCAAGGTCTGGTGGTAGACAGGGCGGTGGAGCCTGTGCCTCCCCACTTGCAAGGTCACGGATTCTACTCCAGGTATTTCCTGGTGCCCAAGAGAACCGGTGGCCTTCGACCCATTCTGGACCTCAGGAACCTCAAGTTCCTGGAGAAGGAAAAGTTCAAGATGCTTACTCTTGGAACACTTCTGCCCTACCTCCAGCAGGGAGATTGACTATGCTCCTTAGATCTAAAGGATGCGTACACTCAAATCCTCATTCATCCTGACCACAAAGTACCTCGGGTTCATTGTGGGAGGAAACCATTATCAGTACAGAGTGCTGCCTTTTGGCCTCACCTCTGCTCCCAGGGTCTTTACCAAATGCCTGGCAGTGGTGGCAGCCTACTTGAGAACACAGGGAATCTTTGTCTTCCCCTATCTGGACGACTGGCTCATCAGGGGTCAGACGTGCCAAGAGGCCAGACAAGCCACCCTCAGAACTATTGCTCTTCTTCAAAGCCTGGGGTACATAAGAACATAAGATATGCCATACTGAGTCAGACCAAGGTCCATCAAGCCCAGTATTCTGTTTCCAACAGTGGCCAATCTAGGTCATATGTACCTAGCAGTTTCCCCAAGGGACACAGGTTCCACAATGCTTGTATTGGTTCAAGCATTGATATCCTGGGTCCCTTCTTAATAATGGTTTATGGACCTTTCCTCCAGGAACTTGTCCAAACCTTTTTTAAACCCAGCTACACTAACAGCCTTTACTACATCCTCCGGTAACAAATTCCAGAGTTTGATTACACGTTGAGTGAAAAAAATATTTTCTTTTATTAGTCTTAAATAGTTTACCCTGTAGCTTCATTGCCATTGGTTTGTCATAAACTTCGCAAAGTCCACTTTGCTCCCCTCCCAGAACTTGGAATTCATAGGGGCAAGGCTTGACTCTACCCTGGCAAAGGCATTCTTGCCAAGGGACAGAGCCCAAAGGTTGATATCCTTGGCAAATCAGTTCCTCAGCAGGTCCTTGGTCTCTGCCTGAGGCTGCTTCGCCACATGGCTTCAACAGTTCATGTGACCCCCAATGCCAGGCTCCATATGAGGCCTGCACAGTGGTGCCTTCGGACTCAGTGGTCACAGGCCACAGGCAGCCTCAGACAGGATAAGGGTGTCCAGACCATTTCTGGACTCCCTCACCTGGTGGCTGCACCCCCCTAATCTCCTGCAAGGGGTGCCCTTTCAGATTCCTGGCTACACAGTGGTACTGACCACAGATGCCTCTCTGCAGGGCTGGGGAGCTCATTTTCTGAGCAAGTGCACCCAGGGCCAGTGGACTCCTTGGGAGGCTGCACAACAGATCAATCTCCTTGAACTCAAAGCTATTTGGTTAGCCCTCAAAGCTTTCTCTCCTACCCTGGCTCATCAATCTGTCCTGGTTCAAACAGACAACCAGGTAGCCATGTTTTATGTGAACAAACAGAGCGGCACTGGATCCAAACTCCTCTGTCGAGAGGCTCAAGACCTTTGTTCCTTTGCCCTCAAGCACAACATGCTCCTCAGGGCTGTGTATCTTCCAGGCCAAGAAAATTGCCTGGCCGACAGGTTGAGCAGGATTCTGCAGCCCCACGAGTGGCAGTTGCATCCTTTAGTAGTTCAGAAGATCTTCCTGAAATGGGGTCTCCCTTTGATAGATCTCTTTGCCATCCCACTGAACAAGCAACTGCCAAAGTTCTGCTCCAGGCAACCGCATCCTCTGAGGATAGCAGCGGATGCTTTTCTGATTCCCTGGTCTCGGGGCCTCCTGTGTGCGTTTCCTCCCACGCCCTTGGTGGCCCGGACTCTCTTCAAGATTCTTCAGGACAAGGCCTCGGTCCTGCTGGTGGCTCCCAGGTGGCCGAGACAGCCTTGGTTTCCTCTTCTGCTTCAACTGGTGGTGGATCCCCCACTGCCTCTGGGGTTGCAACCCGACCTTCTCTCACAGGATCAGGGTTCCCTTCTGCATCCCAATCTCAAAGCTCTCAATTTGATGGCCTGGAGGCTGCAAGAGTAGTTTTGGCTCCCTGGGGCCTACCTCAGGAAGTTGAGGAGGTTGTCCTAGCCTCTAAGAAACAGTCCACTAGGAAAACCTATGCTCTCAAATGGAAAAGGTTTTCTGTGTGGTGTCAGCTACGTACAGAGGATCCTTTCTCCTGTACTGTACCGGTAGTGCTTCAGTACTTACTGCATTTATCAAATCAGGGACTTAAGTCGAATTCTGTTCGGGTCCACCTCTCTGCTCTAGCAGCTCACCACTCTCTGGTGGAAGGACATTCTTTGTCAGGTCACCCCTTGGTGTCCCGCTTCCTCAGGGGTTTGCTTTCGCTCAAGCCTCCTATCCGTTGTCCTGTCCCTGAGTGGGAGTTGAATGTGGTCTTGCAGCAACTGACTCGCCCACCTTTTGAGCCGATGGCTACTTGTCCACTACGCTTCCTATCTTGGAAGACACTCTTCCTGATAGCCCTTACCTCGGCTAGGCGAGTGAGTGAGCTTCAGGCACTGGTCTGTGATAGGCCTTACACTAGGATATATAGGAACAGGGTAGTCCTCAGGACTCATCCAAAGTTCCTCCCAAAGGTTGTCTCCTCTTTCCACCTCAATCAGGAGGTGGTCCTTCCAACATTCTTCCCTAGGCTTCATGCAAGCCAGGCTGATGCAGTCCTGCATACCCTGGACTGTAGGAGGGCCTTATCTTTCTACCTTGACCGTACGCAGGGGCATAGAAGGGCTACTCAGCTCTTCGTATCCTTTGACTCCAATAAGTTGGGGTTGGCTGTGTCCAAGCGTACCTTGTCCATCTGGGTGGCTGACTGTATCACCTGGGCTTACAAGGCGACTGACCTTCCTTTGCAGGGTCGGGTTACGGCCCACCGAGTCAGGGCAATGGTTGCCTCAGTGGCTCATCTCCGCTCTGTGCCCTTGGTAGACATCTGCAGGGCTGCAACTTGGTCTTCAAGCCAGAATTTTGCGGCCCATTACTGTCTGGAGAGGGAGTCCCGTAGGGACAGAGCTTTTGGCCAGGCAGTACTCCGGAATCTCTTTGAGGTTTAGGCAACTCCTGCCCTCTGTTGGGTTACCGGTGGAGGTTTTGTCCTTGAAAAGCCTTTCTTTGCTGCTGAGACTAGAGGGAGTTCTCTTGTTCAGCCTGGGTTCCTCGGTAGCCCAGAGCTGGGGAGTCACCCATATGTGAGGACTGACTTCCTGCTTGGTCCTGGAGAAAGAGTAGTTACTCACCTGTAACAGGTGTTCTCCAGGAGCAGCAGGAATCAGTCCTTACAACCCTCCCTCCTCCCCTTGGAGTTGCAGTTGTACATAGTTTGTTTTTTTTTCATTTTTGTGTGCTGTTCTTAGCTATGTCATTTGACTGAGGTAAGATGGCACCTTTAGGCGGGAAGGGAACCGCGCATGCGTGCCTGCATTCCCAAAGGCTTTCATAGAAAGCTGGGAAAATGCTCCGCTGGGGCTTCATCAGTGCGGATGACACCCATATGTGAGGGCTGATTCCTGCTGCTCCTAGAGAACACCTGTTACAGGTGAGTAACTACTCTGTATCATCCACAAATGGGCAAACCTTACCCGACAGCCCTTCTGCTGTATCACTAACAAAGATGTTAAAAAGAATTGGATCAAGGACAGATCCCTGGTGCACACCACTGGTAACCTCCTCCTCAGAGTGAGCTCCATTTACCTGTGCCCTTTGTCGCCTCCGACTTGACCAATTTCCAGCCCAAGCAGTAACTTTAGTGTCCATCCTTAGGGTGCTCACTTTGTTTATAAGTCGCCTGTGAGGAACGGTATCATAGGCTTTACTGAAATCTAAATACACCACATCTAGGGCTCTCCCTCGGTTCAACTCTCTGGTAACCCAGTCAAATAAATCATTCGGATTTCTCTTACAAGACCTGCCTCTGGTGAATCCATGCTGCCTCAGATCCTGTAATCCAGAAACCTCACTATTTTCTCTTTCAGCAGCGTTTCCAATAATTTACTCGCCACTGAAGTTCAACTAACCGGCCTGTAGTTTTCAACCTGCTTTTGTTTAAAGGGACCACATGAGCCTTTCTCCAGTCTTTTGGCACCACTCCCAACTCGGAGGCATTGAAAAGGTCAGTCAGTGGAGCTGCTAGAACATCCCCAATTTCCCTCAATATTCTAGGGTGAATCTCATCCGTTCCCATCACTTTGTTTACTTTAAGTTTAGCTAGTTTCTCACGAACATAGTCTTCTGAAAATTGTTCAAGTAGCCCTTTGCTTCTGTTCCTGTTTGTGGGTGTTTTCTGAAGTCCTGTCCTGGTTCTTCATCTGTGAACACAGAACAGAAATATTGGTTAAACAATTCCGCTTTATCCTCATCAGCTTCTAAATATTCCTCCCCTTCACCCTTGAGTCTGACAATACCACTTTTGCCCTTCCTCTTCTCACTAACATATCTGAAAAATGTCTTATCCCCTATTTTATTGCATTGGCTATTTCCTCCTTTTTTTTTAATCTTTGCTTTCTTGACTACTTTGCTAGCTTCTCTATGTTTTTCAAAATAAAGATGCCTGTCTTCCTCTCTCTGTGATCTCTTGCATTCATGAAGACGTCCCTCTTTTTCTTCACCTTTTCAGCTACTTCTTTTGAAAACCATAGTGGTCTAATTTTCCTTTTACCTTTTATTTACCATTTTAACAAAAAGGTTAGTTGTCCTTAAAATATCCCCTTTCAGTTTTGCTCACTGTTTTTTTTTTCTACATCCCCCAGCTATTCCCATCCTGTTAACAATTTCCTGAGATATTGGCTCTTCTTGGCAAAGTTAGTTTTCATAAAACCTAAGACCCTTGCTTTTGAATGGATTCTAACAGCACTAGTCTTTATACTGAACCACACCATCTGGTGATCACTGGATGCAAAAGGATCTCCCACTATAACATCAGAAACACTTTCACCATTGGTAAGCACCAAGTCCAGTATGGCCTCTTCACATGGGTTCTGTTACCAATTGCCTGAATAGTTATCCTCGTAGAGAACACAGGATCTCCTTACCTCTAGATGATACTGCAACCAAAATGTGCCAATCAACATCTGGCATATTGAAATCCCCTATCAGTATCACGTCTGTTTTCCTAGCAATGCTGCGTATGTCTTCAATTAACTCTCCGTCCACCTCTTCAACCTGTGAGGGAGGTCTGTATATCACACCTATGCAAATAGATTTCTCTTTCTCTCTTTCTAGTTTAACCCATAGTGTCTCCTCTCTCCCTTTTAAGCTCTAGTTCCAAAGCTGTAATATTTTTTATATATAATGCTGCCACCCCTCCCCTTCTTCCTACCCTGTCCTTTCTGAATAAAATATAGCCTGATATAGTTACATCCCAGTCATGGTTTTCTTTGGACCATGTTTCTGTAACTGCCACTAAATCCAAGTAAGCCTCTCCCATTAAAGCTTCAACATGTGGGCTCTTATTCCCCATGCTATGGGCATTTATACACACCGCTTTCCATATGTTACTCCTTTTACCCGTTTCCATAAAGGTATTTAATGTTTCACTTACCTGGGAGCTTTCACTTACTACTTGGCTTTCTTCACCCATCCCCAATGAATCTAGTTTAAAACCCTCTTCAGTAGATTAGCCAGTCTGCCTCTGATGACACGTCAACCTTTCTTGGACAGATGAACTCCATCTCTGCTCTGCAACCCTTGTAACAGCATCCCATGGTCCAGGAAGCCAAATCGCTCTCTGATACCACCCATGTAGCCATGCATTTATCTCCAGGATGTGACCTTCTCTGCCTTAGCCTTTGCCCTCAACAGGAGGATGGAAGAGAACACCACCTGCTCCCCTATCTGCTTCATCCTCTGTCCCAGAGTCATGAAGTCACTTTTGATATGCTCAGAGGGATACCTGGCAGCATCATTTGTGCCGACATGGATTAGCAACATTGGGTAATAGTCAGTGGGCTTGATGAGTCTCGGCAAACATTCCGTAACATCTCGGATTTTGGCACCTGGCAGACAGCATACCTCTCTCGACATCAAGTCTGTTCGGCAGGTGGATGCCTCAGTACCCCTCAGAAGAGGGTCGCCAACCACCACTACCCTTTGCTTCCTTGTGGTCACTGATTCTGCAACTTTGGGGCACTTGAGCTCTGGTTCTTCCCTTTCCAGTGGTGCTTTCACCTCCTCCACTTCCAGGGCTGCAAAATGGTTCTTCAGTTCAAGGGTTAGAGAAGTGGGATTGGTGATTCTGCAAGCCCTGGTGACTTGTGTCCAACCTTCGTCATTCTGTAGGCACCTATCTTCTCTGCTGGAGTGCTTGGATATTGCAAGAAGCATCTCATCAATGTACTTCTCACTGTCTTGAATGCTCCTCAGCCTCGCCACCTCCTCTCTGAGTTCCTCCACTTGTTTCCTGAGAGCTTCAGCATGCAAGCTTCCTGCACATGGAACCAGTCCTGCAGCTGGCATTGGGACCTCTGTCTGGACAGAGGTAGAAGCTGTAATGGGGGCAACAGCTTTAGCGATATGATTTTTCCCAGCCATTGTTCAGTTTATGGAGCTTAGGTATGTGTTAAAGCAAAAGAGAGAGATCTACCAGCTGGTTTCCCAGCTGTCCTTTCAGAGAAAAAGCAGTTAAATCTCTTTAAGTGTGTTCAAAATGTGCAGTTCCAAGTCCCTGGGTGTAGTTAATTGGGGAGGTGCCCTATAAAGCAAGACTGCTCGCTAGGGGTGGGTGGGAGTTGGGGTGATATGGAGGGAACTAACACCTGATGAGGTGTCAATAGCTTCAGGAGCTGAAGAAAGATACTAAAGCAGAGTTTTAAACCTACCCCACTAAACAAAATATTTACCCTTTAATACTAAAGCACTAAAAATAATATAACTTTGTTTTAAAAATATAACAAAATTCTTTTAAGAGCTCCCAGAGAGCTAATAATTTAAAAAGCCACAAGCTCTTAACCTTTGTTTGAAATGTATAGCCCCTGTTAGGAATGCCTATTTAAAACACTTTCACAGGTCTTTCCCTCTAACTGGAAGGCCTCTTTGTAAAGGTCTTCAGAAACTATTTCTTTCTACTCAAAAATATTTACCCTGTTCTTCCTTCTATGCTAAGCTATACTCTAATTTGATTTGAATTGAAGGGCTCCCTGGGGCTACTGAGCCCTGAGTGAGTTAGCAAATATACTGGATTCTAATACACAGATTTATCAGCTTTAACACAGAGTTCCCTTTTCCCCAAGATTTAGAGAATTTCCAGAAGTAATGAAATTCTTACAAATGCAGATTTCTTTACAGCAGTACAGTCCCTTTTAGTAGTCCTTAAAGACTTAAATTATAACTGAGCTACCGCATATCTTAGGATGTGTTCCAGTGGTTTCAATTCCTTGCATAGAGAATATTACTCCCCTCTTGAAGTTGGTTACAGATATATATTTATTTATTTATATATATTGTCACCCACCTCTAGGTTCCCAGAGGCATAAAGCATGGGAGCTACAGTGGAGCCTCTTCTTAAACAGCAAGGGTGTCTCAAGCAGGTGTTGAAATGCCCCCTGGGATTTGTAGTCCCACAAGCTAATCTAAGAGTGTAGTTGCAGTCGAGTAGCAAGGCTTCAAAAGAGGTCTTTTTATTTACCCGTCCCAGGTGAATTTTAGCACATATGAACAAAGGACAAAAACCATACTTCTGGTATGAAATAAAGGCAAACTACTATAACAAAAATGAATGCTTATATCTTCAGCCTGACAAAACAAAGGTAATGCAAAACAGTCCTTATTCTTAAAACAAGCACGTTTCTTCACTTCTGTTTCCTTAAACAGATTCTCTCTCTGGCCAGTTCAGCACAGTGAAGAAATGTCATCTGAAATTATTAGTGTACAATCCATGTAGGATTCAGCAGGTGTTTCATCACAAAAATCACATTGCATATCCTCATATGCTTCCCCGGAGCTATCTTCTATAGGATTGTAACTCAGGCTACTTTTAAACAATCCCTCTTCTCTGTTAAGAGGGCTCCCCTCCTCCTCTCTACCAGAGTAAAATGGGAGGTTACCACACACTGCAGTTTCCTTCCTGAGAGCCACACACTCTTGGGTAAGTGTAGGAAAAACTCTGACTTTCAGCTTCCCTTCTATTATGAGGAATAAGCCTACATTCTGGCTTGGTTTTCACGGAGCTTCTGGGCACAGGAGACTTAACGGAGCTTTTCTCAAATGAAAGCCTCTCACTGCCTTTCTCTTTCCATTTCTCTTTGGGCACAAAAGTATCCTCCAGATAAAAACCTTTGCCTTCCTGGTACCTGTTCTTAGGAAGATTCTTTCCCACGGCTTTTCTCAGCTTGCCTTCAGAAATACCTCCGTGGCTCAGACCACTGGGCTTTTGTTCAGTCCTGCACTGCTCCCTGAAACAAATCCCTGGTATTCTCTCCTGGGCTTCTTCCTGTAGGATTCTGTGTGAGTCTCCGTGTGAAGCTCTGACCTCGTGTCCAGCTCTCTGGTCAAGTTTGCAATCAGCTCTCCTGATGGCTCCCCAACCAGCTCCTTCCTCTGACCTCTGGTGAGTGATTTTTAACTGCGTCACTCTTGGTGTTACTCTGAGCCTCGCCTCCCCTCAGCTGTCCCTCATTACCTAATGGGCTATGAGGTAATCTACTGCTTGGGCGTGCTCTTACACCTGGTACTTCAGTTTGTGTTCGTTGCCCATAGCAACCCTGGTCCATGTGCTGTTCTAACCTGTCACTATTAGAACTGCTCTGCTCAGATTTTCCTATTTCCATAGGTACTATTTGATCCACCTCATGACAATATATATAAAATATATATATATATATATATAAATATATATATATAATCATCCAGGGGGCAGCTAAAGACATTGTTCTGTCAACTGTGACACAGCATTTGATACGATTCTGCTTTTGGGTGGCAATTTCATCCTCCATGTCCCGATTGTTTCAGCTCTCCCTTAAGGCAGGCAGGCTCTTGTTTGGAGATGAGTAGGGATTTGGGGGAATGCGTGCCTCCTCGCCAAAAAACCCCAAAGGAAACGAAGATGAATAGAGCCTGGGAGGCATAGAGGCGCATGTTCCTGTGCTAGTCATACTCCATATGTTACTGCCCCTGTAAAACCTCCTACCTTCTGGGTTCCAGTCTCAGATTGAGTCCTTTCATGGATCTCAAGGTCCTGGGGCTCTAATAACTCCTGAATTGCTGCCTCCTGGCCGGCACGATTGCAGCTAGAGGGCCTGTTCTGGGAGTGGGTCTTGGTCACCAGGGATTGCTGAGCCCTAGTTGTCATTTCATGTGGCCATGTTTTGGAATATGAAGGAGCCCAGGACTGGCTCTTGCATCTCTTTGCAACTCTGTAGCCAACAGAGCAGCAGTTCAATGTACTCTGGACAGACTTCAGTCTCTGGGCAATGGTCCTAGTTTCCCCCCAGCCGATCAGGGCCAGATTAGATGTTCCATATCTTTGTGCTGCCTAGTAAGAAGGCTCTTTCAGCAAGTTGTTGTTCTCAAGGAAGTCTGCACTCACCTGCATACCTTTTCACTTCTCTGGGGAGTTCCTTTGGTCAGTGATTCATGTGATATGCTACGGAGAGTGCCTTGCATCTCTGAAATTGGATAAGGCTTACTTCCATGTCCCTGTCTGGGAAGATCAATTGTGCTGCCTTTGTTTCACTATTCCTGGCTCTTGAGTTTGCTGCTCTCCCTTTTGTCCTTTCCACCACCTCAGGGTTGTTCTCGAGAGTGATGCTGGAGGCATCAAGGAGCCGACAGATTTGTGCATGCCCCTATCTGGAAGATTGATTTGTCTGGGTCAAGCCATAGTCCGAAGCGGCTTGGCTCGACCCAAGTGGTGCAATTCCTAGAGAATCTTGCTAGGGTGCTTCAGCGTGTTAGAGTAGTGTGGGGTCTTCCCATTTTCTAGAATGTCTGGAAGCGGCTTCAAGGCAAGGTTAAGCACAGTCTTCCTGCCTGTTGAAGGGCTTTACAAGTTGTTGTCCCCTAGATATTAGGGGAAAGCTGACAGTCGCCCAAGAGCGGATGGTTCGGAAGAATGTATCCTTGAAGGATACTACCAAAAGCAGAGAGGTTCCACAAAAGAGTAAAGTAGCCCAAATGCTCTCAAGTATGGAGCAGACAGAGCTTAAAGATCCCAATTTACCCATGTCTAACAATAGCCAAATTAACATGAATAAAATACATTCTCTAAAATGCTTGTGTGCAAATGCTAGAAGTCTAAAGAATAAGATGGGAGTTAGAATATATAGCACTAAATGAAAGGTTAGATATGATTGGAATATCAGAGACATGGTGGAAGGAGGACAACCAGTGGGACACTGTGATACCTGGGTACAAACTATATCGTAATGATAGAGCTGATCAAATTGGTGGAGGTGTTGCGCTCTATGTTAGAGAGGGCATTGACTCAGAAAGGATTAAAGTTTTGCAGGAAACAAAATCTGCTGTAGAATCTATATGGATTGAAATTCCATATAAAAGGGGGAAGGCGATGGCAGTGGGGGTGTACTATCGAGCACCTGGCCAGAATGACCAAATGGATAATGAAATGCTCAAAGAAATCAAGGAAGCTAACAAAAGTTACAGCGCAGTAATAATAATGGGTGATTTCAATTACCCCGGTATCGACTGGGTCAGTGTCACGTCAGGACATGCTAGGGAGATAAAGTTCCTAGATGAAATAAATGACTGCTTCTTGGAGCAGCTGGTTCATGAACCGACCAGAAGGGAAGCCATATTAGACCTAGTCCTTAGTGGAACACCAGATCTAGTGCAAGAGATAAGGGTGTTGGGGCCACTTGGCAATAGTGATCATAGCATGATTGCCTTTGATTTAATTAGTGGAGGAGGGATAGTAAGGAAATCCACAGTACTACCTTTTAACTTTCGAAAGGGAGACTATGATAAAATGAGGAAAACAGTTTAGAAAAAACTAAAAGGAGCAGTTGCGAAGGTTAAAGACGTACGTCAAGCTTGGGTGTTGTTGAAAAATACTATCTTGGAAGCCCAGACCAGCTGTATTCCACGCTTTAAGAAAAGTGGAAGGAAGTCCAAAAACTGCCAGCATGGTTTAAAGGTGAGGTCAGAGAGGCTGTTGTTGCCAAAAAAGCATCTTTCAGGAAATGGAAAAAAGAGCCAAACGACGAAACCTGGAAACAGCACAAGCACTGGCAAGTCAAATGCAAGGCATTGATAAGGCAGGCAAAGGGAGAATTTGAGAAGAAGCTTGCTGCGGAAGCAAAAACACGAAATAAAGACCTTTTCAAGTACATTCGTAGCAAAAAACCTGTGAGAGAGTCAGTTGGTCCATTAGATGATAAAGGGGTTAAAGGAGCACTAAGAGGCGACAAGGCGATAGCGGAGAGACTGAATGAATTCTTTGCTTCGGTCTTTACTGAGGAAGATGTAGGGATGTTACCCATGACTGAAGTGGTATTTAAAGGTGCGGAAGAATTGAAGGAAATATCGATACATCGGGAAGATGTCTTACAACTATTAGACAAACTGAAGAGTAGCAAATCACATGGGCCGGATGGTATACATCCAAGGGTGTTGAAAGAACTGAAATATGAGATTGCAGACCTGCTATTAGTAATCTGTGAACTATCATTAAAATCATCTCTAATACCTGAAGATTGGAGGATCGCCAATGTAACACCAATTTTTAAAAAGGGTTCCAGGGGTGATCCGGGAAACTACAGATCGGTGAGCCTGACGTCAGTACCGGGAAAAATGGTAGAAACCATCATAAAGAATAAAATTACTCAGCATGTAGATAGTCACAACCTAATGGGAGACAGCCAACATGGCTTTAGACAAGGAAGATCTTGTCTTACTAATCTGTTATGTTTTTTTGAAGGAGTGAATAAACAGGTGGACAAAGGTGAGTCGGTTGATATTGTGTATCTGGACTTTCAGAAAGCCTTTGACAAGGTCCCTCATCAGAGACTTTTGGCAAAACTAAAGAGTCATGGGATAGGAGGCTGTGTACTATTGTGGATCAGGAACTGGTTAAAAGATAGAAAGCAGAGGGTAGGGCTAAATGGCCAATTTTCCCAATGGAGAAAGGTGAATAGTGGTGTACCCCAGGGATCTGTGCTGGGTCCGCTGCTTTTTGACATATTCATAAATGACCTGGAAAGTGGAATAACAAGTGAGGTTATCAAATTTGCAGATGACACAAAACTATTTAAAGTTGTTAAAACCCAAGAGGATTGTGAAAAATTGCAAGAGGATCTTGATAAATTGGAAGACTGGGCATCAAAATGGCAGATGAAATTTAATGTGGACATGTGCAAGGTTATTTATTTATTTATTTAGACAGTTTTTGTATACCGCCTTATCCTTCAATCAAAGCGGTCACAACACAATTGGGGGATACATTTAACAAGCAGGGATATGAGACACATACACTAATACCTACAGGGAACATGGGCTATGGAGGGTTAAGTGGCTTGCCCAAGACCACAAGGAGCATCTGTGGGACTAGAAACCGCAGTCCTTCCGGCCCAAGGTTGCTGTCCTCTAGTGGGATTTGAACCCCCGACCTTCCGGCCTGAAGTACCTTGCCCCAACCACTAGGCTACTCCTCCCTCTATGCACCTAGGGAAGAACAATCCAAACTATGGTTCCACGATGCAAGGTTCCACGTTAGGAACCACCACCCAGGAAAAAGATTTAGGCGTCATTGTGGATACCATGTTAAAACCCTCGGCCCAGTGTGCAGCGGCGGCCAAGAGAGCAAATAGAATGCTAGGTAAGATAAGGAAAGGAATGGAAAATAAAACAAAAGATATTATAATGCCTCTATATCGTTCCATGGTGAGACCGCACCTTGAATATTGTGTGCAATTCTGGTCGCCGTATCTTAAAAAGGATATAGCGATTTTAGAAAAGGTTCAGAGAAGAGCCATCAAAATGGTAAAGGGGATGGAAGGATGCTCCTATGAAGAAAGGCTAAAAAGGTTAGGACTCTTTAACCTGGAAAAGAGACGGCTGAGGGGAGATATGATAGAAGTCTATAAATTAATGAACGGAGTGGAATGGGTAAGCGTAGATCGATTGTTTACCTTATCAGAATATAGAAAGACTAGGGGACATGCAATGAAGCTACAGGGTAAACTATTTAAGACTAAGAAAAGAAAATAATTTTTCACTCAACGTGTAATCAAACTCTGGAATTTGTTACCAGAGGATGTAGTAAAGGCTGTTAGTGTAGCTGGGTTTAAAAAAGGTTTGGACAAGTTCCTGGAGGAAAGGTACATAAACCATTATTAAGAAGTGACCGAAGATATCAATGCTTGACCCAGTACAAGCATTGTGGAACTTGTGTCTCTTGGGGAAACTGCTAGGTACATATGACCTAGATTGGCCACTGTTGGAAACAGAATACTGGGCTTGATGGACCTTGGTCTGACCCAGTATGGCATATCTTATGTTGTTATGTTCTTATGTACTTTACTTACCAGATAGTGGCCTTTCCTTGAGTCCTGCTAGACCAGTCCAGGACTACACTGCATACCTGTTTGGTCTGCTATTCTCTGTGGTTGGCCCTGCAGGCTCATACCTTCTGACAAGCCGCTTTTTGAGGCTGATCCTGTGCGTAGTTCTGGTTATCGTTCTGTTGAACCATTTTGCCTGAGGTTGTGTGTATTCAGAGGTTCCTTACCATATGCTTTAATATGACTATTACCGAAGGCTGCTTCTGGTGTTTCTGGCTCATGTTGCATGTTGACATCATAAAAGAAACCTATGGAAGCTTCCTCTGTCTCCACATCTGCTGGTAAGGAGAGACACAACCTACTTGTCTGGACTGGTCCAGAAGGATTCAAGGAAAGGACATTATCTGGTAAGTGAAATGTCACCATATTCATTCTTCAAACTTTTTTCTTTAATGCTTGGAGCCATGTGGCTATCAGTAAAGCTTGTGGTACAAGTATACTCTGCTGACTTGGCGTTAACTGTGCCCCTTTGAATAGTATCAGCTGAATTGGTTCCAGATTGTAGTTTTCTAGATTGATCAAGAAACCTAGGCTTCTCAGAGGTAATGTTTCCTGAATGGATTGCTCAATGCCTTCTGTTGTCTAGTTAAGAAAAAATGTAATGACTGTTTTTATGGAGCTGAGCCACCACTACTGCTAGACATTTTGAAATAATTCTACAGCAAGTGAGAGAGATTTATGACTCTGAGCTTTCCATGAATGTGATGCTATAGTAAGGCTAAAGTTGGTATAGGGAAGCTGATACTAAGAACATGCCATACTGGGTCAGACCAAGGTCCATCAATCCCAGTATCCTGTTTCCAACAGTGGCCAATCCAGGTCACAAGTACCTGGCAGGTTCCTGAAAGGCACACAGGTTCCACAGTGCTTGGATACTCACTGGCTGATACTCACTGGCGCAGATCTGCCATAAAAGCAAAATTAAAATGCTTCTTATGTTAACATTTTTTTTCAGAGCCTTTATCCCGTTGTCTCCTTTGCTTTGTTTTGTTTTTACTTGCTGAGATGAAAAGTATGGGAGGGTATAGGAAGACCTGACCGCACTTTTCTGCAGACAAAACATGACTGCCTGACAGGACTGCTGGCAGGGGATGAGAACTAATCAATGCAGGTGCAGAGAATTCACTTTTCATTGCTGGAGAAGGGCTCCCGGCACACAGGCTCTGTCTGAAACCTTGTCATAAAGTGTTTTTGCATTTCTCTGTGGAGAGCCCCTGTTGTAGTTTAATAAGAGGGTTGAGGGTAGATAGGTGATGAATCCGTAAAACATTCAAATGTATCTGATAATGGTTTTGAGAGCCTTTGTCAGAGTCCTTTTGTGTTAGTTTCATAGTGTTTAATCACTTTAATTTGAATTTTCCATTTTTATGTGCTTCTGAGGTTTATTTCAAGAACCTTTATTGTAAGGTCATCAAGAATGATCTTCTTTTGAGATATATTTATCAACTGAACTGTGGTTTTCTTTTTTTTTTCTGTGATATTTTCTTATATTTGTGAAGAATACTTGTCCTCAGTTTTTGGCTTGTTACACCAATGCAGCACCTTGCTTCACATTTTTTGTATTGATTCATATACACTGCATTCATAGAGAAGCATAAATATGTGCTCTTATTTTGAATGTCTATTTAATAGGTGCTGTTAACTAGATAAGTGCCCCTGGCCAGGAATATCCAGTGATGTTCAGCAGCACATAGACTGCCTTAACACTAAGCAGATAGTGATGGGAGTGGCCCATGGATGGGACAAGGGGTAACTGCCAGATCTCCAGGAACAAGCAGGAATGAGTCTTCACATATGGGTACGTCGGTACCGACGGAGCCTGCACGGGAATGCTCCCCAGCATCCAATCAGAAAGCTTTTGGGAGCATCCCTCGCGCCTGCGCACTGCTTTCCCGCCTTCTCCACTGCCTCTCCTCAGTTTTCGTTTTTCCGCGGAGCCAGCAGGATGTCCTCCTGTCACCGCAGAAACCTTTTTCTTCAAATTTTTTTTTTCTTGTTTTCTTGTGGTCGTGGCTGTTTTCCCGCCGCCACCGGTACCGCCGGTGGATTTTTCTTTTCTTTTTCTTAAACTCAGGGAGATTTTTCCCTCAGTTTCTGTCTTTAAATTTTTTGGGCCTACAAGGCCTCTCCACCATGGAGCCTTCGTCTCCTAAGAAGTGCCTTCACTGTGGAAGCACGGTTTTCTTTTTAGACTCCAATTTCTGGTGTCTAAACTGTTCGGGTCCTGACCCTTTTTCCCCTGAACACTCAGGCTGCAAAACTGTGAGAAGAACTTCTCTCTTTCGAGTTTCCCTCGATACCGTTTTCCCTCCCGAAGTGCGGGCACCGGTTTTTTCTTCTCTACAGGATCAGGTAACCCACAAACAGTCTGTTAAGACTAGCCAATTCTTGAGTGATAGGTCTCATGCCAAGCATGATGACGGCTCCGGCCTTGCTCTCAAGACCCCATTGGCATTATAACCCCAGCGGGAGTCTTCGGATTCCAAAGCATTTCAGGGGTTTCAGGTTGTTCCTGGGGCTCACCCCTCACAGAACATACCTGAGCCATGCTCGGTGGTGGCATCCGCTTCGAGCGGTACTGATACCCCGGCATCGGCACCGGTGTTGAGTGATCCACTCTTCACCAGGGATCGTCATCGGACGTTCTCGGTACCTTCCAGACCGATCGATACGACCCAGATTGACTTTCCTGTATCTGAGCCATACTCGGTGGTGGCATCCGCTTCGAGCGGTACCGATACCCCGGCATCGGCACCGGTGTTGAGTGATCCACTCTTCACCAGGAATCGTCATCGGGCATTCTCGGTACCTTCGGGACCGATCGATACGACCCGGACCGACTTTCCTGTATCGGCAACATCGCCATTACCACCACCGACGTCGGTACCCTCTAGACATGCATCGATAGACTCGCTCCCTTCGATGCCGAGTCTGGAATCGCTCTCTAGTCTAGATGACTGGGTACCGACGCGTCTTGGAACCGATGTTTACCGATTCCGCATACACGGTACCGAGGATAATCACCAAGGAGTTTTACTTACCTCAGTACCGCTTGAGCTGTCTCCGATATCTGCTTCGGCGCCTTCGGTATCGGTATCGATGCCGGTACCTACAGCATCATCGGAACCAGCTCCTTCCATGCTTTTGTCACCTGGATCGCTCCTCTCTATGCCTAGTTTAGAGTCGATTCCGGGCATGGATGATGCACTTCTGACAACTCATAATTGCCAGTTCCAGTATCCATCCATTACAAATCCTGTTCTGCACCGGACAGGTATATCCTCCGGTCCCCAGGCTTCCTTTTCAGGTTTAACCTGTCCAGGGATGGTTCCCATCGGAGATCCTTCTTTTCAGAAGTTCCTCCTTGACATGGCAACCTTCCTTAATATTCCTATCCCTGGCTATGAGTCTTCTCAGGGTTTTTCTGCAAGAAAGGAAAATGTAATGCTTCCTTTGCATCACTCTTTGCAGAATCTTCTTCTGAAGGTATGGGAAAAACCTTTAAAGGTTTCTTCACCTCCTACAGCAACTGATCTTCTGTATCAGGTGCCCCCCTCTCCAGGATTTCAAAAGCCTCAACTTCCCCATCATTCTATTGTAGTGGAATCAGCAATGAGGAAGGTAAAAAGCAAGAAAAAACATTCTTCTTTCCCGCCAGGGCGTGCATCTAGATTACTGGATGCCTTTGGACGTCAAACCTTCCAAACATTTATGCTGGCAAAAAGGATTCTCTCATATATTTTCTATATGAGTCTATCCCTTCAGGAGGTCACAAAGAAATTATCTCTTTTGACTCCTTTTCTATCAGAGCCCAAGGCTGTAGACTATTACTTACTTCTTACTCATAGCCAAAATATCTCTTGGTTTCTTTCTCGTGCTTCCCTAGACTCTTTTGAGTCTGTTAGCAGAACTTCTGCTATAGCCATAGGAGCACGTCGTAAAGCCTGGCTCCAAGCATCAGACTTGAATAGATGGGCACAACAAAGACTGGGTAATACTCCTTGTACTGGAGAAAATCTCTTCCATAAGGAGTCCTTACATCAGGTTGCTCATTGCTCCACTGACGTTCCTGTATCTGAGGGCCATCCTAAGCCCTCTCCTTATTCAGCAGGTAGAAAATGCCCTACCAGACCTTTTTTCCCTAAAAGAAAGAGGTTTTCCTCTTCACCTGCCCATCATTCGGATGTTCCCAAGCAGGGGAAGTCTCGCCCTGGTCTGAAGAATCCAAACTCTAGCCAGGCTGAATAAACACAGTAACCATAGGTTTCTGATTAATCTTTTTATAGCTACAGTTGATTTCTTTCAGCAGAAGTTTTTCACTGTTTTTCCATTCAAAACTCTGCTCAGGGATTCCTATTCTCAGGAAATCCATTTACTCTTCACTATGCTGAACTGTCAGGTTATTCATGTCTATAAGTTAGAGTTTTCCACCTCTTCCTGACTAGAAGAGAGGTTTAGCAAGTATCATATGATAGTTTCTCTGTACCAGCATGAATTTTTTCCTTCCATGGACTTACCATGTGGTAAGTCCTTCTTCAGCTTCTAGCTCTACCCTCTTCGCCAGGGTTTTCCCCTGTAAGAGTGGTACCCTACCATTGAAAGACTTTTCTTGTCTTTCTTTTCACTGTAGAGTTTCTTCTCCTGAATAAACTCTTTTCTTTTTCTGGGCAGCTCTGCAGACAGAGACAGCTTGCTCTCTTTGTTCAGTCTGTTATCTCTGTTTGATACAGCCCGACTCTCTCTGTTATCCTATTCAGTAGCTGCCCATGCAGGAGTTCCACTGCTTCCCTACTGGTACTTTGCCACAAGTCCCAGTATTGTCTTCCACCACTCCTGTCTTGCCTTAGTAGTGATTCCAAGACAGTTTTCTGCATCTTTCTTGGATAATCTTTTTCACTACAGGCTTCTTACACTTTACCCTTGCCATCTCCAATCTCTGGGTTTGGCACGTAATGGACGTGGCTGTCAGTTTTTCTCCATCAGCCAGTTCTACATCCCAGTTCTCCTGCATAATGCTCTCTGCAATCCTACTGAGAAGCTTTCCACTATGGGCCCTTGCTAGAGAGCATAAAGTTTCTCGAATGACTATCCATCATGGTTGAAAAATACTTCCTCAGTCATCTCCTATGACTGTGGGGGTTCTTCATACCCTCCTATCTTAAAAAAAAAAAGAGGGAGAAGGACATATGCCTTCTCCAAATGAAAGTCTGGGAGTTATCCCATTCCTTAGGAATACTCTCTTTGTTCTTGCAGCTTGTCCCCATGGTATCCTATTACTTCAAGGACAGCACATATTAATCTGAAAAACGCCTGATACCTCGTTGTCCCTCACGTAGGTCAACCTGGTGTATCATTCCATGCGTTTCTGTCCTTTTACTATGCTGGAGTTCCACAGGACTCCGGACTTGCTGTTTACAGACTAATATTATCCTCTGTTTTTTCACATAACCATCCTGATAATTCACTGGATAGCATTCCTTTATCATTTAACCTATATACTCAGGTATATATATCTATATACATATATATATATATCTACCTATATACATCTCTATAGATGTATCTGCCTGTCAGCTAATTGTGCATATGCTATGCCCTTTAGATTTTATTTTAGATCTATCCATATATCTATATCTATATCTATATCTATATATATATATATATATCGATATTATCTATATATCTATATACATATATGTGTGTATCTCTCCAAATACTTTTTATAGGTAGATATGTATTTCCATACTTATCTCCTGACTGTCTATACTCATAAAGGTTTTTACCTTCCTGTATATTTCTGACAGTGGGCTTGCACAGTTTCATACTGTTCCACAGTATGTTTCGGCTATTTTGCACTCAACCATTGCTGTGGAACTGACAGCCCTACTGTTTCCTAGGTTGAAGTATCCCTGAAGCCAATGTCTTCCTCTCTCTCATCAGATAGGAAAGACATCTTAGATCTTCAGTAGATTTCAAGTTCAATTCCTCCAACATCTGTCCTTCCTGGGAGTATGGGGTTCTTTTCATACCCTTTCCTCCCTCAGGGACTAGGTTTGTTTGTCCAGATCGGTCAGTCTTCCTCTTTTGCTCCTACCTCTAAATGCTTCTGTAGCCAAAAGAGTTTTCAGCTTTCCATGAAGCTTCCCACTGAAGACCTGCCGTGTTTGTGTTACCCCAATTAAATCCTGGGGTCACCTCTCACTTCCAGATGTGGACCTCCACCTTCACTCCAGTGAGGTCACCTTTAACGTTTTTCTACTGGATCCCCAGTAGACTACCTCAGCCTCTCTACTTCCTGCAATCCAGTAGGTGAGCATCATATGGTGATTGTTCATTTCAATATTAGGATGTTAGTTCATTTCAATATATCTTTTGATAATGATCATACATACATGGACTCCTTCCGGGTAGTCCTCTCTTAGGTTAGCTGTTTTTTCCGCAGCTCCTCTCCTTTCAACTCCCCCCCTCCATCCTCAGGATGCCTGGTCATATGAGATGTAGCATGTTTTCAATCTTCAACATGTTAGGGCTCCAGGCATCTTAGCTTGGGAGTCCCCATATGTGAAGACTCATTCCTGCTTGTTCTTGGAGATAGCACAGTTACTTACCTGTAACAGGTGATCTCTGGGAACAGCAGGAATAAGTCTTCACGACCCACCCACCTCCCCTAGGAGTTGTATCTATCTTTCTATCTTCTTTTCCTCTTTCTCTCCTTTTGTCTCAGCTATGAAACTCAACTGAGGAGAGGCAATGGAGAAGGCGGGAAAGCAGTGCGCAGGCGCGAGGGATGTTCCCAAAAGCTTTCTGATTGGATGCTGGGGAGCATTCCTGTGCAGGCTCCGTCGGTACCGACGTACCCATATGTGAAGACTTATTCCTGCTGTTCCCAGAGATCACCTATTACAGGTAAGTAACTGTGCTTTATCCAGATAATAGTGATACTCCGTCCCCACAGTCCAGATACTGGCTCTAAGATTTTCAGAATTTAGGTTTTTTTTACCACCAGAGTCAGCATTTTAAAAATATGCTTACTACAGCTGAATATTCAGCCATACATAATCAGATTTAGCCTTGGGAAACTGAGTAATTCAAATAATTGTAAGGTTCCTGAAGTTCAAACTGGGGATAGAAGAAAAGAATGAGTGTTTTTTGGTATTTGAATATTTCTTTAATAAAAATCTTAATGCATGTTCATTTGACAGATGATATGAAAAAATATCATTTTACCAAACTTAAGTTTTATACGTATCCTACCTTCCCAATCCTATTAAACAATAAAGAGCGGGCACTGTGGCACCGGTGGAGGTGGACCCGGAGCTACTTGCCCTGGAGGTGTCTCTCTCCCCGGACGATCGACCGCCTCCTCAGCGTCTGACTCTCCTGGAGCTTCCTCTTGCGGGAGGCGAGTCAGCGCTTCCTGATGTCGGAGCTGACTTGCTGGAGCAGGCCTCGCTGGATCAGAGCTCCGGAGCGGCCCCCTTGGTATCGGGGGCAGGAGATGTGATCAGGCGCCAGGTGGTGGAGTCTAAGGTTTTGTTACATCCGAGTGGGGATTCAACTGGTCCGGTTTCCTCATCTAGTCAACTGTTACCTCAGCTTACTTCACTGAAACGCCCGAAGGAGTTTTCCCTGGAATCCATTTGGGAGACAATATCGCAGCTCTCGGTGGTGGTGTCCCAACAGCTGGTGGTGTCTTCCCAGCGCCTGGAGAGATTGGAAAGTGCTACAGAGGGTATTAAGGAAGAATTGACTGTGTTGGGTGAGAAGATTAATACTGGGGAACAAAGTCTCACGTAATTCGACTATAACTGACTCACTTGTGAAGGACAATTTTGTGACTCAAAGGAAATTGGAAAATTTAGAAAACGCTGCTCGTGCGTCTAATATACGTCTGCTAAATTTCCCCATGCTGACCGGTATTTCCCCGGTAAATGTGTTTAAAAAATATCTAATTGAATCTTTGTTGGTTCCTGATAACTTAGTTCCCCCAGTTGCTAAGGCATATTTTCTTCCATTGAGGAAAAATGGAGTCCAGGTTGATTTGGTGCCCTCCGGGGCAGACACTTTAGATGTGTCTGCCTTGTTAGAATCACCAAGTCAACCTGATATTAAGGTATCTACTCTATTAGTCACTTTTGCATTATCTTCAGACCGGGATTGGCTTTTAAAGTTGTATTTTAAAAAGCGCTCGGTATTGTTTATGGGTAAAAGAATTGTTATTTTTCCTGATGTATCCCGGGAAACCCAAAAGAGGCGAAAGGCTTTTTTGCTTTTGAGATCTGGTGTTCTTCCTATTGGAGCTACAATGCTATTGCGTTTTCCTTGTAAGTGTATAGTCTATTTCTAAGCTCATAAGTATGTTTTTTTTCAACCTGAGGACCTGTCCATGTTTATATCCTCTCATTTACTGACCTCATCACCTGTGGATAATTGATCGTCATATGTAATATGCTCTGAATCATGCCTCCCCTCTTGGTATTTTTGTATTATTTCCTATTTGTTGGAACGCGGCTTTACCTGGTCTCGTTTGTTGTTTTCCTCACACGTCCCCCCTATCTTAGTGGGCTACAACTATACTGTGTTAATTAACTCTGATGATGTTCAGAAGTTTCCTTTGTTTTTTCTTATTTTTTGCACAGTTGTGTTTTTCTGTACAAGCATTGCTTGGATTATATATTGTAAATTGCATAAATAGAAAATTTAAAAAAAAAAGAGAGAAAAAAAAACTCAGAAGGGGGATATATATTAATATCACCTGCTAACACCATTCATATGTGTTATTTACCGCAGTATTTATTTCATGCAATGGACTCTGCGGTAAATAATGCATATCGATGGCATTAGCATATGCTGTTCATAAATGATCCCTGAAGTAGATTAATCTATATAAAATAATAAGACCAAAAACAGTAATTTTTGTTTTATAGATATTAATTTCTGTTTTTCTCACAAGGCTACACCAACCCAACTTGTGTGTAATTATGGCAGTTTTCCAGTGTTATGTGGGTTTGAGAGAGTTTGGCATTTCTAATTGTTTATTTTTATTTTTTACTATCAAATTTTTAGACCACTTCTCCTACAGATTGCAAAGCAGTTCATAGCTTTTATTGTCCATTAACAGTTGTAATGTTAAAAAAAATACTGTTAAATAAATGTTTTTTTTATTATTAAATTTTCAAATTGTGTTCAATACAATAAGCTATCATGCAATATGAAAGAAATACATAAACACAGATAATACTAAGATGGCTGAACACTAACAGCCATCTTATATAAGATACATACAAGTCCACATCATGGGAAAGTGGAACCCAAGTTAAAGAAATAATCACTCAAGAAAAAAAAATCAAAGGCAGAGTGATAAAAAAAACAAAACCCCATACTTACTAACTCATCACCAAGGACTGAGACTCATGTTTATTTAGAAAAACTAACAATTGATCTGGCTCCAAAAAGCCATAACTCTTCCCAAGACGGCCAACAACACATTTGCATGGGAACTTAAGAAAAAAGGTAGCCCCCAATGCCAACGTGTGATCTGTCAACTCCAAAAAAGCCTTATGGCGAATTTGAGTCGTGTAGGACACATCGGGGGAAAAGAGTGATCATCTGCCCACAAAAGAAAACATATTTTTTTAGGAAAATATGCCTTCAAAATTGAATTCTTGTCCAACTCGGATACAAACATAACAATGTCGCTCAAGCAGAAATTATCAGAGAACTCAAGAAATTCAGAGATATCCAAACTGAGGGGACACCAGCTGGTCAGGTTCCCCCACCTCCCCCTATCACTAACCACTCTCTTAAACCTAGGAACATAGTATAAATTGGCAACCTTAAAATCTTCAAGTTGTTCAAACAACAAAACCTCTTTCAAATATTTATAAAATAAAATTAATGGGGAAAGAGTGCGTAATAGGAAAATTCAAACATCGTAAGGTTTTTTTGAACGAGACCAATTCTCACAAACTTCAGACTGCCTATGAAAATATAAACTATCTTTTACAGAAGTCACAAACTGCCTGGACAGTACCCAATTTGGCTTCCAACTGATTCAGCCGTTCCCCCACCACCACCAACTGGGCATCATAATCAACAAATTTAGCAACAGAGTCTCAAGTAAATTCCTCAATTTGTCCCATAGTTCCTGTTAAAACAGCTTCAGTTCGGGTAACAGACCAGATGTTTTTAAGCGTCACATCCTGAGGGGGGGGCCGTAGTTAGAAAATCACCCACCACCAGTGACGGGACCTGAACCACTTTAGGAAAATATAACTGCTTGACAACTGGACGTTCCTGAACCAAAGGCTGTTCAGAAGCTAGTGCCGAAGCAGGGGGAGAAGAAACACCGCCTACTCCTTCTACAATCGGCACAGTCTGATCCAGCAACAAGTGGGGAGGGGTTAATCTCCCAATCGGAGATGAGGTAGACAATGAGGAAGTACTTACAGAGACGGATGCATCAGGGTTACAATCCTCCAAAACTCGCATTATCAAATTTTTATCCATAGGGCCTTAATTCTTTGAACACTTCATAGTTGATACAGCAGGAAAATTCTTTTTTCTTCTCTTCCCCATTGCAAATTAACACTTAATTATGCCTCCTGAAACCTCCGAAGGGGCTCCAAAGAGGCGTGACCTGCCCCTTTGGTCACGTGCCCGAGGGACGCGGCCACGTCCCGCAGCACAGCACACCTTTAAATAAGGCAATGCTTGACGTCAGCAATCAGCGCAGAAGCGCCCACAGGAGATCACAGCTGCCAGATAGGACCAGGGTTCCACTCTCCTAAATAATAATTTTGGTTAAACTTTAGACATTTTTTCAAGAAGAGGCAAAGAGAGAACAGGTACTGTAGAGGCAGATTATGTAATGAATGGAACATGTTGAGGGTTTGTGAATCTGTAACTCAGAGGATCTACTTTGTTCTCCAGACTTTCAGGAGAATCAACCTAGGTAGTCCCAGATTTATGCTTAGGCCATTAGGCAGTTGCATCCAGCACCTTGTTTTTGAAGGAGCCATCCGAGTTCCTGTTTCACTCTGAGAATATACTGAAAAGCCCAGCTTGCTGCCCCAGCCCCTCCTTTTCAGGCAGCATGCAATAAACAGGAAGGAGAGACTGAGAAGGGAGCAGAGCAATTGTTTTCTGCTCCAGCCCCCAACATCCTCATTTTGAAGACTCGTGGCAGACGTAACATATCAGGATAACAATTATAAGACAAATGCCGATTCTTGGTCATGTATGTTTTCATGTATAGATACATTTACTTTATTGGGTTTGTTTCCAACCATCAGTCTACAAGGAGAAAGATGAGGGGAAGCACTGAATAGTAGAAGAGCAATTGGTTGTTTTGCTCTGATAGTTGCTCCAGATCATTACACGATGTTCAGTGTATTATGTTTCTTGTTATATTGTAAATTGCCCCTGATCGCTAGAAAGGGGCAGAATAGAACAGTATCAAATTAAATAAATAAAATTACCCTTCCTTCCTGTGTCTCAAGAGGCTGCATTTGGAGGGTAACAGAGGAGAGGCTGCAGCGCAAGCAGCTTGGTTCTTTGTGATCCCAGAACTTGATATTCAGCCAAGAGCATAGTAGTAGAAGATAATGGACACCCCATAGCATAAATCGGGAATCTGACTGGAGAGTGCTTGGAGAAGGGGAGAGAGATCACATCTCCAAAACTTCCCAAGTATGCTGATCCCTCTGCCGACTCAGAGCTTGAAGCATGCTGGTGGGAATCTGAATAGTGCCGTACACCTTCCTTCTGTTCTCCAATGCTTACAAGTGTCCAAGTGGTAAATTGAGACTCAGATGGAGATGTTAAAAGAAAAATCCTCATTATGTGTTTAGCAGTCTAGCATCTGCCATAGCTGCCCGTAATATCAAGTGCTGTGTCAGGAGAATCTTTTGCACTCTGTATCAATTTATGGAAGTGCTGAGTTAACCTGTCTCATAGAAACAGAAAATGATTATACTGCCTATCCAGTCTGACCATCAACACCAACTGCTCAGCTCTACAATTCCTTCCTCTTAAAATGCCTGCTTACTGGTTTACAACCATGATTAGAGCAACAGGTGGAGATCAGGGAAGCGAGCATCCCAGTCTCGCTGATGCTCTTTGTAATTTTGGACAAGTCACTTAACCCTTATTCCTTAGCGTCCCTCTAGTCCAGTCCCGGAGCATAGAGTTGTCAACCTCCACCAGCAGCTTTGGAGACTGAAAGATGTCATCGTTCTGATGTCACTGGTACAAATAGGCAAGATCCGCCCCCTTTCACCAGTACTTTCAGTCTCCAAGCAGCTTGGAGGTTCTGAGCCCGGGACTGGGCTCAGGAGGAACAAATAAGCAGAGCTTGATTATTTTAATTAGACCTGGGGGTTTTTGAGTTTGAGTTTTTGTTTGGTGTTGGGGTGGTTTTTTTTTTTTGGTTTTTTTTTTTTTTAAGAGTCCCTGTGCTACTGTGGGCATTTTGTCTCCTCTCTGGTCAGAGTCTCTTCCCTCTCCCTTCCTCCTCCCTCTCCCTCTGGCAGGCTTTCAGAGTGCCCCAGTCTTAAAACGAGCATAGGGCTGTTCAAGAGCCGCCCTGCTCCCGAACCAGAAGGGTGAGGAGCAGGTGGTAGGCAGAAGAGACTGGCAGCAGCAAGGCTGTGTTCCTTGGTGTCAGTCAGTCCCAGGAGCTGATGCCGCGAGAAAGGCTGTGCTCCTGAGGTACTTAGCGCTGTCTTCCCTCCCGTTTCTGCAGACATCGTGGTGAGTACCCCTGATTTCGGGGTTTTGCTGGGGGAGCACTGTTTGGGGCTGTGCAGGGTTTTCTGTGGCTCTGGGGAGTAGCTGCAAGCCTTGCCGTGTGTTTTTTGCAGGCGCGAACGTTGCGGCGGCCATTTTGAATGCCGTTTTTTCAACGTGTTTTTCTTTTGCTGTTTTTAGGGCTTAGAAGCTTCGTTTTTTATTTTAATTGCTCCAGGGCAGCTAGTTGGGGATAGATGAGTGGACTGCCTTTAAAAAAAAAAAAAAAAAAAAAAAGTAACGGATTCCTTTCAGTGTCAGCTTCTGATCTACAGCGCTAGGTACTATGCCTGCAAAGCCCCGCTGCCTTGTCTGTGGGGTGCAGCGCGGTGAGCTTCTAGAAGCTGGTGTGTGCAAGGCCTGTTCCTGGATGCAGGCGGTATGGATAAGTCCTTGGGGGAAGGCGCTGCTGAGCAGACAGCAGCTTCCTTCGACGCCATGGGGTCCAGTCCTCCCTCCTTGGAGGATCCGGAGCCAGTGGCCGGACCGTCCTCAGCTTGGAACGCTCCTTTGTCGGGGGAGGGGTCCCAAGGGGACAGTGTGTCCGGATTCCTGCGGATTTCTTCGCGCTGATGCAGAAAGCCTTTGCCTTGCTCCAGCCCGGGCTTCGTGCTCAGTCTCAGAGCCCTCCTGACCGAAAAAGGGCAGGTTCGGGGGGTCTTCTGGAGGGGGAGATAGCCCCACCTAAGAGACGTAGAGAGAGTGTCGGTCCAAGCTCAGAGGTTGGATTAGATGAGGGGCTTGCGCATGATTTGGAGATCGCAGAAGCCTCAGATGAGGAGTTAGAGGAAGGAGAACTGCTGGACGCGGAGCAGCAGAGCAGGGTGGTCCGCGTGTTTAGAAGGGAAGATTGCTGAGACACTCAAGACCTTGAACATGCCGGCGGGTTCCACCTCTGCGAAAGAGGCGCTGGAGGATCCGCTGTTGCAGGCCGTACGGACTTCTCAGAGGGTGTTCCCCCTACATAGTCTTTCGAAATATGATTCAGGAAGAATGGGACTCGCCGGAAGCGGCGCTGCGGGGTACCAGGGTTTTAGCCCATTTGTACCCGCTTTCTGAACAGGATAAGGAGATTTTTTGTTCGCCCAGAGTGGATGCGGCGGTAGCTGCGGTCACAAAGAAGACCACTATTCCAGTGGAAGGCGCCGCGGCATTGAAGGATGGTCAAGATCGGAAGTTGGATACCTTGCTGAAGCAGGTCTTTGATATGTGTGCCCTGTCTCTACAGGCCTCGATAGCAGGGGCGTGAGTGGCTGTTTACGTTGGTCCCATCACCTGCAGGGACCTCGAGGAGGAGCAGGCTGCGGATGTTACCCGGCTGGAGTCGGGCACGGCTTATTTGTCCGATATTCACTATGATCTCATCCGAGGGCTAGCCAAAAGTATGGCCTCGGTGGTAGCGGCTCGCAGGTACTTGTGGCTCCGTAACTGGTCAGCAGATGGGTCTTCCAAAGTGCGGCTCAGTAAGCTCCCTTTTCGGGGAAAGCTCCTCTTTGGGGAGGATCTGGAGAAGTTGGTTAAAGACCTGGGAGAGTCCAAGGGCGGTTGTCTTCCGGAGGATAAACCGAAGCAGGGTCGTGGGGCTTCGGGGTTCCGGGGTCTCCCGAGGGATTCTCGTAGGTTTCGGTCCTCCCGTTTCACTCAATCCCTGTGGGGCAGGTTTCCGATGCGTAGTCAGTCATTTTGGGGATTCAGAGGGGCAGGCAGAGGTTTTGGCTCCTTTCAGGCCCCAGCTGCCAAGAAGCTGCAATGAGATGAGGCGGGCCCCGGTGGGGGTGATTCCCGTCGGAGGAAGGTTGCGGGAGTTCTACCCTGCCTGGGTCCAGCTTACCTCAGACCAGTGGGTGCTGGAGGTCATTCGGGAAGGCTATGCTCTGGAGTTCCAGCGTCCCGTCGTAGATTCCTTTGTTCTTTCCCGGGGCAGAGCTCCGCCGAAGCACCGAGCGGTGGCAGACACTCTGCGGCGTCTGCTGCAGCTCGGGGCGGTGGTGCCGGTCCCATCCGAGCAGTGCGGTTCAGGTCGATATTCCATTTATTTCGTGGTTCCCAAAAAAGAGGGTACCTTTCGTCCGATTCTAGACCTCAAGCGGGTGAATCGCTGCCTTCGCGTATCCCACTTCCGGATGGAGACCTTACGGTCCGTCATTGTGGCAGTTCGCTCCGGCGAATTTCTGACATCTTTAGATCTTACGGAGGCGTACCTACACATCCCCGTCCGGCAGGAGCATCAACGATTCCTGCGTTTTGCCGTGCCGATGGGACATTTTCCATTCCAGGCGTTGCCTTTCGGTCTCGCGACGGCCCCTCGGACGTTCACCAAAGTAATGGTGGTGGTGGCGGCAGCTCTTCGCAAGGAGGGGATACTGGTGCATCCTTACTTGGACGATTGGTTGATTTGGGCGAAGTCGCAGGAGGAAAGCTTGAGGGCCACTGCTCGGGTGGTCGGTTTATTGGAAAGCCTCGGTTGGGTAGTCAACGTGGCGAAGAGCAGGCTAGCCCCTTCCCAGATGCTAGAATACTTAGGGGCGCGCTTCGAGACACAGAAGGGCCTAGTGTTTCTTCCCAGCAAGAGAGCTCGGGCGCTGAGGGACCTGGTGCAGCGGTTTCTCAAGCGCAGGGCACCGACAGCCTGGCAGTATTTGCAGCTGCTGGGAACCATGGCCGCTACGATAGATGTAGTACTGTGGGCCCGGGCTCATATGAGGGCATTACAGAGTGCTCTTCTTCGACGTTGGTCTCATCAGAGGGACGCGCTGTCGCAGCGTCTGCCGTGTCCGCCAGCGGTACAGCGGGACCTTTTATGGTGGTTGCGGCCCGGCACTCTGGAAAGAGGCGTGCCTTTGGAACCTCCCTCTTGGTGACTGCTCACGACCGATGCGAGTCTGGCAGGCTGGGGGGCGCATCACAACGGATCCTTTGCTCAGGGGACTTGGACGCAGGAGGAGAGTCGTTGGTCCATCAACAGGTTGGAAATGCGAGCGGTGTATCGGGCGCTGCAGGGGTTCCAGGTGGTGTTGCATCAGGAAGCGATGCGCGTGCTGTTGGACAACACGACGACGGTGGCTTATATCAGTCGACAGGGCGGCACGGGGAGTGTGGCCCTGGAGGAAGAGGCCAGTGTCCTCTTAGCCTGGGCGGAACAAAACTTGTCGGCGCTGTCCGCCCAGCACGTCGCTGGCGTACTCAATGTCGAGGCGGATTTTCTCAGCCGCCGCAGGGTGGATCCGGGGGAGTGGGCCCTCCACCCGCAGATTTTCGCGCTGATTGTGGGCCGTTGGGGGCTCCCGGTGATGGATCTCATGGCCACCTTGGAGTCGGCGAAGGTGGAGCGGTTCTTCAGCAGGAGACGAGAGTGGATGTCGGAAGGCCTGGATGCCTTGGCACAGCGGTGGCCGATGGAGGGTCTTCTTTATGTGTTTCCGCCCTGGGCGCTTATAGGCAGGGTGGTTCAGCGCATAGAAAGGCACAGGGGTCTGGTGGTGCTGGTGGCACCGGATTGGCCAAGAAGACCGTGGTATGCCGATTTAATTCGTCTGTTGGCGGACGTTCCGTGGCAGCTGCCTCCTCGGGAGGACTTGTTGGTGCAGGGGCCGCTGCGGATGCCTCAGGTGGATCGGTTCTCGCTTACAGCCTGGCTCTTGAAAGGGCTAGGTTGACGGCCAGAGGGTACTCGGCGGCCGTCATTTCTACCCTCCTTAGGGCGCGTAGGCCTTCTACGTCGCTGGCGTATATCCGAGTATGGCGAGTATTCGAAAATTGGTCAGTCTCTGATATCCTTTCCTTTTTGCAGGCTGGCATGGAGAAGGGTCTTGCGGGTGCAGCTGGCGGCTCTTTCCTGTTATCGGGGAAAGGTTCAGGGGCAGGTGCTGACGGTCCATAATGATGTTCGACGTTTCCTGCGGGCAGTGTTGTTGCTTCGACCGCCGAGGCGGCCAGTTGTTCCGTCCTGGGATCTCAATGTGGTGTTGGCGGCCTTGGTTGGAGAACCGTTCGAGCCCTTAGCTACGGCGACGCTGAAGGACGACCCTAAAGACGGTATTTCTCGTAGCTATTTGCTCCGCCAGACGGATTTCGGAGGTACAGGCGTTATCTTGTCAGGAACCTTATTTGTCCTTTTCGGCGGACAGAGTAGTCTTGCGTACGGTTCCAGCCTTCTTGCCAAAGGTGGTTTCGGCCTTTCTTGTGAATCAGGTAGTATCGTTGCCAGTGTTTTCCGCGGAACAGAACGTACAGTCGGGTGGCCGATTGCATCGCCTGGATGTGCGCAGGGTGCTTAAGAAGTATCTCCGGAGGATGGCGTCTTTCCGGAAATCTGACAGGTTATTTATCGCCTTTGGAGGTCCGCGCAGAGGGGAGGCGGCAGCGAAGGCCTCTATTTCTAGATGGCTGAAGGAGGCTATTGCTTCTTGCCTACCTTTTGAAGGGCAAAGAGGTTCTGGTGGGCCTGCGGGCACATTCCACTAGAGCGCAGGCGGTGTCTTGGGCGGAAGTCAGTTTAGTGCCGGTGGCGGATATTTGTAGGGCGGCGACATGGTCCTCGTTGCATTCCTTTGCCAGGCACTATCGTCTGGATGTTCAGGCGTGGGGGGATAGCCGTTTTGGTTCAGCGGTTCTTCAGGCTGGGCTTGCGGGTCCCGCCCGTTGATGTTCACTGCTCTGTTACATCCTCTATGCTCTGGGACTGGACTAGAGGGACGCTAAGGAAGAGTAAATTAGACTTACCCGCTAATTGTTCCTTAAGGAACTCTAGTCCAGTCCCGGATCCCTCCCAGTTTTTTGGTGTGCCGCACAGCCTGAAGTGTTGTAAGGCATAGAACATGCGGAGTAAATCCGGGGTTAAGACTTTTTTCGTGGTTTTCGGCAAGGATAGGCACTGAGAGGAGATGAGATGAACTAGGTCTCAGAGGACCTCTATTTTGGTTGCTGCGGCAGCCCTGGTGGGCGCGGGAGTGCGCTAGATCCGTCTTGTTTCAGGTTGTTCTTTGCTGTTTTTTGCAGTTATTTCTTCTAGTTTTTTCCCTGCGGCACTATTCAGTGCCTATAAGTTGAATATACATTCATGGTTTTCCCTATAACTACTTATTTGTTGCTCTGCTGAGTCTGCTTTGTCAATAGGTGCTGGTGAAAGGGGGCTGATCTTGCCTATTTGTACCAGTGACATCAGAACGATGACATCTTTCAGTCTCCAAAGCTGCTGGTGGAGGTTGACAACTCTATGCTCCGGGACTGGACTAGAGTTCCTTAAGGAACAACAATTAGCAGGTAAGTCTAATTTACTCTTAGGTTGTAAATCCTCTGGGAGAAGGGAAATGCCTGCTGTACCTACATGTAACATGTCTTAAGCTATTACTAAAAAGGCGTGAGAAAAATTCAAATCCATATCCAATTTTTTTGGGTTCCTGCCATGGTGAATACTTTGTTATAATATCTTTGACTGTGCACTTATGGGGTCCTCTTCTAAATCACTGCATATTTCTCTACTTAGACATAGCCCTTTTCTTATGATGAATCTGTTACATAAGTATTTTTATATGCATTATATTGTTTGTTACTAATATATTATAGAATGCTATAATGGATAGTGTTAATATCTATAGAATGTGCAGGTATTTCATTATACTGTTGATTCCCTTACATATTTTTTCTCATTTACTGATGTGCTTCAAGATGTTGGAAGATTCCCTCAGAACAGATACAAGCCTGGTGTCTGTAATGATGGTGAACAATGAAATTGGGGTGAAGCAACCAATTATTGAAATAGGTAAGCATTGTTGACTAATCAGTATGATGAATAATTTTGGCTGATGGGTGAGGAATAAGAACGTCTTGGCTGGTGGTGAGAAGAGTAAACAAAATACACACTGCCACCGTATCCCTAAAAGATGTTCCATTCTTTACTTCTTCTCTCCAAATCTTACTTGATTGTTATTTATTCAGTGTTAAAATCATCTCTATAAATATGCAGGATTGAATTAAACACACGAGTGAGTGGTGATATTGAACAGTGCCAGGACAGAACAAACTCCCAGAACTCTGAACTAGTATAATGTTCTGAGTGTGTGCGGCCCTTCAGTAGTCTCCTTAGTCCCCTCAGTTTTGTTTTTATCACTTAGTCAAATGGATGCATAACTATGCTCTTTTGACTTTATATAAAAGATTAGCTCCTTAAGGTTTCAATTTTGTTTTTCATATTTCTCTTTATTTTCTTTAATTTCCTTTAAAAAAGAAGAAACTGCAACAATTAACTTTTTTTCTTTTGTTTGCTTTGAATATTGTGGCACTATAGCACAGATAAAGCCAAGTTTACAGCTTTGCATAGTCTATGGAAGAAAGATTATTTACTTTGACACCTATGCATGTTGTCTCCTCTGAGTTTGGACCATAAACAGGAGGACTGCAAGCACTGTGGATGGATATCCCCTGAACCCAAAGAGACCATTTATCGCAAAGAATATACACTAGGCAAAAGAGATCGAAAAAATGAACTATCCCTGTCCTTCAAGCCCACAAAACTGAGGGGGAGATCCCAAAGAAAAAATGAAAAGCAGTACTAGTTAGGAAAAGCCAAGAATAAAGCCATCCTGTAACTCAAGGATTTTCATGGGGGACTATTGGCCGAGAGAATTAATAAAGGAAACAAACTGAGCCAGCTCAAAGAAAATATAACTAACAGACTGATGCTTAATTAAGCATTTACAGGGAAATTTAAAAAAATAAGAGCTGCCAACTGCACAACTCCAGGTCTAGGTAATAGGAACTCCCTTCTTTGCGTTTCCCTCAATTAGATCCGGAAATACACGAACAAAAAGACTTTTAAAGGACACCATCCTCTTCTTGAAGTACATTTTGAGAAGCCACTCACAATCTGATATTAAAGCTACTGTTCTGGATGTGGATGGGTTGTTTGTTTTGGAATCTACTAATGAAGTATTCCGTAAGGACATAGCATTGCTGAAAGCTAAGAATAAATCTTTGGAGAACTATGCCCAGTCTTCTAATTTACATGTGATTAATTTACCCAAATCCCCACTGGTTTGCGAGAGAAATGTTTAAAAAATATATGATTGAAGCTTTGGAGATTCCGGTTGAATCGCATCCACCTGTGTCTCGTTTATACTGTTTCTCTAATGCTAAGAGAGATTAGAAACATAGAAACGTGACGACAGAAAAAGACCACATGACCGATCTAATCTGCCCTTCCATATCAATCACTACAACAATCCCTTTTTTTCCTTTAGAGATCCTCTGTGTTTGTCCCATGCTGCTTTGAATTTAGATACTGTCCTCATCTCTTCCACATCCACTGGGAGATTATTCCACGGATCCACCACTTTTTTCGTAAAGAAATATCACTCATGAAGCTACCCCCTTTCACCCTCATCCCATATCCCCTCATAGCAGAGCTTGCTTTCAGTCGAAAGAGGCTCTCCTCCTGTGCCATGGAGGTATTTAGGTAAATCATTTTTATTGGCATATTTCAACAGCAACAAGAACAGGAACAAAAGCAAAGCCAGAACAAAAGTACCAGTAACACAGTAATGCAGCACATGAATATCCCCTCCCCCCCCCCTCAATAGCCCCAACACTGCCCCTGGGGGGGAACTGCCAGTCAAGCATCACATATATACATATACAAGGCGGCCATCCCAACAACAAAAACCAGGGAACCCACCGACTAAGCCCCCCCCCTCCCCTCCCTACCAGCCCCCCCGCCCAACCCCCCCCGAATCCCCCCTCCCTCCCCATAGCTCCCAACCAAGCAAACCCTCCTAGCAATCCTCACCCACTACCTCCCGTAACCGAGGGGGTTGGATCGCCCAGGGGTCTCCACACCGAAGTGAACCGCTCCCACGCCCCTCCAGCCAGCAGCCGAGCTGTACGCTGCTCCATCACTTGCAATTCCCGCATAGCTTTCTCCCACTCCCCCACCACAGGCGCAACTTCCTTCAGCCAACCCCGCAGTATACATAGCTTAACAACAATGAAGCCCTTTGCACACAGCCGCCGCCCACTGTCCCCAAGGGGTTGCACTCCTTCACAAGATCCAAAAAGACACCATTCGGGGGTTAAATCCACTTTAGTGTGCAGCCACCTCCCCAACAGACGGCCCACCGCCAACCAAAATCCCTGAATATGGATACAAAACCAAAATCGATGAGCGAAACCCCCTTTTTCTACCTGGCAAAGGCTACAGAGGTCCGACGACGACAGACCCGCTTTCGCCGCCCACACATTATGGACATACACTCTCCACAGGAACTTAAACTGAATTTCTTGCAATTGCACAGTTTCCGAGAGTGCGTTAATACCCGCAAACGCGCCTCGCAGGCGGTCATCAGTAGCCTGCGGGATCCCATCCTTCCGCCACTTCTCCTCCAAACCCGCCAAGCACACGTCACGTCCCGCAGGATACAACGACCTGGTCAGGGTACCGACGGTAATCTTCCCGTCCAGAGTGTTAAACAGCGCCAACATCCTGCCCCCGGTGAGCACCTCTGCGGATTTTCGCCTTAGCGCTGCAATATAGTGACGGGCCTGCAGAAAGAAATAGAAATCCCGTGGCTCTAGACGATAACGCCCCCGGAGCGAAGAGAAAGAGTCCATCTCCGCCGCCTCCTCCATCCGGAGATGACCCACAAAACGTACCCCCTTAGACGCCCACTCAGTCACCACCCCAGCCCCAAGTCCAGGCAAAAAGACCGGATTCCCACTAAGTGGCAAACAATCCGTCACCCCGCTACAGCTACCCCGGTGGTGGCACAGCATCGCCCACGCTGCGTGCAGGGCCTTCCAAAACACCGAATGTTGACAGCTCACAGGGAGTTGCCCCTGCCCGACATGCACTAAGACCATGCGATGCCATGGGGCTGCCATCTCGTCCAACAGGGCCAGAGGCACTACCTCGGAGGCATCCCCCAGAAGGTCCCGGATGATCCGCGTCCAACACACTAAGTTGTACCACCGAAGCGAGAGCAACCCCGCTCCACCATTCTCCCTGTCTTGCAACAAAGTGTTCAGCGCGATGCGGGCCCGCCGGCCCCTCCACAGGAACCGCGAGAGACAGCTGCCCAGCTGCCGCAGGTCGCGGTGGGACAGCCACACGGGAACATGACGTAGCACATACGCCCAGCGGGGAACTCTACCATATTAAAGAGCGCAATTCGGCCCCGCAACGACAGTGGCAGGTCCTGCCAGGCCCGCAGTCTGCGAGCTGTTCCCTCCAGCAGCATTGATATATTCACGCGGTACAGCTGATCTAGCCGCTCGGGAATCTGAATACCCAAGTAGCGTATTTGCCCCTGTGCCCAAACCAGGGAAAAAGGGCCACGCCACGTCCGCCGACAGCTACCCCCCACATCTAGCCCTAAGGATTTAGTCATGTTAATTTTCAAACCCGAAAACGTCCCAAAACCTTCAATGATCCACAACGCCCACTCCAGGGAGACCTGCGGATCCGTTAGGCAAAGCAGGATATCGTCCGCAAAGGCACTCAGCTTGAACTCACCTGCTGCCCAAGCGACTCCCGCCACCTCTCCTTGGCCCATCAACTTCACCAACAGGGGCTCCAAATGCAGGATAAAGAGGAGAGGCAACAGGGGGCACCCCTGGCGATTCCCTCTGTGCAAAACGAACGGCTCCGACCGTTCCCAGCCTACCATGAGAAAGGCCCGCGGCCCAGTATACAGGGCCCGAATCCACTCCACATAAGGACCCGCAAAACCAAACCGAGACAGAGCCTCAAACATATAGGCCCAAGAGACCCGGTCAAAGGCCTTCTCAGCGTCGAGACTAGCTAACAATAAAGGACAATTGGCCTGGATGCACCGCTCCATACTCAGAAGGACTTGTACGATATTTCGAGCAGCCACTCTGCCACGCACAAAACCCGCCTGATATGGCCCGATAATACGGTAGAGGACCTCCTGTGCCCGCAGAGCTAACACCGAGGCAAGGATCTTCATATCCACATTAATAAGTGAAATAGGCCTATAAGAGGTCGGATCCTCTGGGTCCTTCCCCGCCTTAGGTATCAACGAAACAGCCGCCGTCTGCATATCCCGTGGGAACTGCCCCACCTCCAGTACTTCCATATATACCGCTGCCAAAGTGGGCACGACCTGGCTCTCCAAGATCTTATAAAACTCCATACCATACCCGTCAGGGCCTGGCGCCTTATGCAGCTTCCCTTCCCGAATCACCTTCTGAATCTCTGTCCCCGAGATCGGCTGATTCAGCATCTCCCGCTCTTGCAGGGTCACTTGATTTAACCTCACACCATTCCAAAAGACCTGCGCCTGCTCGAGATCTTCACCATCCGGGGTGTATAAACGCTCATAGAAGCGGTGGAACACCTCTGCTATCTCGGCAGGGTCCGTTCGCACCCTACCCTTCTCATCACGGATACGCACTACCAAATGAGTCCCCTGGTGGTCCCGTACCATCCTCGCCAGCAACCGGCCCGAACGGTTCCCAAAATGAAAAAACTGATGCCGATAGTACTGTAGATCAAAAACCGCTCGCTCCTGAAGAAGGTCATTCACCCGCCATTGAGTCGCAATGTACTCCTGCACCGCCGCTCCTTGCGGGTGTCGCGTAGCAGCCCGCTTCTGCGCCTGTAGTTCATTCATGAGCCGTGTCAAGTCTGCATTTACATGATGCTGTCGGCGAGCTACATAAGCAATCACCTGCCCACGAACTACCGCTTTCCCGGCCTCCCACAAGGTTGCCACCGAGGAGACACTACCCTCATTGTTCCCCAGAAACTCACGCCATTGCTCCCGAACGAAATCCTGAAATTCCGCTCTATGCCAAAGATGCCGGGGGAAGGACCACCGACCCCCCATCCGGCGACAGCCAGCCCAGGCTAGAGTCACCATCGCATGGTCTGATACCACAATAGGGCGAATCTCGGCCCTCCAAACTCTCCCAACATCTACCGGCCGCACTAACATATAGTCAATACGCGACCAAGTCTGGTGCGCACGGGACAAATGAGTATAGTCACGCTCACTGCCATGCAACACCCGCCAAATATCAATCAAACCACTAGCCTGACTAAGATAGCTCACACCTTTAGAGGCCCACCTACCAGCACTAGCCCCAGGGGCAGACTTATCCAAGGCAGGTTCGTGGGGGCGTTAGTCACCTGCTAGAATAACCGGGACATTCGGCAAACCACCGAGCTTCCGAGCCACAGCTTCGAAAAATCCATGAGAGTACTGGTTGAAAGCATAAATGTTTCCTAGAACCATTTCTTCACCATTAATCTTCGCATGCACCCAGAAATAACGCCCCATGGGGTCTGGGTCCTCGCTTAAAATATCCACTGTAAGATTCTTATGAAATAGGAGTGCAACCCCTTTCTTCCGACCCTCTGTAGCTGCCGCTGCACACACTCGCCCCACCCACTTCTTTTGGAGCTTAGCATGCTCACAGGCACTTAAATGCGTCTCCTGCAAGAATGCCACCTGAGCACCCTCTTTCTGCAGCGCCTGCAGTACCTTAGTGCGCTTTATCGGGGTGTTAAGGCCCCCCACATTCCAAGATACAAAGCCCACATCAGTCCCCATTAACCCCCATTTCCTACTTTAGATCACTCTAGCGCCCATAAGTGCAACCAGCAGGGCGGGTGCTGCCCAGCCCCAGCACCCACGACCCTCCCCTTCCAGCCCTGGCTCTCCGTCCCCCACCGAGAGGATTCACCAATGTGAAACGCTATTAAGCCCCCAACCCCCCCTCCCCCCCCACCCACAGGCCCTCCCAACCCCATTGCTAGCAAAGCCTGCACTACTGCACATAAACCCCCTCCCCCTCCCCCTCCCCCCCGTCCCCACCCCCACCCCTCCCTCCCCCTCCCCCCCAGCCCCCTCCTCCCCAGATAAAAACCATACATACCACTCCTGGTCTCTCGCCAGGCCCGAGACTCACCTCAGTGCGCTACAGGGCCGCCCCACCCACCACCGCTCCTCCCAACCAGGAACAATAACACCCCCATGAAGCACCCCAGAAGTAGCTCCCTCCTCAATCCCACTCATATCACTCACACACTCTCAGTCCCCCAGACACACATACACATCCAGAAGAAAAAGTACGGCTACGAAACTATCCCTCACGCACACCAGCACTAACCCCGAACACTCACACATCGGGCAGCAGCCCGCAGCAATGTCAGAGGGAGGAAACAAGCCCACCCCGCCTAAACACCCATAAACAGTCACACATCACCACCGAACAATAAAACAGTCACCCAACAAAAAACGTTCAGCCAGTCGATTCCACTCCCCAATAACAGTGCAGCCCTGCGGGGCAAGTAAACAAGCATATCGCAAAAGTCCACTGTCGGGGAACAGTCCACCAGCAAACTCCACTGAGCCACAAACACCACCGCTGGTCCTCACGGCACCGGCTGGTCTTACAAGTTTCATACTCCACCCATGTCTCTCTCACGGGCCTGCCCCGGACATGCCCATCTTGTCCATAAAGCTCTTCGCCTCCGCCACTGTGGACAGTACATGCTGCTTCCCATCGTGATGCACTCTGAGCGTCGCTGGGAAAGCAAGATTAAAGCGCACATGCTGCTGAAAGAGTGCCGCACAAAGTGGGGAGAACTCTTTCCTCTTTGCTGCAACCGAGGCCGAGTAGTCCTGAAAAAGTAACACTGCAGCATTGTCCAAAGTCAAGTCCCGCTTCTTTCGAAAGGCCTGTAGTAACAGCCACTTATGTTGGAAATTGAGAATCCTAGCGATAACCACTCTGGGTCGCTGCCGATGCTCAGCTCTAGGCCTCAAACGATGGACACGCTCCACTTTCATAGGCCCAACAAGCTCCTCCAGACCCAGCGTACGTGGCAGCCACGTCTCCACCAACTCCAACAGCATATCATCCGTCTTGGTCTCCGGGATGCCTACCAGCCGCACGTTGTTCCTTCGCGAGCGGTTCTCCAGATCATCAACTTTTTCGAGAAGGGCCTCCACCTGTTGCAGCCGACCGCTCTCCCGGGCTTGCTTCCCCTCCTCCTCCTCAAGTGCCGACACCCAGTGCTCGAGTTCCTCCACTCTGCGCGTGCACTCCGTGAGTGCCTCAGCCACTGTCTCTAGCTTACTTAGGATCAAATCAAATTTGGGCTCAAGCAGCTTGGCCACCTCCCGTGCCAGCTCTTCGGGTCCAGAGTCCACGCTTTCACTTCCTGGCGATCGAGGCGCCGCCATGTTCACTGACGGACCTGCCGTAGTTGTGGTCCCCGATTTCGGCACCTTCTCCCTCTCTTTTCTCGGCGGAGCAGGCATTTCCCAGCAAGGACGCTCACCGACACAGGCACCACCACACCACCTTTCACTCGAGGTATTTTTACAGAAATTTGCCGGGGTAATCACAGGCAATTTGCCGAATAATAGCAGGGCGGCCCCGGAGCGAGCAGAGACACCTCTCACTCGCTCATGCAGCACGTGGTCTCTCGCCATGGAGGTATTTAAAGGTCTCAATCATAGCAACTCTATCCCACCTTTCCTCTAAGGTGTACATATTAAGATCTTTACGTCTGTCCTCAAATGCTCTATATTGAAGATCACTAACCATTTTAGTAGCCACCCTCTGTACTGACTCCAGCCTGTTTATATCTTTTTGAAGGTGTGGTCTGCAGAATTTCATACAATACTCCAAATGAGGTCGCACCAAAGACTTATACAGAGGCACTATCACCTCCTTTCTTCTGCTGGCCATTCCTCTTCCTATGCACCCAAGCATCCTTTTAGCTTTTGCTGTCTCCTTTTCTATCTGTTGAGCTACTTTAAGATCATCAGACACAATCATGCCTAGGTCCCACTCTTCTTTAGTTGACAAAAGTACTTCATACTCTATACCAGGCATGTCCAACAGGAAGATCGCGATCTACCTGTACATCGCAGAGGGGTCAGAGGTAGATCGCCAGCCCCACTTGGCTCCATCTCTCCAGCAGCTCGCCCCGTCACTAGGAGACAGCTCGTGCCAGCAGGTCCTCTGCCGAGGGCTTGCCGCCGCTGCTGATCCTTTGCCTGTCTTTTTTCCCTGCCTGTGGGAATCTTGCCTGCGGGTATATTGGGGGCACTTGTTGTTTTCGTGCCAATAGTTTGTGGGTACCCTAGGAGGCCGCTGCCCGTGCCCCGCGATGAGACGCCACAGGCCCGGCGTCATACCTGGTCTCCTGCCTCTCAGAATCATCCATTCCTGCCCTAACACCCCTTAGAAGTGTGTTATATACCAGGCAATATCTATTCGCCTGGGCTTTACCTGAATACACTTACCGTATTAGTTGTGTCGTGTGCTGGTCATTGGTCGCTGTATAGTTCGCTTTTATTAACGTTTTCGGGCAGACACAACAAAGTGTCAAGAATTTGGTGATTTTGGCAGGCTTTTCCAATTTTGTTCTAACTTGCCTATCCCTTGCCTTCGAATTGGTTCAAATCACTGTGACTTTTGCTTGCCTCTGCAATTTTATTTCGCCTTGCCTTTGCGTTGATTTTACACTGTGTGCAGAATTTATTAAATCGCTTGTGGTGGTATTTGAACTTGTTTGCCGGTATTTGATTTTATCTGGTTTGCTGGACAGGTGTTTGAGTTTTTTGATGATTGTTTGGTGGTATTTGATTTTATTGGTGCTAGTATGATGAATTCTTATTTTTACTTTTAGAACTGCATGTGTGGTTTTGGCATCTCCAGTCCTGTATTGCACATCATCCAGAGGTCTTCATTTCCTGTTGATCTTTAATACTTTGGGACCGTGACAGTTTTGGACCAGATTCAGCCAGTGTTTATACTAACTTAGCAGATTTGGCCTGCTTACATCCAGCCACTCCAGTATAACGAAGATGAGTGTTCCAAAGAAGAGCAAAACCTACCACTTTCATGATGAATGGGAAATGGACTACTACTTCATCATGGTGAAAGACAAGTGTTGTCTAATTTGTAACACCCCAGTATCCTTGCCCAAAAAGGGTAATCTGGAACGTCGTCATAAGGCTCTGCATAGCAATAAGTTCGATGCTGATTTTCCACCCAAAAGTGAAATTTGTAAACTGAAGCTCAAAGAACTTAAATCGAAATTGGCTACTCAGCAACAGTTGATGGCGAAGCCAAGGTCACATTCGGTCAATGCAACCATAGCATCTTTCAAGGTCAGCAACCTGATCGCAAAGAAATGCAAACCTTTCACTGAAGGGGAATTTGTAAAAGATTGTTTACTTGAAGCAGCTGACAATCTTTTTGAAGGATTTAAAAATAAGAAAGAGATCATAGCTGCTATTCAAGATGTACAATTGTCAAACACTGTCGTGCGGCGAATAGAAAAGATGTGTGGAGACACAACTGAACAATTGTTGGAGGATGTTTCAAATGGTGTTGCTTTCTACCGACATAAGAGAGAGCCCTGTTACTAGTCTTTATCCGGATGGTTTTTGAAGACTTCAGTGTTAAAGAAGAACTGCTTGGAATGATTTCTTTAAAAGAGAGAACTACCGGTCAGGAAACATTCAGTTCTTTCCATTCTTTTGTGACAAAGTGTAATCTTCCATTGCATAGACTTGTTTCCATCACTACTGATGGAGCAAGAGCAATGACAGGTGAGGTTAACGGTTTCATAGCCCTTCCCTCTGTAGACAGCATGACGACTTCGCAGATTTCCTTTCTTACCACTGCATCATTCACCAAGTTTTGGCAAGCAAGAGACTCAATACAAAGACTGTCATGGACATCACTTTCAAAATTGTAAATTTAGTTCGTGGAAGATCACTTCACAGACGGCTTTTCAAACTTACTCTTGATGAAGGGGCAGCGGAAATCATTTTGCACACAGTTGTAAGGTGGCTAAGTAGGCACAAATGTCTGCAAAGATTTCGTGATTTGCTGAATGAAATAAGAAGTTTTTTGAAGGAGAGGGGAGATGACCAAGCAGAGATGGAAGATGAGGAGTGGTTATGTGATCTGGCGTTTCTCGCTGACTTTACAGGCGAACTAAGTGATATGAACCTTGAACTACAAGGTAAAAACAAATGCATTGGCGAGATGAGTACAGTTTCATCCTACAAGAGCAAATTTGAGCTGATGACTGACCTTGCAAACAACACTTTTGATCATTTTCCTAATATGCAGGACCATCTGGGACAATATCCAATATCCAAATTTTGTTTTTCAGAACGAGAAGTATGTGACAGAAATCTGTTCTGTTATCCAGGAATTTGAAAATAGATTCTATGACTTCCAAAAAATTGGAACAGTTGTGGAGTACTTGTCATACCCATTCAAAGTAGATGTGGACATGAAAGAAACTGCAGCTGCTATCAGTAAAAATTACTCATTGAACAAGCCATCTCTTGAAAACGAAATATTAACCCTTAAAAATGACATTTTTCTCAAGACCCGTGCTGAGCAAGAATCATTTTGTGAGCTAGTGCCTAGAGACAAATTTCCCAACGAGAAGATTCCCAACGAGAAGCTGTACACTCCTGTTTCGGTTCAACATATTTGTGTGAATCTGCGTTTTCCCATCTGTAAATGACAGAGTACACAACGTTCCAACCTGACAAATGAACATCTCCAGGATTCCCTGAGACTGGCCCTCATGCAATATTCCCCCATCTTCAAAAAGCTGGTGGATGAAATGCAGGCTCAGACGTCTCACTAATGAGCAAGAGCAAAATATTAAACATAAGATATGCCATACTGGGTCAGACCAAGGTCCATCAAGCCCAGTATCCTTTTTCCAACAGTGGCCAATCTAGGTCATACGTACCTAGCAGTGCAAGATCAGCCTGGATCAATACCCAACCTAAATTTAACACAAATTACTCAATAAAACTTTAAGAAAAATTGTGCTTCCATTTCCCCTCGCAGTTCTTACTGGATCTTCGTCTCTGTTTTGTTTTTCCTTAATTTGCTAACAGCTGATCACATCCAAGTAAATGGCAGAAGGTTCATTAAAAATGGGGGAGGGAATCCTCCAACTTTATTTGGTTAAAATTTAATTTGAAACTAATTTGAAACTTAATTTTCATGGTGGTAGATCACCGGCACTTTTGCCCAGAAAAAGTAGATGACGACCTGTTCGAAGTTGGACATGCCTGCCCTATACTATATTGCTCCCTTGGATTGCTGCAGCGCAAATGCATGACCCTGCATTTTTTAACATTAAATCTCAGCTGCCAAATTCTAGACCATTCTTCAAGCTTAGCTAGATCCCTCCTCATGATCTCCAGGAACAAGCAGGAATGAGTCTTCACATATGGGTACATCGGTACCGACGGAGCCTGCGCGGGAACGCTTCCCAGCGTCCCAAAAATAGAAAGCTTTTGGGAGCATCCCACAGCGCATGCGCGCTGCCTTCCCGCCTTTCCTAACCGCCTCTCTCCAGTTCTTCTTTTCCGCGGAGCCAGCAGGTCGTGTTCCTGTCACTGCTGAAGAAGTTCTTTATTTTATTTTATTTCTTTGGTCTCGCGTCTGCCTTCTTCGACGTCGGACCGGTACCGCAGGTCTTTTCTTTCTTTTCTTACAAAAATATAATTCTTCCGTTTCACTTTAGTGTATATTTTTGTATCTTTGGGCCTTAGGCCTAAGGGAAATTTCCTCATGGAAAAGCCCGCCTCCGGGTTTAAAAAATGCACTAAGTGCAGCGGTACCATTTCTGTTACCGACACCCATGACTGGTGTCTTAAATGTTTGGGTCCTGACCATTCCATCAAGGATTGTGCGTCCTGCTCCATGATGTCTAAGAGAGGTTTACAGAACCGAGCAGCTAAGCTCAGTACCCTGTTTCCCTCTGATGCAGCTTCGGTGGCATCGACGTCGTCCAGGACTGCTTCTTCCTTCTATGGATCTCAGGTAACCAAACATAAATCCAGCAGGTCCTCGAAGGGTAGATCTCCCTCTAAGCATCGAGATGCCTCCGGGCTTGCCCTCGAGGATCTTGCACCGGCAAAAGTACCCCGGCGGGAAGCTCCGGCTTCCAAAGCTCCTCCTATGGGGTCACAGGTTGACATCGATTTCACAGACTCGACCGATCACCTGTTACAATGTTCTGGGGTACTGGTAGAATCTGCCGGTACCGATGTCCAGACATTAATGGCGTCGATGGATCAGAATATTCTGACCATGCAGTAGGCCATCACGGCATTCATTTGAGCTGCGACGCCGCTGGTACCGCAACAGGCTCCGTTGCCGGTACCGGCACCGATCTCGGTTCCGGTGCCGGTACTGATTGCATCGACATTGGCTTCGGTGTCGACTGCAACGGTACCCTGTCCAATGATGCCCATCGGTACTGAACCGGTACCGATCACTCCCGATGTCGATACCACTCGGTACGCGTATCGGGCTCTACAGGAGCATCCAGACAGGCGATACTTCGATTCCTCCGAAGACTCTGATGCATCAGAGGTTTCTGTCGAAGCATCGGTACTCCTTCCTCAAGAGCCTTCTTCTCCAAAAAGAAGAATGTCTCCTCCAGAGGACTTGTCTTTTCAGGAGAGGTGGCCAAGGGGCTTTCTATCTCAGTAGCCCCTGAGTCAGAGCCTAGAGCCAAAAAGTTGGATATTTTGCAATATCCCAAGTCTCCTAAAGAGGCAGCCACTTTGCCAGTTCATGAGATCCTTTATGATCACATGTTGGGCATATGGGAGACCCCTCTTACTATCTCTTCCCACTCTCGTAGGCTAGACACCATGTACCGTGTCATGCCTTGTCCTGGGTTTCATAAGACTCAGCTTCCTCACCACTCTATTGTGGTGGAGTCTGCCATGAAAAAGTTAGAGTGCAAAAAGGCACTCTTCTACCCCTCCAGGGAGAGAATGTAGAACCTTAGATGCCTTTGGCAGAAAAATCTTTCAAGCCAGCATGCTTGTTGCTAGAATCAACTCCTATAGTCTCTATATGGGGATGTTTCTAAAAGAAGTTACAGATCATCTGCAAACTTTCCTCCCTTTTCTTCCAGAAGATAAGAGGGAAGAGTTTCTCACTTGGCTTAAGCATGCCCAAGATGTTTCCAAATTTTCCAACCGTGCAGCCTTTGACTCTTTTGAGGGTGCCAGCAGAGCTTCGGCTATTGCCATAGGTGCACGAAGAATTGCTTGGTTACAAGCTTCTGATCTGGAACCTTGGGTCCAAGATGGATTAGGAAATCTTCCTTGTACAAGTGAAAACCTTTTTGGCAAGGATTGGCAAGCAAAGGCCACACAGATGGATGCAGTAAATTCTGCTTTGGATAGGCTTTCAAAGTCTACCTCTAATCCTGTCAAGAAGAGGTTGTTCAAAAAGCCATATTTTCCCAAGAAGGGAAGATATTATCCTGTTTATGGTCAACAGACATCTTCTGCAAGTCGTTTTGCTGCAAAGCGTCAACAACCTAAACAGGCCAAGCCTAAGGCTGCAAGGACTCCTGTAGCCCAACAGCCTCAGCCTCCTCAGGGCCTTTGACTTGCATCTAGAGAACTTAGCCTTTCTGGCTCTAGCAAAACCAGAGCCTCTCACCATTCCAGGAAGGTTAACTTACTTTGCTCCCAGATGGGAACAAATCACAGTAGAGCAATGGACCCTCTCCATCATTCCTCAAACCTTCCTCCTCACACCATGGTGAGTCAGTTCAATTCTCAAACATCTCTCCTCGACCTTCCGGTCAAGAGATTACTACCCTTCTTGCCCAAGGGGCAATAGAATAAGTACCCCTTCTTCAACAGGGCTCAGGTTTCTACTCCCCCTACTTTCTTATCCCAAAGAAAACAGGGGGTTACAGACTCATATTAGATCTCAGAGAATTGAACACGTTTCTATGCAAGGAGAAATTCAAAATGATTTCTCTAGGTACTCTCCTTCCATACCTTCAGAGTCAGGATTGGCTTTGTTCTCTAGATCTCAAGGATGCGTATACCCATATACTCATCCATCCAGCACACAGAAGGTTCCTTTGCTTCTTTTATCAAGGGAAGCACTACCAATACAGGGTACTTCCTTTTGGTCTGGCCTCTGCTCCAAGAGTGTTCACAAAATGCATGGCAGTAGTAGCTGCATTCCTACGCACTCTAGGAATATTCGTATTCCCATATCTGGACGACTGGCTCATCCGAGCTCCATCCCAGTCAGAGGCCCAGACTTCCCTAACCTGCACAATGCGTGTTCTGCAGTGTCTGGGACTGGTGATAAACATTCCAAAGTCCCAACTCACCCCTACTCAGTCTCTAGAGTTCATAGGGGCCTTGCTGGATACCACAAACTGCAAGGGCCTATCTTCCCCAGGCCCATTGCCTATGCTTAGTGCAGTTAGCCTCCCAGATTCAGTTAAAAACCCATTTAACTGCTCGAGAGATGTTACAACTGCTAGGCCACATGGCATCCACTGTGCATGTGGTCCCTTATGCTCGCCTTCACATGAGAGCAGCTCAATGGACTTTGTCCACCCAATGGACCCAGGCATCAGGGGGTCTGTCAGACAAAATAGCAACCTCCAGGCGCCTCTTTTGGACTCTCCAGTGGTGGAAGTCCACTCAAAATCTGTTGCAGGGGTCCCCCTTCCAACAGTTGTTACCCCAAGCAACCCTTACAACAGATGCCTCTCCAAAGGGTTGGGGAGCTCATCTTCACGACCTCTCCACCCAGGGCATTTGGTCCCCACAGGAGACCTCTCTACATATCAACATCTTAGAGCTCAGAGCAATCTTCCTGGCAGTCTTCCATACCCTGCTCAGCTACAAGACAGTCCTCATTCACACGGACAACCAAGTAGCCATGTTCTCTGTGAACAAGCAGGGAGGGACTGGCTCTCTGTCGCTTTGCAACGAAGCTCTGAGATTGTGGGCCTTCGCCAGAGAGCATCAAATTCATCTTCTGGCAGTATACCTTCCTGGAGTTCAAAACTCTTGGGCAGACAGACTCAGTCGAGTTCTGCTTCCACACGAGTGGTCCCTTCATATGGACCAGATAGTCAGAATTGACCTCTTTGCAAGTCCGTGGAATGCCAAACTTCTCTGATTCTGTTCCAGAATTCCATGTCAGGGAGTTCAGGCCAAGGATGCCTTCCTCCTTCATTGGGGTCAAGAGTTCCTATATGCCTTTCCACCCATTCCCCTAATTCCCAAGACCCTGTTCAAGCTTCAGAGAGACCGAGGGACTATGATCCTCATAGCTCCACGATGGCCACGCCAAGTGTGGTTCCCTCTACTTCTGCATCTCTCTCAAGCTCCCTCCCTGGACTTGGGATCTGCTCCAGATCTCCTGTCTCACGAGGGGGGAACGTTGTGGCACCCAAACCCCCAATCTCTCCACCTCAGGGCTTGGTTGCTGAAGGCTTAGACCTTCAAGATTGGCATCTGTCTCAGCAAGGGAGGGATGTCCTTCATGCTTCCAGAAAGCCTTCTACAAGGCGTTCCTATGCTTTTAAATGGAAAAGGTTTACCATTTGGTGTGCTGAGAGGGGTCTTAACCCTCTAGCAATACCTTTGAATTCTTTACTAGAGTATCTCCTGCATCTTTCCCATGCAGGCCTCAAAACGAATTCAGTACGGGTCCATTTGAGTGCTATTGCAGCATCTCTCAAACCTCTCAATGGACAACCTATTTCCTCTCATTCTCTTATTGCAAGATTCATGAGAGGCCTTCTTTTAACTAAACCTCCCATTAGACCACCTCCAGTGGCATGGGACTTGAATCTGGTTCTTGGTCAGCTCATGAAGCCTCCCTTTGAACCCTTAGCCACTACCTCCTTGAAATTTCTTTCCTGGAAAGTTATCTTTCTTATTGCAGTCACCTCAGCTCGCCGCATCAGTGAGCTGCAGGCCTTAGTGGCTAATCCACCTTATACAAGGTTCTATCATGATAAGGTAGTATTTAGGACCAATCCACACTTTATGCCTAAAGTGGTCTCACCTTTTCATCTTAACCAAGAGGTGTACTTACCTGTCTTCTTTCCAGGTCCTCATGCATCAAGTGCAGAGAGGAATCTTCATACCCTGGATTGTAAGAGGTCTCTTGCCTTTTACTTACAAAGGACACAGCAGCATAGAAAGTCTGTTCAGCTCTTTGTTGCTTTTGATCCCTCTCATTTGGGACTTCCAGTCTCTAAGAGAACACTGTCCAATTGGATTGCTCAGTGTATTTCTTTCGCCTATCAGAGCAAGAATCTTTCTCTGGAGGGCCATGTCACAGCTCACAATGTGAGGGCCATGGCAACCTCTATGGCTCATCTAAATTCTGTGTCCATCGACCAGATCTGTCGAGCGGCCACCTGGGCCTCGGTTCATACCTTCACAGCCCATTACTGCTTGGACAAGGACTCTCGCCGGGATGCCTTGTTTGGTCAGGCTGTTCTCAAACACCTGTTCCATGCTTGATCAACTCCTGCCCTCCATCCCTGGTTGGATGCCTGAGATCTATGGGAGGAGGTAGAGCCCTTCTCAGGGTCTCACAACTTTGGGGATCTCCCAGGCATCTCTAGCTAGGGAGTCCCCATATATGAAGACTTATTCCTGCTTGTTCCTGGAGATAGCACAGTTACTTACCTGTAACAGGTGATCTCTGGGAACAGCAGGAATAAGTCTTCACAACCCACCCACCTCCCCTAGGAGTTGTATCTTTCTATCTATATTTCCTTTCCTCTCTCTCTCTTTGTCTCAGCTTTAAAACTCAAACTGGAGAGAGGCGGTTAGGAAAGGCGGGAAGGCAGCATGCATGCGCTGTGGGATGCTCCCAAAAGCTTTCTTTTTTTGGGACGCTGGGGAGCGTTCCCGCGCAGGCTCCGTCGGTACCGACGTACCCATATGTGAAGACTTATTCCTGCTGTTCCCAGAGATCACCTGTTACAGGTAAGTAACTGTGCTTTATCTACACCTTCCTGGGTATCTACTCTATTGCAGAATTTGGTATCATCCGCAAAGAGGCAAACCTTACCAGACAGCTCTTCCACTATATCACTAACAAAGATGTTAAAAAGAATCGGACCAAGGACAGATCCTTGGGGCATACCACTGGTAACCTTCTCCTCAGAGTGAGCTCCATTTACCTGTGCCCTTTGTCGCGTCCCACTCAACCAATTTCTAACCCAAGCAGTAACTTTGTGGTCCATCCTTAGGGTGCTCAGTTTGTTTATAAGTCGCCTGTCAGGAACGGTGTCAAAGGCTATCTCCAGGAACAAGCAGGAATGTAGTCTTCACATGTGTTTATCATCGGAGTGCAGGAGTGGCCTAGTGGTTGGGGCAAGGTATTTCAGGCCGGAAGGTCGGGGGTTCAAATCCCACTAGAGGACAGCAACCTTGGGCCGGAAGGACTGGGGTTTCTAGTCCCACAGGTGCTCCTTGTGGTCTTGGGCAAGCCACTTAACCCTCCATAGCCCATGTTCCCTGTAAAATAGTTATCTCCAAGTTATAATGCCCTGTTCAATGTAATTTCAGTTTCTTCAATGTAAACAGTCTTGATATCATGAAAGGCGGTATTTAAGAAAAGTTAGATAAATAAATAAATAAAAATAAATAAAATCGGTACCGATGGAGCCTGCACGGGAAAGCTCCACAGCGTCCAATTAGAAAGCTTTTGGGAGCATCCCACAGCGCCTGCGTGCTGCCTTCCCGCCTTTCCCAACTGCCTCTCTCCAGAAAATTTTTTCCTTATTCTTTCTTTTTTGTGGTCGCGTCTGCCTTCCTCGACGCTATACCGGTACCGCCTGTTCTCTTTTCTTTCTTTCCTTTAAAAAAAAAAAAATATATATATATTATTCCAAGCTTTTCTTCTAGGTGCACGCGCCATTTTGGGCCTTAGGCCCAAAATTTCCTCCACTATGGAAAAACCCTCTTCGGGTTTCAAGAGGTGCACCAAGTGTGGCGGTACCATCTCTGTCACTGACACCCATGAATGGTGTCTTAAATATTTAGGTCCTGACCACTCCATCGCCGATTGTATGACTTGTGCCATGCTGTTCAAGAGGGGTCGACAAAACCGAGCTGCTAAGCTCGGTGCCCTTTTTTCCTCCAATGCAGCTTCTGTGGCATCGACTTCTTCCAGGGCTTCGTCTTCCTCCCATGGATCTCAGGTAACTAAACATAAGTCTAGCCGGTCCTCAAAGGGTAGATCTCCTTCCAAGCATCGAGATGCCTCTGGCGTTGCCCTTGAGGGTTCTGTACCGGCAAAATTGCCCCGGCGGGAGGCTTCGGCTTCCAAAGCATTATTGGGGCACCAGGATGTTCTCGAGGCCTCGACCTCGGCAGAACTACTGGTGCCATGCTCTGGGGTACCAGCTGCTTGCGGTACCGATATCCAGGCATCGGCAACGTCGATAGACCAGAGGTTCCTGGCTATTGAACGCAGTCTGGCAGCTCTCCTTGCGGCATCAATGCCCTCGGAACCGCGTCACAGTTCAACCGGTACCGATAGCATTAACATCGGTATCAGCTTTGTTGGCACCCAGCCAAGTGATGCCTTCTGGTGCCAATACACTGGTACCAATTCCCCCCGGGACCGACTTCGGTCAGTACGGGTATCGGGCTCTTCAAGAGCATCCGGACAGACGGTACTTCGAATCCTCGGAGGACTCCGAGGATTCTGACAGCTCTGCTGGTACCGGTATACTTCTCCCGGAGGAGCCTTCCTCTCCTAAATGGAGGATGTCTCCTCCAGAAAATATCTCCTTTTAGGATTTCATCAGGGAGGTGGCTCGAGGTCTGTCATTACTGTGGCTCCTGAAGCAGAGCCCAGGGCTAAGGAGTTGGAGATTTTACAATATTCCAAAGCTCCTAAGGAGGCAGCTATTCTGCCTATCCATGAGCTTCTACATGATCTCATGTTGTGAATGTGGGAGACACCTCTTACCACCTCTCCTCACTCTCGCATACTGGATACTATGTATCGAGTCCCTCCTTGTCCTGGTTTCCAAAAAACTCAACTTCCTCACCACTCTATTGTAGTGGAATCAGCTATGAGAAGGATCAGGAGTGCAAAGAGGCATGCCTCTAATCCTCCAGGACGTGAGTGTAGAACCTTGGATGCCTTTGGACGTCGTACGTTGCAGGCTTCCATGCTTTCTGCCAGGATCAGTTCCTATATTCTATATATAGGAGTGTTCCTTAAAGAAGTCACAGGAGACTTGGAGGTTTTAAGCCCTCTTCTTCCTGAGGACAAGAGGCAGGATTTTCTCACACTAGTTAAACATGCCCAGGATGTTTCTAAGTTTGTCAATCAAGCAGCTTTTGACTGTTTTGAGTGCATAAGCAGAACCTCTGCCATTGCCATAGGTGCACGTAGAATTGCCTGGCTCCAGGCATCTGATTTGGAGCTCTAGGTGCAGGACAAACTGGGAAATATCCCTTGTACAGGTGAGAACCTATTCAGCAAAAATTGGCAAGATAAAGCCAATGAGTTGGATGCTGACAACTCCACTATGGATAGGTTATCCAAAGCCACAGCTGATCCTGCAAGAAGGAAATCTTTCAAGAAACCTTTCTTTAAAAAGAAGGTTTTATCCCTCTTATTCCCAGCAGGGACGTTCTGCAGGTCAGCCTGTCTGGAAAGGTCAGCAACCACCTAAACAAAGGAAAGCAAAGACTGCCAAGCCTCAACCGCCTCAGCAGTCTCAACCTCCACAAGGCCTTTAACTTTCAACTAGAGAACTTAGCCTTCCTGGCCCTCAATTGTCCAGAGCCTTCCACCATTCCAGGAAGGTTGTGTCTCTTTGCCCCCAGATGGGGGCAGATAACAGCAGAAGTTTGGACACTTTCCATTATAAAAGAGGGGTACAAGCTTCACTTTCTGAGCATGTCCCCTCCCACAATGGTGACAGTTCAATTCTCATGCCTCTCCCATCAACCTGTAAGGTCAAGAGATCACTATACTTCTTGCCCAAGGGGCAATAGAAGAAGTACCCATTCATCAACAGGGTACAGGATTTTACTCGGCCTATCTCCTCATTCCAAAGAAAACAGGGGGACACAGACCTGTTCTAGACCTCAGAGAATTGAACAAATTCCTGTTCCAAGAGAAATTCAAGATGATTTCTCTGGGAACTCTGCTGCAATACCTTCAGAGTCAGGATTGGCTTTGTTCTCTAGATCTCAAGGATGCGTACACTCATGTTCTCATCCATCCAAATCACAGAAGGTTCCTTTGGTTCCTTTTTCAAGGAAAGCACTACCAATACAGGGTGCTTCCTTTTGGCCTGGCCTCGGCACCAAGAGTGTAGCAGCATTTCTCCAGGACCAAGCAGGAAGTCAGTCCTCACATACAGGTGACGTCGGCGCCGACGGAGCCCTCGCGGAGCAATTTTCCCCAGCTTTCAAAGAAAGCCTTTGGGAATTGCAGCGCGCATGCGCGGTCCTCTTCCCGCCCAAGGGTGCCATCTTGCTCAGTCTTCTTTTTTCCGCGGAGCCCTACAGACGTTGTTTGTAATTCCCCGCTAGAAAAGTTGATTTTGTCTTTTTTCTCGGTTCGACGCCGGTTCTTTTCCCGCCCGGACCCGCGACGCCGGTTGCGAGTCCGTTCTTTATTTTTCGTTTTTTTGTCCTTCGTGACAGATTTCGCGCCTTTTTTCTTTTTCACTGGCAGCCCTGTCTTTTGACCTCGCAGGGGCCCTTTTTCCCCCGATGGCTGCCAGCGGGTTTAAGAAGTGTGATCGGTGTAAGAAGCTAATGTCTCTTACCGACACACAAGACTACTGCCTCCGCTGCCTCGGACCCGATCATGACCCGATGATCTGTGGTCCGTGTGGCAAAATGTCCTCAAAAGCGTTGAGGAGTCGGCAGCATCAGCGGGAACGTATCTTCTCTGACTTCAGCCGGGCTCGGACCTTGTCAGAGGCTTCGACGTCTCGGGACTCTGGTCCTGAGCATCGTCGAAGTTCCTCTGAACGGGGGTCTCCTACCCGGGAACATCGGAAGAAGAAACCCGCGAGGGCGGGGTCGGTGGACGCTCCTGGTTCTTCGAGGGCCAGGTCGCATAGCCCCGATTCCCGTCCCGGGTCCTCTGAGATGGAGAAGCCTTCCAAACATCCTCGTCTCGAGATGGACTCGCCCGCTCACGTGAGTAATGTTGTCCTCGTGGACTCGCCTCCGAAGGAGCCGACGTCGGGCCCGACGCCGTCGGGGCCCGAGTCGGGGGCTGCTGGGTCTCCTGAGCTCGGACTCAGGTTGACGGCCTTGGAGAGCAGTCTGACTGCCTTCATGGACCAGCAGCGGGCATTGATCGCTGGCCTCGCCGGTGCTTCTGCCCTGACCACCGGGACGTCGACGTCCAAGTCGACCCCGGAGACCGAGCCGATCCTCGAGTCCATGAGGGCTCGAGTCGATCCTCGGTCGCGGTCTCCTTCGGCCTCCCGTTCGGGACCGAGGTCGTCGACGCCGACTTCCTCGGCATCGGGGCGAACGGCATCGATGCCCGCCCGACCGGAGCCGCTCGACTCCTCCTCCGAGGAGTCAGCCTGGGAATCCGAGGACGAAGAGTCACCTGGTTCTTTTCGGACTCGGTGTGTCCCATCGGACTCCCCCGAGTCCGAACCTCGGAGACGGTCCACCCCGGAGGATACCCGGTTCTCGGACTTCGTGCGGGATATGGCCAAAGCCTTGGCCTTCCCCGCGGATCCCGAGGAGGAGCCTCGAGTCGAAGAGCTTGATGCCCTCCAATATGACTCTCCCCCAAAGGAGGCCTTTATTGTACCGGTTCCTCCGATGCTGGAACGACTTCTCTTCCGCATGTGGGAGAGCCCGGCGTCGTCGCCGGTGTTAAGCAAGCGGGTCGATTCCATTTATCGAGTCCGCAAGAGCCCCGGGTTCCAAAAGGCACAACTACCGCACCATTCCATGGTGGTGGAATCGGCCATGCATAGACTTAAGAGTCAGAAAATGCACTCCTCGGTGCCTCCCGGTCGGGAGGCTCGAAGCCTGGATGCCCTCGGTAGGAAGTGTTTTCAGGGCTCTATGCTTGCTTGTCGAGTCCAGACCTACCAGCTCTATATGGGCATGTATCTCCGAGACCTGGCTAAAGAAATAGCCGGGTTCTCTGCTGGTCTCTCCGAGGAACCTTTGCAGAGGTTCCAAGCCTTCTCAACTGGTATTCGGGAGTGCTCAAAGTTTATCTCTCGAGCAGCCTACGATGGCTTTGAAGCCTCGGCTCGAGTAGCCACAGCCGGAATCGGTGGCCGCCGACAGGCTTGGCTTCAGTCATCCGACCTCGAGCCATGGGTGCAGGACAAGTTGCTCGATGTCCCCTGCAGAGGTGAAAACCTCTTTGGCAAGCCCATGGATGAGAAGGCTGCACAGATCGAGACCGAGACTCTCACCAGGACTCGTCTCTCAAGGAAGACCTCTGCCCCTTCTCAGAAGAAGAAGGGCTCGGGGGAAAAAGCCCTTTTACCCGAGGAAGGCGGCTGCCTATCACCACTACCCTCATTATCAGGCCTCGGCAGCTCCCCAACAGGGTAAGCAAGCCAAGGGACGGGGTAATGGGTCCCGTAGGCAGCAAGCCCCCAAGCCTGCACCACCGGCCCCTGCTCAGCAGGGTGGGGGTTTTTGACTTCATCAGCATGGCCTCTCCCCCTCAGCTGGTTTCTCTCAGCACAGGAGGCCGGTTGGTCCACTTTGCCCACAGGTGGTCCAACATCACTACAGATACCTGGGTGCTTCACATAGTCCAAGAGGGCTATCTTCTGCACTTCCACCAGGTACCTCCCTCCTACTTTCCGGGGGAGCCTCTCAGACTCCCTCTGCACAGGGACTTACTCCTTCAGGAGTTAGCAAGTCTTCTTCAGGAACAGGCTGTGGAACCGGTGCCCCACCACCTGAGAGGTCAAGGCTTTTACTCCAGGTACTTTCTGATACCAAAAAGAACAGGAGGCCTCAGACCCATCCTGGACTTGCGGAACCTCAACAAGTTCCTCGCAAAGGAAAAGTTCAAGATGCTTACCCTTGGAATCCTGCTGCCCTACCTCCAGCAGGGAGACTGGCTATGCTCCTTGGATCTAAAGGATGCCTACACTCACATCCTCATCCACCCCAGCCACAGACAATATCTCAGGTTTGTTGTGGGGGGCAATCATTACCAGTACAGAGTACTACCCTTTGGCCTATCCTCCGCACCAAGGGTGTTCACCAAATGTCTAGCAGTGGTGGCGGCTTATCTAAGACTTCAAGGCCTCTTTGTATTTCCATACCTGGACGACTGGCTCATCAGAGCACAGTCTTCCCAAGAGGCCACTCACGCCACGCACCGCACTGTGGCTCTGCGCCAGCACTTGGGCTTTGTCATAAACTTCGCAAAGTCCACTTTGCTCCCCTCTCAGGATCTCGAGTTCATTGGCGCAAGATTAAACACGCTTCAGGCGTGTGCCTTTCTGCCTCTCGACAGGGTGAACAGGCTCATGGATCTTGCCAGCCACTTTCACAGCAATTCCCTGGTCTCTGCCAGGCTATTTCTGAGACTGCTCGGCCATATGGCTTCCACAGTCCATGTGACCCCCAATGCCCGCCTGAACATGCGGCCTGCTCAATGGTGCCTTCGCACACAATGGCATCAGACCACTGGGAGCCTTGCAGACTCCGTACAGATCTCCGACCTGCTGGTCTCTTCTCTGCAATGGTGGCTTCATCTGCCAAACCTAGTGCTCGGAATGGCTTTTCCTCCGCCTTCTCAGGTCCTGACGACCGATGCTTCTCTCCTGGGTTGGGGAGCACATTGCCAAGGGACATGTACTCAAGGCCTCTGGACTCCTTGGGAGTCTGCCCAGCAGATCAACTTCCTGGAGCTCAGAGCTTCTCACCAGTCTGTGCTGGTCCAGACGGACAATCAAGTTGCGATGTTCTACGTGAACAAACAAGGGGGCACAGGCTCCTTCCTTCTCTGTTGGGAAGCACAAAAGCTGTGCTCTTGGGCCGTCAGCCGCGGCATCCTCCTCAAAGCTGTTTATCTCCCGGGTCAAGAAAATTGCCTGGCAGACAAACTGAGCAGAATCCTCCAGCCACACGAGTGGAGGTTGGATCCGTTAGTGCTCCAGCGGATCTTTCTCAAATGGGGCCTACCCACCATGGATCTCTTTGCCAGTCCTCTCAACCAGCAACTTCCCCGATTCTGCTCTCGACAACCGCATCCTCACAGAGTAGCGGCGGATGCTTTTCTTCTCTCCTGGTCCATAGGCCTTCTGTATGCCTTTCCTCCCATGCCACTGGTGTCTCGGACGCTCTTCAAGGTTCTCCGGGACAAAGCCTCAATGATCCTCGTGGCTCCCCGGTGGCCGAGACAGCCCTGGTTCCCGCTTCTGATGCAGCTGGCGGTGGACACTCCTCTCCCTCTGGGGTTTCAGCCCGATCTCCTGACCCAGGATCACGGGACTCTCCTACACCCCAACCTCCGGTCCCTTCATCTGATGGCCTGGCTGCTGAAAGGGTAGTCCTGGCTCCCCTCCTGCTGCCTCCAGATGTGGAGGAAGTCGTCTTGGCCTCCAGACGACCCTCCACCTGGAAGTCCTACGCTCTGAAGTGGCGTCGGTTCTCCGTCTGGTGTGCTCAGCAGTCTCAAGATCCCTTCTCCTGTTCGATATCAGTGGTCTTGCAGTACTTGCTTTGCCTCTCCGATCTTGGACTTAAGTCGAACTCGGTCAGGGTCCACCTCAGTGCTCTTTCTGCGCATCACATGCCGGTGGATGGCAGGCCTCTTTCCGGCCACTCTCTAGTGGCTCGTTTCCTCAGAGGCCTCCTTCTCCTTAAACCACCTTTGCGCCCACCAGCCCCTGACTGGGATCTGAATGTGGTTTTACAGCGGATTACCTGTCCTCCTTTTGAACCTATGGCTACCTGTCATCTTCGTTTTCTTTCTTGGAAAACCTTATTCTTGGTAGCCCTCACTTCTGCTAGACGCGTTAGTGAGCTACAGGCCCTAGTCTCTGATCCTCCTTACACTAGGTTCTACAAGAATAGGGTAGTCCTACGGACTCACCCTAAGTTTCTTCCTAAAGTGGTTTCCCCTTTTCACATCAACCAGGAGGTGGTACTTCCGACCTTCTTTCCCAGGCCACACTCCAGCCGAGCTGAAATGGTCCTGCATACCCTGGACTGTAGGAGGGCGTTAACCTTCTACCTTGACCGTACGCGGGAGCACCGGAGGGCTGTTCAGCTCTTCGTGTCTTATGACCCCAATAAGTTGGGACTCCCTGTCTCCAAGCATACTCTGTCCATCTGGATTGCTGACTGTATCGCTTGGGCTTATGAGGCAGCCGGCCTCTCGTTGGAAAGTCGAGTCATGGCTCATCGTGTTAGGGCGAAGGCTGCGTCAGTGGCTTACCTCCGCTCTGTTCCATTGGCAGACATCTGCGGGGCCGCTACTTGGTCTTCAAGCCAGACTTTTGCAGCCCATTACTGCTTGGAGAGGGAGTCCCGCAGGGACAGTGCTTTCGGACAGGCAGTCCTCCGTAATCTCTTTGAGGTATAGGCAACTCCTGCCCTCCGTCCCGGATGTTGGGCTACCGGTTGGGGGCGTACTCGGAGAAGATTCCTTCCTTCTGTACTACTGAGCTTGAGGGAACTCCTTTTTTGTGCTTAGGGTCTCCGGTAGCCTTAAGCTTGGGAGTCCCATATGTGAGGACTGACTTCCTGCTTGGTCCTGGAGAAAGAGTAGTTACTCACCTGTAACAGGTGTTCTCCAGGAGCAGCAGGAATCAGTCCTCACAACCCTCCCTCCTCCCCTTGGAGTTGCAGTTCTATGATTTCGTTTTTGCTAATTTTTTTGCTGTCTTTTAGCTATGTCATCAGACTGAGCAAGATGGCACCCTTGGGCGGGAAGAGGACCGCGCATGCGCGCTGCAATTCCCAAAGGCTTTCTTTGAAAGCTCGGGAAAATTGCTCCGTGAGGGCTCCGTCGGCGCCGACGTCACCTGTATGTGAGGACTGATTCCTGCTGCTCCTGAAGAACACCTGTTAGAGGTGAGTAACTACTCTTTCTCCAGGACCAAGCAGGAAGTCAGTCCTCACATATGGGTGAGGTTGGCGCCGACGGAGCCCTCGTGCGTAGCATTTCCCCAGCTTTCAAAGAAAGCCTTTGGGAATTGCAGCACGCATGCGCGGTCCCCTTCCCGCCCAAGGGTGCCATCTTGCTCAGTCGTCTTTTTTCCGCAGAGCCCGACAGACGTAGTTTGTTTTTCCCCGAGGAAAAAGTTGATTTCACTATTTTTTCTTTTTCTCATTCGGTTTGACGCCGGATCCTTTTCCCGCCTTGGCCCGATACGCCGGTATCGAGTCCACTCTCTCTTTTTCGGTTTTTGTCCTTTGTGACTAGCGTTCGCGCCATTTTTCTTTTTTCACTGGCAGCCCGGTCTTTTGACCTCGCGGGGGCCCTTTTTCCCCCGATGGCTACCAGCGGGTTTAAAAAGTGTGATCGGTGAAAGAAACTTATGTCTCTTACCGACACACATGACTGCTGCCTCCGCTACCTCAGACCCGATCATGACCCGATGATCTGTGGTCCGTGTGGCAAAATGTCCTCGAAGGCGTTGAGGAGTCGGCAGCACCAGAAGGATAGGATCTTCTCTGACTCCGCGTCCGGACGGGCCCGGACCTCGTCAGAGACCTCAACGTCTTGGGACTCCGGCCCCGAGCAGCGTTGGTGTTCCTCTGAGCGGGGGTCTCCTTCGCGGGAACATCGCAGGAAGAAGAAACCCGCGAGGGCGGCTTCGGTGGACGCTCCTGGTTCCTCGAGGGCCAGGTCGCATAGCCCCGATAGCCATCCCGGGTCTTCGGAGTCAGAGAGGCCTGCCAAGCATCCTCGTATCGAGATGGAGTCTCCTGGACACGTGAGTGCTGTAGTCCTCGTGGACTCTCCTCCAGGGGAGCCGACATTGGGCCTGACGCCGTCGGGGCCCGAGTCAGGGGCTGCTGGGTCTCCTGAGCTCGGACTCAGGTTGACGGCCTTGGAGAGCAGCCTCGCTGCCTTCATGGAACAGCAGCAGGCATTGATCGCCGGTCTCACCGGTGCATCTGCCCCGACCACCGGGACCTCGACGTCCAAGTCGACCCCGGAGGCCGAGCCGATCCTAGAGTCCATGCGGGCTCGAGTCGATCCTTGGCCACGGTCTCCCTCGGCCTCCCGTTCGGAACCGAGGTCGTTGGCGTCGGGGCGGATGGCATCGGTGCCTGCCCGACCAGAGCCGCTCGATTCCTCCTCCGAGGAGTCGGGCTGGGAGACGGAGGACGAAGAGTCACCCAACACTTATCGGACTCGGTGTGTCCCATCGGACTCGCCGGAGTCCGAACCTCGGAGATGATCCCCACCGGAGGATACCCGGTTCTCGGACTTCGTGCGGGATATGGCCAAGGCCTTGGCCTTCCCCGCGGATCCCGAGGAGGAGCCTCGAGCCGAGGAGCTTGAGGCCCTCCAGTATGACTCTCCCCCAAAGGAGGCCTTTACTGTACCGGTTCCTCCGATGCTGGGGCGGCTGCTCTTCCGCATGTGGGAGACCCCGGCCTCGACGCCGGTGTTAAGCAAGCGGGTCTATTCCATCTATCGAGTCCGCAAGAGCCCCGGGTTCCAAAAGGCACAATTACCGCACCATTACATGGTTGCGGAATCGGCCATGCATTGACTGAAAAGTCAGAAGATGCACTCCTCGGTGCCTCCCGGCTGGGAGGCCCGGAACCTGGATGCCCTCAGTAAGAAGTGCTTCCAGGGCTCTATGCTTGCTTGCCGTGTCCAGACTTACCAGCTCTACATGGGCATGTATCTCCGAGACCTGGCAAAGGAGATTGCCGGGTTCTCTGCTGGTCTCTCCGAGGAACCTTTGCAGCGGTTCCAAGCCTTGTCCACTGGTATTCGAGAGTGCTCGAAGTTTATCTCTCGAGCAGCCTACGATGGCTTCGAGGCTTCGGCCTGAGTAGCCAGGTCCGGCATCGGTGCCCGCCGACAGGCTTGGCTACAGTCATCCGACCTCGAGCCATGGGTGCAGGACAAGTTGGTCGATGTCCCCTGCCGAGGTGAAATCCTCTTTGGCAAGCCCATGGCTGAAAAGGCTGCTGAACTCGAGACCGAGACTCTGACCAGGACTAGGCTGTCCAGAAAAACCTCTGCCCCTTCTCAGAAGAAGAAGGGCTCGGGGAAAAAAGACCTTTTACCCGAGGAAGTCATCTGCCTATAAACAATACCCTCATTTTCAGGCCTCTGCAGCTCCCCAACAGGGTCAGCAGGCCAAGGGTCAGGGTTATGGGCCCCGTAGGCAGAAGGCCCCCAAGCCACCAACACCGGCCCCTGCTCAGCAGGGTGGGGGTTTTTGACTCTGCAAGCATAGCCTCTTCTCAGCTGGCTCATATCAGCACTGGAGGCCGGCTGGCCCACTTTGCCCACAGGTGGTCAGCCGTCACATCAGATACCTGGGTGCTCCATATAGTCCAAAAGGGCTATCTTCTCCATTTTCACCAGGTACCTCCCTCCTATTTTCCAGGGGAGCCTCCAAGACTCCCTCTGCACAGGGACCTACTCCTTCAGGAGTTAGCAAGTCTGCTAAAGGAACAGGATGTGGAACCGGTGCCCCACCACCTGAGAGGTCACGGCTTTTATTCCAGGTACTTTCTGGTACCAAAAAGAACAGGAGGCCTCAGACCCATCCTAGACTTGCGCAACCTCAACAAGTTCCTGGAGAGGGAAAAGTTCAAGATGCTTACCCTTGGAATCCTGCTGCCCTACCTCCAGCAGGGAGATTGGCTATGCTCCTTAGATCTAAAGGATGCTTATACTCACATCCTTATTCATCCAGACCACAGACAATATCTCAGATTTGTTGTGGGGGGAAACCACTACCAGTACAGAGTACTTCCCTTTGGCCTAACCTTCGCTCCCAGGGTGTTCACCAAGTGCCTGGCTGTGGTGGCGGCCTACCTGAGGCTTCAAGGTCTTTTTGTGTTTCCATACCTGGACGACTGGCTCATAAGGGGCCAGTCTTCCCAGGAGGCCAGTCAAGCCACCCTTCGCACTGTGGCTCTGCTGCAGCACTTGGGGTTTGTCATAAACTTCGCAAAGTCCACTTTGCTCCCGTCCCAGAACTTGGAATTTATAGGAGCAAGGCTAGACACTCTTCAGGCGAGGGCTTTTCTGCCAGTGGACAGGGCCCTCCGGTTGATGGATGTAGCCAGGCAGTTTCACAGCAATTCCCTGGTCTCCGCCAGGCAATTCCTGAGACTTCTCGGCCATATGTCTTCCACGGTTCATGTAACCCCCAATGCCCGCCTGCACATGTGGCCTGCTCAGTGGAGCCTTCGAACTCAGTGGCATCAGGCCACAGGGAGCCTTGCTGACTCGGTGAGAGTATCCACCCTGCTCGTCTCCTCTCTACAATGGTGGCTTCATCTTCCGAATGTGGTACTCGGAGTGGATTTTCAATCCCCTCCGCATTCTCGAGTTCTGACGACAGATGCTTCTCTTCTAGGTTGGGGAGCACATTGCCAAGGAGCATGTACTCAGGGTCTCTGGACTCCTTTGGAGGCTGCTCAGCAGATAAACGTCCTGGAGCTACGGGCCGTACGCCTAGCTCTGAGAGCCTTGTCCCACCTCACGTCTCACCAGTCTGTACTGGTCCAGACGGACAATCAAGTTGCCATGTTCTACGTGAACAAACAAGGAGGCACAGGCTCCTTCATTCTCTGTCAGGAGGCACAACGGCTGTGCTCTTGGGATGTCAATCACGGAATCCTCCTCCAGGCTGTCCCCAGTCAAGAAAATTACCTGGCGGACAGACTGAGCAGGATCCTGCAACCACACGAATGGAGATTGAATCCATTGGTGGTTCAGCAGATCTTTCTCCGGTGGGGCCTCCCCACCATGGATCTCTTCGCCAGCCCTCTGAACCGGCAACTCCCGAGATTCTGTTCCAGACAACCGCATCCTCTCAGAGTAGCAGCGGATGCCTTTCTGATTCCGTGGTCCCAAGGCCTACTATATGTGTTTCCTCCCACGCCACTAGTGTCTCGAACACTGTTCAAGGTCCTCAAGGACAGGGCCTTAATGATTCTGATAGCCCCCAGGTGGCCGAGGCAGCCGTGGTTCCCACTCCTGTTGCAACTGGTGGTGGACACTCCCCTGCCTCTGGGAATTCAACACGATCTCCTGTCTCAGGACCAGGGGTCTCTCTTGCACCTCAACCTCCAGTCACTTCATCTGATGGCCTGGCTGCTGAAAGGGTAGTCCTGGATCCCCTACTCAAGCCTAGAGAGGTGGAAGACGTAGTCTTAGCCTCTAGGCGGCATTCCACCAGGAAATCCTACGCTCTTAAGTGGCGTAGATTCTCCGCATGGTGTGCTAAGCATAGCAAGAATCCCGGTAGTATTGCAGTATTTGCTTTACCTCTCCAATCTAGGCCTTAAGTCCAACTCTGTCAGGGTTCACCTCAGTGCTCTCTCAGCGCACCACTCGCCGGTGGACGGGAGGCCTCTTTCCAACCACCCTTTGGTGGCTTGTTTTCTCAGAGGCCTTCTCCTGCTTAAGCCTCCTTTGTGTCCACCAGCCCCTGAGTGGGATCTGAATGTGGTCTTACAGCGGATTACTTGTCCGCCATTTGAACCTATGGCTACCTGCCCTCTCCGTTTTCTCTCCTGGAAAACCTTGTTTCTGGTAGCTCTTATCTCTGCTAGGCGAGTGAGTGAACTTCAAGCACTAGTGTCTAATCCCCCTTACACTAGGTTCTACAGGTAGTCTTAAGGACTCACCCGAAGTTTCTCCCTAAGGTTGTCTCCCCTTTTCACCTCAATCAGGAGGTGGTTCTTCCGACCTTCTTTCCCAGGCCGCATGCCAACCGGGCTGAGATGGTCCTGCATACCCTGGACTGTAGGAGGCGTTGTCCTTCTACCTTAACCGTATGCGGGAGCATCGAAGGGCTGTTCAGCTCTTCGTTTCTTTTGACCCCAATAAGTTGGAGCTACTTGTCTCCAAGCGTACTTTGTCCATATGGGTCGCTGACTGTATCGCCTGGGCTTATGGGGCAGCCGGCCTCTCGTTGGAGGGTCGAGTCACGGCTCATCGTGTCAGGGCGAAGGCTGCGTCAGTGGCTCATCTCTGGTCTGTTCCGTTGGCAGACATCTGCCAGGCCGCTACTTGGTCTTCAAGCCAGACTTTTGCGGCCCATTACTGCCTTGAGAGGAAGTCCCGCAGGGACAGTGCTTTCGGACAGGCAGTACTCCATAATCTCTTTGGGGTTTAGGCAACTCCTAGCCTCCGGCCCTCGTGTTGGGCTACCGGTCGGGGGCGTTCTCAGAGAAGATTCCTTCCTTACGTACTGACGAGCTAGAGGGAGCTCATTTTTTCGGCTTGAGGTCTCCGGTAGCCTTAAGCTGGGGAGTCCCATATGTGAGGACTGACATCCTGCTTGGTCCTGGAGAAAGAGTAGTTACTCACCTGTGACAGATGTTCTCCAGGAGCAGCAGGAATCTGTCCTCACAACCCTCCCTCCTCCCCTTGGAGTTGCAGTCATATGATTTATTTTTGCTACTTTTTTGCTGTCTTTTAGCTATGTCATCAGACTGAGCAAGATGGCACCCATGAGCGGGAAGGGGACCGCGCATGCGTGCTGCAATTCCCAAAGGCTTTCTTTGAAAGCTGGGGAAATGCTCCGCACGAGGGCTCCGTCGGCGCCGACGTCACCCATATGTGAGGACTGATTCCTGCTGCTCCTGGAGAACACCTGTCACAGGTGAGTAACTACTCTTTCTCCGTACTCTAGGGATATTCGTCTTCCCTTACTTAGACAACTGGCTCATTCGAGCCCCATCAGAATCAGAGGCCAGGACTTCCCTATCTTGCCAATGCGTATCCTTCAGTATTTGGGTCGGTCATAAACATCCCAAAATACATTCTAACTCCAACTCAGTCTCTAGAGTTCATAGGAGCTTTCCTGGATACCAGAAAAGCAAGGGCCTATCTTCCCCAGGCCCGTTGTCTTCGCATGGTGCAGTTAGCTTCTCAAGCAGTGCTAAGACCTCATGTCACCGCCCGAGAAATGTTACAACTACTAGGCCACATGGCATCCACAATGCATGTGGTTCCTTGTGCTCGCTTCCATATGAGAGCAGCTCAGTGTACTTTATCCACTCAATGGACCCAGGCATCAGGGTGCCTGTCAGACAAAATAGCAAACACAAATCATCTTATTTTGTCTCTCCAATGGTGGCAGTCCACTCAGAACCTGTTGCTGGGGTCCCCATTTCAACAACCTTTACCCCAGGCAACTCTCACAACAGATGCTTCAACAATGGATTGGGGAGCTCATCTGCAAGACCTCTCCACCCAAGGCACCTGTACTCCACAGGAGACTCATCTACATATCAATCTCTTAGAGCTCAGAGCAATCTTCCTTGCTCTTCGAGTGTTCCACACCCTGCTCAGCTACAAGACAGCCCCCTTTCATATGGACAATCAAGTAGCCATGTTCTATGTGAACAAGCAGGGAGGAACAGGCTCTGTCGCTTTGCAACGAAGCTTTGCGACTATGGGCCCTCGCCAGAGAGCATCAGATTCATCTCCTGGCAGTGTATCTTTCAGGCATACAAAACTCTTGGGCAGACAGACTCAGCCGAGTTCTGCTTCCACAAGAATGGTCTCTACATGCAGACCAGGTGGCCAAGATTTTTCAAATTTGGGGAACCCCTGACATAGACCTCTTTGCAAGTCTGTTGAATGCCAGACTTCCCCGGTTCTGTTCCAGAATTCCAGCTCAGGGCTCTCAGGCTAGGGATGCCTTCCTTCTCCACTGGGGTGAAGACTTCCTTTATGCCTTTCCACCCATTCCCCTAATTCCCAAAACCCTGTTCAAGCTTCAGAGACAGAGGGCGTATGATTCTCATAGCTCCACATTGGCCACGGTAAGTGTGGTACCCTCTGTTTCTACATCTCTCTCAAGCCCCCTCCCTGGAGTTAGGATCTGTTCCAGATCTCCTGTCACAGGAGGACGGAATGTTATGGCATCCCAATCCCCAGTCTCTGCATATCAGAGCTTGGTTGCTGAAGGCCTAGATCTTCATGATCATAATCTCCTTCAGCAAGTAAAAGATATCCTTCATGCTTCCAGGAAGCCTTCCACAAGATGCTCTTATTCTTTTAAGTGGAAGAGGTTTACCATATGGTGTTCGCAGAAGGGTCTTAACCCCTTTGCAATGCCTCTGGAATCATTACTGGACTATCTCCTTCATTTATCCAATGCAGGACTTAAGACTAACTCAGTAAGAGTCCATTTGAGTGCTATTGCAGCTTCTTTCAAGCCTCTGAATGGACAACCTATTTCCTCCCATCCTCTTATAGCAAGATTTATGAGAGGCCACCTTCTAACTAAGCCTCCCATTAAGCCACCACCGGTGGCATGGGACTTAAACCTGGTTCTTGGTCAGCTCATGAAGCCACCTTTCAAACCCTTAGCTACTACCTCATTGAAATTCCTTTCTTGGAAAGTTATCTATCTCCAGGAACAAGCAGGAATGAGTCTTCACATATGGGTACATCGGTACCGACGGAGTCTGCGCGGGAATGCTTCCCAGTGTCCAATCAAGAGCTTTTGGAAGCATCCTAGCACGCCTGCGTGCTGCCTTCCCGCCTTTCCCAACTGCCTCTCCTCAGTTTTCGTTTTTCCGCGGAGCCGGCAGGACGTCGTCCTGTCACCGCAGAAAATTCTTGTTTTTATTTTTTAGTTTTCTTGTGGTCGCGGCTGTCTTCCCGACGCCACCAGTACCGCCGGTGTTTTTCTTTTCCTTTCTTGTAAAATTTTCCTTTTCCAAGGGTTATTTTTTCTTCATAGTGTCCCACGGTCTCTTAGGCCTTTTAGGCCTCTTCTTTTTCCTTCATGGAACCACCAGACACTTTCTTCAAGAAATGTTCAGACTGTGGCGGTACAACTTTATTTTTAGACCCTCGAGGTCGGTGTCTGTTTGTTTATTAAAATTTGATATACCGCCCATCCAAAAAGACCAGAGCGGTTTACAATATAAAATCATATAAAAGCCGTATAAAACAAATAAAAAACAATAGCCAGAAGAGAAGAAAGGAAGTTACAATCTCAAATAAAAAAGAGGGGGAGATAAAGAGCACAACACAAAAGTTGAGAGAGAGGTCACATAAAAGGGGAGGGAAGGTCCAAGACAAGGGAGAAGAGGTGGGTTTTCAGATTACATTTAAAGGTGGGATGATGGGGCTCAAGCCGGAGGGAAGGAGGAAGAGAGTTCCAGAGAGCAGGGGCTGTGAAAAAGAAAGCAGAGGAGCGGGTGGACTGTAGGTGGGCCAACGAAGGGGAAGGAAGAGTGAGGCGGTTGAGATGAAACGATCGGGGTGTGCGCCTAGGAGTATGAAAAGTGAGGAGGTCAGCCAAATATTGCGGGGTGTTGGTGTGGAAAGCTCGATGGACCAGCTTAAGCAGTTTGTAGTGGAAGCGGAAGGGTAAAGGCAACCAATGGAGACGGGAGAGAAGAGGTGAAACGTGATCACGGATAGAGGAGTGAGTGGCAATGCGGGCAGCAGTATATTGAATACGTTGACGTCTGCGCAGTTGTGATTTAGAGAGACCAAGAAAGAGGGAATTGGCAAAGTCAACACGGGACATAACCAGGGAGAGAAATAGTGTAGCAAGTGCAGTGGGAGTAAGAAAAGGGCGAATAGCACGAATTTGGCGCAAGAAAAAGAAGGAAGTTTTGGTGACGTGAGAGATGTGATCATGAAAAGACAGGTGTGAGTTAAAAACAACGCCCAGGTAGCGGAAAGAGGAGACCAACGAAATAGGAGAACCTAAGAAAGAGGGAGCCAGGGAGGGAGGGGAACCACCATGGGAGAACCAGATAGCAGTGTTTTTTGTGAGATTAAGATGAAGACAGTTTTGTGACAACCAGCTAGCGACCGTGGAGAGACAGGAGTTAAGTAGAGAGAGATCAGGGTGAGAAGGAGAGGTGTGGTGAAGGAGAACAATATAGTCAGCATAATAAAAGGCGCTGATCCCAGTTTGCTGAATCTGAAGGGTGAGGGGGGCTAGAAAGAGGTTAAAGAGAAGAGGGGCAAGAACAGAGCCTTGAGGAACACCACATAACAGAGGAAAGGGATCAGAAGCAGGGATAGAAGGGGAAGAAGAGAGGACGGAACAAGACCGTGAAGATAGAAAAGAGTGAAACCAGTGAAGTACCGTATGACAAAGACTCGCCTCTTGGAGACGGAGGAGAAGGAGAGAGTGATCAACAAGGTCAAAGGCAGCGGACAGATCAAGGGCAACCGCCACCGAGATATCACCACGATCGTGAGCCACGTCAAGGGCGTTAGTGAAAGCAAGAAGGATAGTTTCCACACTGTGACCCTGACGAAAACCGGATTGACGTGGGTGGAGTAAGTTGATATCCTCTAAGTGATGAGAAAGATGGGCAAATACGAATTTTTCTAAGAGTTTAGAGACGAACGGAAGATTAGAAACCGGACGGTAGTGGGAGGGGATCATGGGATCAAGGGAGGGCTTTTTTAGAATGGGGCGAATTAGTGTGTGCTTCCAGGAGTGGGGAAAGATACCCGAGGAAAGGCTGGAGTTGAGCATAGAAAGAAGAGAAGGAAGAAGTGCCAGGGATGGATCTAGTAGCCAGGTTGAGGGGATGTGGGATCAAGGGAGCAAAAAGTCTTATTGGAAGAGGAGACAAGCTGGTGGAGTTCAGCAGAGGTTATTAGGGAAAAAGAAGACCAGGTGTGAGAGAGAGTAGAGGACGAAGGAGGAGACATGATAGGTGGGGGGAGGAGATAGGCGAGGGACAGGAAGAGAGGGTAGCCCTAAGGTTGAGGATCTTATCATTAAAGAATGTGGCAAGAAGTGAAGGCGGGGGAGATGGGCGGGGGGAGGGGGTAGAAGCAGAGGGGAGAAGGGAGGTAAGGGAGTGAAGTGTATTATAAAGATGCCGGGTCTGATTGGGAGCATTTGAGATGGCATTGGAGAAGTAATCTCTTTTAGCCGCGTGTATCTGAGAACGGTAATTGGAGTGATGGGCCTTAAATGATGAGAGAGTGGACGGAGAGGGAGCCTTGTGCCACAATCGTTCGGCTCTCTGGAGCTGAGAACGGAGCAGTCTGAGGCCAGGATGATACCAAGGCTGTGAAGGGCGACGCTTTGGAGAATGGGGCTGGAGGGGGGGCCACAGCGTCGAGTGTATCAGAGAGAGTGGAAAACCAGAAGGAAGCTTGGGAATCAGGGGAGAGGGAAGGGAAATCAAGAGGAAAAAGGAGGGACGCAGAGGGAAATTGCTGTATGGTAGAAGGGGTGATGCGGCGAGAGAGACGCTGGGAAGGGGGGGGTACCGGTGTGGATGGCTGAGGAGGAGGACCATAGAGGGAGCAAGTGAAGAGCAGACAATAGTGATCCGTCCAAGGGAGGGTAAGAGAAGACAAAGTGGAAAGACGAAGGGATGAAGAAGGGAGGGTAAGGAGGAGGTCAAGGGTATGACCAGCTGTGTGAGTAGGGAAGGAGACATGTTGGAAAAGAGAGAGGTCAGCTATAAGAGAGAGGAAGGCATGATCCCTAGAGGATGCAGGAGAGTCAAGATGCAGATTAAAATCACCGGTGATAAGGAGCTGGGGGAAGGCAAGAGTTAGGTCAGAAATAGTAAGAATTAAGGAGTCCCAGAGATCAGACCGCAAGGCGGGCGGAGAGTAGACAAGGAGAATGTGTAGTGGGGAAGGAGAGTGGAGGTGGAGGAGTAAAGCCTCAGGGTAGTGAAGCAAAGAGGAGGAGACTTGTGTAAGGGAGAGAGCAGGGTGCAGAATGGCGGCCACCCCGCCACCAGAGCGGCCAGAACGTGAAACGGAGACCGCTGAATAACCAGGAGGGAGAGAGCGGGCAAGGAGAGCGGCTTCCCCTTCTTTCAGCCAAGTTTCCGTGAGAAGAAGGAGATCCAAGGAGTTTTGGACAATAAGGTCCTGAACAAGGAGAGTTTTAGTCCTAAATGATCTACAGTTAAGAAGCCCCTTCAGAAGAGGGGGTGAGGGGTGAGAAAGGGGAGAGGCCTGAGAGGTAGCAGTAGTGATGCGGCAGGGAAGGAGATGACTCAGACAACGAGAGCGCTGCGGTACAGGGAAGGCCGGACGACGTCCCCAAAAAACAGGTATGGAGGCCATCAAAAAGGGAGGAGGGGGGGAGACGAGGGAAATTATAGGGGTAGGAAGGGAAAGGAGGCCCACTGAAGGCAGGGAAAACGTCGTCTCAAAGGATCGTGGGGACGAGTAAACCGTAGGAGAAGGTGGATGGATGAAATGCCAAGAAGGGATCAGAAAGACAAACAGCAGAGAGAACCATGCAAGGGCGGGGCCTACGCGGTCGGAGCGGCTCCAAGGTCTAACCTGCTTGGGTCTAACCTGCTTGGGTCCTGACAACAGTTTGGTAGGAAGAGGTTTTCAACATCGAAGCTCCCTCGATACACGGTTGCCCTCCAACTTCGGGGCACCATCCCCTTCTTCCACACAGGATCAGGTAACCCACAAACAGTCTGTTAAGACTAGCCAGTCCTCGAGTGGTAGGTCTCATGCGCAGCATGTAGACGGCTCCGGCCTTGCCCTCGAGGGCCCACTGGCTTCACAATCCCGGCGGGAGTCTTCGGTCTCCAAAGCCTATAAGGGGTTTCAGGTTGTTCCTGGGGTTCACCCCCCACAGAACATACCTAAGCCATGTACGGTGGTGGCATCCGCTTCGAGCGGTACCAATTCTCCGGCATCGGCACTGGTGTTGGATGAAACACTCCTCACCAGGGATCCGTCATCTGGCGTCCTCGGTACCTTCGGGACCGCTGGATACCCTCCAGATTGACTTTCCATTATCGGTACCAACACCGATACTCCAACCAACGTCGGTACCCTCCAGATGTGCATCGATAGCCTCGCTTCCTTCGATGCCGAGTCTGGAATCCATCTCCAGTCTGGAGGACTGGGTACCGACTCGCCTTGGTATAGGCTCTCAATGGTACCGAAGGCTCGGTTCCGATGCTTCGGATCTGCAACTCTCGGTTCCCCCGATGCCGATTGAGTTGCCACTGGTTGCCTTTCCTTCACTGGTATCAGACACGGTACCGAAGTTGGTACCGATGTCCTCATTACCTTTACGGTCGGTGCCTTCCATGCTTCGCTTATCAGGCTCTTTGCCCTCGATGCCGAGTTTGGAATCGATCTCTAGTCTAGAAGACTGGGTACCAATAGATTTTGGTACCGACAACGATCGATACCGGTGCTTCGGTACTGAGGATAGCGGCCGGAGGTTTTCGGTTACCTCTGTACCGATTGAACTGTCACCGATGACTGTTCCGATGTCTTTGTCGGGTTCGACTCCGACATCGGTACCGGTACCCAGTAGCATCGTGGCCAACTCCTGCCATGCTTTTTTCAACAGGATCACTCCATTCTATACCAAGCTTGGAGTCGATACCTGGCATGGACAATATGGTAAGGATGGTGGCTGCCCCTGACAGCCAGTACCAGCAACCATCTTTTAAGCATTCCACACTGCACTCTGCAGGATCTTCTATTCCTATATATTTGGATAACTCTGTGGATGCTCAGGCTAGTTCTTTGGATCTACCCTGCCCAAGGGAGATTCCTGTTTGGGATCCCTCTTTTCAGAGTTTCCTCCTGGATATAGCAAGATCCCTTGCCATTCCTATTCCAGGACATGATCCTGCACAAGGCTCTGTTTCTACAAAAGCAAAGGACAACAAAATGCTTCCTTTGCATCATTCCTTGCAGGATCTCCTTCTAGGAATGTGGGAAACACCTTTAAGGGTACCCCCACCTCCCAGGGCAACTGATCTCTTATATCAGGTGCCCCCCTCTCCAGGGTTTCAAAAGACTCAACTTCCTCATCATTCCATTGTAGTGGAATCAGTAATGAGGCAGGTAAAGAGTAAGAAAAAGCATTCTTCATATCTGCCAGGTCGTGAGTCTAAGACACTAGATGCCTTTGGACGTCAAACCTTCCAGACATCTATGCTTTCTGCAAGAATTCTCTCATATATTTTTTTATATGAGTCTTTCTCTTGAGGAGGTCACAAAGCAGTTACATCTTTTGACTCCTTTCCTTCCAGATTCTAGGAGTAAAGACTATTCTTCACTGCTTAAGCATATCCAGAATATTTCTTGGTTTCTTTCTCGTGCTTCCCTAGACTCTTTTGAGTCTGTTAGCAGAACTTCTGCTATTGCTATAGGGGCACGACGTAGAGCCTGGCTCCAATCTTCAGACTTGGACAAATGGGCACAACAACGTCTGGGACATACTCCTTGCACTGGAGAAAATCTTTTCAACAAGGAGTCTTTACGTCAGGTTACTCAGTTATCCACTGATTTACCTGTTCCTAAGGGTTGTTCTGCACCTTCTTCTGTCCCACTAGGTAGGAAATCTCCTACCAAACTTTCTTCCCACAGGAGACGAAGGATTTATTCATCACTTGCCCATCATACAGATGTTCCCCAACAGGGGAGGCATCGTCCTGGTCTGAAGAATCCAACCTCTCACCAGGCTCAGCAAACCCAGCATCTGCAGGGTTTCTGATCAATCATCAGATGCTGGTGACTCTGGGGGTTAGCATCTACAGTTGCTTCTTCTCAATGAAGACAATCCACCGCTTCATTCTAACCCCTACACAATACACATTTATTTATTTATTTTATTTTATTTATCTATTTCTTCTATACCGCCCCTTCCAGAGATCAGGGGCGGTTTACATGGAACTCTTTCCAAAAGATATCCATTTTTCTATATTTCTATGAGCTGTCAGGATATTCATGCCTATAGGTCACAGGTTTCTCCTCTTTTTCCTGCTAGGGAAAGAGGTCTAACCACTATGAAATGATAGTTCCTGTGCCAGCATGTATTTTTTCCTTTCTATAGACTTCCTACTTCGTAAGTCTTCTTCAGCTCCATTCTCTTCACCCTCTACCAAGTTTTTCCCCTGTAAGAGGGAATTACTTACTGGGAGGCTTTTTTATTCAGCCTCTCTACTTTTCTCACTTTCCAGTGCGGAGTTTCCTCTGAGTTACCTCCTCTGCTTCAATCTTGCTTTGGGGCAGCTTATCAGACATGTCCAGAGTTTCCTACTCCTGTTCTGTCTGTTCTTTCTGTTTTCAACAGTAAGATTCTTTCTGCTGTCTTGCTAGCAGCTGCCTATGCAGGAGCCTTAATGTTTGGACCACTGGTTCTTGTCTTCAAACAACCAGACTGTCCTCCACTAACATTCTGTCTACTCTTAGTAGTGGCTCCAAGTCAGTGCTTCATCTCTCTTGGAGATCATCTCACTACAAGCTTTCTAGATTGTCTTCTATTTCTGCCATCTTCATTTTCCTGAGTTTGGCAGCATAGTTGGCAGAGATACTGGCTCTCTAGCAGCCAGTTCTATCTCATTCTCCAGCATCATGCTCTCTGCAATTTACAGAGAAGCTTTCCACTATGGGCCCTTGCTAGAGAGCATGGGGGGGGGAGGGGTTTCTCCAACAGCTATCCTAGCTGGTTAGAAAAGGCTTTTCAGTCATGTCTCCCATGACTAGAAGGTTCTCCCTTCTTTTACTATCTCCTTTTTTGATATAAAGGACATAGGCCTTCTCTTACGTGAAAGCTCAAGGAGTTGCCAGTTCCCTGCTTTGGTCCATAGTATTCCCAATCGGGGATATGCTCGTCCTCATGGTAAGAACGCATGATACCTTTGCCCTTAAGCAGGTCTACATGGTATTTCATCTCTCGGCATCTTCTCTCTACTTACCATGCTTGAGTCCTGGAAGACTCGGGACTTGCTGGCTGCACATTGATATTATCCTTTGTTTTTCACGTAACAGTCCTGGTTATTTTTCACTACCTAGCATTCTTGCAGATCATGACCAGCAGGAATAGATTCTCTATACGTCTTCTCAAGTAGGTTCCACCTCCTTGTTGTTAGATGAATCTTTCCTCTCCACATATCCTATGTGATCACTGTGCTGTAGGCATATCTCTGTTTAATTGCAGACACCCATATGTAGGCCTACATATCCATATTTATTTTTTGTGTGTCTCTTATGCCCTTCCATATCTCACTATAGATATATTCTTATATGTCTATCTCTATATCTATATCTATATACATAGATATATATATGTATCTGTTGAGATATTTTATTATAGATAGATATGTATCCACATACTTATCTATCTCACTGTCTATTCTCATATAGCTATATAGAAACATAGAAACATGATGACAGAAAAAGACCACATGGCCTATCTAGTCTGTCCTTCCTGTGATTCTGACAGAGGGGCTTTACCCATACCTATGCTATCTAGCAGGTTTGGGGTTCTACACACTCAACCACTCCTGTGGTAGTCAAAATTTTTATACCATAACCTAACGGTTTAGGTACCTCTGAAGCTCTCCGTGCCCAATATCTCTCCTAGCTTTCCCCAGTTAGGAGAGACATTGTGGCTCTTCAGTTAATCACAGGCTTTAACGCCTCAGGCCTTTGTCCTCTCTTTTTGGGATACAAGGAGTTCCCACACCCTTTCTCCCCACAAGGACTGTGCCTGTTTGTCCAAATCGGTTAGCCTTTCTCTTTTTGCTCCTAAGAGTGACTCACTCTGCCTCCAAAAGAGCTAGGTTTTTTGTCATAAAGCCTTCCGCTGAAGGCCCACCGTTTTTTGGACTACCCAAGTTTTCCTACTGGGGTTACCTGTTACCTTTCAGGATTCTGACCTCCACTGTTTTCCTACAGGATTATTACCTCCACTTACAGTGAGGTCCTCTTCAAGGTTCCTCTACTAGGTTTCCAAGTAGATCCATGAACCTCCATACTTCTGTGAAATCCTGTCAGGGGAGGTCCATATTGCAATATCCTTTGCAATATTATTGATGACAATCATCATCCTCACATGGACTCCTTCTCTGCAGTCCTATGCTAGCTTAGCTGTTCCACAGCATCCTTCTTTCTTCAACTCCTACCCTCCATCCTCAGGATGCCTGGTGTTCTGGTAGAAAGCATGTTCCAACCTATGACATGCTGGGACTCCAGCATCTCAGCTTGGGAGTTCCCATATGTGAAGACTCATTCCTGCTTCTTCCTGGAGATAGCACAATTGCTTACCTGTAACAGGTGATCTCTCGGAACAGCAGGAATAAGTCTTCACAACCCTCCCACCTCCCCAGGAGTTGTATCTCTATCTATCTTTCTTTTCCTCTCTCTCTCTCTCTTTGTCTCAGCTTTAAAACTTAACTGAGGAGAGGCAGTTGGGAAAGGCAGGAAGGCAGAACGCAGGCGTGCTGGGATGCTTCCAAAAGCTCTTGATTGGATGCTGGGAAGCGTTCCTGCGCAGACTCCATCGTTACCGATGTACCCATATGTGAAGACTTATTCCTGCTGTTCCCAGAGATCACCTGTTACAGGTAAGTAACTGTGCTTTCTCATGGCAATCACATCACCACGCAGCATCAGTGAATTGCAGGCGTTAGAGGCTGATCCACCTTATACAAGGTTCCATCATGACAAGGTAGTCCTTAGGACTCATCCACACTTTATGCCAAAGGTGGTTTCATCTTTTCATCTTAATCAAGCGGTCTACCTGCCTGTGTTCTTTCCAAGACCTCATGCATCAGATGCAGAAAGGAATCTTCATACTTTGGACTGTAAAAGAGCTTTAGCTTTTTACTTGCAAAGGACACAGCAACATAGAAAGTCCTCTCAATTCTTTGTTGCTTTTGATCCTTCTCATTTGGGATATCCAGTCTCCAAGAGAACGCTGTCCAGCTGGATTGCACAGTGTATTTCCTTTACCTATCAGAGTAAGAATCTTCCTCTGGAGGGCCATGTCATAGCTCACAATGTGAGAGCCATGGCAGCTTCATTGGCTCATCTGCACTCTGTGTCTTATCAGCGACATCTGTCGAGCAGCCACTTGGGCCTCGGTTCATACCTTCACAGCCCATTACTGCTTGGACAAGGATTTCCGCTGGGATTCCTTGTTTGGTCAGACGGTTCTCCAACACCTATTCCATACCTAATCAACTCCTACCCGCCATCCCTGGTTGGATGCCAGAGATCCATGGGGGGAAGTGGAGCCCTTCCACAGGGACACACAACGTCTGGGGTCTCTCCCTGGCACCTAAAGCTAGGAAGTCCCCATACGTGAAGACTACATTCCTGCTTGTTCCTGGAGATAGCATAGTTACTCACCTGTAACAGGTGATCTCCGGGAACAGCAGGAATTTAGTCTTCACAACCCACCCACCTCCCCTAGGAGTTGTATCTCTCTGTCTCTCTTTCTCTTTCCCTCTCTCTCTCTCTGTCTCAGCTTTAAACTCAACTGGAGAGAAGCAGTTGGGAAAGGTGGGAAGGCAGCACGCAGGCGCTGTGGGATGCTCCCAAAAGCTTTCTAATTGGACGCTGGGGAGCGTTCCCGCGCAGGCTCCATCGTTACCGACGATACCCATATGTGAAGACTAAATTCCTGCTGTTCCTGGAGATCACCTGTTACAGGTGAGTAACTATGCTTTACTGAAATCTAAATAACCTCATCTAGGGCTCTCCCTTGGTTCAGCTCCTTGGTCATCCAGTCAAAGAAATCAATCAGATTTGTTTGACAAGACTTGCCTCTGGTGAATCCCTGCTGCCTTGGATCCTGTAATCCCTGGACTTCAAAAACCTCACTATTTACTCTTTCAGCAGTGCTTCCAAAAACGTACTCACCACCGAAGTTAAACTAACTGACGTGTAGTTTTCAACTACATCTTTACTTCTGCCTCTCTCCAGTCATTTGGCACCACTCATAACTCCAAAGAGGCATTGGTCAGTCAGTGGAGCTGCTAGAACGTCCCCAAGTTCCCTCAGTATTCTAGGGTGTATCCCATCCGGTCCCATCACTTTGTCTACTTTAAGTTTAGCTAGTTTCTCACGAACGCAGTCTTCTGAAAATTGTTCAAGATCCCCCTCATTTCTGTTGCTGTCTGTGGGTGTTTTCTGAGGTCCTGCTCCTGGTTCTTCATCTGTGAACACAGAACAGAAATATTTGTTAAGCAATTCCGCTTTATCCTCATCAGCTTCTACATATTCCTCCCCTTCACCCTTGAGTCTGACAATACCACTTTTGCCCTTCCTGTTCTCACTAACACATCTGAAAAATGTCTTATCTCCCCATTTTATTGCACTGGCTATTTCTTCTTTTTGTACCTCTTCTTTCCTGACTACTTTGTTGGTTTCTCTAAGTTTTTCCAAATATAGATGCCTGTCTTCCTCTCTGTGATCTTATGTATTTCATGAAGGCCTCCCTCTTTTTCTTCACTTTTTCACCTACCTCTTTAGAAAGTTATAGCAGTCTCCTTTTCCTTTTACCTTTATTTACCATTTTAACAAAAAGGTTGGTTGCCCTTAAAATATCCCCTTTCAGTTTTGCCCACTGTTTTTTTACATTTCCCAGCTGTTCCCATCCCGCTAACGACTCCCTGAAGTATTGGCCCATCTTGGCAAAGTTAGTCCTCCTAAAGTCTAAGACCCTCGCTTTTGAATGGATTTTAACAGCTCTACTCCTAATATTGAACCACACCATCTGGTGATCACTAGATGCAAAATGATCTCCCTCTATAACATCAGAAACACTTTCACCATGGTAAGCACCTAGTCCATTATGGCTCCTTCATGTGTGGGTTCTGTTACTAGTTGCCTGAATAGTTCTCCCTGTAGAGAATCCAGGATCTCTGTACTTCTAGATGATATTGCAGCAGGAATGTGCCAATCAACATCTGGCATATTGAAATCTATTAGTAGCACGTTCCCTTTCCTAGCAATGCTGCGTATGTCTTCAATTAACTCCCCGTCCACCTCTTTCTTCTGTGGGAGTGGTCTGTATATCACGCCAATGCAAATAGATTTCTCTTTCCCCCTTTCTAGTTTAACCCACAGTGTCTCCTCTCTTCCTTTTAAATTCTCTAGTTCCAAAGCTTTAATATTATTTTTTACATATAGTGCCACTCCTCCTCTTTTTCTACTCTGTCCTTTCCAAATTTATTTTATTTATTTATTTATTTACATTCTCTTATATACCACGCTATTCTGCATCAGTGCGGTTTACATTGAACAAACTGAAATTACATTGAACAGAGCATTATAACTTGGAGATAATTATTTTACAGGGAACATGGCTTATGGAGGGTTAAGTGGCTTGCCCAAGACCACAAGGGGAGCACCTGTGGGACAAGAAACCCCAGTCCTTCCGGCCCAAGGTTGCTGTCTTCTAGTGGGATTTGAACCCCTGACCTGAAGTACCTTGCCCCAACCACTAGGCCACTCCTCCACTCGAATAAAGTATAGCCTGGTCTAGTCATGGTTTTCTGTGAACCATGTTTCTGTAACTGCCACTAAATCCAAGTCAACCTCTCCCATTAAAGCTTCAACATCTGGGATCTTATTTCCTATGCTATGGGCATTTATAAACATCGCTTTCCATATGTTGCCCCTTTTATCCATTTCTATAAAGGTATTTAATATTTCAATTACCTGGGGGCTTTCTTCACCCATCCCCAATGAATATAGTTTAAAGCCCTCTTCAGTAGATTAGCCAGTCTGCTACTGAAGACACGTCGACCTTTCTTGGACAGATGGACGCCATCTCTGCTCGCCATCTCTGGTGCCTCTTTCTAGCATGCAGCAAATGGATATTTCGGATATTTCAAATATTTCTGCTATTTTAGAAAATTCTGAGAAGGAATATCACTCAGACTACTTTAATGGTAACTTTTGCTTTAGCCATGAATGTTTTTGATAGTTTCTCAACACTGATGGTGGCAAATTTCTCAGCGGTGTGCATCAGTGTTGATTCCTGGTTGTGGCCTTATTGACTCTTCCTGTGGCTGAGTTTTTTTTTATCACTTATTGCAATTCTTATTGGTCATTATGTATCTTCATCTGACGTTAACAATACATTTGGGTGCATTAGAGTTTTGTTTCTTTTAAAAGCTTGCATGGGGCTTACAATCTTGCTTGGAGCTTACAATCTAATCAAGATGGACCACACAACTGGGTACTAGAGTAAATCAAGGGAAATAGCAAGAGGCAGATAGGTGATAACCAGAAGAGTGAGGGGATCAGGATCCAAACACAGCCTTGAAGTGGGTTTTTAGAATCAATTTGAATAGAGCCAGAGAAAGAGCCAGGTGTACTAACTCCAGTAGTTTATGCCAAGCATTAGGAGCAGCAAGATGGAATGAGCAAAGTTTGGAGTTAGCAGTAGCGGTGAAAGGCACAGATAAGTGATCTGTCAGAGGACTGGAGTTCCCGAGGAGGGGTGCAAGGAGTGATAAGAGGAAAGGTATTGAGGAGCTGCATAATGAATTGAATTGAATGCTGAAACGGATAGGGAGTCAGTGAAGTGACTTAAGAAGAGGGATTAAGTGAGTATAGCGAGATTGGCCAAAGTTTAGCCATACAGCTGAGATTTGAACAGATTGAAGGGGAGATATGATTCTGAGGAATATCATAACGCACTAGGTTGTAATATATACAGGAGATGACTAGAGAGTGGACAATGGTCTTAATAGTGTGTGCAGATAGGAAAAGATGAATTTTACTGATCTCCAGGAACAAGCAGGAATGTAATCTTCATGTTTGGGTATCATCGGTACCGACGGAGCCTGCGCGGGAACGCTCCCCAGCATCCATTAGGAACGCTTTTGGGAGCATCCCTCAGCACATGCGCACTGCCTTCCCGCCTTTCCAACTGTCCCTCTTCAGTTTTTCGTTTTTCGCGGAGCCGACAGGTCACATACCCTGTCACCGCAGAAAATTTCTTCTTTAAATTTGTTTTCTTGTGGTCACGTCTGCCTCCGCTTGACGCCTACTGGGACTGCCGGTTCTCTTTTCTTTTCTAAAAAGAAAAAATATATATATATATATACTTTCTGAAGTGTTTCTCTTCAGAAACCTTTTCTTTTTCGTGCTAGGTGCCATTTTGTGCATTAGGTCCCATTTTCTTGAACGATGGAAAAACCAGCTAGTGGTTTTAAAAAAAAAAATGTACTAAGTCTGGCGGTACCATTTCCGTCACCGACACCCTTGACTGGTGTCTCAAATGTTTAGGTCCTGACCATTCTCCATCAGTGTGTCCCTCTTGTATGGGGAAGAGTAAAAGAGGAAGACAGAACCGGGCTGCAAAGCTCGGTACCCTCTTTTCTTTAGATGCGATGTCCATTGCGTCGATGTCTTCCAGAGCCTCGTCTTCCTCCCATGGATCTCAGATAACTAAACATAAGAGTCTGTCCTCAAAGGATTGGTAGATCTCCTTCTAAGCATCGAGAAGCCATTGGCATTGCCCTTGAGGAAACTACACCGGCAAAACAGCCCCGGCGGGAGGCTTCGGCCTCCAAAGTACCAATGGGGCTCCAGGATGTTCTCGAGGGCTCGACCTCACCAGAGCTACTGGTGCCATGCTCAGGGGTTCCGGCCGCTTCTACTGGTACCAACACCCAGACATCAGCAGCGTAGATTGACCAGAGATTCCTCGCTATCGAACGCAGTCTTGCAGCTCTCCTTACAGCTGCGGTACCGTTGACACCGCTACCGACGGTTCAACGTGCACCAATGCCGGTACCGGGCCCGGTGGGAATTCTTCCAATGCCGGCTTTTTTGGGCATCGACAGATCGGTACCGGACCAGTTCAGTACCGACTTTGATCGATACCGATTCCGTGCTTTGCATGAACATCGGGATCAGAGATACTTCGAATCTTCCGATTCCGATGACTCTGATAACTCTGCCAGTACCAGAGTGCTCTTTCTGGAAGACTCCTCTTTTCATCAATGCAGAGTGTCTCCTCCGGAGGACATGTCTTTTCAGGATTTTATTCGTGATGTGGCCAGAGGCCTATCAATCACGGTAGCTCCTGAAAAAGAACGTAGAGCAAAGGAATTGGAAAATCTCCAGGAACAAGCAGGAATGAGTCTTCACATATGGGTACGTCGGTACCGACAGAGCCTGCGCGGGAACGCTCCCCAGCGTCCAATCAGAAAGCTTTTGGGAGCATCCCACAGCACCTGCGTGCTGCCTTCCCGCCTTTCCAACTGTCTCTCCTCAGTTGTTCTTTTCCCGCGGAGCCAGCAGATCGTGTTCCTATCACCGCAGAAGAATTTCCTTATTTTTTCTTTATTTCTTTTCTGTCGCTTCAGCCTTCTTCGACGCTGTACCGGTACCGCCGGTCATTGTTCTTTTCTTTTTTAAAAAAAAAACAAAAACCTTTTTTCCATTTATTTTCTTCAGGTGCACTTCAGTTTTGGGCCTTAGGCCCAAAACCTTTTTCCATAAATATGGAAAAGCCTGCCTCAGGATTTAAGAAGTGCACAAAATGTGGCGGTACTATCTCCGTCACCGACACCCATGACTGGTGTCTAAAATGTTTAGGCCCTGACCATTCCATTACAGATTCTGTGTCCTGTTCTATGATGTCTAAGAGAGGTCGACAGAACCGAGCTGCCAAGCTCAATACCCTGTTTCCCTCTGATGCGGCTTTAGTAGCATCGACGTCTTCCAGGGCTGCTTCTTCCTCACATGGATCTCAGGTAAATAAACATAAATCCAGCCGGTCCTCGAAGGGTAAATTTCCTTCTAAGCATCAAGATGCCTCTAGATTTGCCCTCGAGGATTCTGCACCGGCAAAATTACCCTGGCGGGAGGCTTCAGCCTCTAAAGCATCATCATCGGGGTTCCAGGATGATCTCGATGGCGTGGCCTCGACAGATCTCCTGGTGCCATGCTCTGGGGTACCGGTGGCTTCCACCGGTACCAACTTCCAGGCATTGGCGGTGTCGATGGATCAGAGGATTCTGTCCATCGAACGCAGTCTGGCGGCTTTCCTTGTGGCATCGACGCCCGTGGTACTGCAACAGATTACTCAGCCGGTACCGGCTCTGGCATCGCCATCGGCACCGATCCCGGTACCGGTGGCATCGACATAGGCATCGGTGTCCGCTATGCCGGTTCTCTGCTCTCTGCAGCCGTCCGGTACCGATACCCCAGTACCGGTGATTCCCGATACCGATCCCAGTCAGTACAGGTATCGGGCTTTGCAAGAGCATCCCGACAGACGATACTTTGATTCCTCTGAGGATTCTGAAGAGTCTGTCGATGCAGTGATGCTTCTTCCACAGGAGGAGTCCTCTCCTAAACGAAGGATGTCTCCTCCAGAGGTCTTTTCAAGATTTTATCAGAGAGGTGGCTCGGGGCCTCTCTATTACAGTGACCCCAGAGTCAGAGCCTAGAGCTAAGGAGTTAGATATTTTACAATATCCTAAAACTCCTAAGGAGGCAACTACCTTACCTATTCATGAGATTCTGTATGATTTCATGTTAAGGATGTGGGAAGCACCTCTAACCACCTCTCACAGGTTGGACACCATGTATCGTGTCCCTCCTTGTCCTGGTTTCCATAAAACTCAGCTTCCTCACCACTCTATTGTGGTTGAGTCTGCAATGAGAAAGATTAGAAGTGCCAAGAGACATGCCTCTAATCCTCCAGGACGTGAATGTAGAACCCTGGATGCTTTTGGTGGAAGAGTCTTCCAAGCTTCTATGCTTGCTGCGAGAATTAATTCTTAGTCTCTACATGGGAATGTTCTTAAAAGAAGTCACTGACCATTTGCAGACTTTAAGTCCTTTTATGTCTGACAATAAAAGGCAAGAATTTCTCACTGGGCTCAAACATGCCCAGGATATCTCCAAATTCTCCAACAGTGCAGCTTTCGACTCCTTTGAATGCGTAAGCAGAGCCTCAGCTATAGCTATAGGTGCACGTAGGATTGCTTGGCTTCAAGCATCTGATTTGAAGATCTGGGTCCAAGATGAATTGGGAAATATCCCTTGTACAGGTGAGAATCTGTTTGGTAAGGATTGGCAAGCAAAAGCCAATCAGATGGATGCTGAAAATTCTGCTTTGGATAGACTATCCAAATCTACAGCTGCTCCTGCTAAGAAAAGGTTGTTCAGAGAACAACTTTTTCTAAAAAGGGAAGATCCTATCCTGCTTATAGTCAGAGACCATCTTCTGCAGCTCAGTTCCCTTCCAAACGTCAGCAATCCTCCAAACAGACCAAGGCAAAGGCTGCGAGGCCTGCTCCAGCCCAGCAATCTCAGCCCCCTCAGGGCCTTTGACTTTCTGCTAGAGAACTTAACTTTCCTGGAATGGTGGAGGGCTGTGGTCCTTCTAGAGCCAGGAAGGCTATGTCACTTTGCTCCCAGATGGGGGCAAATCACAGCAGAGCATTGGACACTCTCCATCATAAGAGAGGGGTACAAGCTTCATTTTTCCAGCTTGCCCCCTCTCACCAGAGTGCACCAGTTCAATTCTCCAACCTCCCTCCTCAGCCTGTTAGAGCAGGAGGTTGTCACTCTTCTAGCCCAGGGGGCAATAGAGGAAGTGCCTTCTCAACAACAGGGCACAGGGTTCTACTCCCCCTATTTTCTTATCCCAAAGAAAACAGGGGGCTTCAGACCCATTTTAGATCTCAGAGTTGAACAGATTCCTAAATAAAAATAGTCAAAGAAAAATTCAAGATGGTTTCTCTAGGAACTCTGCTGCCATACCTTCAGAGTCAGGATTGGCTTTGTTCTCTAGATCTCAAGGATGCGTACACACATGTTCTCATCCATCCAACTCACAGAAGGTTCCTTCGGTTCCTTTTCCAGGAGAAGCACTATCAATACAGAGTGCTCCCCTTTGGCCTGGCCTCTGCACCAAGGATGTTCACGAAATGCATGGCAGTGGTTGCTGCTTTTCTGCGCACCCTGGGAATATTTGTCTTCCCTTATCTGGACGACTGGCTCATTCGAGCTCCCACTCAATCAGAGGCCAAGACTGCTCTAACCTGCACAATGCGTATCCTTCAATATTTAGGGCTGGTAATAAACATCCCAAAATCAAATTTGATCCCTACTCAGTCTCTGGAGTTTATAGGGGCGTTGCTGGATACCACAAAGGCAAGGGCCTATCTTCCTCAGGCCCGTTGCCTTCGCTTGATGCAGTTAGCTTCTCAAACAGAGTCAAAACCCCTACTAACTGCTCGAGAAATGTTACAGTTGCTAGGCCACATGGCATCCACGGTTCATGTGGTACCATATGCTCGCCTTCACATGAGAGCAGCTCAGTGGACTTTATCCAACCAATGGACCCAGGCATTAGGCTGCCTGTCAGACAAAATAGCAAACACAAGTCGCCTCATTTTGTCCCTCCAGTGGTGGAAGCCCCCTCAAAACCTGTTGCTGGGGTCTCCCTTTCAACAGCCTCTACCCCAGGCAACTCTTACAACAGATGCTTCTCCAATGGGCTGGGGAGCTCATCTTCAGGACCTCTCCACCCAGGGCATCTGGTCCCCACAGGAGACTTGTCTACATATCAATCTCTTGGAACTCAGAGCAATCTTCCTTGCTCTGCGAGTTTTCCACACCCTGCTCAGCCACAAGACAGTCCTTGTCCACACGGACAATCAGGTAGTCATGTTCTAAATAAACAAGCAGGGGGGAACTGGCTCTCTATCGCTTTGCAATGAAGCTCTGCGACTGTGGGCCCTCGCCAGAGAGCATCACATTCATCTTCTGGCAGTCTATCTTCCAAGTGTTCAAAACTCTTGGGCAGACACTCAGTCAAGTTCTGCTTCCACACGAGTGGTCCCTACATATGGACCAGGTATCCAAGATTTTTCAAATTTGGGGAACCCCGGACATAGACCTCTTTGCAAGTCCGTGGAATGCCAAACTTCCCCGGTTCTGTTCCAGAACTCGGGCTCAGGCAAGGGATGCTTTCCTCCTTCACTGGGGTCAAGACTTTCTGTATTGCTTTCCACCCATTCCCCTAATTCGCAAAACCCTGTTCAAGCTTCAGAGAGACAGAGGCCACATGATTCTCATAGCTCCACATTGGCCACGGCAAGTGTGGTACCCTCTGCTTCTACATCTCTCTCAAGCTCCCTCCCTAGAGTTAGGGTCTGCTCCAGACCTCCTCTCTCAGGAGGACGGAAAGTTGTGGCATCCCAATCCCCAGTCTCTGCATCTCAGGGCTTGGTTGCTGAAGGCCTAGATCTCCAGGATCTTCATCTTTCTCAAGTGAAAGATGTTCTTTATGCTTCCAGAAAACCTTCCACTAGACGTTCTTACGCCTTCAAGTGGAAAAGGTTTACCATCTGGTGTTCTGAAAAGGGTCTTAACCCCCGTGCCATACCTCTGGAATCGTTGCTGGAGTATCTCCTTCATCTGTCTAATGCAGGCCTTAAGACAAATTCAGTAAGAGTCCATCTGAGTGCTATTGCAGCTTCCCTCAAGCCTCTAAATGGACAACCTGTTTCCTCTCATCCCCTTTTAGCAAGGTTCATGAGAGGCCTCCTTTTAACAAAGCCTCCCATTAGACCACCTTCGGTGGCATGGGACTTAAATTTGATTCTTGGTCAGCTTATGAAGCCGCCTTTTGAACCTTAACTACTACCTCCTTGAAATACCTTTCTTGGAAGGTTATCTTTCTCATTGCAATCACATCAGCACGCCGCATCAGTGAATTGCAAGCACTAGTAGCTAATCCACCTTATACAAGGTTCCATCATGACAAGGTGGTCCTTAGGACTAATCCACACTTTATGCCTAAGGTGGTATCGCCTTTTCACCTCAACCAAGAGGTCTGCCTACCTGTTTTTTTTCCAGGACCTCATGCATCAAGTGCAGAGAGGACTCTTCATACCCTGGACTGTAAAAGAGCTCTAGCTTTTTACTTACAGAGGACACAACAACATAGAAAGCCTTCTCAACTCTTTGTTGCTTTTGATCCTCCTCATTTGGGACAACCAGTCTCCAAGAGAACACTTTCCAACTGGATTGCCCAATGTATTTCTTTCGCCTATCAGAGCAAGAACATTTCTCTGGAGGGCCATGTCACAGCTCACAATGTGAGAGCCATGGCAGCCTCAATGGCTCATCTGAACGCTGTGTCTATCGGCGACATCTGTCGAGCAGCCACTTGGGCCTCGGTTCATACCTTCACAGCCCATTACTTCTTGGACAAGGACTCCCGCCGGGATGCCTTGTTTGGTCAGGCTGTTCTCAAACACCTATTCCATACTTAACTCCTACCCACTATCCCTCATGGGATGCCAGAGATCCAGGTGGGGAAGTGCAGCCCTGTCCCAGGGACACACAACTTAAGGGGGCTCTCCCTGGCATCAAAAGCTAGGGAGTCCCCATATGTGAAGGCTCATTCCTGCTTGTTCCTGGAGATAGCACAGTTACTTACCTGTAACAGGTGATATCTGAGAACAGCAGGAATAAGTCTTCACAACCCACCCACCTCCCCTAGGAGTTGTCTCTCTCTCTCTCTATCTCTCTTCCTTTCCCTCTTTTTCTCAGCTATAAAACTCAACTGAGGAGAGACAGTTGGAAAGGCGGGAAAGCAGCACGCAGGCGCTGTGGGATGCTCCCAAAAGCTTTCTGATTGGACGCTGGGGAGCGTTCCCGCGCAGGCTCCGTCGGTACCGACGTACCCATATGTGAAGACTTATTCCTGCTGTTCCCAGAGATCACCTGTTACAGGTAAGTAACTGTGCTTTCTCCAATACCCTTAGGTTCCCAAAGAGGCAGCTACTCTGCCCATTCATGAAATTCATGATTTGATGCTCAGATTGTGGGAAACACCTTTGACCACATCTCCTCATTCTAGGAGACTCAATACCATGTATCGAGTTCCACCATGTCCTGGCTTTCAAAAGACTCAGCTGCCACACCATTCAATGGTAGTAGAATCAGCCATGCGTAGGATGAAAAGTGCAAAAAGACATGCATCCAGTCCTCCAGGTCGTGAATGCAGGACTCTTGACGCCTTTGGGCGTCAAACCTTTCAGGCTTCCATGCTTTCAGCTAGGATCAGCTCATATATTTTATATATGGGAATGTTGCTCAAAGAAGCCACAGGAGATTTGGAGCTTATGAGAGCCCCCTTCTCCCTGATGACAAACGACAAGACTTCCTTACTCTTGTCAAACATGCTCAAGACATTTCCAAGCTTGTAAATCGTGCAGCCTTTGACTGCTTTGAATGCATCAGCAGAACTTCTGCTATTGCCATTGGTGCACGTCGGATTGCCTGGCTTCAGGCATCAGACTTGGAAATTTGGCTACAGGATAAATTAGGAAACATCCCTTGCACAGGAGAAAACCTCTTTGGCAAGAATTGGCAGGAAAAGGCTAATGAGATAGATGCTGACAATATCACTTTAGACAGATTGTCAAAATCTACAGCCACTCCAGCCAAGAAGAAACCTTATAAAAAACCCTTTTTCAGCAAAAAGAGGAAGTTTTATCCTTCCTATACAAGGCAAGGTCAGGGTCAAGTTGCCCAAAAGGAACAACAGCAACAATCCAGACAGCAAAAGAAGCCAAAAGGCCCAAGAGCTCAACCAGCTCCACAGGCTCAGCCCCCTCAAGGGCTTTGACTCCTTCCTAGAGAGCTTAGCGTTTCTGCCTCTGAAGGGTCCAGAACCCCTAAACATTCCAGGCAGGTTGTGTCATTTTGTCAACAGGTGGCACCAGATAACAGCAGAAAATTGGTCTCCGTCCATTGTAGGAGAGGGGTACAAGCTTCATTTTCACAGCATGCCCCCTCCTACAATCGTAAGACAGTTCAATTCCCAAACCTCTGCAGACAGTCTACTGGATCAAGAGGTCTCAACTCTCCTTGCTCAGGAAGCAATAGAGGAAGTACCCATTCTCCAACAGGGTTCAGGGTTCTACTCCCCCTATTTTCTTATTCCAAAGAAAACAGGAGGACACAGACCCGTTTTAGACCTCAGGGAATTGAACAAATATCTGTTCCGAGAAAAGTTCAAAATGATTTCTCTGGGAACTCTTCTACCATACCTTCAAAGTTAGGATTGGCTTTGCTCTCTAGATCTAAAAGATGCATATACTTGCATTCTGATCCATCCAGATCACAGGAAATTCTTACAATTCCTTTTCAAGGGAAAACACTTTCAATACGGGGTTCTTCCTTTTGGTCTGGCTTCGGCACCAAGAGTATTCACGAAATGCATGGCAGTAGTAGCTGCATTCCTGTGAACCCAAGGAATATTCGTCTTCCCTTACTTGGATGACTGGCTCATTCGAGCCCCCGCGGTTGCAGAAGCCAGCTTTGCACTGTCTCGCACAATGCGAATCCTCCAATACTTGGGATTGGTCATAACTTCCCAAAATCCCAACTTGTTCCTTCTCAGACCCTGGAGTTCATAGGAGCTTGTTTAAATACCAGACAGTCAAGGGCTTTCCTCCCACAGCCCCACTGTCTTCGCATAGTCCCTAACTGCCCGAGCTGCTACAATTACTGGGACATATGGCATCCACAGTTCATGTAGTTCCCTATGCTCGCCTCCACATGCGAGCAGCCCAGTGGACCCTATCCACACAATGGACACAGGCCACAGGACGTCTGTCGGACAAGATATCAAACACACGACGACTGATCTTGTCCCTACAATGGTGACAATCACTGGAGAATCTTTTAGTGGGGTCTCCTTTCCAATAACCCCTATTCCAGGCCACCCTAACAGATGCATCACAGGTGGGATGAGGAGCACACTTGCACCATCTCTCCACCCAGGGTACCTGGACTCCACAGGAGGCTTGTCTTCACATAACCCTCCTAGAACTCAGAGCAATCTGCCTAGCTCTTCGAGAATTCCATGCCCAGCTCAGCTACAAGACAGTCCTAGTCCAAACAGACAATCAAGTAGCCATGTTCTACGTGAACAAGCAGGGCAGAACAGGCTCTGTCGTTATGCAACGAAGCTTTACGACTATGGGCCCTCGCCATAGAGCATCAAATTCACCTTCTCATGGTATATCTTCCAGGCATGCAAAACCTTTGGGCAGACAAACTCAGCCGAGTACTGCTGCCTCACGAATGGTCTCTCCACCTAGACCAGGTGACAAAGATATTTCAAATCTGGGGAACCCCAGACATAGACCTCTTTGCAAGTCCACTGAATGCCAAACTTCCCCGGTTCTGTTCCAGAATTCTGGCTCACAATTGCCAGGCAAGGGATGCCTTCCTCCTTCACTGAGGTCAGGACTTCCTCTATGCCTTCCCACCCATTCCCCTTATCCCCAAAACACTCTTCAAGCTTCAGAGAGACAGAGGTCGTATGATCCTCATAGCGCCACGGTGGCCACGACAAATGTGGTATCCCCTGCTTCTACATCTCTCTCAAACTGCACCTCTGGAGTTAGGCTGTGCTCCAGACCTTCTCTCCCAAGAGAACGGGATGCTATGGCACCCGAATCCCCAGCCCCTGCATCTCAGGGCCTGGTTGCTGAAAGCCTAGACCTTCAGGATCTTAACCTTTCCCAACAGGTAAAGGATATCCTTCAGGCTTCTAGAAAACCTTCCACAAGACATTCTTACGCCTTTAAGTGAAAACGTTTTACTATATGGTGTTCTCAAAAGGGCTTAAACCCCCTTGTGATACCTTTGGAATCGGTACTAGAGTACCTACTTCATTTATCAAATTCTGGTCTAAAGACCAATTTAGTAAAAGTCCATCTTAGTGCAATTGCAGCTTCCTATAAGCCTCTAAATGGACAACCAATTTCCTCTCATCCACTCATAGCAAGATTTATGAGAGGTCTTCTATTAACAAAACCTCCCTTCAGGCCACCACCGGTGGCATGGGATTTAAACCTAGTTCTCGGACAGCTCATGAAACCGCCCTTTGAACATTTAGCCACTACAACTCTAAAGTTTTTATCCTGGAAGGTTATCTTCCTAATTGCAATCACCTCCGCACGTCGCATTAGTGAATTGCAAGATTTAGTGGCTGATCCCCTTTATACAAGGTTTCACCATGATAAGGTTGTTCTCAGAACTCATCCACAATTTATGCCAAAGGTGTGGTTTCACCTTTTCATTTAAATCAATCGATTTTACTTCCTGTATTCTTTCCGAGGCCTCATGCCTCTAATGCAGAAAGGAACCTTCATACTTTGGACTGTCAAAGAGCCTTGGATTTTCAAAGAACACAGCAACATAGAAAGTCTTCTCAACCTTTTGTTGCTTTTGATTCTAGTCATTTGGGACTTCCAGTCTTCAAAAGAACTCTCTCTAAATGGATTGCACAATGCATATCCTTTACTTATGAGAGTAAGAGTCTTCCTCTTCAAGGCCATGTCACAGCGCATAATGTGAGAGCCATGGCAGCCTCTATGGCTAACCTTCACTCTGTGTTTATCGATGACATCTGTTGAGCAGCCACCTGGGCTTCGGTGCATACCTTCACAGCCCACTACTGTCTAGATAAAGCTCCCGTCGGGATGCCTTCTTTGGCCAGGCTGTTCTTCAACATCTTTCATACTTAATTCAACTCCTACCCACCAAACCTGGTAGGATGCCAGAGATCCATGGGAGGAAGCATGGCCCACCTCACTATAGGTGGCAGCTTCCTGGGGCCATCTTTCCGGCATCTTCAGCTAGGGAGTCCCCATATGTGAAGACTACATTCCTGCTTGTTCCTGGAGATAGCGTAGTTACTCACCTGTAACAGGTGATCTCCGGGAACAGCAGGAATTTAGTCTTCACAACCCACCCACCTCCCCTAGGAGTTGTCTCTGTCTCTTTCCTCTCTCCCTCAATCCTTTCACTCAGCTACAAACTTAACTGAAGAGGGACAGTTAGAAAGGCGGGAAGGCAGCGCGCATGTGCTGAGGGATGCTCCCAAAAGCGTTCCTATTGGACGCTGGGGAGCGTTCCCGCGCAGGCTCCGTTGGTACCGACGATACCCATATGTGAAGACTAAATTCCTGCTGTTCCCGGAGATCACCTGTTACAGGTGAGTAACTACGCTTTACAGAGAAAGAAATGACAGATCTTAGTTTTGTTGTATATGTGCAGAGAGAGTCACAAATGACTCCATGGTTGTGAGCTGAAGTAACATGGAGAAGTAGTGGTATTCACAGAGGCAGAGAAAGGAATAAGGGGGAGGTGGCTTTAGGGGGAAGGATAAGGAGCTCTGTTTTAGCCATGTTAAATTTCAGCATGCGGTTAGACATCCCAACAGCAATGTCAGATAAGCAGGCTGAGATATGTGCCTGGATTCCTGGCAAGATTTCAGGTGTAGAGAGGTAGCTTTGAGAGTTATCAGCATAAAGATGATACTGAAAATCAGAGGAGGAGATGAGTGCACCAAGGGTCTGAGCATAGAGAGAAATGGAGAGGTCCCATGACAGAGTCCTGGGTTACACTGACTGAGAGTGGGATGGAGGTATAGGAGGATCCACCAAAACAAACACTAAGTGTGCAATGGGAGAAATAAGAAAACAAGGACAGAACGGAGTCCCTAAAACTAAGGGGTAACAAGGTATTAAGGAGAAGGTTGTGATCAACAGTGTCAAAAGCAGCAGAAAGGTTTAGAAGGATTGGGATCAAGTAAAGGCCCTTGAATGTGATGACGAACAAGTCATTAGAGACTTTGGCAAGAGCAGCTTCTGTAGAATTTAGAGGACAAAACCAGATACCAGTAGATCCAGAAGGCCTTGAGAGAGCAAAGTCCAGACAATGGTGGTGAGCTGCATGTTCAAGGAGTTTAGAAGCAAAGGGGAGGAAGACTATAGGCCAATAATTAGGACAAGTAGGGTCTAGTAAAGGTTTCTTGAGGAAGGGGTGTAACAGCATGTTTGAAGGCTGCAGGAACAGTTGCACTGGAAAGCAGTAGGTTGAAGATGTGACAGATAGAAGACATGACTGTGGAAGAGAGAGTTTAGTAGATGGGTGAAAGTGGGATCAGAAGAACAGGTAGTAAGTTTAGAGGAGGAGAGAAGATGAGCAGTTTCCTCCTTAGTGATTTTAGAAAAGGAAGAAAGAGTGACAGAAGCTGAGAGGAAGGATTTGGGAGTGCAGGTGGAGAAGAGTGGCTGTAGATGAACCTGTGGAGAATTCAAGGTTAATTTTGTGGACTTTATCATGGAAATAGCTAGAGTCTGGGCAGAAAGCAAAGGTGGATTTGGAGGAGGAAGCACCTTGAGAATTGTGTAGCAAAGAGATGTTGCGGGTCAGAGAAAAATGAATTAGATGAACGTAGTACTCTTGCTTAGCGAATGCTAAGGCCAGCTGTAATGAGGTTAGCATGAATTTGAAAGGCAGGAATTCTGCAAAAGTGTGCTTGGCTGATCTGGTACAGGAACGAAGGTTAGCTGGTTTGAGGACAGCCAGAGTTGAGGTAGAATTTGCTTCACAGGATGAGGAACAGGAAGAGTGAGTGCATCCAGAGCAGATGGGCCTCATTGATAGATTCCGATTACAGTGCAGGAAAATGATAATGAGATGGCAGTGTAGAGTGCTGTTAGCGGAGATTGGGCAAGACCAAGATAGGGGTTGGTTAAGAATTAAGATTAGTAGGTGATGATCATATAGAGAAGGACTGAGATGGAGAGGTTTTAGAGCAAGCAATTGGATAAGAAAAAGTGGTCAAGGCAGTGACCGTGATGAGTAGAGGCAGTAGACCCCAGCTGGAGGTTGAATGAGGATGTTAGGGAAAGGAGCTTTAAGGTATAAGGGTCAATGGGGTCATCAACATGAATGCTGAAATCCCCAAGAATAAGGGAAGGGGATGATGCATGCAGAAAGGAGGAGAGCTAGGAGTCAGTCAGTGAGAAAGACAGAGGTAGATTTGTCAGGAGGTTGATAAATGACAGCTACCTGTAGAGGTAGTGGATGACGTGAACTTCATAAAAAGAAAAGGAAAGAGATTGAAGCAGAGTGAGGTGTTGAAATTGGCAAGAGAGCGTAGAAGCCCAACACCACCACCACGGCCAATGGGTCTTGAAAGACTACAAAAGGGGACTGCTACTTCTGGAGAGAGACCTGCAATTGTAAGTATTTACTTCAGGGAATTTTTCTAAATCTTGGGAAAAAAGGAATTCTTTAGTTTAAAGCTGATTAATCTGTGAACCCAGTGTATGTGTTAAATCAGTCAGGGCCTAGTAGCAGCAGAGAGCTTTTTGGTTAAGTTTAGAATCCAAGACTCCCTCAATCCAAGCAAGGGCTGTGGTATTCCCCCTAGAAATTGGTCACAGATTACCTTAGAAGCACAGGACAGAGTACTGTGTAGCGGCCAACTTTTTAAAAGTCCTTTTCCCTCCCTCCCCAACACCCACACACCCCTGGGATAATTGTAGCTTTAAAGGTGTATAAACCTCTCAAAGTAAAGGAGGTGCCATATTCACACTCAGGTACAGCCGTTTGTCCTCATCAGGCATACATTAAGGACTTGAGATTAATTAAGCTTCAGTTGAACAAAGTACATTAAATGTAATAGGTGTAGTTTTATTAGTATAAGTATCCCTACCAACCCTTAGTAGGTTAAGAACTTAAATACCTAACACAACCTTAAAACTAAGATGCAGACAGCAGTCCAGCATCAAGATGGGGGTTTTCCAGTCTTTTGCATTGAGTGTCACATGTATGATTTTCTCCCAGTTGGTGAGGGGTCTTACGTGTGCACTAGGTGCAAGGAGCCCTTTGCTCTCAGGGAACGATTCCAATCTCTGGAGGCTAGAGTAGCAGAGGACATAGGGAAGACAGAGAGGTACATAGATGAGACTTACAGGGAATATAGTACTGAAGTCCCACCTCCAGTCTGGCAGCATTCCTGTTGCCATGGAGAAGAGGGATCACGTGAAAGGAGAGCATCACCCTGGTGTGGCAGGAAGTGATCCTGTAGCTAGGTCCTGTCCTCAAAGTGATGTAAAACCCTCTCACATGGAGGAAGTTTCTCCAAAGCCATGTGCTCATGAGGGAACAGTTAGGACAGCCGTTATAATTGGTGATTCAATAATTAGGCATGTAGATAGCTGGGTGGCTGGTGGATGTTTGGATCACCTGGTAATATGCCTGCCTGGTGCGAAGGTAGCAGACCTCACGCGCCACCTAGACAAGATCTTAGATAGTGCTGGGGAAGAGTCTGCTGTCTTGGTACATGTCGGTACCAGTGACATAGGAAAGTGTGGTAGGGAGGTTTTGGAGGCTAAATTTAGGCTTTCAGGTAGGAAATTGAAATCCAGAACTTCCAGGGTAGCATTCTCCGAAATGCTTCCCGTTCCACACGCAGGACCCAAAAGGCAGGCAGAGCTCCGGAGTCTCAATGTGAGGATGAGACGATGGTGCAAGGATGAGGGTTTTGGATTTGTTAGGAACTGGGAAAAAGAGGGGCGCTTCCGAAGATATGGGCTTCGCCTTAACCAGGAAAGAACCAAGCTGCTGGATTTAACCTTTAAAAAGGAGAAAGAGCAGCTTTTAAACTAGATAATAGGGCAGAGCCGACAGTCTCCCAAGAGCGCATAGTTCGGAACAATGTATCCTTGAAGGATACTACCAAAAAAATGAAATTAGGGCATATCAGCAGAGAGGTTCCAATAAAGACAAAAGTAGCCTAAATGTCCTTGAGTATGGAGCAAACAGAGTTTAAATATTCTATATTACCCCTGCCTACGGATAACCAGATTAATATGAATAAAATACAGTTTCTAAAATGCTTGTAGGCAAATGCTAGAAGTCTAAAACAATAAGATGGGAGAGTTTAAGTGTTTTCGAAAATCAATAAACCACAAAATCCTCCTCTCCAGACTCGAAGCCATAGACCCCTCTCAAATGGTTCAACTCATACATATCTAACAGTGTCCAGCAGGTTCATTTCAACCAAGAAACATCAAAAGCATTCCCACAAACACAGGGAATACCACAAGGGTCAGCATTGTCCTCCCTACTGTTTAACCTCTACCTAAGATCAGTCTGCGCAGTATTCCAACAGCACAAGATCAACTACCACCTATATGCAGGCGATATCATGCTGTACACGCAAATAGACGCGAGCAACCCAAACTATAGTAACTTGGAAGCATGCCTAAAGGAAACACAAGCTTGGCTACAACAAAACAACATGAGCATAAATCACAAAAAGACGGAAGTAGTTTGTAAACAAACCCGGACTTCAGTCCTCCCCCCCCACCCCCCCTGACAATACTCCTGAACAACAATTCATGCAACACCAAGCAAGAAAGAAATTATCTGGGCGTGACACTTGACAAAAAGCTTAAGATGGAAACCCACCTAAGACTGCTAAACCGGGCCGTATTCTACAAACTAAGAATACTCCAACCACTATCTAACATCATTGAACAGACTGATTTCCGAACAGTAACACAAGCACTGGTCATGCCTCACCTGGACTGCTGTAACGGCATCCTCCAAGGACTACCCAAAAAAACCCTCAGCATACTTCAATATAATGAAAGTGCGTGTCTCCGAACACATCACGCCAATACTGATTGACCTCCACTGGCTCCCTATTCATGCCCGCATAAGGTATAAAATAATAGTAACAATATTTAAACTGATCCACAACATAGCCCTGTCATACTTCTCCACACTTATCGCAACTCAACCCCCCAACAGGACCAGGAGGACACACAACTTAAACAATTTGTGCGTCCCACAGAACATGCGCAATACCAAAATCCTCACTAGCAACAGAGCGTTCACATACTCAGCGCCCACCCAATGGAACAACTTACCACATGAGCTAAGAAGCAACAATGATTTGCAAGATTTTCGAAAACACTTAAAAACCTATCTATTTCAAGATTATTACAATTGATCTAATGCAACTGCACAATATAATGACCTGAAGCACAAAACTCAAATATGCAAAATAGCACGCAAGCCTATGTAAACAACCTGAAATGCAAACCACAAATATGCAACCTGTAAATATGTATATACCGTTCAAATAACACTGGTCAAACATTGAAATCGTTACTGACTTTAAAAGGCCCTAATCTGTAGTATCTTGGTGAGCTGAACACGAATATAACTTTAAAAAATATTTTTATTGGCTCTCGTTTTGAAGATATTGCATGTAGTTCATTTTTGATGTTTCATCATGTAAATTTATCCAGTAGGACATTAACAACATCCCAAATAAGCTTTGAATGATGTAATATTGCATCACATTGCATAATACTAGCATGCACACATCATCCAGAGTTGATTGCATCATTTTCTGATGCAGTGCAATACTACTGCTAGACGGCTGCTGAAGCCATCTGACGTTGGCAGTGTACTATACGCAGTCGGAAAGGAAAGTAATCTGGTATTCTGTTCCAATATTAAAAGCCTCATGAATGCCTTAAAAATCATTCATGACCCACAAGACTGGAGACTATTTATAGACTCTTCGAAACTGAGTCTGAAGGCTGTGCTTTTGAACAATAGAAACCGTCTTCCATCTATTCCAGTAGCGCATGCCGTCCACATGAAAGAGATACGATAACTTAAAGCATCTACTGACTTCCATTAACTATAACAAGTACAGCTGGCACCTCTGTAGTGACTTGAAGGTAGTTGCCCTTTTAATGGGACTGCAGCAGGGATATATAAAATACATGTGTTTCTTATGTGAGTGGGATAGCCGAGCAAGGGATTGGCACTACTTGCAGAAGGAATGGAATCACAGACAAAATGTAACAGTTGGAGAGAAGAATATCCAGCACCCAGCTCTGGTTGAGGCTCACAAAATCCTGCTACCACCCCTTCACATCAGACTAGGTTTGATGAAAAACTTCATGAAAGCCATGGACCGCACTTCGCCAGCTTTCCGATACCTGCATGAAAAATTCCCTCGACTCAGCGAAGCAAAGATTAAAAAGGGAGTTTTTGTGGGTCCTCAGATTCGAGAGCTCTTCAAAGATGACCAGTTCAACAACTTGCTGCAGGGTGATGCAAAACAAGCATGGAATGCTTTTCGCCCAGTGTCAACAAACTTTCTCGGGAATGTTAGGGCAGAAAACTACAAGGAACTAGTAGAAGACATGCTGATGCAGTATCAGAAACTTGGCTGCAATATGTCTCTAAAGATCCATTTCCTTGATTCCATCTCGATTTCTTTCCTGACAACTGTGGTATGGTTAGTGATGAACAGGGCGAACGTTTTCACCAGGATATCGCAACGATGGAGCAAAGATACCAGGGAAAATGGTCCACTACAATGCTGGCTGACTACTGCTGGACACTCCCCAGAGAAGCTCCCGAACAGCTGTACAAGAGACAGGCGAAAAAATCTAAGAAGTAGTCTATGACTTGTTTTTTTACAGGTATTAACTGAAGATCTATTATATTTACTATTGACATGCATTTTGTGATGTAAACATTAATTCTTGTAGATTACAAAAAACTAGAGCCAACTTTGCAATTTCATTGTCATATTTGTGTTCAGCATATACAAATAGATAAGAAATGACTATTTTTATTTCAGTAACATGACTTTTGTAAAAGTTTGTTGACCAGTGTAGTCTACTGAAGGGAGGAGTGGCTCAGTGGTTGGGACAGGTTACCTCATGCTGGAGGGCCGGGGGTTCAATTCCCGCATGGGGACAAGTAACCTCAGGCCGGAGGGACTGAGGTCTCTAGTCCCATGGCTGCTCCTTGTGGCTTTGGGCAAGCCACTTAACCCTCCATTGCCTCAGGTACACTTAGATTGTGAGCCCTTCGGGGACAAGGGAATAAAAAAGTACCTGTTAGTATATACATGTAAAACCGCTCTGATGCGTAAGTAAAGGGTGGTATATCAAATGCCTAAACCATAAACCATAACCATACTGTACAAATCTATTTATTTGTTTTGCAATGAAAATGTATAAATGATTACTGTGTAAAGTTTTCAATGTAAACCGCTACTGATCGCTGGAAGAAGCGATATATAAATGTAACCAAATTAATTAATTTTAAAAAAAGTTAGAATATATAGCACTAAATGAGAAGTTAGATATGATTGGTATCTCAGAAAGATGGTGGAAAGAGGGCAACCAGCGGGACACTGTGATACCTGGGTACAATTTATATCGTAACAATAGAGTTTTTCAAATTGGAGGAGGGGTTGTGCTCTTCTAGAGAGGGCATTGAGTCACAAAGGATTAAAGTTTTACAGGAAACAAAATTTGTTGTAGAATCTCTATGGATTGAAATTTCATGTATAAAGGGGAAAGCGATGGCAGTGGGGTGTATCTTTCTCCAGGAACAAGCAGGAAGTCACTCCTCACATATGGGTGACGTCGGCGCCGACAGAGCCCTTGTGCAGAGTAACTCCCCAGCTTTCAAAGAAAGCCTTTGGGATTGCCACGCGCATGCGCAGTCCCCTTCCCACCCAAGGGTGCCATCTTGCTCAGTCTTCCTTTTTCCGCGGAGCCCTTCAGATGTGGTCCTGCTTTCCTCGGGGGAAAAAGTGCACCAAAACTGCAAAGTTTTAGTTTCGTTTGGTCCACTTCGACGCCGGTTCCTCTTCCCGCCTCGGCTCGGTACATCGGTATCGAGCCCGGTTAAAGTTTTTCGTTTTTTGTCCTTTGAGACTAGCGTTCACGCTCTTTTTATTTTTCACTGGCAGTCCGGTCGTTTGACCTTGCAGGGGCCCTCTTTCACCCGATGGCTGCCAGCGGGTTCAAGAAGTGTGATCGGTATAAAAAACAAATGTCCCTCACCGACACACACGACTGTTGCCTCCGATGCCTCGGACCCGACCATGACCCAGTGGTCTGTGGGCTGTGTGGCAAAATGTCTTCCAAGGCACTTAGGAGTCATCAGCACCAACGTGAAAAACTTTTCTCATAGTCCGCATCCGTCCGAGCCCAGACCTCGTCAGAAGCCTCAACGTCTCGGGAGTCTGACCCCGAGCATCGTCGTTGATCTTCTGAGTGGGGGTCTCCCTCCCGGGAACACCGGAGGAAGAGGCTTGTGAGGGCGGCGGTGTCGGAGGCCTCTGATTGGCCTGGGCCCTTGTGCTCCAGATCGGAGTCCAGACCGCCGCCCCGGGCCCTCGGAGTCGGAGAGGCCAGCCAAGCTACCTCGCATGGAGCTGGAGGCACCGAGTAAGGTAATGTCGGTTGTCCTCGTGGACTCTCCTCCGGGAGAACCGGCGTTGGGCCCGACGGCATCAGGACCCGAGCCAGAGGCTGCAGAGCCTTCTGAGCTCAGTCTCAGGTTGGTGGCCCTGGAGGGCAGCATGGCTGTCTTCATGGAGCAGCAGCGGGTGCTGATAGCTGGTCTCACCGGTCAATCTGCCCCAACCACCGGGACCTCGATGTCTAAGTTGACCCCAGAGACCGAGCCGATCCTCGAGTCAATAAGGTCTCGAGTCGATCCTAGCGAAGGTCTCCCTTGACCTCCCATTCGGGACTAGAAGGACTAGAAAGGGGGACTGTTACTTCTGGAGAGAAATCTGCAACTGTGAGTATATACTTCTGGTAATTTTCTAAAAAGAATTCTTTGTATTAAAGCTACTTAATCTGTGAACCCACTGTTTTTTGTTGGATCAGTTAGAGCCTAGTAGCAGCAATTAAAGTTTGAATTTAAAACACAGAGGAGAACTTTCTGGTTACATTTCATACCCAGCAGAGAGTTTGTAGTTTAAATTTAATAGTCACTCAGGGCCAAGTAACAGCAAAGTACTTTTAGTTTAAATTTAACACACAGAAGAGAGCTTTCTGGTTATATTTGCAACCCAGCAGAGAGCTTGTAGTGTACATTTAATAGTCACTCAGGGCCTAGCATCAGAAAAGTACTTTTAGTTTTAAAACACAGAAGAGAGCTTTCTGGTTAAATTTAAAACCCAGCAGAGAGCTTGTAGTTCAAATTTCATAAGAAGTTAGAGCCTAGCAGCAGCTAAGAGCTATAATTTAAATCAAATCAGAAGTTAGCTTACCTCAGCAGCACAAGACAGGGTACTGTGTAGCAGCCCTCTTTTAATAAGTGTTATTTCCCTCCCTCCCCTGGGATAATCGTAGCTTTAATAGGTACTTACACATCTTAAAAGACAGGAGGTGCTTTCAGGTGAAGCTCATTACCCAAATCAGTCATACACTAAGTACCTGAGATTAATTAAGCTTCAGGTGAACAAGGTATATCAAACATATTAGGTACAGTTTTATTGGTATAAATACCCATAGCAACCCCTAGTAAGTAAGAACTTAAAGAGCTAGACACAAACTTAACACTAAGATGCAGACAGCAGTCCAGCAGAGGGATGGGGGCTTTCCAGTCTTTTGCAGTGAGTGTCACATGTATGATTTTCTCCCAGTTGGTGAGAGGTCTTACGTGTGCACTAGGTGCAAGGAGCTCTTTGCTCTCAGGGAACAAGTCCGTTCTCTTGAGGCTAAAGTAGCAGACTTGGAAAACATAAGACAGACAGAGAGGTACATAGACGAGACCTACAGGGATATAGTCCTGAAGTCCCACCTCCAGTCTGGCAGCACCCCTGTTGCCATGGAGGAGAGAGGTCACGTGACAGGAGAGAATCACCCTGGTGTGGCAGGAAGTGATCCTGTAACTAGGACCTGTCCTCCAGGTGATGTAAAACCCTCTCGCACCGAGGAAGTTTCTCCAGGGCCATGTGCCCATGAGGGAAGGGTTAGGACAGCCGTTATAGTTGGTGATTCGAACATTAGGCATGTAGATAGCTGGGTGGCTGGTGGATGTGAGGATCGCCTGGTAACATGCCTGCCTGGTGCGAAGGTAGCGGACCTCACGCGCCACCTAGATAAGGTCTTAGATAGTGCTGGGGAGGAGTCTGCTGTCTTGGTACATGTCGGTACCAATGACATAAGAAAATGTGGTAGGGAGGTTCTGGAGGCAAAATTTAGGCTTTTAGGTAGGAAGTTGAAATCCAGAACTTCCATGGTAGCGTTCTCCGAAATGCTTCCTGTTCCACGCGCAGGACCCAAAAGGCAGGCAGAGCTCTGGAGTCTCAATGCGTGGATGAGACAATGGTGCAGAGATGAGGGTTTTGGATTTGTTAGGAACTGGGGAACATTCTGGAGAAAGGAGGGGTATATCAGAAACATGGTGGAAGGAGGACAACCAGTGGGACACTGTGATACCTGGGTACAAACTATATCGTAATGATAGAGCTGATCAAATTGGTGGAGGGGTTGCGCTCTATGTTAGAGAGGGCATTGAGTCAGAAAGGATTAAAGTTTTGCAGGAAACAAAATCTGCTGTAGAATCTATATGGATTGAAATCCCATATAAAAGGGGGAAGGCAATTGCAGTGGGGGGTGTACTATCGAGCACCTGGCCAGAATGACCAAAGGGATGATGAAATGCTCAAAAAAAATCAAGGAAGCTAACAAAAGATACAGCGCAGTAATAATAATGGGTGATTTCAATTACCCCGGTATCGACTGGGTCAGTGTCACGTCAGGACATGCTAGGGAGATAAAGTTCCTAGATGAAATAAATGACTGCTTCTTGGATCAGCTGGTTCATGAACCGACCAGAGGGGAAGCCATATTAGACCTAGTCCTTAGTGGAACACCAGATCTAGTGCAAGAGATAAGGGTGTTGGGGCCACTTGGCAATAGTGATCATAGCATGATCGCCTTTGATTTAATTAGTGGAGGAGGGATAGTAAGGAAATCCACAGTACTACCTTTTAACTTTTGAAAGGGAGACTATGATAAAATGAGGAAAACAGTTAAGAAAAAACTAAAAGGAGCAGTTGCAATGGTTAAAGACGTACATCAAGCTTGGGTGTTGTTGAAAAATACTATCTTGGAAGCCCAGACCAGCTGTATTCCACGCTTTAAGAAAAGTGGAAGGAAGTCCAAAAAACTGCCAGCATGGTTTAAAGGTGAGGTCAGAGAGGCTGCTGTTGCCAAAAAAGCATCTTTCAGGAAATGGAAAAAAGAGCCAAACGACGAAACCTGGAAACAGCACAAGCACTGGCAAATCAAATGCAAGGCATTGATAAGGCAGGCAAAGAGAGAATTTGAGAAGAAGCTTGCTGCGGAAGCAAAAACGCTAAATAAAGACCTTTTCAAGTACATTCATAGCAAAAAACCTGTGAGAGAGTCAGTTGGTCCATTAGATGATAAAGGGGTTAAAGGAGCACTAAGAGGCGACAAGGCGATAGTGGAGAGACTGAATGAATTCTTTGCTTCGGTCTTTACTGAGGAAGATATAGGGATGTTACCCATGACTGAAGTGGTATCTAAAGGTGCGGAAGAATTGAAGGAAATATCGATACATCGGGAAGATGTCTTACAACTATTAGATAAACTGAAGAGTAGCAAATCACCTGGGCCAGATGGTATACATCCAAGGGTGTTGAAAGAACTGAAATATGAGATTGCAGACCTGCTATTAGTAATCTGTGAACTATCATTAAAATAATCTCTAATACCTGAAGATTGGAGGATCGCCAATGTAACACCAATTTTTAAAAAGGGTTCCAGGGGTGATCCGGGAAACTACAGACCGGTGAGCTTGACGTCGGTACCAGGAAAAATGGTAGAAACCATCATAAAGAATAAAATTACTCAGCATGTAGATAGTCACAACCTAATGGGAGACAGCCAACATGGCTTTAGACAAGGAAGATCTTGTCTTACTAATCTGTTATGTTTTTTTGAAGGAGTGAATAAACAGGTGGACAAAGGTGAGACGGTTGATATTGTGTATCTGGACTTTCAGAAAGCCTTTGACAAGGTCCCTCATCAGAGACTTTTGGCAAAACTAAAGAGTCATGGGATAGGAGGCAGTGTACTATTGTGGATCAGGAACTGGTTAAAAGATAGAAAGCAGAGGGTAGGGCTCAATGGCCAATTTTCCCAATGGAGAAAGGTGTACCCCAGGGATCTGTGCTGGGTCCGCTGCTTTTTGACAAATTCATAAATGACCTGGAAAGTGGGATAACGAGTGAGGTTATCAAATTTGCAGATGACACAAAACTATTTAAAGTTGTTAAAACCCAAGAGGATTGTGAAAAATTGCAAGAGGATCTTGATAGATAGGAAGACTGGGCATCAAAATGGCAGATGAAATTTAATGTGGACAAGTGCAAGGTTATGCACCTAGGGAAGAACAACCCAAACTATGGTTACACGATGCAAGGTTCCACATTAGGAACCACCACTCAGGAAAAAGATTTAGGCGTCATTGTGGATACCATGTTAAAACCCTCGGCCCAGTGTGCAGCGGCGGCCAGGAGAGCAAATAGAATGCTAGGTAAGATAAGGAAAGGAATGGAAAATAAAACAAAAGATATTATAATGCCTCTATATCGTTCCATGGTGAGACCGCACCTTGAATATTGTGTGCAATTCTGGTCGCCGTATCTTAAAAAGGATATAGCGATTTTAGAAAAGGTTCAGAGAAGAGCCACCAAAATGGTAAAGGGGATGGAAGGATGCTCCTATGAAGAAAGGCTAAAAAGGTTAGGGCTCTTTAACCTGGAAAAGAGACGGCTGAGGGGAGATATGATAGAAGTCTATAAATTAATGAACGGAGTGGAACGGGTAAACGTAGATCGATTGTTTACCTTATCAGAATATAGAAAGACTAGGGGACATGCAATGAAGCTACAGGGTAAACTATTTAAGACTAATAAAAGAAAATATTTTTTCACTCAACGTGTAATCAAACTCTGGAATTTGTTACCGGAGGAAGTAGTAAAGGCTGTTAGTGTAGCTGGGTTTAAAAAAGGTTTGGACAAGTTCCTGGAGGGAAAGGTCCATAAACCATTATTAAGAACTGACCGAAGATATCAATGCTTGACCCAGTACAAGCATTGTGGAACTTGTGTCTCTTGGGGATACTGCTAGGTACATATGACGTAGATTGGCCACTGTTGGAAACAGAATACTGGGCTTGATGGACCCTGGTCTGACCCAGTATGGCATATCTTATGTTCTTATGCCCTCGGCGTCGGGGCAGTCGAGTTCGAAGCCCTCACGGCCGGAGCCACTCGATTTCTCCTCGAAGGATTTGGCATGGGAGACGGAGGATGAAGAGTCTCCAGACACCCACTGAACCCGGTGCATCCCATCGGACTCACCAGGCTCGGAGCCTCAGAGAAGGTCCCCTCCAGAGGATACCAGGTTCTCGTACTTTGTCAGGGACATGGCCAAGGCTTTGGCATGCCCAGCTGAGTCTGAGGAGGAGACTCGAGCCTAGGAGCTCGAGGCCCTCCAGTATGATTTTCCCCCAAGGGAAGCCCTTACTGTTCTGGTTCCTCCGATGTTGGAATGGCTGATGCTCCACATGTGGGAGTTTCCGGCCTCGATGCCGGTTCTCAGCAAATGGGTCGATTGCATATATCGAGTTCATAAGAGCCCTGGGTTCCAAAAGGCACAGCGGCCGCACAACTCCATGGTTGTGGAATCGGCCATGCAACAGCTCAAGAGCCAGAAAATGCACTCCTCGGTGCCTCCTGGCTGGAAGGCCAGGAACCTGGACGCCCCTCGGCAGAAAGTGCTTCCAGATCTCGATGCTCTCATGCCATGTCCAAATCTACCAGCTGTACACGAGCATGTACTTGCGAGACCTGGCAAAGGAGATTGCCGGGTTCTCAGCTCGCCTCTCTGAGGAACCCTTGCAGCACTTCGAGGCTTTTGTCAGCAGGGATTCTGGAGTGCTCGAAGTTTGTCTCGAGCAGCCTACGATGGCTTCGAGGCTTCGGCCCGAGTAGCCGCAGCCAGCATCGGTGCGCGCCGTCGGGCCTGGCTAATGTCATCAGATCTGCAGTCATGGGTTCACGACAAGTTGGTCGATGTCCCTTGCCAAGGTGACAACCTATTCGGCAAACCCATGACTGAAAAGGCTGTGGAAATCGAGTCCAAGTACTTGACCCAGACAAGGCTCTCGAAGAAGACCTCTGCCCCTTCTCACAAAAAGAAGGGCTCAGGCAAAAAGGCCTTTTTCCTGAGGAAGGGTACTGCTTACCGCAACTACCCCACCTATCAGGCCACCCCGGCTCCCCATCAGGGGTAGCAGGCCAGGGGACAGGGGCATGGCCCGTGTAATCAGAAGACCCTCAAGCCTCCAGCTCCTACCCAGCTGGGAGGGTTTTTTTGACTCTCACTGCATAGCTCCTCTCCCGCCAGTGGTTTGGCCATGCACAGGAGGAAGGCTGACCCTGTACGCCCAGAGATGGCCAGCCATCACAACCGATACCTGGGTCCTGCAAATAGTCTGGCGGTAGTGGCGGCCTTCCTCAGGATCCAGGGAGTTTCTTCCCACACTGGACGACTGGCTCGTCAGGGCCCAGTCGCCTCAAGAACCTCAACAGGCCACAGCTCGCACTATCAACATACTGCAGCATCTAGGCTTTGTCATAAATCAAGCAAAGTCCACTTTGCTCCCCACTCAAAACTTAGAGTTCATAGGGGCAAGGATAGACAACCTTCAAGCGAAGGCTTACTTGCCAGAGGGCAGAGCACAGAGGCTTCTGGAGTTAGTACACCAAATCAGCCACAAGTGTCAAATATCAGCAAGGCACTTTCTACGCCGCCTAGGACACATGGCCTCCACGGTTCATGTGACCCCAAACGCCCATCTCCACAAGGTCAGCTCAGTGGTGCCTCAGAGATCAGTGGACACAAGCCACAGGAAGACTCCGATGGGATTAGAGTGTCCAAATGACTATTGAAGTCGTTGACCTGGTGGCTTCAGCCATCCAACCTGCTCGAGGGAGTGTCTTTCCAGCCTCCCTCGTACGCAAGAGTGCTGACAACAGATGCATCTCTGCTGGGCTGGGGAGCCCACTGCCAGGACTTATGCACTCAAGGGTTGTTTGTGGTCTCCTCAAGAGAAGACACAACAAATCAACCTCTTAGAGCTCCGGGCAATACGCCTAGCTCTTCAAACCTTCTCTCATGTTCTCTTACATCAGTCTGTCTTAGTACAAACAGACAACCAGGTGGCTATGTTCTAGGCACTTCTTTTTACTTTCTTCTTATCTACGCCCCTCCCTCTCTGTCTGCCCAACTTTGGGATTCTCTTCTTTCTACCTTCACCGAGGCTTCGGTTCTCTACTCCCACTTCCCGCGATCTGGCTTTTCTATCCCATTTGTCCGATCTTTCCCTCAGTGAACTCATTTCCTTCCCTATGCACTCTGCAGGACACTCCCTAGACCCCTTATTTCTCACATTTCTTCCTTACCTGTTCCCTCCTCCCTCTCTTCTTTATCCCTCCCTTGGTCTGACCATTCCTGTATCTTTTTCACTTCCTATCTCCCCACTTCCCTCGTCCCTTACTTCAAATCCTGATCCTGTTTATCCTTCTTATTCCCGTCGTATTAATGCTAATACTCTTCTTCAGTTTCTTTCTTCGGACACTTTTTTTTTTTTTTTTCCTCTCCCCCCCTGATTTTCAACTTTTCTCAACCGACTCTCAAGCACACACCTGGACTGCGACCCTCGTCTCAGCACTTGATTCTCTTGCTCCCCTCTGTCCTGTTCGTGAACGACCTATCCCCACTCGTCACCCCTGATTCCATCCGGGTCTTTTTCTTCATCATAGATACCTTCGTCAGGCCGAACATCGCTGGCAGAAACATCCCAGTCCCTCTAACCTGTCTCACTTTCGTCACTTTCATCACCAATACCGCTCTCTTCTCCATTCTGCCAAGCAAGACTACTATTCTAAACTTATCTCCTCTTCTGCTAATTCCTCTCGTGCATTATATTCTGTTCTTCGCTCCCTCTCAGGCCCACATTCTTCTTCTGTCTCATTTTCTTCTCCTCTCTCTCATTTTCTTCTCCTCTCTCTCCCGACCTACTGCTTTAGCTTTGTATTTCTCCTTTAAAGTCCCTCTCCCTTCACCTTTCTTTTCCCTCCTGTCCCCCTCCCCTCTCTCCAACTTCCCCTCGCCTGATTTCTCTGCCTTCTCCCTCCCCTTCCTCCTCCTCTGTTCTTCCATCCCTCTCCCACCATTGGTCTGTCTTTGAACCAATCACTACCTCAGCACTCTCCAAAGTCTTCGCTTCCTCCAGAAAAAACACTAGCCCCAATGATCCCATTCCCTCCCAATGGTTACTGGATCCCTCCCTTGCATTCTCCCCTTTTATCCTTTCAATTTTCAATTCTAGTCTGGCTGCTGGTATCTTTCCTTCCTCTTGGAAACACGCCGTAGTTAGCCCCATCCTAAAGAAAGCTTCCCTGGATCCCTCTTCCCCGTCTAACTGGCGCCCCATCTCTAATCTTCCCTTTCTTTCTAAACCCTTAGAAAAACTGATCTTTTCTCAACTCTCATCTCACCTTGAGGCTTCCCTTTTCCTTCACCCTCAACAATCTGGTTTTCGCCTTGGTCACAGCACGGAATCTGTTCTTCTTTCACTCCTTAACGAATTACATGCTGCTAACGACCGTGGTTCCTTTTCCCTTGCTGTCTCAGTGGATCTCTCTGCTGCTTTCGACTTAGTGGATCATCACACACTTCTGGGTCGTCTTCAGGATGCCGGTCTCTCTGGTCAGGTCTTGCAATGGTTTCGCTCCTTTCTTTCTTGTCGTTCTTTTTCAGTCCTTTCTGGCTCTATCTCCTCTCCTTCCACACCTTGCGATGTTCCCCAAGGCTCCGTCCTTGCACCCCTTCTTTTCAATGTTTTTATGGCCCCTCTCACTCTGTTAATCCAACAGCACAGTGTTTCTGCTTATTGTTATGCTGATATCTATCTTCATCACACCGATTCCACTGCTCCGGACATCACCCCTCTCAATGACTGTCTTTCCTCCATTGCCTCTTGGATTTCTTCTAACTTTCTCCACATCAATCTCAACAAAATCTCAGCAATTTGGTTCACTTTTGGTTATCCCCCCCCCCTCCTCTTATACTTTTGCTTTCCTCTGCACCTATCCCTAGCACCTATCCCTATGGTTTCTTCTCTGATACCTGGGTGTCACCCTTGATTCTGCTCTCTCCTTTAAAGGTCACATTTGTACTGTTCAACGCTCTTTCCTCACTCTAAAACAGCTTTGTGCTATTCGTCCTTTCCTCTCTTCCTCCTCGATGACTACACTGCTTCTCTCTCTGGTTATTTCACATCTCGATTACTGTAATGTCTCTCTGGACGGTCTCCCCCAGTCTCAGCTCTCATCTCCAACGCGTTCAAAACACCGCCATCCGTATCCTCACTCGTGCATCCCACTTCGATCATGTCACACACCTTCTGCACCACCACTGGCTCCCCATCACCTATCGAATACAGTTTAAAATCCCCATCTTTGTACACAGAGCCATCCACATCGGCATTCCCCTTTATCTTGCTGATCAGGTCCGCCTCCACACCCCCCACCATTCCCTTCATTCAATCCACATTAATCGCATGTTCCTCCCTTCCCCATCCCAGGCTCACCTAGAATCCACTTGGTCCTCAGATTTTTCTTCCTTGGCCCAAGACTCTGGAACTCGCTGCTCCCCCCCCCCCCCCACCCTTCAACTGGATCCCTCTTTTAAATCTTTCAAAACACAACTGAAAACTTATCTTTTCTGCGCAGCTTTCGATCTCCCTCCCCCTCCCCCTCTCCTCTCCCAATTTGTAAAATATCACTGTTTCCCAGCTTCCTCCACATCCCCTTTCCTATTGTTCCTCCTTATTCCCCCCTTCCTATAGTTGAGCCTCACCTATTGTAACTGTTACCTATTGTTCCTTCTTTTCTCTTCTATCCACTGTTTCTACTTCTTTCTTTCCTTTAGAGGTTTTATTGGCGTTCATTTTTCTTTTCTGCAGCACCCTTTTTAAACTCCCAAATTTTATTTCTGATTGTAAACTGCCTGGGTACTTTTTGTAAGGGCGGTATATAAAGTTTTAAATAAACATAAACATACTTGAACAAGCAGGGAGGGACGGGGTCCCGCATCCTGTGTCAAGAGACACTGGACCTCTGTTCCTTTGCAATCTGACAGCGTATGTCTCTCAAAGCAGTTTACCTGCCAGGTCAGGAGAACTGTCTAGCAGACAAGCTAAGCAGAATTCTCCAACCTCATGAGTGGCAACTGAATCGGGAAGTAGCCCAACAGATCTTCCATTGCTGGGGGCATCCGACCATAGATCTCTTTGCCAGTCCGCAGAATCATTAATTTATTTATTTAGACAGTTTTGTATACCGCCTTATCCTTCAATCAAAGCGGTCACAACACAATTGGGGGATACATTTAACATGCAGGGATATGAGATACATACACTAATACTTACAGGGAACATGGTGCAATGGAGGGTTAAGTGGCTTGCGCAAGACCACAAGGAGCATCTGTGGGACTAGAAACCCCAGTCCTTCCGGCCCAAGGTTGCTGTCCTCTAGTGGGATTTGAACCCCCGACCTTCCGGCCTGAAGTACCTTGCCCCAACCACTAGGCTACTCCTCAGTTGCCCAACTTTTGCTCCAGACAGCCATACCCTCAAAGGATGGCTGCAGATGCTTTTCTGATCTCCTGGTCAGTGAGCCTCCTGTATGCGTTTCCTCCCACGCCTCTTGTGGCCCGAATTCTGTTCAAAATCCTTCGGGACAAGGCCTCGGTCATCTTGATAGCCCCCAGATGGCCAAGACAACCTTGGTTTCCGCTTCTCCTCCAGCTGGCAGTGGAAACCCTGCTTCCTCTGGGGATGCAGCCCGACCTCCTCTCCCAGAGCAGGGCTCTATTTTACATCCCAACCTCAGGTCCCTCAACCTGATGGCATGGCTGCTGAAAGGGTAGTGCTGGCTCCTCTACTCCTACCTAAGGATGTGGAAGTAGTGTTGCTGGCCTCCAGGAGGCAATCCACTAGGAAGTCCTGCGCCTTCAAGTGGCGCAGGTTTGAGGTGTGTTGTAAACAGCACAGTGAAAATCCTTTCTCTTGCCTAGTACCAGTGGTGTTGCAGTACTTGCTTTACCTCTCAGAATTAGGCCTCAAGTCTAACTCTGTCAGGGTTCACCTGAGTGCTTTATCAGCGAACCACTCTCAGGTGGAAGGTCAACCTCTTTCTGCTCACCCTTTGGTGTCCAGATTACTCAGAGGTCGTCTACTAGTGAAGCCCCCTGTTCACCCTCCGGCGACAGAGTGGGTCTTCAATGTGGTCTTGCAGCAGCTTACCTGCCCACCTTTTGAGCCGATGTCCACTTGCCATCTCCGCTTCCTTTCCTGGAAGGTCCTCTTCCTGGGGGCACTCACATCTGCCAGACATGTGAGTGAGCTGCAGGCTCTGGTATCTGATAGGCCATACACATGGTTTTACAAAAATAGGGTGGTCCTTCGCACTCGCCCAAAGTTCCTTCCGAAAGTGGTCTCTTCTTTACACCTCAATCAAGAGGTGGTTCTTACAACTTTCTTTCCCAGGCCGCATGCCTGCCGGGCAGAGGTGGTCCTGCATACCCTGGATTGTAAGAGGGCACTTGCTTTCTACTTGGAACATACGCGGGGACATCGGCGAGCTTCCCAGCTCTTCCTGTCTTATGACCCCAGTAGGCTGGGTCTACCTGTCACCAAGCGTACGTTATCCACCTGGGTGGCAGACAGCATCGCCTGGGCGTACAGGGCAGCTGACCTCCAGCTGCAGGGTCGAGTCACGGCCCACCGTGTCAGAGCTAAGGCTGCTTCAGTGGCTAACCACCACTCTGTACCGTTGGCAGACATCTGCCAGGCCGCAACTTGGTCTTCAAGCCAGACTTTTGCAGCCCATTACTGCCTGGAGAGAGAGAGTCCCGGCAACACAGTGTTTTCGGCCAGGTGGTACTCCATAACCTATTCGAGGTTTAGGAAACTCCTACCCTCCAGCCCTTTGGTGTCAGGCTACCGTGGGGGTTGTGGCTCTTCTAGAGGGAGCCAGTTTTCAGCTATGAGTTCTCGGTAGCCTATAGCTAGGAAGTCCCATATGTGAGGACTGACTTCCTGCTTGTTGCTGGAGAAAGGTGTTTTCCAGGGACAGTAGGAATCAGTCCTCACAAGCCTCCCTTCTCCCCTGGAGTTGCAGTCACTTAATTTATTTTCTCATTTTGCCGTCTTTTTAGCTATGTCATCTGACTGAGCAAGATGGCACCCTTGTGTGGGAAGGGGAATGCGCATGGAAATCCCAAAGGCTTTCTTTGAAAGCTGGGGAATTTGCTCCGCACAAGGGCGCCATAGACACCGACATCGCCCATATGTGAGGACTGATTCCTGCTGTCCCTGGAGAACACCTGTTACAGGTGAGTAACTATGCTATCTCTTCACACCCCCTTAGTAGCACGCTTCATATGGGGTCTCCTGCTGTCCAGTCCACCCATTAACCCACCTCGGGTAGCCTGAGATCTGAATGTGGTTCTGGTGCAACTTCTAAAGCCACCTTTCGAACCTTTAGCCACCACTTGAGTTAGAAATTGGTTGAGTGAGAGGCATTAAAGTGTACTGGTAATTGAGCTGTCTTTGAGGAGGAGGTGGTTAGCAGTGGAGTGCGGCAGGGATCTGTCCTTGGTTCGATTCTTTTTAACATATTTGTTAGTGATATTGCAAAAAGGCTGTCTGATAAGGTTTGTCTGCAATGGAGTAGACACCCAGGATGGTGCAGATAACATAAGGAGGGATTTAGCTAAGCTTGAATGGTCTAGAATTTGGCAACTGAGATTTAATGCTAAAAAATGCAGAGTCGTGCATTTGTGCTGCAAAAATCCAAGGGAGCGGTACAGTGTAAGGGGTGAAGTACTTCTGTCCACGAAAGAAGAGTGGGACCTGAGCATGATTGTGTCTGACCATCTTAAAGTAGCTAAATAAGTAGAAAAGGTACATGTACAGAAGGATGCTGGAGTGCATAGGGAGAGGAATGGCCAGCAGAAAAAAGGAGGTGATAGTGCCTCTGCATAAGTCTTTGGTGCGACCTCATTTGGAGTATTGTGTGCAATTCTGGAGACCGCACCTTCAAAAGGATATAAACAGTTGGAGTCTATGCAGAGGGTGGCTACTAAAATGATTAATGGCCTTCATTGTAAGGCATATGAGGACAGACTTAAGGATTTTAATATGTATACATTTGAGGAAAGGCGGGATAGAGGAGATATGATTGAGATGTTTAAATACCTCTGTGACATAAATGCACAGGAGGAGAGCCTCTTTCAGTTGAAAGCAAGCTCTGCTATGAGGGGATATAGAATGAGGGTGAAAGGGGATGGACTCAGGAGTAATATGCAGAAATATTTCTTTATGGAAAGAGTGATAAATGTGTGGAATAGTCTCCCAGTTGAGGTGGTAGATATGAGGACATTATCTGAATTCAAAAAAGCATGGGACAAAGACAGAGGATCTCTAAAGGATAAAGGGGGACTGTTGTAGTAGTTGATATGGAAGGGCAGACTAGATAGGCCATGTGATCCTTTTCTGCCATCATGTTTCTATCATCTTCCTTGAACTCTTGAGTCATCGTGTACAATCTGCAAGCATTTCAGCACCACTTAACGAACCAGGTAGTAATAGTTCAGACAGGCAATGAAGTGTCTGTTTTATCTCAGCAAACAGGGAGGTATTGGGTCGTATCTTTTGTGTGAGGCGGCGATTCATCTCTGGAACTTCACTCAGGAAAAGGGTATGCTCCTTCCAGGACAGGAGAATGTCCTCGCAGATTGCCTCAGTTGGGTTCTGTAGTCCCATGAGTGGAGGCTGAACCCTCAAGTGGTACACTGCCTGTTTCTAACATGGGACTCTCCTACACTCGACCTCTTCGCCAGTCCCAGCAACACCCAGTTGCCATACCTCTGCTCCAGGATACCAGCCCCACATCGAGTAACAGCCGATGCATTCCTCCTGTCATGGAACGATGGACTACTGTACGCATACCCTCCAACCTCTCTGGTCTTCCAGACTCTTCAATGGGATTGGGTCTTTGTGATCCTCATAGCCCCCAGGTGGGCATGGCAGCCGTGGTTTTCTCTGCTGCTCTACCACTGTCTGTCGCAGCCAGTTGTCTGTGCCCTGGACCTGATATTGCAGGGGGATGGGCTCCCTCCTGTACCCCGACTTCAGGTCCCTTGCCCTGATGGTCTGGCTGCTGAAAGGATAGCCGTTGGCCAGTTTCATCTGCCCCTAGAGGTTGAAGATGTCCTTCTAGTGTCCCACAAGGATTCTACATGGTGAGTCTTCAAATGGCGTTGATTCTCCGTCTGATGCACGGATCAGGGTATCAACCCCTTCTCCTCATCAATACTAATGGAGTTGCAGTTCTTGCACCTTTCCTGAGCTGGCTTGAAATCTAACTTGTTATGGTGCACCTCCAGTACGCTGGCAGTGCACCATGATTTGGTGATGGGCAACCCCCTGTCCTTCCATCCACTCGTGGGCCTCTTTATGTGGGGTCTCTTCCTCATGCTGCCTTCCATTCGTCCCTCAACGATGGCCTGGGCCATGAATGTGGTTCTGGGTATGCTTATGGCGCCGCCTTTTGAGCCGCTGACCTCATGTCACCTCAAGTACTTCTTGGAAAGTGGTTTTCCTGGTGGTGCTCACCTCTCCCCGCAGACATTAGTGGCACATGCTCCTTACACCAGGTTTCACAGGAATAGGGTGGTCTTGCGCAAGTATCCTCAGTTCCTTCCTTAGGTGGTTTTCCCCTTTTATCTGAACCAAGAGATGGTCCTTTCTACCATTTTTCCCCCAATCTCATATGAGTTAGGTGGAGGCCGTGCTCCACACACTCAATTTTAAGAGGGCATTGGTCTTCTATCTTAAGTGGATGAAAGCTCATCTCCACTCCTCGCAGCTCTTCGGCTCCTTTGACCCTAACAGGCTTGGAGTCTCAGTCTCTAAGCACACCCTATCCAGCTGGGTGGCAGACTGCATTATCTCCAGGAACAAGCAGGAATGAGTCTTCACATATGGGTACGTCGGTACCGACGGAGCCTGCACGGGAATGCTCCCCAGCATCCAATCAGAAAGCTTTTGGGAGCATCCCTCGCGCCTGCGCGCTGACTTCCCGCCCTTTCCACTTCTTCTCCTCAGTTTTCGTTTTTCCGCGGAGCCGGCAGGACGTCCTCCTGTCACCACAGAAACCTTTTTCTTTAAATACTTCATTTCTTGTTTTCTTGTGGTCGCGGCTGTTTTTCCTGCTGACACCGCTACCGCCGGTGGTTTTTTCTTCCTTTTTTCTTAAACTCAGAGAGATTTTTCCCTCTGTTTCTGTCTTAACGTTTTGGGCCTACAAGGCCTCTCCATCATGGAGCCTTCTCCTAAGAAGTGCCTTCACTGTGGAAACACAGTTTTCTTTTTAGACTCCAATCTCTGGTGTCTAACCTGTTTGGGTCCTGACCCTTTTTCCCCTGAACTATCAGGCTGCAATGCTGAGAGAAGACCTTCCCTCTTTCGAGTTTCCCTCGATACCGTTTTCCCTCCTGCAGTGAGGGCACCGGGTTTTTCTTCTCTACAGGATCAGGTAACCCACAAACAGTCTGTTAAGACTTGCCAATCCTTGAGTGGTAGGTCTCATGCCACGCATGATGATGGCTCGGGCCTTGCCCTCAAGACCCCATTGGCATTAAAACCCCGGCGGGAGTCTTCAGGCTCCAAAGCATTTCAGGGGTTTCAGGTTGTTCCTGGGGCTCACCCCTCACAGAACATACCTGAGCCGTGCTCGGGGGTGGTATCCGCTTCGAGCGGTACCGATGCACCGGCACCGGTGTCGAATGTCCCACTCTTCACCAGGGATCGTCATCTGGCGTCCTCGATACCTTCAGGATCGATCGATACGTTCCAGATTGACTTTCCTGTTTCTAAGCCATGTTCGGTGGTGGTACCCGCTTCGAGCGGTACCAATACCCCGGCATCGGCACCGGTGTCGAGTGTTCCACTCGACACCAGGGATCGTCTTCTGGCATCCTCGGTTCCTTCGGGACCGATCGATATGTTCCAGATTGACTTTCCTGTATCTAAGCCATGCTCGGGGGTGGTATCCGCTTCGAGCGGTACCGATACCCCGGCATCAGCACCGGTGTCGAGTGTTCCACTTTTCACCAGGGATCGTCATCTGGCGTCCTCGGAACCTTCAGGACCGATCGATATGACCCAGAGTGACTTCCCTGTATCAGCATCGCCGGTACCACCACCGACGTCGGTGCACTCTAGACATGCATCGATAGACTCGCTCCCTTCGATGCCGAGTCTGGAATCGATATCTAGTCTAGATGACTGGGTACCGACGTGCCTTGGAACCGACCCTTGTCGTTTCCGGATACACAGTACCGAGGATACTCACCAAGACTCTCTGGTTACCTCGGTACCGCTTGAGCAGCCTCCGATGACGGCCTCGATGCTATTACCGGTATCGGTATCGATGTCGATTCCTGCAGTTACATTGGTGCCATCGATCCTTTCCATGCCTAGTTTGGAATCGATACCTGACATAGACGATGCAGTACTAACTGCCTCAAATAGTGACTGCCAGTATCATTATCCATCTAGTAAAGTTCTTCTTCTGCACCAGACCAGTACATCCTCTGGTGCTCAGGCTGCATCTTCAACCTTAGCCTTCCCAGGGATACTTCCCATTGGAGATCCTTCTTTTCAGAAGTTTCTCCTTGACATGGCAACCTTTCTTGCTATTCCTATCCCTGGCTGTAATCTTAACCAAGGCTCTCCTGCAGAAAAGGGAAATATAATTTTATTTATTTATTTTATTTTATTTAACAAATTTTTATATACCGCAACCTTCCGAAGATCAGGTGCGGTTTACATAGAACAATTAAAGAAACAGAGTGACATTTCTGTTTTTTACATAGAACAATAGAAGTATAACCTAATCTAAGTACATATTACATTTAACTTTTTAACATTTGAACTTTCATTAGTAACTATGTACACATAACTATGTACAGGCGTGGAAGGAGGAGTTCAGCGGTGTAAGCGGTAGTGGAGTCTAGCTGTGTTTAAGTCTTGGGGTGCTGGTCTGTATGTATTGTCTGGCTTATCCTTTTTCGTCTTGTTGGGAGTTATTTAGCGTGCCATAGTAGGAGGTAAATAGGTGTGTTTTTAAGTTTTTGCGTAGGTCTTTGATATCAGTTATGGATCGGATGTCTTCTGGTAGTGAGTTCCAGAGCATGGGGGCTGCATGGGAGAATGCCTTTTTATTTGTTTTTATTTGCTTCCTTTACATCATTCTTTGCAGGATCTTCTTCTGAGAATATGGGAATCACCTTTAAGGGTTCCCTCACCTTCTACAGCAACTAATGTTCTGTATCAGGTGCCCCCCTCTCCAGGGTTTCAAAAGAATCAACTTCCCCATCATTCCATTGTAGTGGAATCAGCAATGAGGAAGGTAAAAAGCAAGAAGAAGCATTCTTCTTATCCGCCAGGTCGTGCTTCTAGAGCACTTGATGCCTTTGGACGTCAAACCTTCCAAATATCTATGCTGGCATCAAGAATTATTTCTTATATATTTTATATGAGTCTAACACTCCAGGAGGTCACAAAGAAATTATCTCTTTTGACTCCTTTTTTGTCAGAGCCTAAGGCTGCTGACTATTCCTTGCTTCTTAATCATAGCCGGAATATCTCTTGGTTTCTTTCTCGTGCTTCTCTAGACTCTTTTGAGTCTGTTAGCAGATCCTCTGCTATTGCCATTGGAGCACGTCGTAGAGCCTGGCTCCAAGCTTCTGATTTGAGCAGATGGGCACAACATACACTGGGTAATTCTCCTTGTACTGGAGAAAATCTCTTCAATAAGGAGGCTTTACGTCAGGTCGCTCATTGCTCCACTGACTTCCCTGGTTCTGGAGACCATTCTAAGCCTTCTTCCCCAGGAGGTAGGAAATGTCCTACCAAGCCTTCTTTCCCTAAGAAAAGAAGGTTTCACTCTTCTCCTGCCCATCATCCAGAGGTGCCCAAGCAAGGGACACCTCGTCCTAGTCTGAAGTTTCCAAATTCTAGCCAGTCTCAACATACCCAGCAACCATAGGTTTCCGAAGGTTATAATCTACAGTTAACCTCTTCTTAACAGAAGTTTGTTCACTGTTTTTTCTTAAATCTCTACACTGGGGTTTTCCTTTTTCAGTATGCTAAGCTGTCAGGATATCCTTGTCCATGGGTTACAGAATTCTCCTCTTCTTACTACCAAGAAGGGAGGTTACAACTATCTCATGATAGTTTCTGTCCCAACATGAACATTTTTTCCTTCAGCTGACTCGCCATATGGGTAAGTCACCCTCCCCCTCTCATCCAGGGTTTCCCCTGACTGAGTGGTACCATACTGAAAAGCTTCTCTAGCTTTCATTCCAGTGTAGACTTTTTGTTTCCTTGAATACATTCTCAAGATAACTCATCAGGCAGGGACAGGAATATCTCCTCTCCCTTTGTCTGTTTCTCTTTGTTTTGCACAGTAAGATTCTCTCTGCTGTCTTTTTCAGCTGCTGTGCATGCAGGAGTTCCAGTGATTGAACTACTGGTACTTTTCCACAAGTTCCAGTCTATCTTCCACAATTTTTGTCTAGCCTCAGTAGTAATTCCAAGCTAGTCCTCATCTATCTTGGATAATCCTACTCACTTTAGTCACACCCTAATGGGAGACAGCCAACATGGCTTTAGACAAGGAAGATATTGTCTTACTGATCTGTTATGTTTTTTTGAAGGAGTGAATAAACAGGTGGACAAAGGTGAGTCGGTTGATATTGTGTATCTGTACTTTCAGAAAGCCTTTGACAAGGTCCCTCATGAGAGACTTTTGGCAAAACTAAAGAGTCATGGGATAGGAGGCAGTGTACTATTGTGGATCAGGAACTGGTTAAAAGATAGAAAGCAGAGGGTAGGGCTAAATGGCCAATTTTCCCAATGGAGAAAGGTGAATAGTGGTGTACCCCAGGGATCTGTGCTGGGTCTGCTGCTTTTTGACATATTCATAAATGACCTGGAAAGTGGAATAACGAGTGAGGTTATCAAATTTGCAGATGACACAAAACTAAAGTTGTTAAAACCCAAGAGGATTGTGAAAAATTGCAAGAGGATCTTGATAAATTGGAAGACTGGGCATCAAAATGGCAGATGAAATTTAATGTGGACAAGTGCAAAGTTATGCACCTAGGGAAGAACAACCCAAACTATGGATCTCCAGGAACAAGCAGGAATGAGTCTTCACATATGGGTACGTTGGTACCGACGGAGCCTGCACGGGAACGCTGCCCAGCTTCCAATCAGAAAGCTTTTGGCAGCATCCCTCGCGCCTGCGTGCTGACTTCCCGCCTTCTCCAGAGCCTCTCTTCAGTTTTCGTTTTTCCGCGGAGCCGGCAGGACGTCCTCCTGTCACCGCAGAAACTTTTCTTTTTAATTACTTTAATTACTTTAGTTTTTTGTTTTCTTGTGGTCGCGGCTGTATTTTCCGCTGCCACTGGTATCGCCGGTGGATTTTTGACTAAATTCTGAGAAACCTTTTCTTCAGTTTTTTGCCTTAACTTGTTGGGCCTACCAGGCCTCTTCATTATGGAGCCTTCTTTTCCTAAGAAGTGCATTCGATGTAGAAACACCTGTTTCTTTTTAGACACCAATAGTTGGTGTCTCAACTGTGTGGGTCCTGACCCTTTTTCCCCTGACTTGTCAGGGGATAATTTTGTGAGGAAACCTTCACTTTTTAGAGTTTCCCTCGATACTGTTTTTTCCTCGGCAGTGAGTGTACCCGGTTTCTCTACTTCTCAGGATCAGGTAACCCAAAAACAGTCTGTTAAGACTAGTCAATGCTTGAGTGGTATGTCCCATGCCCAGCATGGCTTGAGTGGTATGTCCCATGCCCAGCATGGTGACGGCTCCGGTCTTACCCTCAAGAATCCATTGGCATTACCCCTGCGGGAGTCTTCGGGCTCCAAAGCGTTAAAGGGGTTTCAGGTTGTTCCTGGGGCTCACCCCTCGCAGAACATACCTGAGCCATGCGCGGGGGTGGTATCCGCTTCGAGCGGTACCGAGCCTCCGGCATCGGCACCGGTACCGGTGTCTAGTGTTCCACTCTTCACCAGGGATCGTCATCGGGCATCCTCGGTACCTTCGGGACCGATCGATACGCACTGCATTGACTTCTCTCAATCTCAGCCATGCTCCGGGACGGTACCGGCGTCGATAGGTTCCGATACCCTGGCATCGGCATCGAGGTGGACCGCCTTATCCTTTGCAAGGGGTGGTCATCGGGTATCCTCGGTACCGTTGGTACCGATCGATGTAACCCAGGCTGCCTTAGTGGTATCGGCATCGTCGATACTGCCTCCGACATCGGAACCCTCGCGACATGCATCGATAATCTCGCTTTATTCGATGCCGAGTCTTGAACCGATATCTAGTCTCGAGGTTCCGAAGATCCTAGCCATAACTCTCTCATGATCTCGGTACCACTGCAGCAGTCCCCGATGGCAACTTCAACTGCTAATCCTGTATCAGTATCGATGTCGATGCCTGTTCTTGCACCGATGCCTAGTTTGGAACCGATACCTGGCATTGATGCAGTACCCACTGCCTCTAAGTTAACATGCCAGTATCCCTGTCCATCTTCTAGGTTTCTCTCTTCACACCACTGTACGTCCTCTGGTGCTCAGCCTCTTTCTTTAGCCTTACCAGGGATGGTTCCCATAGGAGATCAGTCTTTTCAGGCTTTTCCCCTGGATTTGGCAACCTTTCTTAATATCTCTATCACTGGTTGTGATGCTACTCATGGCTCACCGGCACAAATAGAAAATATGATGCTTCCTTTACATCCTGCTCTGCAGGATCTCCTTCTGAGGGTCTGGAAATCGCCCTTACGACTTCCTCTAGTTTCTACAGACATTGAGGTTCGGTACCGGGTGCCACCCTCTCCAGGGTTTCAAAAGCCTCAACTTTCTCATCGTTCCCTTGTGGTGGAATCAGCACTGAGGAAAGTTAAGAGCAAGAAGAAGCATTCTTCTTATCTGCCAGGTCGTTCTTCAAGAACACTCGATGCTTTTGGTCGTCAGGCCTTCCAAACCTCAATGCTGGCCTCCAGAATTCTTTCATATATTTTTCACATGAGTCTCACACTCCAGGAAGTCACAGAGCAATTGTCTCTTTTGACCCCTTTTTTACCAGAGCCCAAGGCTACTGATCATTCCTTGCTCATCAATCACAGCCGGAATATATCCTGGTTCCTGTCTCGTGCTTCTATAGACTCTTGAGTCCGTTAGCAGATCCTCTGCTATTGCCATTGCAGCACGTCGCAGAGCCTGGCTTGAAGCTTCAGACTTGAGCAGATGGGCACAAACTATACTAGCTCATTCTCCTTGTACAGGAGAAGGTCTCTTCAATAAGGAGGCTTTACGTCAGGTTGCTCAATGCTCCACTGACTCTCCTTCCACTAAAGACCATTCTAAGCCACCTCCTTCTTCAAGGGGTAGGAAATGTCCTACCAAACCTTCTTTCCCTAAGAAAAGAAAGTTTCATTCATCTCCTGCCCATCATTTCGGCTGTACCTAAACAAGGGACGCCTCAGCCTAGTCTGAAGTCCTCCAGCTCTGGCCAGTCTCAGCATTCCCAGCAACCATAGGGGCCGGGAATTGTAACCTACACTTCACTTCTACCCATTAGAAGTTTATTCACTGTGCTTTTCTTTTTCAGTGTACTAACCTGTCGGAAATTTTTTGTTCAGGGACTACAGACTTCTCCTCTTCTTACACTCTAGAAGAGCAGTTGCAACTATCCCCTGATAGTTTCTATCCCAACTGAACATTTTTTCCTTCAGTTGACTTACCCTATGGGTACGTCACCCTCCAATTACTTGCTCACCCTCTCAACCGGGTTTTTTCCTTGACTGAGGGGTACCATACTGAAAAGCTTCTCTAGCAAGCTCGTTCCTCAGACAGGGAGAAGAGATATCTCCTCTCTTTTCTTGTCTGTTTTTCTGTATTCGGCACAGGACAATCTCTCTGCTGTTTCCGTCAGCAGCTGTGCCTACAGGAGTTACAGTAATTGTATTACTGGTACTTTTTCCAAGTTCCAGTCCCTTGTTCAAAATTTTGTCTAGCCTCAGTAGTGATTCCAAGCTATTCGTCAGCTATCTTGGATCCTCCTACTCGTTTAGGCTTTCTCACATTATTCTCACCATCTCCTCTCCTAGGATATGGCAACACACCTGACTTCAGTCAGTTTATCTCATAGCTCTCCTGCACAATGCTCTCTGCAGTCTTCAGAGAAGCTTTCTACTATGAGGGCCTTGCTATAGAGCATTGACCTTGTCTCTGAAGCTTCTCTATTAGTAGGGAAAAGCTTATAAACCCTTCCCATGCCTGTGAGGGTTCTCCACACCCTCTAGCCTGGGGTGTTAACACGAGATATCAGTTCTTCTGCGTGAAAATCCAAGGCTGATGTTTACGCATGCTACCTCTGGGTCCCTCCAGTAGGTCCCTCTGGTATCTTCTCTGTGTTTCTCCACATCTGCCATGTCAGTGTTCTGTGGAACTCCCGCCTTGTTCCTTACAGATTCATATGATCATCTGTTCTCACGCGAACATCACGGTTATCTGGTTGGATTGCCTTCCTGCATCCCTCAATCCACGGAAATAGATTCTCTATACATATCCCAAGTGGGTTCACCCTCTTGTAGAGCGCAGAATTTTTTTCTTTTATATTCCCCATGTACACTTATGGGGCTGGGTGGTAGACATGTATCTTCAACCTGTTGTCTTGTATGTAGCATCTCCATATATGTCTACATACCTATATCATTACTCTGGTGGTGCAAAACCATGCCCCACAAATTTATATATATTTAGGTATATCATATCTATCTATCTATTTGATATATTTCTCCACCCATATCCTAATATACACATCTGGACATATGTGTATATATATATATATACAGCTCCTCCCAACATATATAAATAAATATATATATATATATATATATATATATTCCATCCACATATATATATCCGTATATATATGTGTCTGATGGGGGGCTTCTTAAGGGTTGATCTGTCTTACACACTATCACCCTTACTGTCTATACTACATGTTTTACCTCCTAGAGGTTTTAGACAGTCTGTCGCCCTACTTCCCATACCATATTACGATGCAGAAACTGTTAGGCATCAATAACCACTTTGGTGCTAACATCTTCCTTTTTTTTTTTTAAGTCCTTGAAGCATCAAGCTTCAATATTTTTCCTATCTCTCGCCAGCTAGGAAAAACAGTGTACATCTTTATCTTTGAGTACACAGCTGTTCTCCTTGGGAATAGGGGTTTTTCCAGTCCCCCTCTTCCCGCCAGGACTGGGCTAGTTCTCCAACTCCGTCAGTCTTCTTCCTTTAGTCCTCAATGTTAATGACCTTATGCCTAAAGGAGTTTTCAGCTTTTTCCCATAAAGCTTTCCATTGAAGACCTGACGTCTAATCCTACCCAGTTGACACCTGGATCGTCTACTACCTCCAGGTCTGGACCTTCATCCTCACTACTGGGAGGTCACCTTGAAGATTCCGCCACTGCTTATCCAGTAGACTCCATCATGCTTTCTACTTCCTACAATACAGTAGGTAAGCTGCATATTTGAAGTGTACATTAAATGTGTTTTAATGTTACTCATCATATATACCAAGGACTCCTGTAGTTTGTAGGACCCTCTAGTCCTTGGCTATGCTGTTTCTTTCCTCACAGCTCCTTTATTGTCAACTCCTACCCTCCATCCCACATTGGATGCCGGGGATTCCTGGAGACAAAATGCACCCCTGGTCCAGGCTCTTGCATTTTTATGGGATCTCCCCCTGGCATCTCCAGCTAGGGATTCCCCATATGTGAAGACTCATTCCTGCTTGTTCCTGGAGATAGCACAGTTACTTACCTGTAACAGGTGATCTCTGGGAACAGCAGGAATTAGTCTTCACAACCCTCCCACCTCCCCTAGGAGTTGCATCTCTTTATCTTCTTCTTCCTTTTCTCTCTCGCCTTTGTCTCAGCTTTGAAACTCAACTGAAGAGAGGCTCTGGAGAAGGCGGGAAGTCAGCGCGCAGGCGCGAGGGATGCTGCCAAAAGCTTTCTGATTGGAAGCTGGGCAGCGTTCCCTTGCAGGCTCCGTCGGTACCGACGTACCCATATGTGAAGACTAATTCCTGCTGTTCCCAGAGATCACCTGTTACAGGTAAGCAACTGTGCTTTACACGATGCAAGGTTCCACATTAGGAACCACCACCCAGGAAAAAGATTTAGACGTCATTGTGGATACCATGTTAAAACCCTCGGCCCAGTGTGCAGCGGCGGCCAAGAGAGCAAATAGAATGCTAGGTATGATAAGGAAAGGAATGGACAATAAAACAAAAGATATTATAATGCCTCTATATCGTTCCATGGTGAGACCGCACCTTGAATATTGTGTGCAGTTCTGGTCGCCGTATCTTAAAAAGGATATTGCGATTTTAGCAAAGGTACAAACTCTGGAATTTGTTACCGGAGGATGTAGTAAAGGCTGTTAGTGTAGCTGGGTTTAAAAAAGGTTTGGACAAGTTCCTGGAGGAAAGGTCCATAAACCATTATTAAGAAGTGACCGAAGATATCAATGCTTGACCCAGTACAAGCATTGTGGAACTTGTCTCTTGGGGAAACTGCTAGGTACATATGACCTAGATTGGCCACTGTTGGAAACAGAATACTGGGCTTGATGGACCTTGGTCTGACCCAGTATGGCATATCTTATGTTCTTATGTTCTCACATTTTCTTCCTTCTAGCCATCTCCTTTTCCTAGGATGTGGCAACACACCTGACTTCAGTCAGTTTCATCTCATAATTCTCCTGCACAATGCTCTCTGCAATCTTCAGAGAAGCTTTCTACTATGGGCCCTTGCTACAGAGCATTGATCTTTGTCTCTGAGGGCTATTCTATATAGTAGAAAAAAAGCTTATAAATCATTCTCATGACTGAGGGTTCTCCACACCCTCTTGTCTCCTGTTATAATTCAGAATATAAGCTTTTTCTGCGTGAATATCCAAGGCTATTAGTAACGCATGATACCCCTATGTCCCTCCAGTGGGTCCTCCTGGTATCTCCTCTATGCGTTTCTACCCATCTACCATGTCAGAGTTCTAAAGGACTCTCGACTTGCTCTTTACAGACTGATATTATCCTCTGTTTTTCACGCAACCATCCTGGTTATTTTACTGGATTGCATTCCTGAATCCTCTTAGCCCACGGAAATAGATTCTCTATATATCTGTCAAGTGGGTTTCACCCTCTTGTTATTGGATGAATCTTTCCCCTTCACATTCCCCATGTGAATGTTCTTATGGGGTTTAGTGTATCTTCAGACTTATCATGTATGTAAATATCTCCATATATGCCTCTACATACATATGTCTGTAACTGTGTGTGCATAATTTATGCCCCCATATGTATATATATATCCACCTATATATATATATATATATATATATGTTGATACATATTCTGCATATCTAGATATACATTTATATATAGGTATATATATATCTCCCTATATATATATATATATATATATATATATATATATATATATATAGATAGATATCTGTTGGGAGACTTTTATAGATCGATATGTATTACATACTATCTCCTCACTGTCTATGCTATAGCAATTGTACCTTTCTCAGAGGTTACAGACAGTGGGCTCCCTTTTTCATACTGTTCCTTAGTATGTGGGGACTGTTATCACCACAGTAGTGGTTGTGAGCATAACAGCTTCCGCTTTGCTCTAGGTCTCCCTATCCTTGAAGATTCAAGCTTCAATATCTTTCCTTTCTCTCATCAGCTAGGAAAGATAGTGTACATCTTCATTGTTTTTGAGTACACATTGTTCTGCTTGGGAATATGGGCTTTTCTCCATAACCCTTCTTCTTCTTTTAGTCCTCAGTGTTATGACTCTGTACCTAAAAGAGTTTTCAGCTTTTTCTCATAAAGCTTTCCATTGAAGACCTGCCGTTCTAATCCTACCCCAGTTGACACCTGGATCACCTGCTAATTCCAGGTCTGGACCTTCACCCTCACTGCTGTGAGGTCACCTTGAGGATTCCGCTACTGCATATCCAGTAGACTCCATCACGCTTTCTACTTCCTACAATCCAGTAGGTAAGCTCCATATTATAACTGTTCATTAAATAATTTTAATGGTACTTATCATACATGCCATGGACTCCTCTCCTGTAGTCCTTGGGTTTGCTGTTTTCCTTACAGCTCTTCTATTTTCAACTCCTACCCTCCATTCCCTCATGGGATGCCGGAGATTCCTGTGTGGGAAATGCACTCCTGATCCAGGAACATGCATTTTATGGGATCTCCCCCTGGCCTCTAGCTAGGGAGTCCCCATATGTGAAGACTCATTCCTGCTTGTTCCTGGAGATAGCACAGTTACTTACCTGTAACAGGTGATCTCTGGGAACAGCTGGAATAAGTCTTCACAACCCACCCACCTCCCCTAGGAGTTGTATCTATCTATCTATCTTAGTTTCCTCTTTCGGTCCTTTGTCTCAGCTATGAAACTCAACTGAGGAGAAGAAGTGGAAAGGGCGGGAAGTCAACGCGCAGGCGCGAGGGATGCTCCCAAAAGCTTTCTGATTGGATGCTGGGGAGCATTCCCGTGCAGGCTCCGTCGGTACCGACATACCCATATGTGAAGACTTATTCCTGCTGTTCCCAGAGATCACCTGTTACAGGTAAATAACTGTGCTATCTTCACCTTTGCACAGGTTGGTCTCTCCCTGGAGTGACAGATCACTGCTAACTTGAGCTCTGTCTCCTTGTCAGAAATCTGCCAGGCAGCCACCTGGTCTTCGGTCCATACCTTTTGCAGCAGATAAGAACATAAGATATGCCATACTGGGTCAGACCAAGGTCCATCAAGCCCAGTATCCTGTTTCCAACAGTAGCCAATCTAGGTCATACGTACCTAGCAGTATCCCCAAAAGACACAGGCTCCACAATGCTTGTATTGGGTCAAGCATCGATATCCTGGGTCCCTTTTTAATAATGGTTTATGCACCTTTCCTCCAGGAACTTGTCCAAACCTTTTTTAAACCCAGCTACACTAACAGCTCTTACTACATCCTCCGGTAACAAATTCCAGAGTTTGATTACACGTTCAGTGAAAAAATATTTTCTCTTATTTGTCTTAAATAGTTTACCCTGTAGCTGCATTGCATGTCCCCTAGTCTTTCTATATTCTGATAGCGTAAACAATTGATCTACGTTTACTCGTTCCACTCCATTCATTAATTTATACACCTCTATCATATCTCCCCTCAGCCGTCTCTTTTCCAGGTTAAAGAGCCCTAATCTTTGTAGCCTCTCTTCATAGGAGTAGCCTTCCATCCCCTTTACCATTTTGGTGGCTCTTCTCTGTACCTTTTCTAATAATGCTATATCCTTTTTAAGATACGATGACCAGAATTGCACACAATATTCTAGGTACGGTCGTACCATGGAACGATACAGAGGCATTATAATATCCTTTGTTTTATTTTCCATTCCTTTCCTTATGATACCTAGCATTCTATTTGCTTTCTTGGCTGCCGCTGCACACTGGGCGGAGGGTTTTAACATGTTATCCACGATGACTCCTAAATCTTTTTCCTGGGTGGTGGTTCCCAATGTGGAACCTTGCATCGTGTAACCATAGTGTGGGTTGTTCTTTCCTAGGTGCATAACTTTGCACTTGTCCATATTAAATTTCATCTGCCATTTGGATGCCCAGTCTTCCAATTTATCCAGATCCTCCTGCAGTTTTCCACAGTCCTCTTGGGTTTTAACAACTTTAAACAGTTTTGTGTCTGCAAATTTGATAACCTCACTCGTTATTCCCTTTTCCAGGTCATTTATGAATATGTCAAAAAGTAGCGGACCCAGTACAGATCCCTGGGGTACTCCACTATTCACCTTTTTCCATTGGGAAAATTGGCCATTTAGCCCTACCCTCTGCTTTCTATCTTTTAACCAGTTCCCGATCCACAGTAGTACACTGCCTCCTATCCCATGACGTTTTAGTTTTGCCAAGAGTCTCTGAGGGACCTTGTCAAAGGCTTTCTGAAAGTCCAGATATACTATATCAACTGACTCACCTTTGTCTACCTGTGTAGTCACACCTTCAAAAAAACATATCAGATTAGTAAGACAAGATCTTCCTTGTCTAAAGCTGTGTTGGCTGTCTCCCATTAGGCCATGACTATGTACATGCTGTGTAATTTTGTTCTTTATGATGGTTTCTACCATTTTCCCCGGTACTGATGTCAGGCTCACCTGTCTGTAATTTCCCGGATCACCCCTGGAACCCTTTTTAAAAATTGGTGTTACATTGGCGATCCTCCAATCTTCAGGTATTACAGATGATTGTAATGAAAGTTCACAGATTACTAATAGCAGGTCTGCAATCTCATCTTTCAGTTCTTTCAACACTCTTGGATGTATACTATCCGGTCCAGGTGATTTGCTACTGTTCAGTTTATCAAATAGTTGTAATATATTTTCCCGGTGTAGCGATATTTCTCTCAATTCCTCTGCTGTATCACCTTTAAATACCACATCAGTCTTGGGTAACATCCCTACATCTTCCTCAGTAAAGACCGAAGCAAAGAATTCATTCAGTCTCTCCGCTATAGCCTTGTCTCCTTTTACTGCCCCTTTTTACCCCTCTATTATCTAATGGTCCAATTGACTCTCTCATAAGCCTTTTGCTATGAATGTACTTGAAAAAGTCTTTGTTTCGTGTTTTTGCTTCCGTAGCAAGTTCCTTCTCAAATGTTCGCTTTGCCTGCCTTATCAATGCTTTGCATTTAACTTGCCAGTGCTTGTGCTGTTTCCAGTTTTCTTCATTTGGCTCTTTTTTCCATTTCCTGAAAGATGCTTTTTTGGCAGCAACAGCCTCTCTGATCTCACCTTTAAACCATGCTGGCAGTTTTTTGGACTTCCACTCTTCTTAATGCGTGGAATACAGCTGGTCTGGGCTTCCAGGATAGTATTTTTCAACAACACCCAAGCTTGATGTAAGTCTTTAACCTTTGCAACCACTCCTTTTAGTTTTTTCTTAACTATATTCCTCATTTTATCATAGTCTCCCTTTCGAAAGTTAAAAGGTAGTACTATGGATTTCTTTATTATCTCTCCTCCACTAATTAAATCAAACATGATCATGCTATGATGACTATTGCCAAGTGGTCCCAACACCTTTATTTCTTGCACCAGATCTGGTGTTCCACTAAGGACTAGGTCCAGTATGGCTTCCCCTCTGGTCAGTTCATGAACTAGAAGCAGTCATTTATTTCATCTAGAAACTTTATCTCCCTAGCATGTCCTGCCGTGACACTGACCCAGTCGATACCGGGGTAATTGAAATCACCCTTTATTACTACTCTGCTGTAACTTTTGTTAGCTTTCTTGATCTCCTTAAGCATTTCATCATCCATTTGTTCATTCTGGCCAGGCGGTTGATAGTACACCCCCACTGCCATCACCTTCCCCTTCATACATGGAATTTCAATCCATAGAGATTCTACAGCAAATTTTGTTTCCTGCAAAACTTTAATCCTTTCTGACTCAATGCCCTCCCTAACATAGAGCGCAACCCCTCCTCCAGTTTGATCAGTTCTATCATTACGATATAGTTTGTATCCAGGTATCAGTGTCCCACTGGTTATCCTCCTTCCACCATGTCTCTGAGATTGCAATCATATCTAACCTCTCATTTAGTGCTATATATTCTAACTCTCCCATCTTATTGTTTAGACTTCTAGCATTTGCATACAATATCCAGCATACCCTTCTGGCAAAAATCATCGAAAAATCAGTACAACACCAACTACAAGAACACATTGACAACCATGCACAACTGGATGACAACCAACACGGCTTTCGCCCCAACCATGGAGTCGAAACATTGCTGATTTACCTCTTCAACAACATCCTCCGAATCATAGACAACACCAAAAAAGGTATCTTAATGATCTTCATTGACATCTCTTCAGCGTTCGACACAGTAGATCACAAAACTATCCTGGAAAGACTAAAGAACATTGGGCTACATGGTCCCACCTTAAAATGGTTTCACTCATACCTAACCGACAGGCAGATACAGGTCAAGGTAGGCCACAACACCTCTCAACCCATAAAAGTCTTCCAAGGAGTGCCTCAAGGATCCGCCCTCTCGGCACTACTGTTTAACATCTACATCCAGCCAATATGCGACATCCTGAAAGCGAACAGCATTCAATATACAATCTATGCAGATGATATCATGATATAAACACCTATCTCAGTTGACAACCCGGACTACTCTAAAATAACAGACTGCCTCACACAAATGACAAGATGGTGTCAAGACAACAACCTCGCAATCAACTACAGCAAGACGGAGGCACTAATAATCACCCGCAACCCAGACTTCATCCACCCACTGGACATCAAGGTACAAAACACAACCATACCAATAAAATCGGAAGTAAAATACCTCGGGGTGACCCTGGACAATGAACTGAATCTCAAGCCACACATAAGCTAAACAATCAAAAATGCATACCACAGGATGAGAATCATCAGAAGACTTAAACCCCTCCTTGCCACTGAGCACTTCCGTACCGTATGCCAAGCTCTAATAACCCACTTACTGGACTTCTGCAACCCCATCTACCTTGGACTAGCAAAACAAACACTCAAACCACTACAACTAGCACAAAACACGGCAGCCCGCATAATATCTGGATCAACAAGACATGAACACATTACTCCTGTTCTGAAAGATCTACACTGGTTCACGCATCAAATAGAAAACAATCATAAACATATTAAAGATGAAACACCACACTTCAGCCAACAGCCTGCACACCCTCATACAACCAGACACCAGCACACGCCCAAGAAGAAAAGGAACCTCCAACCGACTTAACACCCCTAGAGACTTCAGAAAAACACGCAAAGACACCACAGAAAGAGCACTCTCCCTGACTGCCCCAACAATCTGGAACTCCCCCCCAAACGAACTGAGATTGACGACGGACCTCAAAGACTTTCGCAAACAGCTGAAGACAATGCTGTTCATAGAACACTATGGACACGTCACTTGATCTGACTACCAGGAACTACCAACATACCCCCTTCCGATCCCCTTATAAGAAAATGTATAACGGCACACGATGTATCTTAACACTCAATGTATAAAAGAACGTATTATAGCACAGGCTGTATCATAGCGCACAATGTACATAGTTCAACCTAATCAAACACACTATAACATCTTACACACAAATCATGATATATCTTTCACTGCATGAAATACACGAACTCCAGGAACAAGCAGGAATGAGTCTTCACATATGGGTACGTCGGTACCGACGGAGCCTGCGCGGGAACGCTCCCCAGCTTCCCAAAAAGGAAAGCTTTTGGGAGCATCCCACAGCGCCTGCGCACTGCCTTCCCGCCTTTCCTAACCGCCTCTCTCCAGTTCTTATTTTCCGCGGAGCCAGCAGGTCGTGTTCCTGTCACCCCTGAAGAAGTTCTTTATTTTATTTTATTTCTTTGGTCGCGCGTCTGCCTTCTTCGACGTCGGACCGGTACCGCCGGTCTTTTCTTTCTTTTTCTTAAAAAAAAAAAAAGAATACTTCCGTTCCACTTCAGTGTATTTTTTCTTCGTTGGGCCTTAGGCCTAACAGAAAATTCCTCATGGAAAAGCCCGCCTCCGGGTTTAAAAAATGCACTAAGTGCAGCGGTACCATCTCTTACCGACACCCATGACTGGTGTCTTAAATGTTTGGGTCCTGACCATTCCATCACGGATTGTCCATCCTGCTCCATGATGTCTAAAAGAGGTTTACAGAACCGAACAGCCAAGCTCAGTACACTGTTTCCCTCTGATGCAGCTTCGGTGGCATCGACGTCTTCCAGGGCTGCTTCTTCCTCCTATGGATCTCAGGTAACCAAACATAAGTCCAGCCGGTCCTCGAAGGGTAGATCTCCCTCTAAGCATCGAGATGCCTCCGGGCTTGCCCTCGAGGATGCTGCACCGGCAAAAGTACCCCGGCGGGAAGCTCCGGCTTCCAAAGCTCCTCCTATGGGGTCACAGGTTGACATCGATGGCACGGCCTCGACCGATCACCTGTTGCAATGTTCTGGGGTGTACCGGTGGAATCCGCCGGTACCGACCTCCAGACATTCATGGCGTCGATGGATCAGAATGTTCTGACCATGCAGCGTGCCATTACGGCATTCATACAAGCTGCGACGCCGCTGGTACCGCAACAAGCTCCGTTGTCGGTACCGGCTCCGATATCGGTTCCGGTGCTGGTACCGGTTGCATCGACATCGGCTTCGTGTCGACTGCAGCGGTACCCTGTCCGATGATGCCTATCGGTACCGATCCGGTACCGATGACTCGCGATGTCGATACCACCCGGTATGTGTATCGGGCTTTACAAGAGCATCCAGACAGGCGATACTTCGATTCCTCCGAAGACTCTGATGCATCGGAGGCCTCTGTCGAAGCATCGGTACTTCTTCCTCAGGAGCCTTCTTCTCCAAAAAGAAGAATGTCCCCTCCAGAAGACTTGTCTTTTCAAGACTTCATAAGGGAAGTGGCCAAGGGACTTTCTATCTCAGTAGCCCCTGAGACAGAGCCTAGAGCCAAAAAATTGGATATTTTGCAATATCCCAAGGCTCCTAAAGAAGCAGCCACTTTGCCAGTTCATGAGATTTTTATGACCACATGATAGGCATATGGGAGACTTCTCTCACCATCTCTTCTCATTCTCGTAGGTTGGATACCATGTATCGTGTCCCTCCTTGTCCTGGATTTCATAAAACTCAGCTTCCTCACCATTCTATTGTGGTGGAGTCTGCTATGAAAAAGTTAGAGTGCAAAGAGGCACTCATCTGCTCCTCCAGGAAGAGAATGTAGAACCTTAGATGCTTTAGGCAGGAAAATTTTTCAAGCCAGTATGCTTGTTGCCAGAATCAACTCCTATAGTCTCTATATGGGGATGTTTCTGAAGGAAGTTACAGATCATCTGCAAACTTTCCTCCCTTTTCTTCCAGAAGATAAAAGGGAAGACTTTCTTACCTGGCTTAAGCATGCCCAGGATGTTTCCAAATTTTCGAACCGTGCAGCCTTTGACTCTTTTGAGGGGGCCAGCAGAGCCTCGGCCATTGCCATAGGTGCACGCAGAATTGCTTGGTTACAAGCTTCTGATTTGGAACCTTGGGTCCAAGATGGATTAGGAAATCTTCCTTGTACAGGTGAAAACCTGTTTAGCAAAGATTGGCAAGCAAAGGCCACTCAGATGGATGCAGAAAATTCTGCTTTGGATAGGCTTTCAAAGTCTACCTCTAATCCTGTCCAGAAGAAGTTGTTCAAAAAGACATATTTTCCCAAGAAGGGAAGATATTATCCTGCTTATCGTCAGCAGACATCTTCTGCAGGTCGTTTTGCTGCAAAGCGTCAACAACCTAAACAGGCCAAGTCTAAGGTTGCAAGGCCTACTGTAGCCCAACAGCCTCAGCCTCCTCAGTGCCTTTGACTTGCACCTAGAGAACTTAGCCTTTCTGGCTCTAAAAGAACCAGAGCCTCTCACCATTCCAGGAAGGTTAGCTCACTTTGCTCCCAGATGGGAGCAAATCACAGCAGAGCAGTGGACCCTTTCCATCATAAGGGAAGGGTACAAACTTCATTTCTTAAACCTTCCTCCCCACACCATGGTGAGACAGTTCAATTCTCCAACATCTCTCCTCGATCTTCTGGGTCAAGAGATTTCCACCCTTCTTGTCCAAGGGGCAATAGAAGAAGTACCTCTTCTTCAACAGGGCTCAGGGTTCTACTCCCCCTACTTTCTAATTCCAAAGAAAACTGGGGGTTACAGACCCATATTAGATCTCAGAGAATTGAACAAATTCCTATGCTAGGAGAAATTCAAGATGATTTCTCTGAGTACTCTCCTTCCATTCCTTCAGAGTCAGGATTGGCTTTGTTCTCTAGATCTCAAGGATGCGTATACCCATATACTCATCCATCCAGCACACAGAAGGTTCCTTGGGTTCCTTTATCAGGGAAAGCACTATCAATACAGGGTGCTTCCCTTTCGTCTGGCCTCTGCTCCAAGAGTGTTCACAAAATGCATGGCAGTAATAGCTGCATTTCTACGCACTCTGGGAATATTCGTATTCCCATATCTGGACGACTGGCTCATCCGAGCTCCATCCCAGTCAGAGGCCCAGACTTCCCTAGCCTGCACAATGCGTGTCCTGCAGTATCTGGGACTGGTTATAAACATTCCAAAGTCCCAACTCACCCCGACTCAGTCTCTAGAGTTCATAGGGGCCTTGCTGAATACCACAACTGCAAAGGCCTATCTTCCCCAGGCCCGTTGCCTACGCTTAGTGCAGTTAGCCTCTCAGATCCAGTTAAAAACCCACCTAACTGCTCGAGAGATTTATTTATTTATTTTATAACTTTTATATACCGCGCTATTTGTTATCAGTGCGGTTTACATACAACAAGGGTGCACAGTCAGAAGTCTGTTCTGTGCTTACATTGTAACAGGAGTTTAAACTTGGAACATACAGATGTTGCAACTGCTAGGCCACATGGCATCCACGGTGCATGTGGTCCCTTATGCTCGCCTTCACATGAGGGCAGCTCAATGGACTTTGTCCACCCAGTGGACCCAGGCATCTGGAAGTCTGTCAGACAAAATAGCAACCTCCAGGCACCTCTTTTGGTCTCTCCAGTGGTGGAAGTCCACTCAAAATCTGTTGCTTCGGTTCCCCTTCCAACAATTGTTACCCCAAGCAACCCTTAAAACAGATGCCTCTCCAAAGGGTTTGGGAGCTCATCTTCAAGACCTCTCCACCCAGGGCATTTGGTCTCCACAGGAGACCTCCCTACATATCAACTTCTTAGAGCTCAGAGCAATCTTCTTGGCTCTGAGTCTTCCATACCCTGCTCAGCTACAAGACAGTCCTCATTCACACGGACAACCAAGTAGCCATGTTCTATGTGAACAAGCAGGGAGGAACTGGCTCTCTGTCGCTTTGCAATAGAGCTCTGAGATTGTGGGCCTTCGCCAGAGAGCATCAAATTCATCTTCTGGCAGTATACCTTCCACGAGTTCAAAACTCTTGGGCAGACAGACTCAGTCAAGTTCTGCTTCCACACGAATGGTCCCTTCATATGGGCTAGATAGAATCTTTCGAATTTGGGGAACCCCGGACATAGACTTCTTTGCAAGTCTGTGGAATGCCAAACTTCCCCGATTCTGTTCCAGAATTCCGTGTCAGGAAGTTAAGGCCAGGGATGCCTTCCTCCTTCATTGGGGTCAAGACTTCCTGTACGCCTTTCCACCCATTCCCCTAATTCCCAAGACCCTGTTCAAGCTTCAGAGAGATCAAGGGACTATGATTCTCATAGCTCCACGTTGGCCACGCCAAGTGTGGTACCCTCTACTTCTGCATCTCTCTCAAGCTCCCTCCCTGGACTTGGTGTCTGCTCCAGATCTCCTGTCTCAGGAGGGGGGAACGTTGTGGCACCCAAACCCCCAATCTCTCCATCTCAGGGCTTGGTTGCTGAAGGCTTAGACCTTCAAGATTGGCATCTTTCTCAGCAAGTAAGGGATATCCTTCATGCTTCCAGAAAGCCTTCTACTAGACGTTCCTATGCTTTTAAATGTAAAAGGTTCACCATTTGGTGTGCTGAGAAGGGTATTAACCCTCTAGCAATACCTTTGAATTCTTTACTGGAGTATCTCCTGCATCTTTCCCATGCAGGCCTCAAGACAAATTCAGTAAGGGTCCATTTGAGTGCTATTGCAGCATCCCTCAAGCCTCTCAATGGACAGCCTGTCTCCTCTCATTTGCTTATTGCAAGATTCATGAGAGGCCTTCTTTTAACTAAACCTCCCATTAGACCACCTCCAGTGGCATGGGACTTGAATCTGGTTCTTGGTCAGCTCATGAAGCCACCCTTTGAACCCTTATCCACTACCTCCTTGAAATTTCTTTCCTGGAAGGTTATCTTTCTTATTGCAGTCACCTCAGCTCGCTGCATCAGTGAACTGCAGGCCTTAGTGGCTAATCCACCTCATACAAGATTCCATCATGATAAGGTAGCCCTTAGGACCAATCCACACTTTATGCCTAAAGTGGTCTCACCTTTTCATCTTAATCAAGAGGTGTATTTACCTGTCTTTTTTCCAAGTCCTCATGCATCGAGTGCAGAGAGGAATCTTCATACCCTGGATTGTAAGAGAGCTCTTGCTTTTTACTTACAAAGGACACAGCAACATAGAAAGTCTTCTCAACTCTTTGTTGCTTTTGATCCCTCTCATTTGGGACTTCCAGTCTCTAAGAGGACACTGTCCAATTGGATTGCTCAGTGTATTTCTTTCGCCTACCAGAGTAAGAACCTTTCTCTGGAGGGCCATGTCACAGCTCATAATGTGAGGGCCATGGCCACCTCTATGGCTCATCTAAATTCTGTGTCTATCGAGCAGATCTGTTGAGCAGCCACCTGGGCCTCGGTTCATACCTTCACAGCCCATTACTGTTTGGACAAGAACTCCCGCCGGGATGCCTTGTTTGGTCAGGCTGTTCTCAAACACCTGTTCCATACTTAATCAACTCCTACCCTCCATCCCTGGTTGGATGCCTGAGATCCATGGGAGGAGGTAGAGCCCTTCTCAGGGTCTCACAACCTTGGGGATCTCCCTGGCATCTCTAGCTGGGGAGTCCTCATATGTGAAGACTCATTCCTGCTTGTTCCTGGAGATAGCACAGTTACTTACCTGTAACAGGTGATCTCTGGGAACAGCAGGAATAAGTCTTCACAACCCACCCACCTCCCCTAGGAGTTGTATCTCTATATCTATCTTTCGTTTCCTCTCTTTCTTTGTCTCAGCTTTAAAACTCGAACTGGAGAGAGGCGGTTAGGAAAGGCAGGAAGGCAGCGCGCAGGCGCTGTGGGATGCTCCCAAAAGCTTTCCTTTTTGGGAAGCTGGGAGCGTTCCTGCGCAGGCGTACGTCGGTACCGACGTACCCATATGTGAAGACTTATTCCTGCTGTTCCCAGAGATCACCTGTTACAGGTAAGTAACTGTGCTTTCACTACTTTTGATTGTTTTGCTGTGATACCGCCTTGATTGTAGGATAAGGCGGTATAGAAATAATGTTAAATAAATAAACATTTCAGAGACTGTATTTTATTAATATTAATCTGGCTATTGGTAGGCATGGGTAATTTGGAATCTTTACGCTCTGTCTGGACCATACTCAAGGGCATTTGGGCTACTTTACTCTTTTTTGGAACCTCACTGCTTTCGGTAGTATCCTTCAAGGATACCTTCTTCCGAACAATGCGCTCTTGGGCGACTGTCGGCTTTCCCCTATTTTCTAGTTTAAAAGCTTCTCTGTCTCCTTTTTAAAGGTTAATGCCAGCAGTCTGGTTCCATCCCGGTTAAGGTGAAGCCCATCCCTTCGGAAGAGCCCCTCTTTTCCCCAGAATGTTCCCCAGTTCCTAACAAATCCAAAACCCTCATCCTTGCACTATTGCCTCATCCACGCATTGAGACTCCGGAGCTCTGCCTGCCTTTTCGGTCCTGCACGTGGAACAGGAAGCATTTCGGAGAACTGCTTGGAGGCAGACTCCTAGCGTGACAGTGCCTTTGGCCAAGCGGTACTCTGTCATCTGTTTTGGGTTTAATGCAACTCCTTTCCTCTGACCATTCTGTGAGTCCAAGCTACCGGAGAACTGCCTCCCTGGTCGACACTTGGATTGTGTCGGAAGTCTTAGGACCAATCTGCACTTTCCGCTGGCATTCATGGTTTGATTTTTTTGGATGTCCGTGGCCTTTTTACAGGTGGTTGCTTTTTTTTTTGGTAGCCTGCAGCTTGGGAGTCCCACATCTGAGGACCAACTTCCTGCTTGTTCCCAGAGAAAGTGTAGTTACTCACCTGTAGCAAGTGTTCCCTGGGTTCACAACCCTCCCTTTTCCCTGTGGAGTTGGTTTTTCTTTTTTTGCTGCTTTAAGCTGTCATCATACTGAGGTAAGATGGCATCTTTGAGCGGGAAGGTGACCACGTATGCATGGTAGAACTCCCAAAGGCTTTCTATGAAAGCTTGGGAGTGAATACCATGCAGGCTCCGTCTGTGCCAACATCACTATTATGTGAGGACTGATTCCTGCTGTTCCCGGAGAACAGGTGCGTAAATTACGCTTTTTCAGCTGTTGTGTTGTCTGTCTTAAATAGATTGTAAGCGCTAATGAGTGGGGACCATCTTTTTTTAGTACCCTGTAGCGATATATAAATTATCAATAGTAATAGTAGTAGTAGAACTGTTCCTAATAGTGCAAAGATTTTCTCACAAATTTACACCTGCTTTGAAGAGAGAAATGTGTGTACATTCTGCGCATGCATGCATAGTCTATAAAAAATGTATGTATGTAGCAATTGCACTCAAACTACATCCTCAGGAACACCTACAGACAAATAAGGAGTATCCATCTTTGTATACTTCGTGCATGAGAAATGCTATGTAAAATTACGGCCTTTATACAGTATGTAATGTATGTTTATCATTGATCTGAGCTTTGTTTCTTTTTTTGTTGTTTTTAATTCTTCACTGTAGGTCGCCTCTGCAGTTCACATAAGATTTTCTTCCACACTGATGCTGCCCAGGCAGTGGGAAAGGTCCCAGTAAATGTAAATGAGATGAAGATTGACCTGATGAGTATCAGTGGCCATAAGATCTATGGACCAAAAGGTAACATAGGGAGGAGGCACTTATCTGTTATTTAAAACAGTTTAAGGTCAGCAAACACAACTTGATTGCAATAGGTGATATGACCAAGCATATCAGCAAAGCTTTCTGATAGTGTTTGCTTCTCACACCCACCCCAACTCTTACCCAACTCAGGCTCAGTCTGCAATTTATTGGCTTTTAAAACAATTAAGACAATAGGGAAGTATTTCATTCAGTGTTTCATTTAGCATCTTCATCAGCGAGTACTAACCCTTAAGAATAGATTAGTTCTAGGTGCTTACACGTCATTTTGGAGCAAATATAAAATAGCATATAATATACTTAGTAAGTTTAAGGGACTTTATAAAAATATAAGTATTTTACTCTCTTAGCAACTTTAAATAACTAATTAACTTACCAATACTAAGATGCAGACAGAAGTCCAGCAACGAGATGCACTGAGTACTTCCACATATAATTATATCCCAGTTTGTGAGAGGTCCTGTTGTGCAGATACTGCAAAGAACACTTAGCTCTCCAGGATTGAATAGAGCATCAGACTTTGAGGAGCTGAGGCAGACAGAGTTATATAGAGGAGACCTTTAGGGAAATCAGCTATCTCCAGGAACAAGCAGGAATGAGTCTTCACATATGGGTACGTCGGTACCGACGGAGCCTGCGCGGGAACGCTCCCCAGCATTCAAAAATTAAGCTTTTGGGAGCATCCCACACGCGTGCACGCTGCCTTCCCGCCTAAACACTTCCCTCTCATCAGTTTTCCGCTGAGCCGGCAGGGCTTATTCCTGTCACCGCAGAAAATTCTTCTTTTTAATTCTTAGTTTTTTGTGGTCGTGTCTGCCTTCCCTCGACGCCACCGGTACCACCGGTGCTTTTCTTTCTTTTTACTAAAGAATTTCTTCTTTTCTTAGAAATATTTTCCTGTTTAGTGCCTGACGGTTTCTAGGCCACTAGGCCTCTATCCTTCCATTATGGAAAAGCCAGCCACTATCCTTAAGAAATGCTCAAAATGTGGCGGTACAGATATATTTTCAGACACTCATACTTGGTGTCTAAAATGTTTAGGTCCTGACCATTGCCCTCTGGAGAGTGTCTCCTGCTGGAGCTCAAACAGAAGAAATCTTCAGGATCGAGCACAACTCGATACCCGGTTCACATCGCACTCGATGTCACCAGCTAGAATATCTTCTTTTTCACAGGATCAGGTAACCAAACAAAAGTCTGTCAAGACTAGCCAGTCCTCGAGTGGTAGATCTCCTTCTCAGCATCGAGATGCCTCTGGCGTTGCCTTTGAGGACATCTTGGCAATAAAGCCCCGGCGGGAGTCTTCGGGCTTCAAAGCATTATCGGGGCTCCAGGTTGTTCCCGGGGTTCTTACCTCGACGGACACACCTGGGCCATGCTCGGTGGTTGTGGCTGCTTCGAGCGGTACCGACACCCCGGCATCAGCTATGGTGATGGATGAAACACTCCTCACCGATGAACGTAGTCTAGCGCTCTCGGTTACTTCGGTACCGCTAGAGTTGCTGCAGACCGTTCCTCGAGTATCGGTATCGAGTTCGGTACCGGTATCTACACCGGCATCGGTGTCGGTATTGTCCATGCTTACTTCGATAGACTCGCTTCCTTCGATGCCGAGCCTGGAATCGATCTCTAGCATGGAGGATTCGGTACCGACTTGTCTCGGTACCGACCTCGGACAGTACCAAAGACATCGCTTTAAGGAAAATCCGATGCTTCATCCTTTCAAGTCTTCCAATCTCGATGACTGGGATGACTCCGTCAGTACCAAGGCTGAATTTTCAGCCTTTATCTCTTATTTTAGAGGGTCCTCCTCCGGGGAGATTTCTTTTCAAGCTTTTCTGCTTGATATGGCAAAGTTACTTGCCATTTCTATACCTGGTAAAGAATTCCTACCGGGGGATTCTGAGACACTGCAATTCCCATGGATTCCAAAGGAGGTCATCATGCTTCCTTTGCATCAGATCTTACAAGATCTACTATTAAGAATGTGGGAAACTCCTTTAACGGTAACCCCACATTCTAAGACACTTGACACTATGTACAAGGTGCCACCTTCTCCAGGTTTTCAAAAGACTCAACTTCCTCATCATTCTATTGTTGTAGAATCAGCAATGAGGCATATTAAGAGTGCAAAGAAGCACTCTTCTTATCCGCCTGGTCGTGGGTCTAGGACTTTAGATGCCTTTGGACGTCGATGCTTCCAGGCAACCATGCTTTCAGCAAGAATTATCTCATATATTTTCTATATGGGATTATCTCTTGAAGAGGTCACAAAGAACTTAAAGCTTTTGAACCCTTTTCTTCCAGAGCATAAAAGAGCAGACTATTTCTTATTAGTCAATCATGCTCAAAATATCTCTAGGTTCCTTAATCGTGCTTCCCTGGACTGTTTTGAGTCTATTAGCAGAACCTCTGCTATAGCCATAGGAGCACGACGCATAGCCTGGCTCCAAGCTTCAGACTTGGACAGATGGGTACAGGAAAGGCTGGGAAATACTCCTGGTACTGGTGAAAATCTCTTCAACAAGGAGGCTTTATTTCAAGCTAATCATACCCTAAAGATTTATTTCAAGCTAATCATACCCTAAAGATAACAGGTTATCTCCAGGAACAAGCAAGAATGAGTCTTCACATATGGGTATGTCGGTACCGACGGAGTCTGTGAAGGAACGCTCCCCAGCGTCTAATCAAAACGCTTTTGGAAGCATCCCAACACGCCTGCGTGCTGCCTTCCCGCCTTTCCCAACTGCCTCTCCTCAGTTTTAACATCTTTGTTAGTGATATAGCGGAAGGGCTGTCGGGTAAGGTTTGCTTCTTTGCAGATGATACCAAAATCTGCAATAGAGTAGACACCCAGGAAGGTGTAGATAACATGAGAAGGGATCTAGCTAAGCTTGAAGAATGGTCTAGAATTTGGCAGCTGGGATTTAATGTTAAAAAATGTAAGGTCATGCATTTCGGCTGCAGCAATCCAAGGGAGCAATACAGTATAGGAGGTGAAGTACTTTTGTCCACTAAAGAAGAGCGGGACCTAGGCGTGGTTGTGTCTGATGATCTTAAAGTAGCTAAACAGGTAGAAAAGGCGACGGCAAAAGCTAGAAGGATGCTTGGGTGCATACGGAGAGGAATGGCTAGCAGAAAAAAGGAGGTGATAATGCCTCTGTATAAGTCTTTGGTGCGACCTCATTTGGAGTATAGTGTGCAATTCTGGAGACCGCACCTTCAAAAGGATGTGAACAGGATGGAGTCGGTGCAGAGGGTGGCTACTAAAATGATTAGTGGACTTCATTATAAAGCATATGAGGACAGACTTAAGGATCTTAATATGTACACCTTAGAGGAAAGGCGGGATAGAGGTGATATGATTGAGATGTTTAAATACCTCCGTGGCATAAATGTTCAGGGAGAGAGCCTCTTTCAGTTGAAAGCAAGTTCTGCTACGAGGGGACATGGGATGAGGGTGAAGGGAGATAGATTCAGGAGTGATATGCGGAAATATTTCTTTACGGAAAGAGTAGTGGATCCATGGAATAGTCTCCCAGTGGAGGTGGTAGAGATGAGGACAGTAACTAAATTCAAAAAAGCATGGGACCAAAACAGAGGATCTCTAAAGGTAAAAAGTGGACTGTTGTAGTTGTTGATATGGAAGGACAGACTAGATAGAAACATGATGACAGAAAAAGACCACATGGCCTATGTTAAGCACTGATGCTGTTGCTTTCAGAGGATTGTCAAAACTTTCCTCTATCCCAGCTAATAAAAAATCTCCTAAAAAGCTTTATACCCTAGGGGAAAAAAGTTTTATCCATCTTCCACCCATGATACAGATGTTTCCAAAAACAGGTAACATCAAACCAGGCTAAGCAAATCAAAACCTCAACAGGCTCAGCAAACCCAGCAGTCGCAGGGTTTCTGATATTTTATTCACTTTTCCTGTGTGAGGTTTTTAGAACCTCTGAACCTACTTCTTTTCAACAGAAGCATCTAAGGTTCCTCTCATCCATGTTTAGATATTAGTCATACATTGATTCAATCCTCGACTCTGGGCATGAATCTCTTGCTACAAGAGAAATCCCTCCTTTTAGCTCCAAGAGCTATTGAGGACCATCATACCCTAAAGATAACAGGTTATCTCCAGGAACAAGCAGGAATGAGTCTTCACATATGGGTACGTCAGTACCGACGGAGTCTGCGCGGGAACGCTCCCCAGCGTCCAATCAGAACGCTTTTGGAAGCATCCCAACACGCCTGCGTGCTGCCTTCCCGCCTTTCCCAACTGCCTCTCCTCAGTTTTCGTTTTTCCGCGGAGCCGGCAGGACGTCCTCCTGTCACCGCAGAAAATTCTTCTTTTATTTTTTGGTTTTCTTGTGGTCGCGTCTGCCTTCCGACGCCACCGGTACCGCCGGTGTTTCTTTTCTTTTTTCTAATACATTTTCCTTTATAAGGAATACTTTTTTCCTCCTTAGTGCCTGACGTTTTTTTCCGGCCTGCTAGGCCTACTCTTTTTTCCTCATGGAAGCGCCAGCCACTATCCCTAAGAAATGTTCAAACTGTGGCGGTACAAAATTCATTTTAGACACGCATAATTGTTGTCTACCCTGCTTGGGTCCTGACCACTATCCGCTGGAGTGTCCCTCTAACAGTATAGTTGGAAGAAGTCTTCAGCATTGAGTTCACCTCGATATGCGGTCCCCATTCAGCTTCAGGGCACCGACCAACCTTTCTTCTTCGCAGGATCAGATAACCCAAAAACAGTCTGTTAAGACTAGCCAGTCCTCGAGTGGTAGATCTCCTGCACAGCATAGAGATGCCTCTGGCCTTGCCCTTGAGGACACACTGGCTTTAAAACCCCGGTGGGAGTCTTCGGCCTCCAAATTCTTAGTGGGGTTTCAGGTTGTTCCTGAGGCTCACCCCTCTCCGAACATACCTGAGCCATGCTCGGTGGTGGCGTCCGCTTCCAGCGGTACCGATACCCCGGCATCGGCAATGGTGTTGGATGAAACATTCCTCACCAAAGATCGTAGTCTGGCGTCCTCGGTACCTACGGGCCCGTTAGATACGCTGCAGACCAATCTTCCAGTATCGGTATCGATCCCGGTACTGGTACCGACGTCGGTACCCTCCAGATGTGCATCGATAGACTCGCTTCCTTCGATGCCAAGTCTAGAATCAATCTCCAGTCTGGATGACTGGGTACCGACTCGCCTTGGTACCGACATCGGACGGTACCGAAGGCACGGTTCTGATGATCCATGTCGGGCACTCTCGGTTTCTTCGATACCGCTAGAGTTGTCTCCGGCTGGCCTTCATCTACCGGTATCGGATACGGTGCCGGAATCGGTACCGGCATCCACATTACCATTGCTGTCGGTATCTTCCATGCTTGTTTCAACAGGCTCGCTTCCCTCGGTACCGAGTTTGGAATCGATCCCTAGCATGGACGATTCGCTACCGACTATTGGTGGTCCCGACCTCCTGCGATACCGGCGACCATCCTGTAAGGATCCGATACTCCACCCCTTAGGGTCTTCTATTCCACTGAATTTGGATAGATCCCTGAGTGCCAATGCTAGTTCTTCAACAGATCTAGCCTGTACTCCTCTTTCTAGAGGGCTTCCCTCTGGGGATTTTTCTTTTCAAGCATTCCTGCTTGATATGGCAAAGTCACTTGCCATTTCTATACCTGGTCAGGATCCTGCACCAGGGAATACTGAATCTCTGTATATTCCCTGGAGTCCAAAGGAGGACTTCATGCTTCCTTTGCATCAGACCTTGCAGGATCTCCTCTTTCGAATGTGGGAAACTCCTTTAACGGTACCCCCACCTTCTAGAGCAACTGATCTTCTATACAAGGTGCCCCCCTCTCCAGGTTTTCAAAAGACTCAACTTCCTCATCATTCCATTGTTGTGGAATCAGCAATGAGGCGTGTTAAGAGTACTAAAAAGCACTCTTCTTATCCGCCAGGTCGTGAGTCTAAGACTTTAGATGCCTTTGGACGCCAAACCTTCCAGGCATCCATGCTTTCAGCAAGAATTCTCTCATATATTTTCTATATGGGATTATCTCTTGAAGAAGTCACAAAGAAATTACTACTTTTGACCCCTTTTCTTCAAGAGCCCAAAAGTGCAGACTATTCCTTACTGGTTAGTCATGCTCAAAATATCTCTAGGTTCCTTACTCGTGCTTCCCTAGACTCCTTTGAGTCTGTTAGCAGAACTTCTGCTATAGCTATAGGGGCACGACGTAAAGCCTGGCTCCAGGTTTCAGGCTTGGACAAATGGGCACAAGAAAGACTGGGAAATACTCCTTGCACTGGAGAAAATCTCTTTAACAAGGAGTCTTTACTCCAAGTTGCTCAGTTAACCACTGACATTGCTGTTTCCAGAGGCTGTTCTACGCCTTCCTCTTTCCCAGTTGGTAGGAAATTTCCTAACAAACTTTGTTCCCCTAAGGGGAAAAAGTTTTATCCATCTTCTACCCATCATACAGATGTTCCCAGACAGGGGAAGCATCACACCAGTCTAAAAAAACCACAACCTCAACAGGTTCAGCAAACCCAGCAGCCGCAGGGTTTCAGATAGATTATCATTACATCTCCTGTTTGGTGGTTAGAGTTTGCAGTCTGCTTCTTTTCACTTGAAGCATCTACACTAATCTCATCTTAAATTCTCGATCTCTTTTTACAAGACATCCTTTCTTTTGCTCTAAGAGTTTTTAGGGTGTTCATGGCTATAGTTAACAGGTTTCTCTTCCTCCTACTGGGAAAAAGAGATGTGATAACTATCAATAAGACAGTTTTCCCTGTACTAGCATGTATCATCTTACCTTTCAGAGACTTACTACATAGTCAGTCTCCTTCAACTCTGTCTTACCACCCTCTTACTACAACATTCGGTTTGTAAGAGTGGCTCTATTACACTGATAAGCCCCTATGGTTCTCTACCTATTCCAAAAAGGGGTTTCCCTTCCAGAGTTGTCTCCCCCTTTTTTTTTTTTTTACATTCTTACTTTAGGGCAGCTTATCAGACAATAAGGAAGTCTTACCACTCCTGCCTATGTCTGTTTCTTTTTCCAATCAAAAAAAAAAAAGAAGAAAGAGATTTTTTTTCTGCTGCCCTGGTAGTTGCTGCAAATGCAGCCATTCCTAGTGGTTAAGCCACTGGTTCTGTTCACCACACAACCAGGGTTTGTCCTCCATTAGCAATCCTTCTGGCCTGAGTGCTAAACCCAAAACAGGTTATCAACCTTTTTGGAAACCCTATTATCACAGACTTGTTGGTTAGCCTTCTATTCTTCGCCATCTCCATTTCCCTTGTTTTTGGCATTATAGTTTAGGTTACCTACTGGCTTTAAACAGCCAGTTTTTTCTTCTAATCAACCTGCAACATGCTCTCTGCAACTCTACAGAGTAGCTTTGCACTATGGGCTCTTGCTAGAGAGCATTAGTATCTTGCCTAGCAGATAATCCGAGATGGTTAGGAGGGGTTCACCCAGTCATGCTCCCATGTCTGGCAGGTGTTCTCTACCCTTACCATCTCATCTAAAATCTCTTTTCGAGACAATATGCACAGGCCTTACATCACGTGAAAACTTAAAGAATGGCCAATTCCCTGGCTTGGTCCACATCTTCTTTGGACTTCTCGCTAGGGATAGTTTTCTTTCAGTTGCAGCTCGTCCTTACATGCTTCCTTCCCAGTACTTCAGGGGATGCTCATGTTCAGCTCAAGGACGCCTGATACCCATCTTGCCCTCATAGGCGGGTCAGTATGGTATTTTATTCCATTGGCGTCCTCTATCCATTTACCATACTGCAGTTCTAAAGAGATCTAGACTTGCTGCCTGCAGACTGGTTATCCTCTGCATTTTTCACGTAGGCCATCCTGGTTATTCAAGAGCTCGAATTCTTAAAGAAATCTCGACGACTCCTTGTCACGGAGACCATTCCTCTGACTCTGTCAATTATAACCAGGGAAAGAAGATTCTCTATACATCTATTCAAGCAGGTATCACCCTTCTTGCCATTAGATGAATCTTCCCTCTATCCCTATATTCCTATGGGGATCTAGTTATATAGCCATGTCTCCATCCACTTACTTGGAGACATGTCTATCTGTCTACATATTTATATATCTATATATATAGATATGTGTCTCTATATCTTCTGCCCGAGATATATCTTTTAGGTAGATATGTATCTACATACTTATCTGTCTGTCTAGGTTCATATATCCATATATTCCTATATGACTCTAACAGATGTACACTACCCCTATCAATGCTGTGCCAGCATGCTTAGGGTTCCACATAGACAACCACTCCCTGTGGTAATTAACAAAATTTTTTGTTTCTTCTTTCCATAACCTTTCAGGTTTAGGTACCTCTGAAGTTTCCATGTACCTTTTTCTTTCCTAATTGACCTCATTTAGGAAAGACATAATGGATTTTCAGTTAATCTAAAGCTGTAACGCTTCATAAGTCTGTCCTTATTTTGTTATCAGATATAGGGGTCCCCATACCCCTTCTCTCCTACAGGGACTATTTCTATTCTCCAGGACCAAGCAGGAAGTCAGTCCTCACATATGGGTGTCATCGGCACCGATGAAGCCCCAGCGGAGCGTTTCCCCAGCTTTCTATGAAAGCCTTTGGGAATGCAGGCACGCATGCGCGGTTCCCTTCCCGCCTAAAGGTGCCATCTTACCTCAATCTCTTTTTTGCCGTGAAGCCCACCAGACGTGTGTCCTGTTCTCCCGGTTAAAATTAGATTTTTTTGGCGATTTTCGCTATTTTTTTCTCCCGGTTCGACGCCGGGTTCGGTACACTGGTATCGAGCCCGATTCTTCTTTTTCGATTTTTGCCCTTAGTGGCTGGCGTTCGCGCCCTTTTTTCCATTTTTCCCTGGAAGGCCGGTCTTTTGACCTCGCGGGGACTCTTTTTTTTTTTTTCCCCTGATGGCTTCCAGTGGTTTTTAAAAAGTGTGATCGGTGTAAGAAACTGATGTCTCTCACCGACACACACGACTGTTGCCTTCGGTGCCTCGGCCCCGACCACGACCCTAAGTTGTGCGGGCCATGTGAAAAGATGTCCTCCAAGGCACTCCAAAGTCGCCAGCAGCAAAAAGAAAGGCTTTTCTCGGACTCAGCCTCCGGCCGGGCCCGGACCTCGTCTGAGGCCTCGACATCTCGGGATTCCGATCCCGAGCGCCGTCGAAGCTCCTCAGACAGGGGGTCTCCCGACCGGCTACGCAAGAGGAAGAAGCGGCTCGCGAGGGCGTCATCGGAGGAGGTCCCAGGCTCCTCGAGGGCCAGGTCTAAGACCCCCGACCGTCGCCCCGGGCCTGTGGAACTCGAGAAACCTGCAAAAGTTCCTCGCGTGGAGCTGGAGTCTGCTGGACACCTAAGCCCTGTAGTCCTCGAGGACTCTCCTCCCAGGGAGCCGACATCTGGCCCGGCACTGCCGGGGCCCAAGTCGGTGGCTGCTGCGTCTCCCGAGCTGAGTCTCAGGATGACAGCCTTGGAGAACAGATTGTCTGTCTTCATGGAGCAGCAGTGGGCACTGATGGCCAGCCTGTCTGGCGCATCTGCCCCGACCACCGGGACATCGACTTCAAAGTCGACCCCGGAGAGCGAGCCGATACTCAAGTCCATCGTGGCTCGGAGTCAACCTCGGTTGCGGTCTCCCTCGACCTCCCGTTCGGGACCGAGGGCGTCGACACCGGTGCCTCAGGCGTCGGGGCGGGTGCTCCAGAGCCCCGCGGGGTCGGACCCTGACTCCTCCTCGGACGAGTCAGCTTGGGAGACGGAGGACAAGGAGTCTCCTTATACCTTCAAGACTCGGTGCGTCCCTTCTGACTCACCGCAGTCTGAGCCCCGGTTTAGGTCCCCCCCCCCCCCCCCGGAGGATATTCGGTTCTCGGAGTTCGTCCGGGATATGGCTGCTGCCTTGGCTATTCCGGCGGACCCCGAGGAGGAGTCTCGAGCTGAAGAGCTCGAGGCCCTACAGTATGACTCTCCTCCGAAGGAGGCCTTTACTGTTCCGGTTCCTCCGATGCTGGAATGGCTCCTCTTCCGTATGTGAGAGGCACCGGCCTCGGCGGCGGTTCTCAGCAAGCGAGTCGATTCGATCTATCGACTCCGGAAGAGCCCTGGTTTTCAAAAGGCACAGCTACCACACCATTCTATGGTTGTGGAATCGGCCATGCATCATATGAAGAGCCAGAAGATGCACTCCGCGGTGCCCCCTGGCAGGGAGGCCCGGAACCTCGATGGCGTTGGTAGAAAGTGCTTCCAGGGCTCGATGTTTGCTTGCCGTGTCCAGTCCTACCAGCTGTACATGGGCATGTACTTGCGGGATCTGGCCAAGGAATTGGCCGGGTTCTCTGCTGGTCTCTCCGGGGAACCCTTGCAGAGATTTAAGTCCTTGTCCTCGGGGATTCGGGACTGCTCGAAGTTCATGTCCCGCGCCGCCTACGATGGCTTCGAGGCTTCGGCCCGAGTTGCGGCAGCCGGCATCGCAGCTCGACGCCAGGCATGGCTGCAGTCATCGGATCTCAAGCCATGGGTTCAGGACAAGTTGGTCGATGTCCCTTGCCGAGGTGAAAACCTTTTTGGCAAACCCATGACCGAGAAGACCCCTCAGCTCAAAACTGAGCACCTCACACGGACAAGGCTGTCGAGGAAGACCTCTGCCCCTTCTCATAAAAAGAAGGGCTCGGGTAAAAAGCCCTTTTACCCGAGGAAGGGCACTGCCTACAAACAGTACCCGCAATATCAGGCTGCCCAAGCTGCCCCCCAGGGTCAGCAAGCCAAGGGCCAGGGTAATGGGCCCCGTAGGCAGAGGACCACCAAGCCTCCGGCCCCTGCTACCACTCAGCAGGGTGGGGGTTTTGACTCCTTGAGCGTAGCCTCTCCTCCACTGCTCTCCCAACCCTGCACAGGAGGTCACCTCGCCCTCTTTGCCCACCAGTGGCCCCTTATCATCGGGGACAGTTGGGTGCTGGAGATAGTCCACAAGGGCTATGCCCTCCATTTTCACCAACTGCCTCCACCATATTTTCCAGGGGAGCCTCCAAGGCCTCCCCTGCACACAGACCTTCTTCTACAAGAGCTTCATGGTCTGGTGGTGGACAGGGCGGTGGAGCCTGTACCTCTGCACTTGCAAGGTCACGGTTTCTACTCCAGGTATTTGCTGGTGCCCAAAAGAACCGGTGGCCTTCGACCCATTCTGGACTTCAGGAACCTCAACAAATTCCTAGTGAAGGAGAAGTTCAAGATGCTTACTCTTGGGACACTTCTGCCCTACCTCCAACAGGGAGATTGGCTATGCTCCTTAGATCTAAAGGATGCATACACTCACATCCTCATTCATCCAGACCACAGAAAGTACCTCAGGTTCATTGTGGGAGGAAACCATTATCAGTACAGGGTGCTGCCTTTCGGCCTCACCTCCGCCCCCAGTGTCTTTACAAAGTGCCTAGCAGTGGTGGCGGCCTACCTGAGAAATCAGGGAATCTTTGTCTTCCCCTATCTGGACGACTGGCTCATCAGGGGTCAGACGTACCAGGAGGCCAAACAAGCCACCCTCAGGACTATTGCTCTTCTACAAAGCCTGGGGTTTGTCATAAACTTCGCAAAGTCCACTTTGCTCCCCTCCCAAAACTTGGAGTTCATAGGGGCAAGGCTGGACTCTCTGCTGGCAAAGGCTTTCTTGCCAGTAGACAGGGCCCAAAGGTTGATGGCCTTGGCAAATCAGTTTCTCACCAGGTCCCTGGTCTCCGCCAGGCTCTGCCTGAGGCTTCTAGGCCACATGGCTTTGACAGTGCATGTGACCCCCAATGCCAGGCTCCATATGAGGCCTGCACAGTGGTGCCTTCGGACTCAGTGGTCACAGGCCACAGGCAGACTCAGACAGGATAAGGGTGTCCAGACCATTTCTGCACTCCCTCTCCTGGTGGCTTCACCCACCCAATCTTCTGAGGGGGGTGCCTTTTCAGATTCCAGGTTACACAGTAGTGGTGACCACAGACGCCTCCCTGCAAGGCTGGGGGGCTCATTGTCTGGGCAAGTGCACCCAGGGCCTGTGGTCTCCCTGGGAAGCTGTACAACAGATCAATCTCCTCGAACTCAGAGCTATTCGATTAGCACTCAAAGCTTTCACTCCTACCCTGGCTCACCAATCTGTCCTGATTCAGACAGACAACCAAGCTGCCATGTTTTATGTGAACAAACAGGGCGGAACTGGGTCCAGGATACTTTGTCAAGAGGCTCAGGACCTTTGTTCCTTTGCCCTCAAGCACAACATGCTCCTCAGAGCTGTGTACCTTCCAGGCCAGGACAACTACCTGGCCGACAGATTAAGCAGAATACTGCAGCCCCACGAGTGGCAGCTGCATCCCTCAGTTGTTCAGAAGATCTTCCTGACATGTGGTCTCCCTTTGATAGATCTCTTTGCCAGCCCCATGAACAAGCAACTGCCAAAGTTCTGCTCCAGGCAACCGCATCCTCTGCGGATAGCAGCAGATGCTTTTCTGATATCCTGGTCTCAGGGCCTCCTGTATGCATTTCCTCCCACGCCCTTAGTGGCCCGAACTCTATTCAAGATTCTTCAGGACAAGGCCTCGGTCCTGCTGGTGGCTCCCAGGTGGCCGAGACAGCCTTGATTTCCTCTTCTGTTTCAACTGGCGGTGGAACCTCCACTACCTCTGGGGTTGCAACCTGACCTTCTCTCACAGAAACAGGGTTCCCTTCTGCACCCCAATCTCAAAGCTCTCAATTTGATGGCCTGGAAGCTGCAAGGGTAGTCTTGGCTCCCTGGGGCCTACCTCAGGAAGTTGAGGAGGTTGTCCTAGCCTCTAGGAAACAGTCCACTAGGAAAACCTATGCTCTCAAATGGAAAAGGTATTCAGTGTGGTGTCAGCTACGTACAGTTGATCCTTTCTCCTGTACTGTGCCAGTAGTCCTTCAGTACTTACTGCACTTGTCAAATCATGGCCTTAAATCCAATTCTGTTCGGGTCCACCTCTCAGCTCTAGCAGCTCACCACTCTCTGGTGGAGGGACATTCTCTATCTGGTCACCCCTTGGTGTCCCGTTTTCTTAGGGGCTTGCTTTTGCTCAAGCCTCCCATCCGTCGTCCTGCCCCTGAGTGGGAGCTGAATGTGGTCTTGCAGCAACTGACTCGCCCACCTTTTGAGCCAATGGCTACTTGTCCACTACGCTTCCTGTCCTGGAAGACACTCTTCCTGATAGCCCTTACCCTTGGCTAGGCGAGTGAGTGAGCTTCAGGCCCTGGTCTGTGATAGGCCTTACACCAGAATTTATAGGAATAGGGTAGTCCTCAGGACTCATCCAAAGTTCCTCCCAAAGGTTGTCTTCTCTTTCCACCTCAACCAAGAGGTGGTGCTTCCAACATTCTTCCCTAGGCCTCATGCAAGCCATGCTGAAGCAGTCCTGCATACCCTGGACTGTAGGAGGACCTTATCCTTCTCCCTTGACCGTACGCAGGGGCATAGAAGGGCTACTCAGCTCTTCGTCTCCTTTGACCCCAATAAATTCTGATGATGTCCAGAGAGGTATGCTGTCTGCCTGGTGCCAAGATCCAAGATGTTATGGAGAGTTTGCCGAGACTCATCAAGCCCACTGACTATTACCCAATGTTGCTAATCCATGTTGGAACAAATGATACTGCCAGGTATACCTCGGAACGTATCAAAAGTGACTTCATAGCTCTGGGACAGAGGGTGAAGCAGCTAGGTGCACAGGTGGTGTTCTCTTCAATCCTCCCTGTTGAGGGTAAAGGCCAAGGCAGAGAGGCTCGCATCCTGGAGATTAATGCATGGCTGCGTGGATGGTGTCTTCGAGAGCGTTTTGGTTTCCTAGACCATGGGATGCTGTTCCAAGGGTTGCAGAGCAGAGATGGCATCCATCTGTCCAAGAAAGGTCAACGCATCTTTGGTAGTAGACTGGCTAATCTACTGAAGAGGGCTTTAAACTAGATTCGTTGGGGATGGGTGAAGAAAGCCCCCAGGTAAGTGAAAGCTCCCAGGTAGGTGATACATTAAATACCAATGGGTAACAGGGGTAATATATGGAAAGCAGTGTGTATTAATGCCCGTAGCATGGGAAATAAGATCCCTGAAGTTGAAGCTTTGGTGGGAGTGGCTGACTTGGGTTTAGTGGCAGTTACAGAAACATGGTTCACAGAAAACCATGACTGGGATGTAACTATACCTGGCTATACTTTATTCAGAAAGGACAGGGTAGGAAGAAGGGGAGGAGGAGTGGCACTATATGTAAAAACTACTATTAAAGCTTTGGAATTACAGAGCTTAAAAGGGAGAGAGGAGGCATTGTGGGTTAAACTAGAAAGAGGGAAAGAGAAATCTATTTGCATTGGTGTGATAAACAGACCTCCCTCACAAGAAGAAGAGGTGGACAGAGTTAATTGAAGACATACGCAGCATTGCTAGGAAAGGGGAAGTGCTACTGCTAGGAGATTTCAATATGCCAGATGTTGATTGGCACATTCCTGCTGCAGTATCATCTAGAAGTAAGGAGATCCTGGATTCTCTACAGGGAGAACTATTCAGGCAATTGGTAACAGACCCCACACGTGAAGGGGCCATACTGGACTTGGTGCTTACCAATGGTGAAAGTGTTTCTGATGTTGTAGTGGGAGATCATTTTGCATCCAGTGATCACCAGATGGTGTGGTTCAGTATTAGGACTAGGGCTGTTAGAATCCATTCCAAGGTGAAGATCTTAGACTTTAGGAAGACTAACTTTGCGAAGATGGTCCAATACCTCAAGGAGTCGTTAGTGGGATGGGAACAGCTGGGGGATGTAGAAAAACAGTGAGCAAAACTGAAAGGGGGTATTTTAAAGGCAACCAACCTTTTTGTTAAAATGGTAAATAAAGGCAAAAGGAACAGGAGACCGCTATGGTTTTCGAAGGAAGTAGCTGAAAAAGTGAAGAAAAAGAGGGAGGCCTTCATGAAATACAAGAGATCACAGAGATAGGAAGACAGGCATCTGTATTTGGAAAAACTTAAAGAAGCTAGCAAAGTAGTCAAGAAGGCAAAGATTCAAAAGGAGGAGGAAATAGCCAATGCAATAAAATGGGGGGATAAGACATTTTTCAGATATATTAGTGAGAAGAGGAAGGGCAAAAGTGGTATTGTCAGACTCAAGGGTGCAGGGGGGGAATATGTAGAAGCTGATAAGGATAAAGCGGAATTGCTTAACAAATATTTTTGTTCTGTGTTCACAGATGAAGAACCAGGAGCAGGACCTCAGAAAACACCCACAAATAGGAACAGAAGCGAGGGACATCTTGAACAATTTTCAAAAGACTGTGTTCGTGAGAAACTAGCTCAACTTAAAGTAGACAAAGCGATGGGACCGGATGGGATACACCCTAGAATACTGAAGGAACTTGGGGACGTTCTAGCAACTCCACTGACTGACCTTTTCAATGCCTCGTTGGAGTCGGGAGTGGTGCCAAAGGACTGGAGAGAGGCTCATGTGGTGCCTTTACACAAAAGCGGAAGTAAGGATGTGGTTGAAAAGTACACGCCGGTTAGTTTAACTTCAGTGGTGAGTAAATTATTGGAAACGCTGCTGAAAGAGAAAATAGTGAGGTTTCTGGAGTCCGGCGGATTACAGAATCCGAGGCAGCATGGATTCACCAGAGGCAGGTCTTGTCAGACAAATCTGATTGATTTCTTTGACTTGGTGACCAGGGAGTTGGACCGAGGGAGAGCTCTAGATGTGGTGTATTTAGATTTCATTAAAGCCTTTGACACTGTTCCTCACAGGCGACTTATAAACAAACTGAGCACCCTAGGGATGGACCCTAAAGTTACTGCTTGGGTTAGAAATTGGTTGGGTGGGAGGCGACAAAGAGTACAAGTAAATGGAGCTCACTCTGAGGAGAAGGATGTTACCAGTGGTGTGCCCCAGGGATCTGTCCTTGGTCCGATTCTTTTTAACATCTTTGTTAGTGATATAGCGGAAGGGCTGTCGGGTAAGGTTTGCCTCTTTGCGGATGATACCAAAATCTGCAATAGAGTAGACACCCAGGAAGGTGTAGATAACATGAGGAGGGATCTAGCTAAGCTTGAAGAATGGTCTTGAATTTGGCAGCTGGGATTTAATGTTAAAAAATGTAAGTTCATGCATTTGGGCTGCAGCAATCCAAGGGAGCAATACAGTATAGGAGGTGAAGTACTTTTGTCCACTAAAGAAGAGCGGGACCTAGGCGTGGTTGTGTCTGATGATCTTAAAGTAGCTAAACAGGTAGAAAAGGCGACGGCAAAAGCTAGAAGGATGCTTGGGTGCATACGGAGAGGAATGGCTAGCAGAAAAAAGGAGGTGATAATGCCTCTGTATAATTCTTTGGTGCGACCTCATTTGGAGTATGGTGTGCAATTCTGGAGACCGCACCTTCAAAAGGATGTGAACAGGATGGAGTCGGTGCAGAGGGTTGCTACTAAAATGATTAATGGGCTTCATTATAGAGCATATGAGGACAGACTTAAGGATCTTAATATGTACAACTTAGAGGAAAGGCGGGATAGAGGTGATATGATTGAGATGTTTAAATACCTCCGTGGCATAAATGTTCAGGGAGAGAGCCTCTTTCAATTGAAAGCAAGTTCTGCTACGAGGGGACATGGGATGAGGGTGAAGGGAGATAGATTCAGGAGTGATATGCGGAAATATTTCTTTACGGAAAGAGTAGTGGATCCGTGGAATAGTCTCCCGGTGGAGATGAGGACAGTAACTGAATTCAAAAAAGCATGGGACCCCAACACAGAGGATCTCTAAAGGTAAAAAGTGGACTGTTGTAGTTGTTGTTATGGAAGGACAGACTAGATGGGCCTTGTGGTCTTTTTCTGTCATCATGTTTCTATGTTTCTAAGTTGGGGTTGGCTGTGTCCAAGCGTACCTTGTCCATCTGGGTGGCTGACTGTATCACCTGGGCTTATAAGGCAGCTGACCTTCCTTTGCAGGGTCGGGTTATGGCCCACCAAGTCAGGGCAATGGCTGCCTCAGTGGCGCATCTCCGCTCTGTGCCCTTGGTAGACATCTGCAGGGCTGCAACTTAGTCTTCAAGCCAGACTTTTGCGGCCCATTACTGCCTGGAGAGGGAGTCCCGTAGGGACAGTGCTTTTGGCCAAGCAGTGCTCCGGAATCTCTTTGAGGTTTAGGCAACTCCTGCCCTCCTGCCCTCTGTTGGGCTACCGGTGGAGGTTGTGTCCTTGAAATGCCTTTCTTTGCTGCTGAGACTAGAGGGAGTACTCTTGTTCAGCCTGGGTTCCTCGGTAGCCCAGAGCTGGGGAGTCACCCATATGTGAGGACTGACTTCCTGCTTGGTCCTGGAGAAAGAGTAGTTACTCACCTGTAACAGGTGTTCTCCAGGAGCAGCAGTAATCAGTCCTCACAACCCTCCCTCCTCCCCTTGGAGTTGCAGTTGTACATCGTTTATTTTTCATTTTTGTGTGCTGTTCTTAGCTATGTCATTTGACTGAGGTAAGATGGCACCTTTAGGATGGGAGGGAACCGCGCATGCGTGCCTGCATTCCCAAAGGCTTTCATAGAAAGCTGGGGAAATGCTCCGCTGGGGCTTCATCGGCGCCGATGACACCCATATGTGAGGACTGATTCCTGCTGCTCCTGGAGAACACCTGTTACAGGTGAGTAACTACTCTTTATCAGTCCAAATCGGTCAGACTTATTTTCCTTTTGGTCCTAGGATTGTACTGTTCTTCGACCAAAAGAGCTTAAGCTTTGTCTAATACTGCCTTCTGCGTTTCCCGCTGAAGCACTACCTCATTGTTCTCCCCCGGTTTCCTCTGGGGCTATTTCTCACCTGATGGGTTCTGACTTCCACTTGTTTTTCCTACAATTTATTACCTCTACTTCACAGTGAGGTACTCCTTGAGGATCTTCTACTGGCTCTTCTAACAGATCCATATGAACCTCAATAGACTTTTTACAATACCACCAAGGGAGGTCCATATTAGAATATTGCACCCAATATTTTCACTACTAAATGTCATCTATACAGGATCTTACCCCACAAAAGTCCTGTTCTAGTCCAGCTGTTCCAGAGCACCTTTCTGTAATTCAACTCCTACCCTCCATCCCCAAGATGCCTAAGGTTCTGAGGAGTAGCATGGCTCTTTCTCGATTCACTACATGCTAGGACTCCCTCTGGGCATCTTAGCTTGGGGAGTACCCATATGTGAAGACTCATTCCTGCTTGTTCCTGGAGATAGCACAGTTACTTACCTGTAACAGGTGATCTTTGGGAACAGCAGGAATAAGTCTTCACAACCCACCCATCTCCCCTAGGAGTTGCATTTCTCTATCTCTATCTTTCCCTTTCTTGCTCTCTCTCTCTCTTTGCCTCAGCTTTAAAACTTAACTGAGGAGAGGCAGTTGGGAAAGGCGGGAAGACAGCACGCAGGCGTGTTGGGATGCTTCCAAAAGTGTTCTGATTGGACGCTGGGTAGCGTTCCCGCGCAGACTCCGTCGGTACCAACGTACCCATATGTGAAGACTTATTTATTCCTGCTGTTCCCAGAGATCACCTGTTACAGGTAAGTAACTGTGCTTTCTCCTTTTAAAAAAAAAAAAAAGAGAACTAACAAGGTGAGCTATGCTCTTCACCTTGCCAGTTTCCTGTACGAGGATATCTCATACTTCTAACTGCAAGGGGACCCTACCTCTTCAAAGACTTACCAAATTGTAAGTCTTCTCAACTCTGTATTACTTCTATCCCTCTTAGTGCAGACATTCAGTCTCTAAGAGTACTACTAATCAACTGGAGGGCTTATTCGCTAAGCCCATAGGATTTTCTTCAATACCTACTCCAGTAAGCAGTTTCCTTACAGAGTTTTCTTCCCCTTTGTGGTTCATCTTTTTCTCTGTGTATCTTTGAGCTAACCTTCTCAGATACTAAATTTCCGTCTGATAAGCTGCCTTAAAGAAGTATCACCACTCCAAATTATGTCTGACGGTCCTCTCTAGCCTATAGGACCTAACTTTTTTTCTGCTGCCTTAACAGATAACTCCAAAAGAGGTTCCAGAACCCATTTGGACAATTTATTGTTGCAGACATCAAGCCTGTCTACTATTCTTAGCCATCTTCAATTCTTTTTGGCTCCAACAGAATAGATTAGGTTGCACACTGGCAATTAAACAGCCAGATCTAAGCAACCTACTACATGCTCTCTGCAATTATACAAGAAAGCTCTGCAACTATGGGCCTTTGCCAGAGAGCCTCGGAGCTACTCCTAGTAGCTAGCTTCCAGATTGTTAAAAAGGGCTTCAGCTAGTAGACTGTGCCCAGTCATGCTCCTACATGACTGTTTTTTTCCTAATCTTACCATCTTCCTTAAAAATTTCCTTTTAAGGAAAAGTAACCAGGGCTTAGACCACGTGAAAGTGTACAGAATTGCACAATTCCCTGGATTGTTCCACATCTCACTGGAATTTCTACAACAGGGATGCATTCATCTCCAGGAACAAGCAGGAATGAGTCCTCACATATGGGTACGTCGGTACCGACGGAGCCTGCGCGGGAAAGCTCCCCAGCTTCCCAAAAAGGAAAGCTTTTGGGGCCTCCCACAGCGCATGCGCGCTGCCTTCCCGCCTTCCTGACCAACTCTCCTCAGTTCTTCTTTTTCCGCGGAGCCAGCAGGTCGTGTTCCTGTCACCGCTGAAGAAGTTGTTATTTTAATTTGTTTCTTTGGCCACGTGTTTGCCTTCCCCGACTCCGGACCGGTACCACCGGTCTTCTTTTCTTAAATTTTTTTTTTTTTTTTTTTTTAAGAAAAGTAATCTTTTCTCTACTTGGTGTATTTCCTCTTTAGGCCTCTAGGCCTAGAGAAAATTCTCCCTCATGGAGAAACCAGCCTCTGGTTTTAAAAAATGCACCAAGTGTAGCGGTACCATCTCAGTTACCGACACCCATGAATGGTGTCTTAAATGTTTGGGGCCTGACCACTCCATCCCGGATTGCCAGTCCTGCTCTTTGATGTCTAAACGTGGCTTACAAAACCGGGCAGCCAAGTTTCATATGCTGTTTTCCACAGATACTCCAGCATCGACATCCTCCAGGTCTTCCTCTCCTGATGGATCTCAGGTAACCAAACCTTCCTCCGGCAGGTCCTCAAAGGGCAAATCTCCCTCTAAGTATCGAGATGCCCCCGGGCTTGACCCTGAGGACCCTGCCCCAGCCAAACAAACCCGGCGGGAAGCTCCGGCTTCCAAAGCTCTTCCTATGGGGTTACAGGTTGACATCGATGGCACGGCCTCGACCGATCACCTGTTGGACTGCTCTGGGGTACCGGCACACTCTTCCGGTACCGACATCCAGACAGTCATGGCGTCTATGGATCATACTGTTCAATCCATGCAGCAGGCCATTATGGCTTTTATTAAGGCTGCGACGCCCACGGTACCACAACTGATACCGGTACCCAGGGCATCCACATCGACCAGGATACCGGTTCCGGGGCTTTTCCCGATACCGATACGGTTCCGGGTACGCCCGATGTGGATACCGGTCGATACGCTTATTGATCCCTGGAAGCCAACAGATGATACTTCGAGTCTTCTGATGATTCTGATTCATCAGATGACTCTCCTGAAGTATCTCTTACTCTTCCTGAGGAGCCCTCTTCTCCAAAGAGGAGAATGTCTCCTCCAGGGGATTTGTCCTTTCAAGACTTCATTATTGAAGTAGCTAAAGGACTCTCTATTTCAGTAACCTCTGAAAAAGAACCTAGGGCAAAAAAATTAGATATTTTAGGATACCCTAAGGTTCCCAAAGAGGCAGTCACCTTGCCCATTCATGAAATTCTTCAAGAACATATGATGGACTTATGGGAGACTCCTCTCACTCTGTCTCCACATTCTCGTCGTTTGGACACCATGTATCATGTCCCTCCTTCTCCTGGTTTTCAAAAAACTCAGCTCCCTCACCACTCTATTGTGGTGCAGTCAGCTATGAAAAGGATAAAGAGTACCAAAAGGCACTCTTCTACTCCTCCAGGAAGAGAATGTAGGACTTTGGATGCTTTTGGTAGGAAAATCTTCCAAGCCAGTATGCTTATTGCCAGAATCAATTCATACAGCCACTATATGGGCATGTTCCTGAAGGAGATTGCACTAAAACTGCGCAATTTTCTCCCCTTTATCCCAGAGGATAGACAGGAGGACTTCCTTCTTTTGCTAAAGCATACCCAAGATGTTTCAAAATTTTCCAACAGAGCAGCTTTTGACTCTTTTGAAGGTGCTAGCAGAGCCTCAGGCATAGCCATAGCTGTTCGCAGAATTGCTTGGCTCCAGGCTTCTGATCTAGAACCCTGGGTCCAGGATGGCTTGGGAAATCTGCCCTGTACAGGTGAAAATCTGTTTGGAAAAGAGTGGCAAATCAAAGCCACTCAAATGGACGCAGAAAATGCTGCTTTAGATAGACTTTCTAAGTCTACCTCTACCCCTGCCAAGAAAAAATCTTTTAAGAAGCCTTTTTATAAGAAGGCCAGATTTTCTGCAAATGCTGGCCAACAATCTTCTACAACTCGCTTTGCTCCTAAGCGTCAGCAATCTAAACAGGCCAGGGCAAAACCTGCAGGGTCTACTACAGCCCAGCATTCCCAACCCCCTCAGGGTTTTTGACTTAATACTAGAGAACATAACCTTTCTGGCTCTACAACAACCAGAGCCTCTCACCACTCCAGGAAGGTTAACTCATTTTGCTCCCAGATGGGAGCAAATCACATCAGAACAGTGGACCCTCTCTATCATCAGAGAGGGCTACAAACTACATTTCTCCAGCCTTCCTCCCCATACCATGGTGAGACGTTTCAATTCTCCCCCGTCCCTCGTGGACCTTTTGGGTCAGGAGGTGACCACCCTTCTCGCCCAAAGGGCAATAGAAGAGGTTCCTCTTCTTCAACAGGGGTCAGGGTTTTACTCCCCTTATTTTCTCATCCCAAAGAAAACAGGGGGATACAGACCCATTCTAGATCTCAGAGAATTGAACAAATTTCTATGCAAGGAGAAATTCAAGATGCTTTCTCTAGGTACTCTCCTTCCATACCTGCAGAGTCAGGATTGGCTTTGTTCTCTAGATCTCAAGGATGTGTACACACATATACTCATCCATCCATCCCACAGAAAATTCCTACGGTTTCTGTTCCAGGGAAAACATTACCAATACAGAGTACTTCCCTTCGGTCTAGCCTCTGCTCCAAGAGTGTTCACCAAATGCATGGCAGTAGTGGCTGCATTTCTACGCGCCCTGGGAATTTTTGTCTTCCCATACCTAGACGACTGGCTCATCCGAGCTCCATCTCAGTCCGAGGCCCAGATTTCCCTGGACTGCACCAGACGCATTCTGCAGTATCTGGGACTTGTGATCAATCTGCCAAAGTCTCAACTCACCCCTACTCAGTCCCTGGAATTCATAGGGGCCTGGTTAGATACCACCACTGCAAGGGCCTACCTCCCTCAGGCCCGTTGCCAACGTCTAGTGCACTTAGCCTCCCAGACTCAGTCCAGAAGCCACTTGACTGCCAGGGAGATGCTACAGCTACTAGGCCACATGGCCTCCACGGTACATGTCGTGCCTTATGCTCGCCTACATATGAGAGCAGCTCAATGGACTTTGTCCACCCAGTGGACTCAAGCATCAGGAGCTCTCTCAGACCAAATAGCAACCTCCAAACGTCTCTTTTGGTCTCTCCAATGGTGGATATCCACTCAAAATCTGTTGTTGGGGGCTCCCTTCCAACCCCTGTTGCCCCAAGCAACCCTCACAATAGATGCCTCCCAAGCAGGTTGGGGAGCTCATCTTCAAGACCTCTCCACTCAGGGCACTTGGTCTCCACAGGAGACCACCCTTCATATCAACCATCTGGAACTTCAAGCAATTTTTCTAGCTCTCAGGGTTTTTCATACCCTCCTTCACAACATGACAGTCCTTATCCATACGGACAATCAAGTAGCCATGTTTTACATAAACAAACAAGGAGGGACTGGCTCTCTGTCGCTTTGCAACGAAGCTCTAAGATTATGGGCCTTCGCCAGAGAGCATCAAATTCATCTCCTGGCAGTATATCTTCCAGGAATCCAAAACTCTTGGGCAGACAGACTCAGTCGAGTTCTGCTTCCACACGAATGGTCCCTGCACATGGATCAGGTACTCAAAATCTTTCAGAAATGGGGAACCCTGGACATAGACCTCTTTGCAAGTCCGTGGAATGCCAAACTTCCCCGATTCTGTTCCAGAATTCCGTGTCAGGGAGCTCAGGCCAAGGATGCCTTCCTCCTTCATTGGGGTCAGGACTTCCTGTATGCCTTTCCACCCATTCCTTTGATTCCCAAGACTCTGTTCAAACTTCAGAGGGATCAAGGATCTATGATCCTCATAGCTCCACGCTGGCCACGCCAAGTGTGGTACCCTCTACTTCTGCATCTTTCCCAAGCCCCCTCCCTGGACTTGGGAGCTGCTCCAGACCTTCTGTCTCAGGAGGAGGGGACTTTGTGGCACCCAAACCCCAAGTCCCTTCACCTCAGAGCTTGGTTACTGAAGGCCTAGACCTTCAAGACTTCAATCTTTCTCAACAAGTGAAGGATATCCTCCATGCCTCTAGGAAACCTTCCACTAGGCGTTCTTAACGCTTTTAAATGGAAATGATTTTCCAATTGGTGTGCTCAAAAGGCTCTTAACACTCTAGCACTCCCTTTGAATTCTCTATTGGAATATCTCCTGCATCTCTCCAATGCAGGACTCAAAACAACTTCAGTACGGGTCCATTTGAGTGCTATCTCAGCATCTCTTAAACCTCTCAATGGACAACCTGTTTTCTCTCATCCTCTTATTGCAAGATTCATGAGAGGCCTAACTTTAACTAAACCTCCCATTAGACCTCCTCCGGTGGCATGGGACTTAAACTTGGTTCTTGGTCAGCTTATGAAGCCACCTTTTGAACCCTTAGCCACCACCTCCTTGAAATTTCTTTCCTGGAAGGTTATTTTCCTTATTGCAGTCACCTCAGCTCGCCGTATCAGTGAACTGCAGGCCTTAGTGGCTAATCCACCTTATACAAGGTTCCATCATGATAAGGTAGTCCTTAGGACAAATCCTCACTTTATGCCTAAAGTGGTCTCACCTTTTCATCTTAATCAAGAGGTATATTTACCTGTCTTTTTTCCAGCTCCTCATGCATCCAGTGCAGAGAGGAACCTTCATACTCTAGATTGTAAAAGAGCTCTTGCTTTTTACTTAGGACACAGCAACATAGAAAGTCTTCCCAGCTTTTTGTTGCTTTTGATCCTTCTCATTTAGGACTTCCAGTCTCTAAGAGAACACTGTCCAATTGGATTGCTCAGTGTATTTCTTTTACTTACCAGAGTAAGAACCTTTCTCTGGAAGGCCATGTCACAGCTCACAATGTGAGGGCCATGGCCACCTCTATGGCTCATCTTCATTCTGTGTCCATCGATCAGATCTGTCGAGCAGCCACCTGGGCCTCGGTTCATACCTTCACAGCCCATTACTGTTTGGACAAGGACTCCCGCCGGGATGCCTTGTTTGGTCAGGCTGTCCTCAGACACCTGTTCCATTCTTGAACAACTCCTGCCCTCCTTCCCTGAATGGATGCCTGAGATCCATAGGAAGACGATGAGTAGCCTAGTGGTTGGGGCAAGGTACTTCGGGCCGGAAGGTCGGGGGTTCAAATCCCACTAGAGGACAGCAACCTTGGGCCGGAAGAACTGGGGTTTCTAGTCCCACAGGTGCTCCTTGTGGTCTTGGGCAAGCCACTTAACCCTCCATAGCCCATGTTCCCTGTAAAATAGTTCTCTGTGTGCTGTGCTTTCCTGTATAATCAATGTGTTTATACCTCAAAATTTCCTGTCATGATTTGACAATTTCCAATCTGTAATCAAAAAACGCTGCTGATCGCTGGAAGTAGCGGTATACAAAATGTATACTAAATTAAAAATAAATAAACCCTTCAGGGTCTCATACCCTTGGGGATCTCCCAGGCATCTTAGCTAGGGAGTCCCCATATGTGAGGACTCATTCTTGCTTGTTCCTGGAGATTGCACAGTTACTTACCTGTAACAGGTGATCTCTGGGAACAGCAGGAATTAGTCCTCACAACCCACCCACCTCCCCTAGGAGTTGTATCTATCTCTCTCTCTTTCCTTTCCTCTCTCTATTGTCTCAGCTTTAAACTCGAACTGAGGAGAGTTGGTCAGGAAGGCGGGAAGGCAGCGCGCATGCGCTGTGGGAGGCCCCAAAGCTTTCCTTTCTGGGAAGCTGGGGAGCTTTCCCGCGCAGGCTCCGTCGGTACCGACGTACCCATATGAGGATTAATTCCTGCTGTTCCCAGAGATCACCTGTTACAGGTAAGTAACTGCTTTTTCACTGCAGTCGGTCCTTATTCACTATTTTTCCTTCTACTTCCCTATACTTCATTGTAGCTTATGATGAACTAAAGACCGCATGATACTCATATTGCCCTCAGAGTGAGGCAAACATGGTATCCCCTTATATTGCGTCTTTTTCTCAAGCTACTAGAAGTTATAGAAGGATCCAGACTTGCTGTCTTAAGACTAAGGATCTCCTCTGCACTCCTTCACGTACATCTCAAGATCTGGTTATTCAGGGGATAGATCTTTTTTAAAGCAATCTAGTCCTCTTCTTGTAAGTGGAAAACATAGTACCAGTTTTCCATTAAACATTCTCTATAGTTCTTCCATTTTTAACCAGACAAAGATTCTCCATCAATATTCTCAAGTAGGTCTTAATCCTTCTTGTTATTGGGTCAATCTCTATACTTCATCTGACTTTGAAAGATTTGTTTACTGTCCATATTAATGCTGTCCCAGCATATCATAAAACTTAATGGACAACCAATTTCTATGGTACATTAGGAAATACCTTCTTTACCTTTTCGGTTACCTCACATCTGAAGCTCTCCATGTAAAGTCATTGTCATAAGTGACATCACTTACGAAAGACTTTACTGATCTTTAAGAAATTGGGGGCCCAACACCTATGACAAAAGTCTTGGTCTTTCATTTGGATAAAGGGGGTCTTAAAGACCTATCCTTTTTTCTGCAAAGGGTATTTCTATCTTTTCATCCAAACCAGTCAGATTTATCTCCACTCTTTCCTAGGGCCTTATTCTGCTCCAAGGGCAAGGAGTTCAAACTTTGGACTTTACAGAAGCTTTAGCTATTTTCTCCAAAGTCCAACCTCATTAAACTCCCATTTTTTCTTCTGGGATTCGTTCTAGCCATTAAGGCTTCTTATCTCTTCCTGTATTGCAAAATTTATTTTCCTCTACTTCACAGTGAGGAAATTTCTTTGAGGATAATGTACTGGCTTTCAACTACAGACCCATATTAGCCTCACCAAATATTTTTCGCAATACTTCTGAGTAAGATCCACATTAGAAAATTGGAATTCAATATTTTCTAACAATTATAATCTACACAAGGACACCCCCTCCTCTGGATACCTTGTTTAGTCAAGCTGTTCCACAGCCCCCTTTTTTCTTTTCTAGTTCAACTCCTACCTTCCATCCCTTCGATGCCTAAGGTTCTGAGGAACAAGCATGGCCCATCCATTGGATTTGCAACATGCTGGGGCCTCCTCCAGGCATCTTAGCTTGGGAGTCCCCATATGTGAAGACTCATTCCTGCTTGTTCCTGGAGATAGCACAGTTACTTACCTGTAACAGGTAATCTCTGGGAACAGCAGGAATAAGTCTTCACAACCCACCCACCTCTCCTAGGAGTTGCGCTCTCTCTCTCTCTTTCTAATTTGTCTACTTCCCTCCTTCGGTCTCAGCTACAAACCCAACTGATGAGAGGGAAGTGTTTAGGCGGGAAGGCAGCGCGCATGCGTGTGGGATGCTCCCAAAAGCTTTCTTTTTGGACGCTGGGGAGCGTTCCCATGCAGGCTCCGTCGGTACCGACGTACCCATATGTGAAGACTTATTCCTGCTGTTCCCAGAGATCACCTGTTACAGGTAAGTAACTGTGCTATACCATCCTAGTGAAATTGGGTACTTAAGGTCTCAGTTCCATCTGCATGACCGGCCTCTAAATCGCACCTCAGTGATAAGTCTTTCCATCAGATCAAATGTTCAAAGTTCCTCAAATCCTTCATAGTAATATAAAGAAATAACAGCAGCCATCAACTTAAATGGATATATTAACCAAGTCATATGTGCATTGCATCAAGCCATCCAAACTTCCTCCCCCTGTATCTACTTCAAAAACTGCTCTAAGTTTTTGGGATCTTTGAAAGTTCTTATAGAGTTGTAATATGTTAACTGTGGATCTAGGGCCAAAAAGTACTTAGGTTTGCCTGCTGTTGATTTTATTAAATCCTATGAGTAAAAAAATCTTTTTCCCTTCCCATATTAACTGCAGAGTTTGGCACAGTTTAACTAGTATTTGAGCCATCTAAGGATATATCAGGATCTTATCCGGGAACAGCCAAGAGGAAGAGTTCCTTTGCAGTGGGTCCAAGGGGATCCTATGCAAATGTTTCACCTACAGGGGCCTTGCAGAGGTAATCTGTAATTTCTGTAGCATCTGTTCAGTAAAATTAACGGGGTCATCAGTTTTCTCTCCCTGCAGTAGACCCATAATACACAAGTTGTTCCAGCAGCTGTAGTTATAAAGAGTCTGTCAGCATGTAAAGGCTATCATCATTTTGGCAGAATGCACCAATACCACAGCTTTCTTATAGAAGTCAGCACATGGTCCCTTGTGTCAGTGTGCAGTCTGTGCTTACAGGAAGCTTACCCAGGAGGTGGCAAGGATGAATGAATATTCACTGGCTCACAAGCTACATGTTAACTGGTAACTTGGAATAGGTCACAGCGAAAGTCCAAAGAGATGGGGAAATGGCCATACTACTGTGACCCCATCCACTGATGTGACCCCATTTGGGGTCTCAATCCCAAGTTTAGGAACAACTGGGATAGAAACAGTACCTCTGCAGTGCAGAGAGGCTTCCAAATTTTGGGCAAGGGATGTAAACCCGTTGTCAACACTATAGCATTCTCAGAAGTTTTACTTGTTCATGGTAAGGGGGAGGAGAGGCTGCAACTCGCAAAATGGATGTAAACATGAAGACTTTAGATATATAAGCAACTGGGGTAATAAATGGAGCAACGAGAATTTATACTGTAATGACAGACTGCAGCTTTCTGTAGTAGGAAAAAAAGATATTAAGTGACAAATTCAAAGTACGTAGACTGGCTTTTAAACTAGAGAAAGGGTGTAACAGATGGGTATTTACAAATTTTGTGGTGTGTGCAGCAGCTGTGCCCATTTTTAACTGAATCTGATTTACAAACGGTAACAACTTTGTTGGTGTTGCCTCAGTTGGATTATTGTAGAATGTTGGTGGGGTTAGCTGCCAAGGATATGTCCCAGACGCAAATGTCTCAAGTGGTTAAGAAATTGGGTGGGCTTGCCCACTTATCTCTTGTTTTGCGGGAGTTTGCATTGGTTACCAGTTGGGAAATGTGTTTATAAAGTTCTATTGACTTATGATTTTGCAAGGTTTGACTCCTCCTTATCTGAGTCAGTGTGTTCATTAATATGTGCCGCATTGTTTTCTTCATTTTAAGGAGGCTTCTCAGTTGCATGTTCCATCTGTTCAGGTTATGCATAAGGAATGTTGGCATTAGTGTGCCTTTTGTGTATAGGCTGATAATCCTGTTCCATGTAAAACCAAACAGACTGTTGTCTTGGTCGTTCTGTTATATTGTAAACCGCGCTGATATCGAATAGTGCGGTATATAAGCAACTGTAATAAATAAATAAAATAAATAATAAATAGGCTTTGCTGTTATGGAACTTGCTTCCACTGTGTTTATGGGTAATTTCTGATGTAAGAAAACTGTCAGGGCCTAAAAAAGATCCTTTTTCTTTCAAGCTTTCAGTGGGAGTTGAAGTATATTGGTCTGTTGGCCTATTGAGGTTCTTTGGATAGAAGGAGGGAATGGTTTATTGTGTAATTCTTAATCTCCAGGAACAAGCAGGAATGTAGTCTTCACATATGGGTATGTCGGTACCAACCTGCGCGGGAACACTCCCCAGCGTCCAATTAGAAAGCTTTTGGGAGCATCCCACAGCACCTGCGTGCTGCCTTCCAGCCTTTCCCAACTGCCTCTCTCCAGTTCTTCGTTTTCCGCGGAGCCAGCAGGTCGTTGTTCCTGTCACCGCAGAAAATATTTTCCTTATTCTTTTTTTTGTGGTCACGTCTGCCTTCCTCAATGCTATACCAGTACCTCCGGTTCTCTTTTCTTTCTTTCGTTTAAAAAAAAAAAAAATTCTATTTTTTTCCAAACTTTTCTTCCCAGGTGCACGCGTCATTTTGGGCCTTAGGCCCAAAATTTCCTCCACTATGGAAAAACACGCTTTGGGTTTCAAAAAGTGCACCAGGTGTGGCGGTACCATCTCCATCACCGACACCCATGAGTGGTGTCTTAAATGTTTAGGTCCTGACCACTCCATCGCCGAGTGTATGGCTTGTGCCATGATGTCCAAGAGGGGTCGACAAAACCGAGCTGCTAAGCTCAGCGCCCTTTTTCCCTCCGATGCTGCTTCTGTGACATCGACGTCTTCCAGGGCTTAGTCTTCCTCCCATGGATCTCAGGTAACTAGACATAAGTCTAGCCGGTCCTCAAAGGGTAGATCTCCTTCCAAGCATCGAGATGCCTCTGGCGTTGCCCTTGAGGGTTCTGTACCAGCAAAATTGCCCCGGCAGGAGGCTTCGGCTTCCAAAGCATTATCGGGGCTCCAGGATGTTCGAGGCCTCGACCTCGGCAGAACTGCTGGTGCCATGCTCTGGGGTACTGGCTGCTTCCAGTACCGATACCCAGGCATCGGCAGCGTCGATAGACCAGAGGTTCCTGTCTATTGAACGCAGTCTGGCAGCTATCCTTGCGGCATCGACACCCTCGGAACCATGTCAGACAGTTCAGGCGGTATCGGTACCGGTGCCGGTATCGGTACTGGTACCGATAGCATAGACATCGGTGTCAGCTTTGCCGGCACCCAGTCATGCGATGCCTTCTGGTGCCGATACACCGGTACCGATTACCCCCCGGTACCGACTTCGGTCAGTACGGGTATCGGGCTGTTGAAGAGCATCCGGACAGAAGGTACTTTGAATTCTCGGAGGACTCTGAGGATTCTGACAGCTCTGCCGGTACCGGTATACTTCTCCTGGAGGAGCCTAACTCTCCTAAACGTAGGATGTCTCCTCCAGAAGATATCTTCTTTCAGGATTTTATCAGGGAGGTGGCTCTCGAGGTCTTTCCATTACTGTGGCTCCTGAAACAGAGCCCAGTGCTAAGGAGTTGGAGATTTTACAATATCCCAAAGCTCCTAAGGAGGCAGCTACTCCGCCTATCCATGAGATTTTACATGATCTCATGTTGAGAATGTGGGAGACAACTCTTACCACCTCTCCTCACTCTCGCAGACTGGATACCATGTATCGAGTCCCTCCTTGTCCTGGTTTCCAGAAAACTCAGCTTCCTCACCACTCTATTGTAGTGGAATCAGCTATGAGAAGGATCAGGAGTGCAAAGAGGCATGCCTCTAATCCTCCAGGACGTGAGTGTAGAACTTTGGATGCCTTTGGACGTTGTATTTTCCAGGCTTCCATTCTTTTTGCCAGGATCAGTTCCTATATTTTATATATGGAAATGTTCCTTAAGGAAGTCACAGGAGACATGGAGATTTTAAGCCCTCTCCTTCCTGATGACAAGAGGCAGGATTTTCTCACACTAGTTAAACATGCCCAGGATGTTTCTAAGTTTGTCAAACGTGCAGCTTTTGACTGTTTTGAGTGCATAAGCAGAACCTCTGCCATTGCCATAGGTGCACGTAGAATTGCCTGGCTCCAGGCATCCGATTTGGAGCTCTGGGTGCAGGACAAACTGGGAAATATCCCTTGTACAAGTGAGAACCTATTCGGCAAAAATTGGCAAGAAAAAGTCAATGAGTTGGATGCTGACAACTCCACTTTGGATAGGTTATCCAAAGCCACAGCTGATCCTGCAAGAAAGATCTTTCAAGAAACCATTCTTCTCAAAAAAGAAGAGGTTTTATCCCTTTTATTCCCAGCAGGGATGTTCTGCAGGTCAGCCTGCCCAGAAAGGTCAGCAAGCACCTAAACAAAGGAAAGCAAAGACTGCTAAGCCTCAACCGTCTCAGCAGTCTCAGCCTCCACAAGGCCTTTGACTTTCCCAAACAATGATGAATCCTTAAATATGTAGATATGTAAAAAAATTTAAATTGTGTACATAGTTTTAAATTCTTTACTTTATGTTATAAAATTGTATATAATTGTTTGCACAAATAAAATAAATAAAAATCTAGAGAACTTAGCCTTCCTGGCCCTCAATGGTCCAGAGCCTTCCACCATTCCAGGAAGGTTGTGTCAATTTACCCCCAGATGGGGGCAGATAACAGCAGAACATTGGACACTCTCCATTATAAAAGAGGGGTACAAGCTTCACTTTTTGTGGTAAGACAGTTCAATTCTCAGACCTCTCTAATCAACCTGTTAGATCAAGAGGTCACTATGCTTCTTACCCAAGGGGCAATAGAAGAAGTACCCATTCATCAACAAGGTATGGGGTTTTTCTCCCCCTATTTCGTTATCCCAAAGAAAACAGGGGGACACAGACCTATTTTAGACGTCAGAGAATTGAACAAATTCCTGTTCAAAGAGAAATTCAAGATGATTTCTCTGGGAACTCTGCTGCCATACCTTCAGAGTCAGAATTTGATTTTTTCTTTAGATCTCAAGGATGCGTACACTCATGTTCTCATCCATCCAACTCACAGAAAGTTCCTTCGGTTCCTTTTTCAAGGAAAGCACTACCAATACAGGGTGCTTCCTTTTGGTCTGGCCTCAGCACCAAGAGTGTTCACGAAGTGCATGGCTGTGGTAGCAGCATTTCTCTGCACTCTAGGGATATTCATCTTCCCCTACTTTGACTCTGATGGGGCTCGAATGAACCAGTTGTCTGAGGCCAGGACTTCCCTATCTTGCACAATGCGTATCCTTCAGTATTTGGGTCTGGTCATAAACATCCCAAAATCCAGTCTAACTCCCACTCAGTCTCTAGAGCTCATAGAAGCTTTGCTGGATACCAGAAAAGCGAGGGCCTATCTTCCCCAGGCCCATTGCCTTCCCATGGTGCAGTTAGCTTCTCAAGCATGCTAAAACCTCATCTCACTGCCCGAGAAATGTTACAACTACTAGGCCACATGGCATCTACAGTGCATGTGGTTCCTTATGCTCGCCTCCATATGAGAGCAGCGCATTGGACCTTATCCACTCAATGGACCCAGGCATCAGGGTGCCTGTCAGACAAAATAGCAAACACAAATCTTCTTATTTTGTCTCTCCAATGGTGGCAGTCCACTCAGAACCTGTTGCTGGGGTCCCCATTTCAACAGCCTTTACCCCAGGCAACTCTCACAACAGATGCATCACCAGTGCGTTGGGGAGCTCATCTGCAAGACCTCTCCACCCAAGGCACTTGGACTCCACAGGAAACTCATCTACATATCAGTCTCTTAGAGCTCAGAGCAATCTTCCTTGCTCTTTGAGTGTTCCACACCCTGCTCAGCTACAAGACAGTCCTCATTCATACGGACAATCAAGTAGCCATGTTCTGTGTGAACAAGCAGGGAGGAACAGGCTCTCTATCGCTTTGCAACGAAGCTTTGTGACTATGGGCCCTAGCCAGAGAGCATCAGATTCATCTCCTGGCAGTGTACCTCCCAGGCATACAAAACTCTTGGGCAGACAGACTCAGTCGAGTTCTGCTTCCACACGAATGGTCTCTACATGCAGACCAGGTGGCCAAGATTTTTCAAATTTGGGGAACCCTGGACATAGACCTCTTTGCAAGTCCGTTGAATGCCAAACTTCCCTGGTTCTGTTCCAGAATTCCGGCTCAGGGTTCTCAGGTCAGGGATGCCTTCCTCCTTCACTGGGGTCAAGACTTCCTGTATGCCTTTCCACCCATTCCCCTAATTCCTAAAACCCAGTTCAAGCTTCAGAGAGACAGAGGGCGTATGATTCTCATTGCTCCACATTGGCCACGGCAAGTGTGGTACCCTCTGCTTCTACATCTCTCTCAAGCTCCCTCCCTGGAGTTAGGGTCTGCTCCAGATCTCCTATCCCAGGAGGACGGAATGTTATGGCATCCCAATCCCCAGTGTCTGCATCTCAGGGCTTGGTTGTTGAAGGCCTAGATCTCCATGATCTTAATATCCCTCAGCAAGTGAAAGATATTCTTCTTGCTTCCAGGAAACCTGCCACAAGACGCTCTTATGCTTTCAAGTGGAAAAGGTTTACCATATGGTGTTCGCAAAAGGCTCTTAACCCCCTTGCGATACCTCTGGAATCATTGCTTGAGTATCTCCTTCATTTATCCAATGCAGGTCTTAAGACTAATTCAGTAAGAGTCCATTTGAGTGCTATTGCAGCTTCCCTTATGCCCCTAAATGGACAACCTATTTCCTCTCATCCTCTTATAGGAAGATTTATGAGAGGCCTTCTCTTAACTAAGCCTCCCATTAGACCACCACCAGTGACATGGGACTTAAACCTGGTTCTTGGGCAGCTCATGAAGCCACCATTTGAACCTTTAGCTACAACCTGGACATGAGGATCGCCTGGTAACATGCCTGCCTGGTGCGAAGGTAGCGGACCTCAAGCGCCACCTAGTTAAGGTCTTAGATAGTGCTGGGGAGGAGTCTGCTGTCTTGGTACATGTCGGTACCAATGACATAGGAAAATGTGGTAGGGAGGTTCTGGAGGCTAAATTTAGGCTTTTAGGTAGGAAGTTGAAATCCAGAACTTCCAGGGTAGCGTTCTCCGAAATGCTTCCTGTTCCACGTGCAGGACCCAAAAGGCAGGCATGATTATCTACATGCTGAGTAATTTTATTCTTTATGATGGTTTCTGCCATTTTTCCTGGTACTGATGTCAGGCTCACCGGTCTGTAGTTTCCCGGATCACCCCTGGAACCCTTTTTAAAAATTGGTGTTACATTGGCGATCCTCCAATCTTCAGGTATTAGAGATGATTTTAATGATAGTTCACAGATTACTAATAGCAGGTCTGCAATCTCATATTTCAGTTCTTCCAACACCCTTGGATGTATACCATCCGGCCCAGGGGATTTGCTACTCTTCAGTTTATCTAATAGTTGTAATACATCTTCAGTTGTAATACATCTTTAGTTTATCTAATAGCTGTAATACATCACCCGACTTCCACCCTCCCAAGGGATAATTTTAGCTTTATAAGCTCTTAAAATTATGAAAGGGAAGGAGGTGCTCATACTTTAAGTGCGGCTGGTTATCCTCATCAGGAATAGATTGATTAAGAGCCTGAGATTAACTAATCTTGAGGTGAACAAAGTCCATTAAATGTATTAGGTATAGTTATAGTAGTATAAATATGCCCAGCAAACATAAGTACAGAAACAAATACATAAATAAAACCTTACAATTAAGATGCAGAAAGTAGTCCAGCAGTGAGACAGGGGCTTTCCAATCTCTTCCATTGAGTGTCACATGCATGATTTTCTCACAGTTGGTGGAAGGGTCTTACATGTGCACTAGGTGCAAGGAGCTCTTTGCTCTCAGGGAACGAGACCGATCTCTGGAAGCTAGAGTAGCAAATTTGGAGGACATAAGGAAGACAGAGGTATATAGACAAGACCTACAGGGACATAATACTGAAGTCCCACCTCCAGTCTGGCAGCTGCCTGTTGCCATGGAGGAGAGAGGTCACGTGACAGAAGAGCATCATCCTGGTGTGGCAGGAAGTGATCCTGTAGCTAGGATCTGTCCTCCAGACCAGAGGAGGTTTCTCCAGGTTCATGTACCCATGAGGGAAGGGTTAGGACAGCCGTTATAGTTGGTGATTCGATCATTAGGCATGTAGATAGCTGGGTGGCTGGTGGATGTCTGGATCGCCTGGTAACATGCCTGCGTGGTGTTAAGGTAGCAGATGACATGCGCCACCCAGACAAAGTTTTAGATAACGCAAGGCAGGAGACTGCTGTCTTGGTACATGGTGGTACCAGTGACATAGGAAAGTGGGGGGGGGGGGAGGTTCTGGAGGGCAAATTTAGGCTTTTAGGTAGGAAGCTGAAATCCAGAACTTCCAGGGTAGCATTCTCAGAAATGTTTCCCATTCCATGTGCATGACCCAAAAGGCAGGCAGAGCTGTGGAGTCTCGATACGTGGATGAGAAGATGGTGCAAAGAAGAGGGATTTGGATTTATTAGAAATTGGACAACATTCTGGGGAACAGTGGGGTTTTTCTGAAGGGGATGGAACCAGGTTGCTGGCATTAACTTTTAAAACGGAGAGAGAGCAGCTTTTAAACTAAATAGGGGAAAGCCGACAGTTGCCCAAGAGCGCATGGTTTGGAAGGATGTATCCTTGAAGAGGATACTAGCAAAAAGATGGAAATTAAGGCATATCAACCAGAGGTTCCAATAAAGACAAAAGTAGCCCAAATGCCCTTAGGTACAGTGCAGACAGAGCTTAAAAATTCCAAATTTCCTCTGTCTACTGATCTTTAAACCTTTAAAATGCTTCTGTGCAAAAAAATAAGACAGGAGAGTTGGACTATAGAGCATTAAATGAGAGCTTAAATGGTTGATATTTCAGAGACTTGGTGGAAGGAGGACAACCAGTGGGACACTGATCTCAGTAAAAACTATAGCGCAATGATGGAGAAGATCAAATTGGTGAAGGGGCTGCACTCTGTTAGAGAGTGCATTGAGTCACACAGGATTAAAGTTCTGTAGGAAACAAAATACACTGTGGATCAGTGGTGCAGAGATGAAGGTTTTGGATTTGTTAGGAACTGGGGAACATTCTGGGGTCAAGAAGGGGCTCTTCCGAAGGGATGGGCTTCACCTTAACCGGGATGGAACCAGACTGCTGGCATTAACCTTTAAAAAGGAGAGAGAGCAGCTTTTAAACTAAATAATAGGGGAAATCCGACAGTCGCCCAAGAGCGCATGGTTCGGAACAATGTATCCTTGAAGGATACTACCAAAAGCAGAGAGGTTCCAAAAAAGAGTAAAGTAGCCCAGATGCCCTCGAGTATGGAGCAGACAGAGCTTAAAGATCCCAAATTACCCATGTCTACCAATAGCCAGATTAATATGAATAAAATACAGTCTCTAAAATGCTTGTATGCAAATGCTAGAAGTCTACAAAACAAGATGGGAGAGTTAGAATTATATAGCACTAAATGAGAGGTTAGATATGATTGGAATATCAGAGACATGGTAGAAGGACAACCAGTGGGACCCTGTGATACCTGGGTACAAACTATATCGTATTGATAGAGCTGATCAAATTAGTGGAGGGGTTGTGCTCTGTTAGAGAGGGCATTGAGTGAGAAAGGATTAAAATTTTGTAGGAAACAAAATTTGCTGTAGAATCTCTATGGATTGAAATTCCATGTAAAAAGGGAACGGTGATGGCAGTGGGGGTGTACTATCAACCACCTGGCCAGAATGAACAAATGGATGATCAAATGCTCAAAGAAATCAAGGAAGCTAACAAAAGTTACAACACAGTAATAATAATGGGTGATTTCAATTACCCCGGTATCGACTGGGTCAGTGTCACAGCAGGACATGCTAGATCAAATAAATGTCTGCTTCTTGGAGCAGCTGGTTCATGAACTGACCAGAGGGGAAGCCCTATGAGACCTAGTACTTAGTGGAACACCAGATCTAGTGCAAGAGATAAGGATGTTGGGGCCACTTGGCAATAGTGATCATAGCGATCACTTGGCATAGTGATCAAAGGTTCTTTACAAATATGTACTAAGTTTTACAAAGTTTTTACAAATATGTACAAAGTTTCCCATGGTTAAATTCCTAGTTGTATTTGCCTGTTATATGTAAACTCATTACAGTCTGTTGCGTGCAATGAGTATTCTGTTTAATGTAAACCGCGCTGACGAAAAAGAGTGCGGTATAAAAGAACTATAAATAAATAAAATAAATAAATAAATAGCATGATTGCATTAGATTTAATTAGTGGAGGAGGGATAGTAAGGAAATCCACAGTACTACCTTTTAACTTTCGAAAGGGAAACTATGATAAAATGAGGAAAATAGTTAAGAAAAAACTAAAAGGAGCAGTTGCAAACGCTAAAGACTTACATCAAGCTTGGGTGTTGTTGAAAAATACTTTCTTGGAAGCCCAGACCAGCTGTATTCCACACTTGAAGAAAAGTGGAAGGAAGTAAAAAAAACTGCCAGCATGGTTTAAAGGTGAGGTCAGAGAGGGGGATGTTGCTAAAAAGCATCTTTCAGAAAATGGAAAAAAGAACCAAATGATGAAACCTGGAAACAGCACAAGCACTGACAACTTAAATGCAAGGCATTGATAAGGCAGGCAAAGGGAGAATTTGAGAAGCTTGCTGCGTAAGCAAAAACGCGAAATAAAGACTTTTTCAAGTACATTCGTAGCAAAAAAACCTGTGAGAGAGTCAGTTGGTCCATTAGATGATAGAGGAGTTAAAGGGGCACTAAGAGGCGATAGCGGAGAGACTGAATGAATTCTTTGCTTCGGTCTTTACTGAGGAAGATGTAGGGATGTTACCCATGACTGAAGTGGTATTTAAAGGTGCGGAAGAATTGAAGGAAATATCGCTACCTCGGGAAGATGTATTACAACTATTAGATAAACTGAAGAGTAGCAAATCACCTGGGCCGGATGGTATACATCCAAGGGTGTTGAAAGAACTGAAATATGAGATTGCAGACCTACTATTAGTAATCTCAGAATTTTCATTAAAATCGTCTGTAATTCCTGAAGATTGGAGGATCGCCAATGTAACGCCAATTTTTAAAAAGGGTTCCAGTAGTGATCCGGGAAACTACAGACCGGTGAGCCTGACGTCAGTACCGGGAAAAATGGTAAAAACCATCATAAAGAACAAAATTACTCAGCATGTAGATAGTCATGGCCTAATGGGAGACAGCCAACATGGCTTTAGACAACGAAGATTTTGTCTTAATAATTTGTTTTTTTGAAGGTGTGAATAAATAGGTGGACAAAAATGAGTCGGTTGATATAGTGTATCTGGACATTCAGAAAGCCTTTGACAAGGTCCCTCATCAGAGACTTTTGGCAAAACTAAAGAGTCATGGGATAGGAGGCTGTGTACTATTGTGGATCAGGAACTGGTTAAAAGATAGAAAGCAAAGGGTAGGGCTAAATGGCCAATTTTCCCAATGGAGAGAGGTGAATAGTGGTGTACCCCAGGGATCTATGCTGGGTCCGCTGCTTTTTGACATATTCATAAATGACCTGGAAAAGGGAATAACGAGTGAGGTTATCAAATTTGCAGATGACACAAAACTATTTAAAGTTGTGAAAACCCAAGAGGATTGTGGAAAATTGCAAGAGGATCTTGAGAAATTGGAAGACTGGGCATCAAAATGGCAGATGAAATTTAATGTGGACAAGTGCAAAGTTATGCACCTAGGGAAAACAACCCAAACTATGGTTACGCGATTCAAGGTTCCACATTAGGAACCACCACCCAGGAAAAAGATTTAGGCGTCATTGTGGATAACATGTTAAAGCCCTCGGCCCAGTGTGTAGCAGCAGCCAAGAGAGCAAATAGAATGCTAGGTATCATAAGGAAAGGAATTGAATTAAAACAAAACATATTATAATACCTCTGTATCGTTCCATGGTGAGACCGCACCTTGAATATTGTGTGCAATTCTGGTCGCCGTATCTTAAAACGATATAACGTTATTAGAAAAGGTTCAGAGAAGAGCCACCAAGATGGTAAAGGGGATGGAAGGATACTCCTATGAAGAGAGGCTAAAAAAGTTAGGGCTCTTTAACCTGGAAAAGAGACGGCTGAGAAGTGGTATGATAGAAGTCTATAAATTAATGAAGGGAGTGGAATGGATAAACATAGATTGCTTGTTTACTTTATCAGAATATAGAAAGAGTAGGGGACATGCAATGAAGCTACAATGTAAACTATTTAAGACTAATAAAAGAGAATATTTTTTCACTCAACGTGTAATCAAACTCTGGAATTTGTTACCGCAGGATGTAGTAAAGGCTGTTAGTATAGCTGGGTTTAAAAAAGGTTTGGACAAGTTCCTGGAGGAAAGGTCCGTAAACCATTATTAAGAAGGGACCCAGGATATCCATGTTTGACCCAGTACAAGCATTGTGGAACCCCTGTCTTTTTGGTAAACTGCTAGGTACTGTCGCGTCACTGTTACCTCCACAGCTTGAGCTTGTGGAGATGGACTGCCTGAGTCTCTATTCAGGAAGTTACTGGTGCTTGGGGAAAGCACTGCCTTCTGGGAGTTGAAGTTTTTCACTATCCCAAATAAAGAGTTGTGGACTCGAGGGTTTCAGGCAAAACAGGATTTTTAATTCCCCTTCCCAAGTGGTTTCACATGCAGAACAAAAGGAACATTGGCCACACACTTCTGGCACTAAATTATATAAAAAGAAATTCAAGCTTCTTATCTCAGCATCTCTGTAATCCAAATGAAAAACACTTTTCTATTTCAAAACCCTTTTGTGCTTTTTCTTGTCAGCTGCTACCTGCAGCACTCTCTCTCTTTCTCTGCACAGCTTAATTCTATTTCACAGGACTTATCTTCTCAGATACAGATATCGTACAATCCATTGGTTCACTAGGCTGACCTAAAGGTGGTTCAGTGTCCATTGGTTCAATCTGAACCCTACCTGGAAATGTTTGCAAGTTGCCATAGGGTGTTTCCAAACACACGTCTATCTTTTCAGCATTGCATTTTTCCTCACAGCTTTTTGATATACACGGTTGTGAATTGCCACAGTATTCCCAGCATGTGGAACCCCACCCTTCTGGGCTAATATCAGGCACTTAAAAACAGCTTCCCCTTTATACCGGTCACTTATCCTACCTCTTGGTTTCCTTATGAGAGTTTCCTTTAGTCCTCTAGGATCAGCTGCAAACATAAGCCTTGGAGTTTCTCTGTGCATACAAGTCTGCCTTCCCAGTACGCTTCCCTTTTGGTTGCCTTTTACTCCCAGCACCAAACCCGGGTTACTTGTACCTGGCTCCTTTGCACCAACTCTCTGCTTGTTTCCTCTGCTGACTTCCTCTTCTGAATCAAAGGTCAGAGAATCCTCAATTACCATAGATTCCTCTGAGTCTTCATTCCTAAGGCAATCCTCTGTTTCTCGTGACGGTTCTAAGAGCTGTGTTCTCAGCCATGCTGCTCTTGGCTGAGCTCTCCTCTGAGCTACCGGCTGTGCTTCTCCCAGTTGTGTCCTTCCTAGCTGTGTCCTCCCCAGCTGTGTCCTCTCTCCTCCTAATGAGCCTCCCTTAAATCTCTGGTTTCCTGGGTTTACCCTGGCTCCTCCCACCAACAGGTGTTCTGGCTTAACTCGTGACTGCTGCACTGAACTACAGCAGGGGCGTGTTTTCCCTTCTGACCTGCTCTGTTTATGGTTGCCTGGGAAACCAGGAGCCATGTGCACTTGTTTTCTTTCCCAGCCTAAAGCTGGATCTTGTGCTTTATCTCTCTCTAAGGGGTCAGGGGGACCTTCTCCTTCACAGTACGTATGACCTAGATTGGCCACTGTTGGAAACAGGATACTGGGCTTGATGGACTTTGGTCTCACCCAGTATGACATATCTTATATTCTTATGTTCTTATGTCCTACATGGAGCGTTGGGGGGAGGAGCGGTGTGTTCACCCCTAAACAAACAAAGAAACAAAGATATGGGGAGGGGTGAAGACATGGGGAGGGATGCACCTGCTCCTTGTGGGTGCACCACTAAGCAAAAACATGGGAAGGGGTGCAGCTACTCCTGTCATATTGCTGGGCAGACTAGATGGACCATACTGGTCTTTCTCCAGGACCAAGCAGGAAGTCAGTCCTCACATATGGGTGACGTCGGCGCCGACGGAGCCCTCGCGGAGCAATTTTCCCCAGCTTTCAAAGAAAGCCTTTGGGAATTGCAGCGCGCATGCGCGGTCGCCTTCCCGCCCAAGGGTGCCATCTTAGCCAGTCTTCTTTTTTCCGCGGAGCCCTACAGACGTACCCGTCGTGTCCCCGCGAAAAAGTTGATTTTACTCATAATTTTCTCTTTTTTCCTTTGGTTCGACGCCGGTCTTTTTCCCGCCCGGACTCGCGACGCCGGTCACGAGTCCTCTTCTTCTTTTTCAGTTTTTTCTGACTTAGTCAGTTTCGTTTTCGGTTTTTCCCTGGCAGCCCGGTCCTTTGACCTCGCAGGGGCCCTTTTTCCCCCGATGGCTGCCAGTGGTTTCAAGCGGTGTGGTCAGTGTGACCGAAATATGTCACTAACTGACACAAACGACAATTGCCTCCGCTGCCTGGGCCCGGATCATGAAGAAATGATCTGTGGGGCCTGCGGCAAAATGTCCTCCAAAGCGTTGAGAAGTCGGCGGCATCAGCGGGATAGGATCTTCGCTGACCCCAGCCGTACCCGGACCTCGTCGGAGGCCTCCGCGTCCAGAGGTTCCAGCTCGGACCGTCGCCGGAGTTCCTCCGACAGGGGTTCTCCCTCCGGGGACCATCAACGGAAGGTGAAACCCGCGAGGGCGGCGTCGGTGGACGCTCCTGGCTCCGCGAGGGCCAGGTCGCATAGCCCCGATAGCCGTCCCGGGTCCTTGGAGAAGGAGCACCTCTCGAAGCGACCTCGTCTGGAGTCGGAGCTGCCTGCTCGGGTAAGTCCTGTGGTCCTCCTGGACTCGCCTCCGAGACCGCCGACGTCGGGCCCGACGCCGTCGGGGCCCGAGTCGGGGGCTGCTGGGTCACCTGAGGTCGGACTCAGGTTGACGGCCTTGGAGAGCAGACTGTCTGCCTTCATGGACCAGCAGCGGGCACTGCTCGCTAGCCTCGCTGGCGCCACTGCCCCGACCGCCGGGACGTCGACGTCTAAGTCGACCCCGGAGACCGAGCCGATCCTCGAGTCCATGCGAACTCGAGTCGATCCTCGGTCGAGGTCACCCTCGGCCTCCCGTTCGGGACCGAGGTCGCCGACGCCGACTCCCTCGGCGTCGGGGCGGCAGGCGCCGCGGCCTGCCCGGGCCGACCCCACCGATTCCTCGTCGGAGTCGGTCTGGGAGTCTGAAGAGGAAGAGTCACCTGATTCTTTTCGGACTCGGTGTGTCCCCTCGGACTCACCTGAGTCCAAACTTCGGAAGCAGTCCCCCCCGGAGGATGCCCGGTTCTCGGACTTCATCAGGGATATGGCCAAGGCTTTGGCCTTCCCTGCGGATCCCGAGGAGGAGCCTCGAGCCGAAGAGCTCGACGCCCTCCAGTATGACTTTCCCGCCAGGGAACACTTTACTGTACCGGTTCCTCCCATGCTGGAACGACTACTCTTCCGCATGTGGGAGAGTCCGGCCTCCTCGCCGGTCCTGAGCAAGCGGGTCGATTCTATCTATCGAGTCCGCAAGAGCCCTGGCTTCCAAAAAGCACAGCTACCACACCATTCCATGGTAGTGGAATCGGCCATGCATCGTCTTAAGAGCTAGAAGATGCACTCCTCGGTGCCTCCTGGCAGGGAGGCCCGTAACCTGGATGGCCTTGGTAAGAAGTGTTTCCAGGGCTCTATGCTTGCGTGTCGTGTCCAGACCTACCAGCTATACATGGGCATGTATCTCCGAGACCTGGCTAAAGAGCTAGCCGGATTCTCCGCTGGTTTGTCCGAGGAACCTTTGCGGAGGTTCCTGGCCTTGTCCACTGGCATTCGGGAATGCTCAAAATTCATATCCCGAGCAGCCTATGATGGCTTTGAAGCATCGGCTCGAGTGGCCGCAGCCGGCATCGGTGCCCGCCGACAGGCTTGGCTTCAGTCGTCTGACCTTGAGCCCTGGGTGCAGGACAAGTTGGTCGATGTCCCCTGCCGAGGTGAAAACCTCTTTGGCAAGCCCATGGCTGAAAAGGCTGCACAAATCGAGACGGAGACTCTCACCAGGACTAGGCTTTCTAGGAAGACCTCCGCCCCTTCCCAGAAAAAGAATGGCTCGGGAAAGAAGTCCTTTTACCCGAGAAAGGTGGCTGCCTACAAACACTACCCCCAATATCAGGCCCCTGCAGCTCCCCAACAGGGCCAGCAGGCCAAGGGACGGGGTAACGGGTCCCGTAGGCAGCAAGCCCCCAAGCCTGCACCACCAGCCCCTGCTCAGCAGGGTGGGGGCTTTTGACTCCTTAAGCATAGCCTCTCCCCCTCCGCTGGCTCCTCCCAGCACCGGAGGCCGGCTGGTTCACTTCGCCCACAGGTGGTCCAGCATCACTTCAGATGCCTGGGTGCTTCAAGTCGTAAGAGAAGGCTATCTTCTCCACTTCCACCAGGTCCCTCCCTCCTATTTTCCGGGAGAACCTCCACGACTCCCTCTGCACAGGGAATTACTCCTTCAGGAGTTAGCAGGTCTTCTACAGGAACAGGCGGTGGAACCGGTGCCCCACCACCTGAGAGGTCAAGGCTTTTATTCCAGGTATTTTCTAGTACCAAAAAGGACGGGAGGCCTCCGACCCATCCTGGACTTGCGCAACCTCAACAGGTTCCTCGTGCGGGAAAAGTTCAAAATGCTTACCCTTGGAATCCTTCTGCCCTACCTCCAGCAGGGAGATTGGCTATGCTCCTTGGATCTAAAGGATGCCTACACGCACATCCTCATCCACCCAAGCCACCGCCAATACCTAAGGTTTGTGGTGGCAGGAAATCATTACCAGTACAGAGTACTGCCCTTTGGCCTGTCCTCCGCACCGCGAGTCTTCACAAAATGTCTCGCGGTGGTGGCGGCCCATCTCCGGCTTCACGGCCTCTATGTCTTTCCGTACCTCGACGACTGGCTCATCAGAGCAGCGTCCGCTCCGGAGGTCACCAACGCCACACGCCGCACGGTGACTCTTCTGCAGTACTTGGGCTTTGTTATAAACTTCGCAAAGTCCACTTTGCTCCCCTCACAGGATCTCGAGTTCATCGGCGCAAGGCTGCACACTCCTCAGGCACGAGCGTTCCTACCGCTCGACAGGGCTCAACGGCTCATGGACCTAGCCGACCGTTTTCGCAGCCAGCCCCTGGTCTCCGCCAGGCGCTTCCTGAGACTACTCGGCCATATGGCTTCCACCGTCCATGTGACCCCCAATGCCCGCCTGAATATGCGGCCTGCTCAATGGTGTCTTCGCAAGCAGTGGCAACAAGCAACAGGCGGCCTAGCAGACCTAGTGCGCGTCTCCGAGCCGCTGGCCTCGTCTCTCCAGTGGTGGCTTCATCGGCCGAACCTGGTACTCGGCATGCCTTTTCAGTCACCTCAGCCGGCCCAGGTGCTGACGACAGATGCATCCCTCCTGGGCTGGGGAGCATATTGCCAAGGGGCACGTACTCAGGGCCTCTGGACCACGTGGGAGTCTGCTCAGCAGATCAACTTCCTGGAGCTCAGAGCGATCCGCCTGGCTCTCAAGGCCTTCTCCCACCTGACCTCTCACCAGTCCGTCCTTGTCCAGACGGACAATCAAGTTGCCATGTTCTACGTGAACAAGCAGGGGGGCACGGGCTCCTTCCTTCTCTGTCGGGAAGCACAGAAGCTCTGCTCTTGGGCCGTCAGTCACGGCGTTCTTCTCAAGGCAGTTTATCTCCCAGGCCAAGAAAATTGCCTGGCGGACAAACTCAGCAGGATCCTCCAGCCGCACGAGTGGCGCCTGGATCCCTTGGTAGTTCAGAAGCTCTTTCTAAAGTGGGGCCTCCCCACGATGGATCTCTTTGCCAGCCCTCTCAATCGGCAACTTCCTCGCTTCTGCTCTCGTCAGCCACATCCCCTTCGAGTTGCGGCAGACGCTTTTCTACTCTCATGGTTGGGGAGCCTTCTGTATGCTTTTCCTCCCATCCCGCTAGTCTCTCGAACTCTTTTCAAGGTTCTCCGAGACAAAGCTTTCATGATCCTGGTGGCCCCTCGCTGGCCCAGACAGCCGTGGTTTCCACTCCTGCTGCAATTAGCGGTAGAGGATCCATTCCCTCTGGGGTTACAACCGGATCTCCTCACTCAGGATCAGGGGTCTCTGCTACACCCCAACCTCAGATCTCTCAATCTAATGGCCTGGCTGCTGAGAGGGTAGTCCTTGCTCCCCTTCTCCTGCCGGCAGAGGTGGAAGAGGTCGTCCTAGCTTCTCGGCGACCTTCTACCCGCAAATGCTACGCCCTTAAATGGCGTCGCTTTTCCGTTTGGTGTACCCAACAATCTCAGGATCCCTTCTCCTGCCCGGTGTCGGTGATCCTGCAGTACTTGCTATACCTCTCTAATCTGGGACTTAAGTCCAACTCCGTCAAAGTTCACCTCAGTGCTCTTTCAGCACATCATGTGCCGGTGGACGGCAGACCTCTTTCCAGCGACCCTCTTGTAGCGAGGTTTCTCCGAGGTCTCCTTCTGCTTAAACCACCTCTGCGCCCGCCAGCGCCTGACTGGGATCTGAATGTGGTTTTACAGCGGATCACCTGTCCGCCTTTTGAACCTATGGCTACCTGTTCTCTCCGTTTTCTTTCTTGGAAAACATTGTTCTTGATAGCCCTCACTTCCGCTAGACGCGTAAGTGAATTGCAGGCCCTCGTGTCTGATCCCCCTTACACTCGGTTCTACAAAAATAGGGTAGTCCTACGGACTCACCCAAAATTTCTTCCAAAAGTGGTCTCCCCTTTTCACATCAATCAGGAGGTGGTACTTCCGACCTTCTTTCCCAGACCACACTCCAGCCGAGCTGAAACGGTCCTCCATACCCTGGACTGTAGAAGGGCGTTGAACTTCTACCTTGACCGTACGCGGGAGCACCGTAAAGCTGCTCAGCTTTTTGTGTCTTTTGACCCCAATAAATTGGGGCTCCCGGTCTCCAAGCGTACTCTGTCTATCTGGGTTGCGGACTGTATCACTTGGGCTTATGGGGCAGCCGGACTCTCCTTGGAAGGTCGAGTCCCGGCTCATTGCGTTCGGGCAAAGGCTACGTCAGTGGCTTACCTCCGCTCTGTTCCGCTGGCAGACATCTGCCGGGCCGCTACTTGGTCTTCGAGCCAGACTTTTGCGGTCCATTACTGTCTCGAGAGGGAGTCCCGCAGGGACAGTGCTTTCGGACAGGCAGTCCTCCGTAATCTCTTTGAGGTTTGAGCAACTCCTACCCTCCATCCCGGATGTGGGCTACCGGTGGGTAATAATTCAGCGAAGATTCCTTCCTTCTGTGCTGCTGAGCTAGAGGGAGCTCATTTTTGTGCTTAGGGTCTCCGGTAGCCTTAAGCTTGGGAGTCCCATATGTGAGGACTGACTTCCTGCTTGGTCCTGGAGAAAGCGTAGTTACTCACCTGTAACAGGTGTTCTCCAGGAGCAGCAGGAATCAGTCCTCACAACCCTCCCTCCTCCCCGTGGAGTTGCAATTATCTGCTTAAGTTTTTTTTTTGCATATTTTTCTGCTGTCTTTTTTAGCTATGTCATCTGACTGGCTAAGATGGCACCCGTGGGCGGGAAGGCGACCGCGCATGCGCGCTGCAATTCCCAAAGGCTTTCTTTGAAAGCTGGGGAAAATTGCTCCGCGAGGGCTCCGTCGGCGCCGACGTCACCCATATGTGAGGACTGATTCCTGCTGCTCCTGGAGAACACCTGTTACAGGTGAGTAACTACGCTTTATCTGCCGTCATTTACTATGTTACTGTGTATTCCAAACTTTAAGAAAAGTGGAAGGAAGTCCAGAACCTAAGAACATAAGATATGCCATACTGGGTCAGACCAAGGTCCATCAAGCCAGTACCCTGTTTCCAACAGTGGCCAATCTAGGTCATACGTACCTAGCAGTTTCCCAAAAAGACACAGGTTCCGCAATGCTTGTACTGGGTCAAGCATTGATATCCTGGGTCCCTTCTTAATAATGGTTTATGGACCTTTCCTCCAGGAACGTCTCCAAACCTTTTTTAAACCCAGCTACACTAACAGCCTTTACTACATCCTCCGGTAACAAATTCCAGAGTTTGATTACACGTTGATGAAAAAATAAGTTCTTTTATTAGTCTTAAATAGTTTACCCTGTAGCTTCATTGCATGTCCCCTAGTCTTTCTATATTCTGATAACGTAAACAATCGATCTACGTTTACCCGTTCCACTCCGTTCATTAATTTATAGACCTCTATCATATCTCCCCTCAGCCGTCTCTTTTCCAGGTTAAAGAGCCCTAACCTTTTTAGCCTTTCTTCATAGGAGTATCCTTCCATCCCATTTACCATTTTGGTGGCTTTTCTCTGAACCTTTTCTAATAACGCTATATCCTTTTTAAGATACGGCGACCAGAATTGCACACAATATTCACTTATTAAAAGAGGGCTGCTACACAATACCTTGTCCTGTGCTGCTGAGGTGAGCTATATTCTTATTTGATTTAAATTATAGCTCTATGCTGCTGCTAGGCTCTAACTTATTATGAAATTTAAACGATAAGCTCTCTGCTGGGTTCTAAATTTAACGAGAAATCTCTCTTCTGTGTTCTAAATTTAAACTAAAAGTACTTTGCTGATGCTAGGCCCTGAGTAACTAAGGTTGCTGTCCTCTAGTGGGATTTGAACCCCCGACCTGCCGGCCTGAAGTACCTTTCCCCAACCACTAGGCCACTCCTCCACTGATACTCCAAGTTACTGTTCCTGTTTAATGTAATTGCGAAGTTGTGTTGTAATGTAAACCGCTTTGACTATATGATAAAGCAGTATAAAAAAACCTGTTAAATAAATAACAAAACATGAACCCAAAAGCTCATATCTACCCTGCCCTATAATATCTGTAATTGCTGCAGCACTAAAACACATTCTGAACCTGCAAACAGTCATTCACCAAACAGAACAGATCCTAAAAGTCCACTCAAAGGAGCAGCATCCCTGATGACATCACCGGAGGGGCAGAGCTAAGGCTGAACCAGGGCTGAACTGGCACAGAGCACAATGTCCCCTGGGGCTGTAAGGCAGCAGAACACCACAAGCCGCAGGTTGCTGGAAAAACCTGTAGGCAGCTGGAAGCATAGTGTAAAAGACAACAGGTCTCTCACCAAACACAGCAAAAACTGGAAAGGCCACAACCCAAAAAACTTACAACAGCATAGGATGAGCTTATCAGCATTCAGCAAACCATATAACAGGATAAAAGAACACCATATATGCTCCTTTTAAGGGAACTGATTGATTTAGTGTGCCAAAAATAGATGTTATTTTTATTTTATTTTTTTAACTTCATATAAAAACAATTGAGGCTTATACTTGATCCTACTGTGAATTGCTACATTTAGCTTAGACTTTCAAGTCATACTGCTAGACCAGTCCAGACAAATGGGTTATGCACCCCTGCCAGCAGATCTTGGAGACAGAGAATTCCACCAGAGCTCTGATTGGGTGGAGTCTGGTGATATACAGCTACCCCTAGGGGTCCCTGTCAGTATTTCTCTGTCTCCAGCAGATCTGGATGCTTTTTTGTTTTACTCCTTCAAAATTCATCTGCTTTACATTCTGGGATTTCCTTTGATTCCTTCTGCCCCCTGTTGTTGCCAGATTAATTTCTAGGCACCAGGGAGAGGTTTTCCAGCTGATCCCCTGTTCACAGTGGTGATCGCTGATGAGAAGGCTCCCCAGCACTAGTCCTGTGAGCTAGTTCGCTGGATGATACCCTCCTAAAATCTAGTCCCTGGGGCTAATTTTAGTGGTGAGGCAGCTGACTGAGGTTTGTGCAGCGCTTTGTGGCTTCTCTGCACCATCGGTATTGTGAGTACAGCTTCTGTCTCTCTCCTCTCAGTGCCTGCAGCTTCCGATTTTTGTTGGTGCCGTTTTTGATGAATTTCAGTGATTTTCTGGTGTGGACAGTGTCCCCCTGCCCTCCCTCACTCTTTTCTGGGGTTATTTGAATTTTGGGGGTTTAATTTCTTCTTTTTTACTCCTTTTATTTTGCCGGCGGCCATTTTGAATCACTGAAAACCTCCGTTTTTTGGCGGGAAGCCAGCTTGCTCTCCTCTGCATATATTCTTCATGGCAGCTTTCCTACTGCTCGTTTTTTCCAAAGATTCCTAGCTGGATGCTGGGAGTGTTGTTGTCTTTCCTGTGGTGTTAAAAAAAATATATATATAAATAAATAAATAAAAGGAGATTTTTTCTAAGACAGGGACAACAGTTTTCAGCAGAGTGTGAGGGCATCTTTTTTTTTTTTCCCTGTCTTGTACTGAAGGGGCAGGATTTATCTTTCATTATGCCTTCTTCGGGCCAACGCTGCCTGGGGTGTCAGAAAAAGCACAAAGACCTCCAGAATCACCTGTGCACTGCTTGCTTGTCTCACCCGGGCGAATCCTCTGCTGCTGTTTTGCCTTCAGACTCTTCAGTTTTTCCTCTACCTGTTGTGGATGGTCAGCTGCCTTCACTGCTGCCTGTGGAGCCACGGGCAGCCTCTCCCGCAGCCTCTCAGATTCCACCGCTGTCCTCTCCAGCAGCGCTGCCATCTGAGGAACATCTCCTTTCCCTTTTTCGCCAGGCGTGGTCCCTTTGGCGAGCGGAGTCTGCGGTGACAGGGACTGCGCATCTGCCTATAGCTCCGGGGAGCACTTCTCTGCCTTCTGCAGGCATGCAGAAACAGACTGCTGCAGGACATAAAAAGTTCCGCTCCCTCAGAGCGTCTCAATTTCTTCCTGAAGAGGTTTTCAGCTGCCCTGAGGACAGAGCGTTGGAAGAGGACTCTGCGGCTTCCTCGGATCGGGAAGATGGTGAATTTTCGCCCTCAGATTCGTCCTTGCCTACCCAGGACGATTCCCAAGACATTCGGCTTTTCCGGAAGGAAGAGTTGTCTGCCCTGATTGCCCAGGTGTCTGATGCGCTCCGCCTGACGACTTTGGAAGAGCCCCAGACGGCTCCTGGTCAATCCCAGGCTGATCCTATTTTGCAGGGCATTCGCAAGCCCTCCAAATCCTTCCCCTTTCCTCCGGAGTTGCAGCAGATGGTTTCCAGGGAGTGGGATTCCCCTGATGTGCCGCTGCGTAACTCTCGTCGGCTTAATCAGCTTTATGTCTGGTCTCCTTAAGCTCTAGAGCAGTGGCTGGCATACCCTAAGGTGGATGCCTTAGTCACGGGAGTGACGAAGCACACCACCATCCCGGTGGAGGGCGGAGCAGCGCTTAAAGATTCGCAGGATCGTAAGGTGGAAAATCTTCTCAGGACCGCCTTTGCTTCGTCGTCCCTAGCTCTCCAGGCGTCGGTGTGCGGGGGCTTAACGGCACGGGCATTGCTCCGCTGGCTTCAGAGGTTGCCGGAGGACCCGTCCCACACCCGCCTCGAGTTGGCTACGGCGTTTATCGCGGATTCCTTCTATGACTTGTTGCGCCTTTCAGCTCGCTCGCTGGCTGCTGTCACGGTGGCTAGGCGGTGGCTGTGGCTCCGCCAATGGGCGGCAGATGTGGTATCCAAGGCAAGGCTTTCTAAGTTGCCCTTTAAGGGTCGCCTTCTCTTCGGCGAGGAGCTCGATAAGCTGGTGAAGGACCTGGGGGAAGTTAAGCCTCAACGCTTGCCGGAGGACAGACCTAAGGCGTCCTATCGCCGTTAGTCACGGTCACAGAATTTTTGGCGCTATTCCCGGTCTCGCGACACCCGGACATTTTGCTCTTTTAAAACCTCCCAGGGGGCTGCTCCGGCCAATTGCTATGGGGCGCGGTCGCAGTCCTTTCGAGGAGCCCGTAGGGGCGCGGAGCCTTCCTCCTCCGCAGGGAAGTTCTCCACAGCCGGGCGCTCCTCCCGCTGACGGGGCGGGAAGCCCACTCGGGACAGGGCCGCCGATAGGGGGTCAGTTGGCCTTGTTCGCGCAGGAGTGGGCACGCATCACCACCGATCATTCGGTGCTCGACAGTATTTCTCGGGGTTATTCTCTCGAGTGCGCTCGACCCATCCCGGAAACCTTCGTCGTCTCTCCAGCAGCCTCCCCCGAGAAGCGGCGTGTCATCCACGAGACCCTTCGGCACCTTCTGTCCTTGAACGCCATTTGCCCTGTGCCTCCTTGCGAAAGAGGTCGAGGTCGCTACTCCATCTATTTCGTGGTGCCCAAGAAAGATGGGTCCTTCCGTCCTATCCTGGATCTCAAGGGCGTGAACCGCGACCTTCGCGTTCCTCATTTTCGCATGGAGACCCTTCGCTCGGTGATTCAAGCCGTGCGCAAGGGCGAGTTCCTGGCGTCTCTTGATTTAGCAGAGGCCTACTTTCATGTACCAATCCGGGCCGACCATCAGCGGATCTCCGGTTCTCGGTGCTGGGTCAGCATTTTCAATTTTGCGCTATGCCCTTCGGGTTGGCGACGGCTCTGTGGACTTTTTCCAAGATCATGATTGTCGTGGCAGCGGCCTTGCGCAAGCAGGGCATACGGGTTCATCCCTATCTCGACGACTGGTTTATCCGGGCCGACTCCCGGTCCGAAGCTCGCAAGACCGTCGCTCGTGTGGTCCTCTTCTTGGAACAGCTCGGTTGGGTGATCAACCGTGCAAAAAGCAGTCTTCGACCGGCTCAGGTTCTGGACTTTCTCGGAGCGCGGTTTGACACTCGTCAGGGACGCGTCTTTCTAACGCAGGAGCGGGTTCAGAAGATCTCTCTTCAGCTTCACCGCTTCTTGGACCAAGCGGCACCTCGGATGTGGGACTACCTGCAACTTTTGGGGTCCATGGCAGCTACGATAGATCTAGTCCCGTGGGCGAGAGCGCACATGCGCAGCTTACAGGCGGCGCTTCTGTCTCGTTGGTCGCCGGTTTCGGAGGATTATCAGGTTCGCTTACCTCTGCCTTCGCAAGTGCGCCACGACCACCTTTGGTGGCTTCGGGCGCGCAATCTTCTTCGGGGAGTGTCTCTGGAGTCTCCGCGCTGGCTACTGCTCACGACGGACGCCAGCCTCTCCGGTTGGGGGGCTCATTGCGGCTCCACTTCAGCGCAGGGGGTTTGGTCTCCTCGCGAAGCCCGTTGGTCCATCAATCGTCTCGAGACGCGTGCGGTGCGTTTGGCTCTGATTCAGTTCCAGCCGCTTCTGCGGCGCCGTGCAGTTCGGGTGTTGTCCGACAACGCCACAACGGTGGCTTACCTCAACTGCCAGGGCGGTACGAAGTGTCCGGGAGTCTCCCAGGAACTGCGCTTGCTCCTCCCGTGGGCGGAGGAGCATCTTCTGGCTCTCTCGGCGCAACACATCGCCGGCGTGGACAATGTGAAAGCCGATTTTCTCAGCCGGCACTCCCTGGATCCCGGGGAGTGGTCCCTGCAGCCGGAAACGTTTTGTTCCATTGTTCAACTATGGGGGCTGCCGGAGATGGATCTCATGGCCACAGCGCAGAATGCCAAGGCGCCCTTGTACTTCAGCCGTTGGAGGGAGGAGGGGTCATGCGGAATCGATGCTCTCTCTCAGCCGTGGCCGGCACACCTTCTTCTGTATGTCTTTCCTTATATGCTCCTTTTAAGGGAACTGATTGATTTAGTGTGCCAAAAATAGATGTTATTTTTATTTTATTTTTTTAACTTCATATAAAAACAATTGAGGCTTATACTTGATCCTACTGTGAATTGCTACATTTAGCTTAGACATACCAACAATAAAATTAGGATTAATGAACGACTGCACTGCGCATAAAGGTGTGTACAATATGTCAAATGACAGACAAACCCCGATGCATTATCAGCCAACTTGCCAAAATTAAGGAGCAGTGATAAGTGCTCACAACATTACCATATTTAAGCCAAAAGAACATAAAAATAAAAAATAAACAAAAATAAATATAGAAAATGTTCATTAAAAATGAAACTAATAGGCCAGGAAGGCCAAAGGGATAAAATAGAATCTTCTGTGATAATACATGGAAAGGAAAATAGAGTGGGAAAAGAGAAGAAAATGGATGTAAAGGAAGGGGAAGGGAAGAGGGGAGAGAGAAAAGGAAGGGCAAAGGGGAAATAGAGGGAGGGAGAAAAGAACAGGGGGAAGGGAGGGAGAAAGGGGGAGATGAGGAGAAAATGGGAAAAAATGTGTCAAATTAAAAAAAAAAAATAGTGGAGAGAAACAGTACAAAATTAAAAAAACAAACACCTAAATCTAGGTCATGATTAAGACCTTATGGAAAAATAATCTTAAATCGAAAAATAAAATATTGCTCCTCTCATAACAATATTTGATCAAATCTCCTTTTCTCCATGAAGTTACAATGACCTTTAACACAAAAAAGGTAAGATCATCAAAAGAATGGTTGAGTGTAGGGGTTCTCAACCCTGTCCTCTGACACACATAGCAGTCAGATTTTCAGGATAAGCACAATAAATATGCATGAAAGAGATACACATGCATTGCCTCCATTGTATTCAAATCTCCCTCATCCATATTCATTGTGGCTATCCTAAAAACCTGATTTGCTAGGTGTGTTCCAAGATCTGGATTGAGAACCCCTGTTTGAGAGCAATACAATGCTTAACGGAGCAGTGGTTACCTTCCTTTTAAGGCAACCTTTCAGCTCAAGCTTCCGAATACAAACTTTACCCCATACCATAAATTGCAAGGACACTCTATAACATAAATATCATAATTAGTGTTGCAGTCTGACCTGTGCCAAAAGAATATAACAAACCCTAGAAAATGAATTCTTTAGTTTCTGTAGAAATACTGCAGACAGAACATTTTGTCACATTTAAAATGGCCAAGCTTTGAAGCATCCTTTTCAATAATATCAGGTTATGTAAAAGTCACCAAACTATCCCTTAAATTGTGGGCTCTGCTATAGGCTACAGCCAACTTCTGTTCTTTAAAACAAACCTGATTTTGTGAAATATGCCAGTTTACCCTAATAATTTTTTGGATTCTGTTAGCCAATGGAGAAAAACTAAGCAAACAGACCATATCAGCATTGGCCCGTTTTTCTTTTGTTTCTAAAGAATACATCTTTGGGCTATCGACCCTATTACAACCTCCGGTAATAACATCTAAAGATATCCTTTTTGTGTAAATCTGCATGCTGTGTAATAAGCTTGACTGTCAAACTCTTTCAAAGTGGTGCATAACCTGTGGAGGCACAAAAACTGAGAATATAGTAATCTATTTATAATTTTTTAATTTGAATTTATTTTTAAATGTTTGTCAGCTGTCGTTTGTTCATTATTTATTTTTTGATTGTGCTTATATGCATTATAGACTCCTGATGTAAGTAGTTAGCCAAAATACAGCTGTGTCAGGTCGCTAAAAAAAGTTCACTCATCTGCATCTTGGACTTCTTGGCATGCTTTGTCCTCAGCTCTGTTTCTTCTTCTTTGGACTAGCAGAGTGGTACTTCCTAGGTTTTTGCAAGGAATAAACTGCCAAAAATCTTCTTCATAAAGACTGACAGAGGTTCCAACAATGAATCCTAACTAGATACTATTGGCCTCCCAGGCACATACATCAGTTCTGGGTGACTTCAACGCCCACTATGCCTCCCCACTCAAGTCTGGAGACAACACTCTTCTTCAGCCCTTCTCTGACCTTTCTCTCTCACAGCACATATCTTTTCCCACTCATTCTGTTGGTCATACTCTTGACCTATTTTTTTTTTTACGTCCTTATGCTCAGCTCTTTTCCTCTTTTCTGGTTCCCTGGTCTGATCATTTCTGTGGTTTGTTTGTTTTTTTCTTCAGTACTTCCCGGTCACTTTCTCTTCTTCCTCCAGATATTTCTATGGATCCTCCCACGTGACTTAGACATAATTTATCATCCCGCTCCCTTGAACAATTTTCCCCTGTCCGTGACGTTTTCCCTTCTCATGTCTCATCCCTTACTATGGATACTCAAGCCCATCTCTGGAATTCTGCTTTATCCTCTGCACTCGATAATATTGCCCCCCTCCGTCCCTGCCCTCATCCCCCATCACAACTATCCCTACTTCGACCACAGTCTATCTCCAGGAACAAGCAGGAATAAGTCATCACATATGGGTACGTCGGTACCGACGGAGCCTGCGCGGGAAAGCTCCCCAGCTTTTCAGATGAAAAGCTTTTGGGGCCTCCCACTGCACATGCGCGCTGCCTTCCCGCCTTCCTGACCAGCTCTCCTCAGTTCTTCTTTTTCCGCGGAGCCAGCAGGTCGTGTTCCTGTCACCGCTGAAGAATTTGTTACTTTTGTTTGTTTCTTTAGACCGCGTACCTGCCTTCCCCATACCGAAACCGGTATCGCCGGTCTCTCTTTCTTTCTATATAAAAAAAAAAAAAAAAAAGACTTTTTTATTTTCTTCAGCACAGCTTGGTACCCGTTGTTAGGCCTTAAGGCCTACACAAATTCTCCTCATGGAGAAGCCAGTCCCTGGTTTTAAAAAGTGTACCAAGTGCAGTGCTGTCATTTCTGTCACAGACACCCATGAATGGTGTCTTAAATGTTTGGGACTTGACCACTCCATACCGGACTGCCCATCCTGCACCCAGATGTCCAAACGTGGTTTGCAGAACCGGGCCAACAAGCTCCATGTGCTGTTTCCTTCAGAAGCATCACAGTCATCCAGGTCTTCCTCTCCGGATGGATCTCAGGTAACCAAAACTTCTGTGGGCAAATCCTCTAAAAGCAAATCTCTTTCTAAAGATCGAGAGGCTCTCAATTCTGAGTTCGAGGATTCTGCCCAGGCCAAAAAACCCCGGCGGGAGGTTCCGGCCTCCAAACCAATCATGGGGTCACAGGTTGACATCGATGGCACGGCCTCGACAGATCACCTGTTGGACTGCTCTGGGGTACCGGCCCATACCGGTACCGACATCCAGGCAGTAGTGGCGTCTATGGGCAGTACTGTCCAGACCATGCAGCAAGCCGTTCTGGCATTCATTAAGGCTGCGACGCCCTCGGTACCGATTTCATCGGTACCGACCCCGGTTCCGGTATCTACACCGGAACCGAGACCATCGACTTCTAAACGTCGATCGGTTCCGCATGCCGGATTCCGGCTTTCGCCCGGTACTGATCCCATGCCCGATACGCCCGATGTCGATACCGATCGGTATGCGTATCGTACATTGGCAGTACAGAGGGAAGACTCAGATTCTTCTGATGAATTCAATTCCTCTGATGACTCTGCTGAGCTTACTCTTCCTGATGAGCCCTCTTCTCCCAAGAGGAGGATGTCTCCTCCAGAGGATTTATCCTTTCAGGATTTCATTGTTGATGTAGCTAAAGCACTTTCTATTGCTACATCTTCTGAAAAAGAACCCAGATCAAAGAAATTGGACATTTTAGGATACTCAAAAGCTCCTAAAGAGGCAGTCACTCTGCCTGTCCATGAAATCCTTCAAGAACACTTGATGGATTTGTGGGAGACTCCTTTAACACTGTCTCCCCATTCCCGTAGGTTGGACACCATGTATCGGGTCCCACCTTCGCCTGGGTTCCAGAAAACTCAGCTGCCTCACCACTCTATTGTGGTGAAGTCTGCCATGAAGAAAATAAAGAGTCCTAAAAGGCATTCTTCTATCCCTCCAGGGCGAGAATGTAAGAACCTAGACTCTTTTGGAAGAAAGATGTTCCAGGCTAGTATGCTTATAGCCAGGATCAATTCTTATAGCCTTTATATGGGCATGTATCTTGGGCAACTTGCCCTAAAAATACAGAATTTTGCCCCCTTTATTCCTGATGATCAAAGGGCGGACTTCTTTTCTATGGTGACACAACTTTCAGAGGTCTCCAAGTTCTCCAACAGGGCAGCCTTTGATTCCTTTGAAGTTGCAGGCAGAGCTTCGGGAATTGCTATTGCAGCCCGACGTCTCGCTTGGCTCCAGGCTTCTAACCTAGAACCCTGGGTTGTAGATGGCCTCAGGAATCTGCCCTGTACCGGTGAGAACTTATTTGGGGAAGACTGGCAGATTAAAGCTGCTCAAATGGATGCAGAAAATGCCACTCTAGATAGACTTTCCAAGTCTACTTCTACCCCTACCAAAAAGAAGCCTTTTAAAAGGCCTTACTATAAAAAGACCAGATTTCCCACAAATACTGGCCAGCAATCTGCTCAGCCTCGCCTTGCGGCTAAGCGTCAACAATCTAAGCAGGTAAAGTCAAAGCCTGCAGTGTCTGCTACACCCCAGCAGGTTCAACCCCCTCAGGGGTTTTGACTTCCTTCTAGAGAACTTGCCGTTTCTGGCTCTAGAACAACCAGAGCCCCTCACCATTCCTGGAAGGCTAGCTCATTTTGCTCCCAGATGGGAACAAATCACGTCAGAGCAATGGACCCTCTCTATTATCCGAGAGGGCTACAAACTTCATTTCTCCAGCCTTCCTCCCCATACCATGGTGAGGCAATTCAGTTCTCCCCCATCTCTTCTGACCCTGTTGGGTCAGGAAGTCTCTTCTCTTCTTGCCCAAGGGGCAATAGAGGAGGTTCCTCCTCCACAACAGGGGTTAGGTTTCTACTCCCCTTACTTTCTCATAACAAAGAAGACAGGGGGCTTCAGACCTATCCTAGATCTGAGAGAATTGAACAGGTTTCTATTCAAGGAGAAATTCAAAATGCTCTCTCTGGGCCTTCTCCTTCCATACCTTCAGAGTCAGGATTGGCTTTGTTCTCTAGATCTCAAGGATGCGTACACTCATATACTCATCCATCCATCCCACAGAAAATATCTAAGATTTCTGTTCCAGGGAAAACATTTCCAGTACAGAGTACTACCCTTCGGTCTGGCCTCTGCTCCAAGAGTCTTCACAAAATGCATGGCAGTCGTAGCCGCATTTCTCAGAGGCATGGGAATCTTTGTCTTCCCATATCTGGACGACTAGCTCATCCGAGCTCCATCTCAATCAGAAGCCCAGATTTTTCTGGACCGCACAAGGCGTATTCTTCAATATCTGGGACTTGTGGTAAACATTCCCAAGTCCCAACTCATCCCTACTCAGTCCCTGGAATTCATAGGGGCCCAATTGGACTCCACCACTGCAAGGGCCTACCTCCCTCTGGTCCGAGGCCAAAGGCTAATAAACTTGGCCTCCCAGGCTCAGTCCAGAAGTCACTTGTCAGCCAGAGAAATGCTGCAACTTCTGGGCCACATGGCCTCCACGGTTCATGTGGTGCCCTATGCTCGTCTCCATATGAGAGCAGCTCAATGGACATTGGCCACCCAGTGGTCTCAAGCATCGGGACTGCTGTCAGACCAGGTACTCACCTCACAACGTCTGTTTTGGTCTCTCCAGTGGTGGACATCCTCCAAAAATCTGTTGTTGGGGACCCCCTTCCAACCTTCGTTGCCCCAAGCAACCCTCACAACAGATGCCTCCCAAACAGGGTGGGGAGCTCATCTCCAGCACCTCTCCACTCAGGGCACCTGGTCTCCCCAAGAGACCACCCTTCATATCAACCTTCTGGAACTGCGAGCAATCTTCCTTGCCCTCACAGTCTTCCATACCCTCCTTGCCAACCTGACTGTCCTAGTTCAGACAGACAATCAGGCGGCCATGTTTTATGTCAACAAACAAGGAGGGACGGGCTCTCTGTCGCTTTGCAATGAAGCTCTCAGATTATGGGCCTTCGCCAGAGAGCACCAAATTCATCTTCTGGCAGTATATCTTCCAGGAGTTCAAAACTCTCGGGCAGACAGACTCAGTCGAGTTCTGCTCCCACACGAATGGTCCCTACATATGGACCAGATACGCAGAATCTTTCAGGAATGGGGGACCCTAGACATAGACCTCTTTGCAAGTCCGTGGAATGCCAAACTTCCCCGGTTCTGTTCCAGGACTCCGTGTCAGGGAGCTCAGGCCAACGATGCCTTTCTCCTACATTGGGGTCAGGAATTCCTGTACGCTTTTCCACCCATTCCTTTGATTCCCAAGACTCTGTTCAAACTTCAGAGGGATCACGGATCCATGATCCTCATTGCTCCACGCTGGCCACACCAAGTGTGGTTCCCTCTCCTTCTACAGCTCTCCCAGGGCTCCTCCCTGGACCTGGGAGCTGCACCAGACTTTCTGTCTCAGGAGCAGGGGACTTTGTGGCATCCAAACCCCAAGTCCCTACATCTCCGAGCTTGGTTACTGAAGGCTTAAGCCTTCATGAGTTTAATCTTTCCCAACCAGTGAAAGATATCCTTCATGCCTCTAGGAAACCCTCTACTAGGCGTTCCTATGCTTTCAAATGGAAACGTTTTTCCATTTGGTGTGCGCAACAGGGTCTTGACCCTCTAGCACTTCCTTTGAATTCTCTACTGGACTATCTCCTGCATCTTTCCAATGCAGGCCTCAAGACGAATTCAGTACGAGTCCATTTAAGTGCTATTGTAGCATCCTTAAAACCTATAAATGGACAACCTATCTCCTCTCATCCTCTTATTGCAAGGTTCATGAGAGGCCTGACCCTCACTAAGCCTCCCATCCGACCTCCTCCGGTAGCATGGGACTTGAATCTAGTTCTGGGTCAACTTATGAAGCCACCTTTTGAACCGTTGGTATCTACCTCCCTGAAATTTCTTTCCTGGAAGGTTCTTTTCCTTATTGCAGTCACTTCGGCTCGCCGCATCAGTGAACTGCAGGCTTTGGTGGCTAATCCACCTTATACCAGATTTCATCATGATAAGGTGGTCCTTAGGACGAATCCCCACTTTATGCCTAAAGTGGTCTCGCCTTTTCATCTTAATCAAGAGGTATATCTACCTGTTTTTTTCCCGGCTCCTCATGCATCCAGTGCAGAGCGGAACCTTCATACTCTTGACTGTAAAAGAGCTCTCGCCTTTTACCTCAACAGGACTCAGCCACATCGAAAGTCTTCCCAACTTTTCGTGGCTTTTGATCCTTCTCATTTGGGACTTCCAGTCACCAAACGCACACTTTCCAACTGGATTGCTCAGTGTATTTCCTTTGCTTACCAGAGTAAGAACATTTCTCTGGAAGGCCATGTCACAGCTCACAATGTGAGAGCCATGGCCACTTCTATGGCTCATCTTCACTCTGTGTCCATAGATCAGATCTGTCGAGCAGCCACTTGGGCCTCGGTTCATACCTTCACAGCCCATTACTGCTTGGACAAGGACTCCCGCCGGGATGCCTTGTTTGGTCAGGCTGTCCTCAAACACCTGTTCCATACTTAAACAACTCCTGCCCACCTTCCCAGAATGGATGCCTGAGATCCATACGAAGATGGTTACCCTTGGAGGGGGATCTCCCAGGCATCTTAGCTAGGGAGTCCCCATATGTGAGGACTTATTCCTGCTTGTTCCTGGAGATAGCACAGTTACTTACCTGTAACAGGTGATCTCTGGGAACAGCAGGAATTAGTCATCACAACCCACCCACCTCCCCTAGGAGTTGTCTCTCTATTCCTCTATCTTCCTGTCCTCTCTCTCTATTGTCTCAGCTTTAAACTCGAACTGAGGAGAGCTGGTCAGGAAGGCGGGAAGGCAGCGCGCATGTGCAGTGGGAGGCCCCAAAAGCTTTTCATCTGAAAAGCTGGGGAGCTTTCCCGCGCAGGCTCCGTCGGTACCGACGTACCCATATGTGATGACTAATTCCTGCTGTTCCCAGAGATCACCTGTTACAGGTAAGTAACTGTGCTTTATCTCCAGAACCACCAACTCCATAGAGCTAAGTTCCAAGCAAGGGAAAGATTATTCAAGCTAAATTTAACATTTCAGGCTAGAGGTATGATAATTAAGATGAACAAGGCCATATCCAGTATAAAGGGACCAGTTATTGACATCACCAGAATTAATCAAATATAATATTGTACAGCTAAAATTATTACTGCAAGAATGCTACCAATTAGAATGCAAGGCCAGAAAAAAGAGATTTCAACAGTCCCTCCTTGTAAAAAGCACATCAAAGGAAAATTACAATCATTGCGTGCAGAGGTATCTCTGATGGATGGGTATCTGAAAGGATTAAGATCATCAAAGATATTAAGGAAGATCCAAGACATCAAGCTAAAGCATGGTGCATTAACAGAAGACCTGAAATTTATACGTTCCAACAATAAACTGAAAATAGCAGCAGAAGCACAAAAGCTTTGAAGATATGAAGAAAACAGGAAAGAAAGATATCAGAATAAACTATTTAGAGAGAACCCAAAACAATTCTATAGGGAATTGGAGAAGTGTATTAATATGGTAAAAGCACCTCCAACCGAAACCACCTGGAAAAGTTATATGAGGACCCTATACAGCACAATCACATAGCAGAATGGATACCCAGCATACAGAAACATTTAGGAAAAGCAAACATCAAACCTATGGAATGGCCCATAGTAACAAAGGAAGAGCTGAAAAGCAGGTTAAAACAATCCCCATATTGGAAAAGCCCTGGCCCAGATGGAGTTACCAAATTTTGGCTCAAACAGTTAACATCACTCCACCAAGACCTGGCAAACTGAAAAAATCAATTGTTCGAGCAACCGGACTTACCACAATGGCTTATTCAGGAAGAACGTTTCTCCTTCTGAAGGGAGACCCAACTAACTTTCCTAAAAATTATAGACCAATAACCTACAATCTATTTACTGCGATAAATGCAGACCGAATATACAATCACATCGAGCTCAATAACAACATGGCAATAGAGCAAAAGGGCAATAAGAGAGGAGCATAAGAACATAAGATATGCCATACTGGGTCAGACCAAGGTCCATCAAGCCCAGTATCCTGTTTCCAACAGTGGCCAATCTAGGTCATAAGTACCTAGCAGTTTCCCCAAAAGAGACAGGTTCCTCCATGCTTGTATTGGGTCAAGCAGTGATATCCTGGGTCCCTCTTAATAATGGTTTATGGACCTTTTCTCCAGGAACTTGTCCAAACCTATTTTAAACCCAGCTACACTAACAGCTTTTACTAATCCTCCGGTAACAAATTCCTGAGTTTGATTACATGTTGAGTGAAAAAATATTTTCTCTTATTAATCTTAAATAGGTTACCCTGTAGCTTCATTGCATGTCCTCTAGTTTTTTTTATATTCTGATGACGTAAACAATCGGTCTACGTTTACCCGTTCCACTCCATTCATTAATTTATAGACCTCTTATCATATCTTCCCTCAGCCGTCCCTTTTCCAGGTTGAAGAGCCCTAACCTTTTTAGCCTCTCTTCATAGGCGTATCCTTCATCCCCTTTACCATTTTGGTGGCTCTTCTCTGTACCTCTGTATATGGAACCAAAGACCAGTTAATGCTGAATAAGGCCATTATGGTCAGTGCTAAGAAAGGCAGAAAGTTCAATATTGCATGGATTGATTATAAGAGAGCTTTTGACAGCATCCCACACTCTTGGATAATACATTGCCTTGAAATGTATAAAATAAATTCCGGTTTGATAGAGTACATTAAGTTCACTATGACAGTGGGGCAATCCACATTCTTTTTGAGATATGTAGATGGTCAGTACAACATTCCTAACGTTAAGATCCAGCGAGGAATATTTCAGAGAGATTCCCTGTCGCCATTTCTGTTTTGTTTGGCGCTTAATCCAATGAGTGCTGTCATCAACTCTTTGGGGTATGGATTTAGCCTGAATTCTAAAGAAGGTACCAACCCAGAAGCAGCTTCCCATCTGCTATTTATAGATGATCTGAAGCTCTACTCTTCTAGTGACAAACAGTTTGCAGAGCAGTTTCATATGGTGAAAAGCTTTTCTGATGACATCAGAATGACTTTTGGCCTTGACAAGTGTGCTAAGGCAATCTTTTTTAGAGGAAAATTTAGCAAAACCAAAAACATCTCCCTTGCTGAGGGCTGTGACATTAAGAACCTTGAACAGGAAGGGTATATAAATATCTTGGCATAGAGGAAGGAATGACACTCGAGCAGAAACTCTTGAGAAAGAAGATCAGTAAAGAATATTACAGGAGATTAAACTGTTTTTGAAAAGTGCTTTAACATCACAAAATAAGATATAAGCCATCAATCAGCTGGCAATTCCTGTACTCTACTACAGTTTTGGGAATGTGGCATGGCCTCGTAAAGATCTTGAAAAACTGGATGTGCGAACAAGAAAACTCTTCCATGCTCATGAAGTAATTTGCAAGAATCAGTGTAATGCCAAGATTGTACATTCCTAGAGCTGAAGGAGGGCCAGGACTTTTAGAGATTGTCACAGAAATGAAAATGGCTGATTCTAGTACTGTTTTTGGTTACGACCTCGGATATGTACTTAGAAATTCTCTATCACATAACATTTTTGAGTGACATGTAGTTTAAATTTAGACTATGTTGCTCATATTTACCTTAGATGTATATGGATGTATATTGTAACGCAATGTCTCCTAAAAGTTAGTTGTATATGATTTTCTGCTGTATTGTGCCTCAAGAACATCCCTCTTAAGGGTCCAACAATAGTCTGCAAGTATACTGGAGCTTCACTTGCCCTGGTACGTATTTTCCATTACCGAAATGTCCTGATGAAACCTATCCCCATGTTCATTGCTGACTGCTCCTAGATTTGCAGGAAAAAAAATCCAGGTGTGAATGCAAAAAGTACTTTTTCAAAGACATGTTACATCCCAGTTTCTGGTAAGATTTCAGTAGAGTATCCACTGATTCTGCGAAGCTGTCTGCCTTGTTATTTCCCAAGAAGTCGCGGCAAACAGTCTTAAAGGACTCCCATGCAGCTCTTTCAGTTTCATTCAGCTGACTTTCAAAGTTTTCATCTTTCATCAGTTTTCTAATATCAGGTCCTACAAAGATCCCTACTTTGATCTTTGCCTCACTGATTTGTGGAAATGTCTGTCTTAGATATGCAAATTCAAGTCCACTTCTATCCATGGCTTTTACAAAGTTCTTCATAAGACCCAACTTTATATGGAGTGGAGGTAGATGTACTTTATTTGGCTCCATAAGTGGGTCATGTGCAACATTTTTCTGGCCTGGGTCTAGTGATGATCTCTTTGGCCACTGTTTCCGGATGTAATGATTTTTCCTGTCCCTGCTGTCCCACTCACACAAAAAGCAATAATACTTTGTCCAACCAAGCTGTTGTCCAAGCAAGAGGGCAATTACTTTTAAATCACCACAAATATTCCACTTGTGTTCTTCATACTTGATATTTGTTAGCAGGAGATGCATACTGCTGTAAGTTTTTTTCATATTGGCGGCATGAGCTACTGGAACTGATGGTAAAATATTTCCGTTGTGGATAAGCACAGCTTTTAGGCTATATTTAGAAGTCACCAATCCTCTTTTCTATAATCTGGACAAAGTGTTACCATCAGGGATTTAACTTCACAACAAAAAGCAATTCCATCTTCAAAGGCAAAGTAATCCACAAACTCGGTATGCCTATTTCTAAAAGTGCACACTTTGGTTTCTTTCTGAAGAAGATTCCAGCCTTTCAATTGTGACCTTAACAGTTCTGCTTGTCACTTTGAAAGATTCAAATCTCTGACGAGATCCTTCAAATCGCCTTGGTCCAGTAAATGTGGTTCAGAAGAGGAACCGGATGGCTCAAAGCTTGGATCCTGCAGCATTCATTGGTTCTTCTTCTTCTTCATCCTCATTCACCGTAAGATTTTCTGGAGGTTTTGGCACCGGCAATTCTTGACAGTAAGGCTCAGGCCTCATGGCAGATGGTAAATTTGGGTAATTTACAGTGTGTTTTGATTTTGAAGTAATGCCTGCAATGTTTGTAAGGCAAAAGCAGCAATCTGTCAAGCGATCTCTTGGTTCCCTCCAGATCATTGGAACAGCAAAATTCATGTGTCGAACACCCTTTACCCAACCTATTAGGAGTCTGACAGGTAATACAGCAGATGTGAGGCGCCCAATTTTTGTTCTGGTCACCGACTTGACATCCAAAGTACAGCTTATAACATGTCTTAACAAGCGGAGTAAGACGTCTTTCCTGCTTCTTAAAAGTAACCTCACCACAAATGTAGCAAAATGAATCCGGACGATTAACACACTTTCAAGGCATTGTTAAACAACTACAAGCGATAACCGTAATATTTATTCTCCAGGACCAAGCAGGAAGTCAGTCCTCACATATGGGCTTCATCGGCGCCGATGAAGCCCCAGCGGAGCATTTCCCCAGCTTTCCAAGAAAGCCTTTGGGAATGCAGGCACGCATGCGCGGTTCCCTTCCCGCCTAAAGGTGCCATCTTACCTCAGTCTCTCTTTTTCTGAGAAGCCCACCGGACGTGTGTCCTGTCATCCCGGATAAAAGTGTGATTTTTCGGCGATTTTCGCAATTTTTTTCTTTCCGGTTCAATGCCGGTTCCCCTCCCGCCGGGTTCGGTACACCGGTATCGAGCCCGATTCTTCTTTTTCGGTTTTTGCTCTTCGTGGCTGGCGTTTGTGCCCTTTTTTGATTTTTCCCTGGAAGGCCGGTCCTTTGACCTCTCAGGGACTCTTTTATCTCCAGGAACAAGCAGGAATGAGTCTTCACATATGGATACGTCGGTACCGACGGAGCCTGCGCGGGAACGCTCCCCAGCGTCCAATCAGAAAGCTTTTGGGAGCATCCCTCAGCGCCTGCGCGCTGCCTTCCCGCCTTTCTAACTGTCTCTTCTCAGTTTTCGTTTTTCCGCGGAGCCGGCAGGACATCCTCCTGTCACCGCAGAAAATTTTTTCTTTAATTCTTTTGTTTTTTTGTGGTCGCAGCTGTCTCCCCAACTCCACCAGTACCGCCGGTGTTTTTCTTTTTCTTAAATCCAGGGAATTTTTTCCCTCAGTTTTTTGTCTTAAATTTTTTGGGCCTTCTAGGCCTCTCCATCATGGAGCCGCCAACCTCTTTTCCTAAGAAATGTCTAAGCTGTGGCGGTACAGTTTTATTTTTAGACTCCAAGAGCTGGTGTCTAACCTGTTTGGGTCCTGACCGTTTTCCTCCGGAGCCATTAGGCTACAGTATTGTGAGAAGAGATTTTCCATTTCGAGTTTCCCTCGATACCGGGTTCCCTTCCAGTGTCAGGGCACCGACCATTTCTTCTTCTCCACAAGATCAGGTAACCCACAAACAGTCTGTTAAGACTAGCCAACCCTTGAGTGGTAGGTCTCATGCACAGCATGATGACTGCTCCAGCCTTGCCCTCGAGGGTCCATTGGCTTCAAAACCCCGGCAGGAGTCTTCGGCCTCCAAAGCCTATGAGGGGTTTCAGGTTGTTCCTGGGGCTCACCCCTCACAGAACATACCTGAGCCATGCTTGGTGGTGGCATCCGCTTCGAGCGGTACCGATACCCCGGCATCGGCACTGGTGTTGGACGATACACTCCTCACCAGGGATCGTCATCTGGCTTTCTCGGTACCTTCGGGACCGGTGGATACGCTCAAGTTTGACTTTCCAGTATCGGCACCAACGCCGATACTACCACCGACATTGGTACCCTCTAGACAGGCATCAATTGACTCGCTTCCTTCGATGCCGAGTCTGGAATTGATCTCTAGTCTGGAAGACTGGGTACCGACACGTCTCGGTACCGATGCTTACCGGTACCGGATGCTTACCGGTACCGGATGCTCGGTACCGAGGGTGATTACCAAAGGCCTTCGGTTACCTCGGTACCGATTGAGCAGCCACCGATGACTGCTCCGATGTCGGTGTCGCCTTCGTTTCCGACAGTGCTATCGGTACCGGTATCCGCAGTAGCATCGGGGCCAGCTCCTTCCATGCTTCTTTCACCAGGGTCGCTCTTTTCTATACCAAGTTTGGAGTCGATACCTGGCATGGACGATGCAGTACTGACTGTCACAGGTCCTGACCTCCAGTACCAGCATCCATCCCTTAAGGATCCTTTTTTGCACCGTGCAGGATCTTATATTCCTATATACTCAAGTAGATCCTCCGGTGCCCAGGCTAGTTCTTCAGGTCTAGCCTGTCCAGGGAACGGTTCCTTTTGGAGATCCTTCTTTTCAGAATTTCCTCCTGGATATGGCAAGATCTCTTGCTATTCCTATCCCTGGCCATGATCCTACACAAGGCTCTGTTTCTACTCAAGAAAAGGAAAAGATAATACTTCCTTTACATCATTCCTTGCAGGATCTTCTTCTAAGAATGTGGGAAGCACCTTTAAAGGTACCCTCACCTTCTAGAGCAACTGATCTTCTGTATCAGGTGCCCCCCTCTCCAGGGTTTCAAAAGACTCAACTTCCCCATCATTCCATTGTGGTGGAATCATCAATGAGGAAGGTGAAAAGTAAGAAGAAGCACTCTTCTTACCCACCAGGTCGTGAGTCTAGGACACTAGATGCCTTTGGACGTCAAACCTTCCAGACATCCATGCTGTCAGCAAGGATTCTCTCATATATTTTTTATGAGTCTATCTCTTCAGGAGGTCACAAAGAAATTATAACTTTTGACTCCTTTTCATTCAGAGCCCAAGACTGCAGACTATTCCTTACTACTTAGTCATATTCAAAGTATCTCTTGGTTTCTTACTTGTGCTTCCCTAGACTCTTTTGAGTCTGTTAGCAGAACTTCTGCTATAGCCATAGGGGCACGACGTAGAGCCTGGCTTCAAGCTTCAGACTTAAACAAATGGGCACAACAAAGACTGGGTAATACTCCTTGCACTGGAGAAAATCTCTTCAATAAGGAGTCTTTACATCAGGTTGCTCAGTGGTCCACTGACTTCCCTGTTTTTGAAGGCTATCCTAAGCCTTCTCCTTCCCCAGTAGGTAGGAAATGCCCTACCAAACCTTCTTTCCCTAGGAGGAGAAGGTTTTACTCTTCTCCTGCCCATCATACAGATGTTCCCAAGCAGGGGACACATCGCCCTGGTCTGAAGAATCCAAACTCTCGCCAGGCTAAACAAACCCAGCAACCATAGGGTTCTGATTAATCTGTTTTCTGCCTCTTGGAGTTTACAACCTACAATTGACTTCTTCTCAGCAGAAGCTTTTCACTGTTTTTCATTCAAAACTCTACACATGGATTCCTTTCCTCAGGACATCCAGTTGCTCCTAAGTATGCTGAGCTGTCAGGATATTCATGTCTATGGGTCACAGGTTTCTCCTCTTCTTCCTGTCAAGAAGAGAGGTTTAACAACTATCCCATGATAGTTTTCTGTACCAACATGAATTTTTTCCTTCCACAGACTTACCATATAGTAAGTCGCCCTTCAGCTCCTGTTTCTCTACCCTCTTATCCAGGGTTTCCCCTGTACGAGTGGTACCATGCCACTGGAGGGCTTCTTTAGCCTTAATAGTCTTTCTTTCCATTCCAGTGTGGAGTTTTTTCTCTTGAGTAAACTCCCTTCTTTTGTCTGGGCAGCTCATCAGACAGGGACAGGATTTTCTCCTCTTGTTCTGTCTGTTCTCTCTGTTTTGCACAGAAAGATTATCTCTGCTGTCCTATTCAGCAGCTGCCCATGCAGGAGTTCCAGTGATTGGACTACTGGTACTTTTCCACAAGTTTCCAGTCTTGTCCTCCACTACTTTCTGTCTGGCCTTAGTAGTGATTCCAAGACAGTGCATACATCTTTCTTAATCCTTATCACTTCAGGCTTATCACACTATCTTCTATTCTTGCCATCTCCAATTCCTTTGGGTTTGGCAGCATAGTTGACGTGGCTGCTGGGTTTTTCCAACAGCCAGTTCTATCTCCCAATTCTCCTGCATAATGCTCTCTGCAATCCTACAGAGAAGCTTTCCACTATGGGCCCTTGCTAGAGAGCATGGGTTTTTTTCTCTAATGACTATCCTATATGGTTGAAAAAGGCTTCCTCAATCATTCCCCATGACTGTGAGGGTTCTTCACACCCTACTATCTCCTTTTAAAATAAAGGGCATAAGCCTTTTCTACGTGAAAGTCTAAAGAGTTGTCCAATTCCTACAGGGAATATGCTCTTTTTTCCTTGCAGCTTGTCCTCATAGTATCCTAATCCTTCATGGACAGCAATATTTAACTAAAAAACGCATGATACCCCTTTTTGTCCCTCAAGTGGGTCAACCTGGTATCTCATCCTATGCATTTTCTGTCCATTTACCATGCTAGAGTTCTACAGGACTCAGGACTTGCTGTTTACAGACTGATATTATCCTCTGTTTTTTCACGCAACCATCCTGGTTATTTCACTGGATAGCATTCCTGCACCATCATAACCAGGGGGAATAGATTCTCTATATATCTTCTCAAGTAGGTTCCACCTTCTTGTTATTGGATGAATCTTTCCTCTTCACATCTCCCATGTGAATGTTCTTATAGGCATATCTCTGTCTGCTTAATTGCAGACATTTATCTTTAGACCTATATATTCATATATGTATATATATCTATATACATCTCTATAGATACATATGTCTGTCAGCTGCATGTGCATATGTTATGCCCCTCTAGATCTCACTATAGATATATATATATATATATACCCATATATATATATATATATATATATATATATGTATATATATGTATATGTATCTGTCGAGATGCTTCGTTATAGGTAGATATGTATTTACATACTTATCTCTCTAACTGTCTATGCTCATAAAGGTTTTACCTTCCTATATGTTCCAGACAGTGGTCTTTGCACATGTTCATACTGTTCCACAGTATGTTTGGGGTATTATGCACACAACCACTGCTGTGGTACTGACAAGCTCCTACCATAACCCTAGGTTTAGGTATCCCTGAAGCTCCATGCTCCAATATCTTCCTACCTCTCACCAGTTAGGAAAGACATGGTGGATCTTCAGTAGATCTGAGGTTTCAACTCCTCAGACATCTGTCCTTCCTTTGGGAATACGGGTTTTTTTCCCATACCCCTTCTTCCCTCAAGGACTAAGCCAGTTTGTCCAAATCGGTCAGTCTTCCTCTTTTGCTCCTAACTGTGAGTAACTCTGTAGCCAAAAGAGTTTTCAGCTTTTTCCATAAAGCTTCCCACTAAAGACCTACCGTTTTTGTACTACCCCAGTTGAATCCTGAGGTCACCTGTCACTTCCAGATTATGACCTTCACCTTCACTTCAGTGAGGTCACCTTGGAGATTCCTCTACTGGATCCCCAGTAGACTCCATCAGCCTCTCTACTTCCTGCAATCCAGTAGGTGAGGTCCATATTGTGATTGTTCATTTCAATATATTTCATGATAATTATCATACATACAAGGACTCCTTGCCTGTAGTCCTATCTTAGGTTAGCTGTTTTCTACAGCTCCTCTCTTTTTCAACTCCTACCCTCCATACTCAGGATGCCTGGCCATATGAGGTGTAGCATGTTTCAATCTCCAACATGCTAGGGATCCAGGCATCTTAGCTTGGGAGTCCCCATATGTGAAGACTCATTCCTGCTTGTTCCTGGAGATAGCACAGTTACTTACCTGTAACAGGTGATCTCTGGGAACAGCAGGAAAAAGTCTTCACAACCCACCCACCTCCCCTAGGAGTTGTATCTCTCTATCTATCTTTCCTTTCCTCTCTCTCTCTCTTTGAGCTATAAAACTCAACTGAGGAGAGACAGTTGGAAAGGCGGGAAGGCAGCACGCAGGCGCTGAGGGATGCTCCCAAAAGCTTTCTGATTGGATGCTGGGGAGCGTTCCTGCGCATGCTCCGTCGGTACCGACGTACCCATATGTGAAGACTTATTCCTGCTGTTCCCAGAGATCACCTGTTACAGGTAAGTAACTGTGCTTTCCCCGATGGCTTCCAGCGGTTTTCAAAAGTGTGATCGTTGTAAGAAGTTGATGTCTCTCACCGACACACACGACTGCTGCCTTCGGTGCCTCGGTCCTGATCACGACCATAACACGTGTGGGCCATGTGGGAAGATGTCTTCCAAGGCACTACGAAGTCGCCAGCAGCAGAAAGAAAGGCTTTTCTCCGACTCAGCCTCCGGCCAGGCCCGGACCTCGTCTGAGGCCTCGACATCTCAGGATTCGGATCCCGAGCGCCGTCGGGGCTCCTCGGACAGGGGGTCCTCCGACCGGGAATGCAAGAGGAAGAAGCGGCTCGAGAGGGCGTCGTCGGAGGAGGTCCCTGGCTCCTCAAGGGCCAGGTCTAAGACCCCCGACCGTTGCCCCGGGCCCGTGGAACAAGAGAAGCCTGCCAAAGTTCCTCACGTGGAGCCGGAGTCTGCTGGACACGTAAGCCCCATAGTTCTCGAGGACTCTCCTCCCAGAGAGCCGACATCGGGCCCGGCGCCACCGGGGCCCGAGTTGGTGGCTGCTGCGTCTCCCAAGCTGAGTCTCAGGATGACAGCCTTGGAGTGCAGACTGTCTGCCTTCATGGAGCAGCAGCGGGCACTGATGGCCAGCCTGTCTGGCGCATCTGCCCCGACCACCGGGACATTGACATCGAAGTCGACCCCGGAGACCGAGCCAATACTCGAGTCCATGATGGCTCAAGGTCGACCTCGGTCGCAGTCTCCCTCGACCTCCCGTTCGGGACTGAAGGCATTGACGCCTGTGCCTCTGGCATCGGGGCGGGTGATCCAGGGCCCCGCGGGGTCGGACCGCGACTCCTCGTCGGATGAGTCCTCCTGGGAGATGGAGGATGAGGAGTCCCCTGACACATTCAAGACTCGGTGCGTCCCGTCGGACTCGCCGCAGTCTGAGCCCCGGAGTAGATCCCCTCCGGAGGATACCCGGTTCTTGAAGTTTGTCCGGGATATGGCCACCCAGTTAGATATCCTGGCGGACCCCGAGGAAGAGCCTCGAGCCGAAGAGCTCGACGCCCTGCAGTACGACTCTCCTCCGAAGGAGGCCTTTACTGTCCCGGTTCCTCCGATGCTGGAACGGCACCTCTTTTGGATGTGGGAGGCACCGGCCTCGGCGCCGGTTCTAAGCAAGCGGGTCGATTCGATGTATCGGCTCCGGAAGAGCCCTGGCTTTCAAAAGGCGCAGCTACCACACCATTCCATGGTGGTGGAATCGGCCATGCATCGCCTGAAAAGTCAGAAGATGCATTCTGCAGTGCCCCCCGGCAGGGAAGCCCGGAACCTCGATGGTGTCGGTAGAAAGTACTTCCAGGGCTCGATGCTTGCTTGCCGTGTCCAGTCTTACCAGCTGTACATGGGCATGTACTAGCGAGACCTGGCCAAGGAGTTGGCCGGGTTCTCCGCTGGTCTCTCCGGGGAGCCCTTGCAAGTCCTTGTCCTCGGGGATTCGGGCTGCTCGAAGTTTATGTCCCGCGCCGCCTACGATGGCTTCGAGGCTTCTGCCCGAGTTGCGGCAGCCGGCATCGCGGCTCGACGCCAGGCATGGCTGCAGTCATCGGACCTCGAGCCATGGGTTCAGGACAAGTTGGTCGATTTTCCTTTGCCGAGGTGAGAACCTTTTTGGCAAGCCCATGGCCGAGAAGGCCGCACAGCTCGAGACTGAGCACCTTACAAGGACAAGGCTGTCCAGAAAGACCTCTGCCCCTTCTCACAAGAAGAAGGGCTCGGGTAAGAAGCCCTTTTACCTGAGGAAGGGCACTGCCTACAAACAGTACCCTCAGTATCAAGCTGCCCAAGCTGCATCCCAGAGTCAGCAAGCCAAGGGGCAGGGTAATGGGCCCCGTAGGCAGAGGACTCCCAAGCCTCCGGCCCCTGCTCCCACTCAGCAGGGTGGGGGTTTCTGACTCCTTGAGCGTAGCCTCTCAGTCCCTGCTCTCCCAACCCTGCACAGGAGGTCGCCTCGCCCTCTTTGCCCACCAGTGGCCCCACATCACTGGGGACAGTTGGGTGTTGAACATAGTCCACAGAGATTATGCTCTTCATTTTCACCAACTGCCTCCGCCATACTTTCCAGGGGAGCCTCCAAGGCCTCCCCTGCACACAGATCTTCTCCTCCAAGAGCTTCAACGTCTGTTGGTGGACAGGGCGGTGGAGCCTGTGCCTCCACACTTGCAAACTCAGGGGTTCTACTCCAGGTATTTCCTGGTGCCCAAAAGAACCGGTGGCCTTCGTCCTCTTCTGGACCTCAGGAACCTCAACAAGTTCCTAGAGAAGGAAAAGTTCAAGATGCTTACTCTTGGAACACTTCTGCCCTACCTCCAGCAGGGAGATTGGCTATGCTCCTTAGATCTAAAGGATGCGTACACTCACATCCTCATTCATCCAGACCACAGAAAGTACCTCAGGTTCATTGTGGGAGGAAACCATTATCAGTACAGAGTACTGCCTTTTGGCCTGACCTCCGCTCCCAGAGTCTTTACCAAATGCCTGGCAGTAGTGGCGGCCTACCTGAGAAATCAGGGAATCTTTGTCTTCCCCTATCTGGACGACTGGCTCATCAGGGTTCAGACGTGCCAGGAGGCCAGACAAGCCACCCTCAGAACTATTGCTCTTCTTCAAATCCTAGGGTTTGTAATAAACTTCGCAAAGTCCACTTTGCTCCCCTCCCATTATTTGGAATTCATAGGAGCAAGGCTTTCTTGCCAGAAGACAGAGCACGAAGATTGATAGCCCTGGCAAACCAGTTTCTCAACAGGTCACTAGTCTCCGCCAGACTCTGCCTGAAGCTTCTAGGCCACATGGCTTCGACAGTACATGTGACCCCCAATGCCAGGCTCCATATGAGGCCTGCACAGTGGTCCCTTCGGACTCAGTGGTCACAAGCCACAGGCAGCCTCAGAGACAGAATTAGGGTGTCCAGACCATTTCTGGACTCCCTCAATTGGTGGTTGCACCCACTCAATCTACTAAAGGGGGTACCCTTTCAAATTCCAGAGTACACAGTGGTACTGACCACAGACGCCTCCCTACAGGGCTGGGGGGGCTCATTGTCTCAACAAGTGCACCCAGGGCCTGTGGTCTCCTTGGGAGGCTGCACAACAGATCAATCTCCTAGAACTCAGGGCTTTTCGCTTGGCTCTCAAAGCTTTCTCTCCTGCCCTGGCTCATCAATCTGTCCTGGTTCAGACAGACAATCAGGTAAGCCATGTTTTATGTGAACAAACAAGGCGGAACTGGGTCCAGGCTCCTTTGTCGGGAGGCTCAGAACCTTTGTTCATTTGCCCTCAAGCACAACATGCTCCTCAGGGCGGTGTACCTTCCAGGCCAGGAAAGCTACCTGGCCGACCAGCTGAGCGGAATTTTACAGCCCCACGAGTGGCAGCTCCATCCCTTGTTAGTTCAGAAGATTTTCCTGAAATGGGGTCTCCCTTTGATAGATCTCTTTGCCAGTCCACTGAACAAGCAACTGCCAAAGTTCTACTCCAGGCAACCGCATCCTCTGCAGATAGCAGCAGATGCTTTTCTGATTCCATGGTCTCAGGGCCTCCTGTATGCGTTTCCTCCCACGCCTCTGGAGGCCCGAACTCTGTTCAAGATTCTCCAGGACAAGGCCTCTGTCCTGCTGGTGGCTCCTCGGTGGCCGAGACAGCCTTGGTTTCCACTTTTGCTTCAGCTAGCAGTGGATCCCCCACTGCCTCTAGGGTTGCAACCCGACCTTCTGTCTCAGGATCAAGGGTCTCTTCTGCACCCCAACCTCAAAGCTCTCAATTTGATGGCTTGGAGGCTGCAAGTGTAGTTTTGGCCCCCTGGGGCCTACCTCAGGAAGTTGAGGAGGTTGTCCTAGCCTCTAGGAAACAGTCCACTAGGAAAACCTATGCTCTCAAATGGAAGAGGTTTTCTGTGTGGTGTCAGCTACGTACAGAAGATCCCTTCTCCTGTACTGTCCCTGTAGTACTTCAGTATCTGTTGCACTTATCCAATCAGGGACTTAAGTCCAATTCTGTTCGGGTCCGCCTCTCAGCTCTAGCAGCTCACCACTCACTAGTGGAAGGACATTCTCTGTTGGTTCACCCCTTGGTGTCCCGGTTTCTCAGAGGCCTGCTTTTGCTCAAGCCTCCCATCCGTCCTCCTGCCCCTGAGTGGGCGTTGAATGTGGTCTTGCAGCAACTGACTCACCCACCTTTTGAGCCAATGGCTACTTGCCCTCTACGCTTCCTGTCCTGGAAGACACTCTTCCTAGTGGCCCTTACCTCGGCCAGGCGAGTTAGTGAGCTTCAGGCCCTGGTCTGTGACAGGCCTTACACTCGCTTCTATGGGAACAGGGTAGTCCTTAGGACTCATCCAAAGTTCCTCCCAAAGGTTGTCTCCTCCTTCCACCTTAACCAGGAGGTGGTTCTTCCAACATTCTTCCCTAGGCCTCATGCAAGCCAGGCTGAAGCAGTTCTGCATACCCTGGACTGTAGGAGGGCCTTATCCTTCTACCTTGACCGTACGCAAGGGCATAGAAGGGCTACTCAGCTCTTCGTATCCTTTGACCCTAATAAGTTGGGGTTGGCTGTGTCCAAGCATACCTGTCTTGAAGGACTAGAAAGGGGGACTGTTACTTCTGGAGAGAAATCTGCAACTGTGAGTATATACTTCTGGTAATTTTCTAAAAAGAATTCTTTGTATTAAAGCTACTTAATCTGTGAACCCACTGTTTTTTGTTGGATCAGTTAGGGCCTAGTAGCAGCAATTAAAGTTTGAATTTAAAACACAGAGGAGAGCTTTCTGGTTACATTTCATACCCAGCAGAGAGCTTGTAGTTTAAATTTAATAGTCACTCAGGGCCAAGTAACAGCAAAGTACTTTTAGTTTAAATTTAACACACAGAAGAGAGCTTTCTGGTTAAATTTAGTACCCAGCAGAGAGCTTGTAATTTAAATTTCATAAGAAGTTAGAGCCTAGCAGCAGCTAAGAGCTATAATTTAAATCAAATCGGAATTTAGCTTACCTCAGCAGCACAAGACAGGGTACTGTGTAGCAGCCCTCTTTTAATAAGTGTTATTTCCCTCCCTCCCCTGGGATAATCATAGCTTTATAGGTACTTACACATCTTAAAAGACAGGAGGTGCTTTCAGGTGAAGCTCATTACCCAAATCAGTCATACACTAAGGACCTGAGATTAATTAAGCTTCAGGTGAACAAGGTATATTAAACGTATTAGGTACAGTTTTATTGGTATAAATACCCATAGCAACCCCTAGTAAGTAAGAACTTAAAGATCTAGACACAAACTTAAAACTAAGATGCAGACAGCTTTGTTAGGAACTGGGGAACATTCTGGGGAAAGGAGGGGCTCTTCTGAAGGGATGGACTTCACCTTAACCGGGATGGAACCAGGCTGCTGGCATTAACCTTTAAAAAGGAGATAGAGCAGCTTTTAAACTAGATATTAGGGGAAAGCCGACAGTCGCCCAAGAGCGGATGGTTCGGAAGAATGTATCCTTGAAGGATACTACCAAAAGCAGAGAGGTTCCACAAAAGAGTAAAGTTGCCCAAATGCCCTCAAGTATGGAGCAGACAGAGCTTAAAGATCCCAATTTACCCATGTCTAACAATAGCCAAATTAACATGAATAAAATACATTCTCTAAAATGCTTGTATGCAAATGCTAGAAGTCTAAAGAATAAGATGGGAGAGTTAGAATATATAGCACTAAATGAAAGGTTAGATATGATTGGAATATCAGAGACATGGTGGAAGGAGGACAACCAGTGGGACACTCTGATACCTGGGTACAAACTATATCGTAATGATAGAACTGATCAAATTGGTGGAGGGGTTGCCCTCTATGTTAGAGAGGGCATTGACTCAGAAAGGATTAAAGTTTTGCAGGAAACAAAATCTGCTGTAGAATCTATATGGATTGAAATTCCATATAAAAGGGGGAAGGCAATGGCAGTGGGGGTGTACTGTCGAGCACCTGGCCAGAATGACCAAATGGATGATGAAATGCTCAAAGAAATCAAGGAAGCTAACAAAAGTTACAGCGCAGTAATAATAATGGGTGATTTAAATTACCCCGGTATCGACTGGGTCAGTGTCACATCAGGACATGCTAGGGAGATAAAGTTCCTAGATGAAATAAATGACTGCTTCTTGGAGCAGCTGGTTCATGAACCGACCAGAGGGGAAGCCATATTAGACCTAGTCCTTAGTGGAACACCAGATCTAGTGCAAGAGATAAGGGTGTTGGGGCCACTTGGCAATAGTGATCATAGCATGATCGCCTTTGATTTAATTAGTGGAGGAGGGATAGTAAGGAAATCCACAGTACTACCTTTTAACTTTCGAAAGGGAGACTATGATAAAATGAGGAAAACAGTTAAGAAAAAACTAAAAGGAGCAGTTGCGAAGGTTAAAGTCGTACATCAAGCTTGGGTGTTGTTGAAAAATACTATCTTGGAAGCCCAGACCAGCTGTATTCCACGCTTTAAGAAAAGTGGAAGGAAGTCCAAAAAACTGCCAGCATGGTTTAAAGGCGAGGTCAGAGAGGCTGTTGTTGCCAAAAAAGCATCTTTCAGGAAATGGAAAAAAGAGCCAAACGATGAAACCTGGAAACAGCACAAGCACTGGCAAGTCAAATGCAAGGCATTGATAAGGCAGGCAAAGAGAGAATTTGAGAAGAAGCTTGCTGCGGAAGCAAAAACGCGAAATAAAGACCTTTTCAAGTACATTCGTAGCAAAAAACCTGTGAGAGAGTCAGTTGGTCCATTAGATGATAAAGGGGTTAAAGGAGCACTAAGAGGCGACAAGGCGATAGCGGAGAGACTGAATGAATTCTTTGCTTCGGTCTTTACTGAGGAAGATGTAGGGATGTTACCCATGACTGAAGTGGTATTTAAAGGTGCGGAAGAATTGAAGGAAATATCGATACATCGGGAAGATGTCTTACAACTATTAGATAAACTGAAGAGTAGCAGATCACCTGGGCCGGATGGTATACATCCAAGGGTGTTGAAAGAACTGAAATATGAGATTGCAGACCTGCTATCAGTAATCTGTGAACTATCATTAAAATCATCTCTAATACCTGAAGATTGGAGGATCACCAATGTAACACCAGTTTTTAAAAAGGGTTCCAGGGATGATCCGGGAAACTACAGACCGGTGAGCCTGATGTCAGTACCGGGAAAAATGGTAGAAACCATCATAAAGAATAAAATTGCTCAGCATGTAGATAGTCACAACCTAATGGGAGACAGCCAACATGGCTTTAGACAAGGAAGATCTTGTCTTACTAATCTGTTATGTTTTTTTGAAGGAGTGAATAAACAGGTGGACAAAGGTGAGTCGGTTGATATTGTGTATCTGGACTTTCAGAAAGCCTTTGACAAGGTCCCTCATCAGAGACTTTTGGTAAAGCTAAAGAGTCATGGGATAGGAGGCAGTGTACTATTGTGGATCAGGAACTGGTTAAAAGATAGAAAGCAGAGGGTAGGGCTAAATGGCCAATTTTCCCAATGGAGAAAGGTGAATAGTGGTGTACCCCAGGGATCTGTGCTGGGTCCGCTGCTTTTTGACATATTCATAAATGACCTGGAAAGTGGAATAACGAGTGAGGTTATCAAATTTGCAGATGACACAAAACTATTTAAAGTTGTTAAAACCCAAGAGGATTGTGAAAAATTGCAAGAGGATCTTGATAAATTGGAAGACTGGGCATCAAAATGGCAGATGAAATTTAATGTGGACAAGTACAAGGTTATGCACCTAGGGAAGAACAACCCAAACTATGGTTACACGATGCAAGGTTCCACATTAGGTACCACCACCCAGGAAAAAGATTTAGGCGTCATTGTGGATACCATGTTAATACCCTCGGCCCAGTGTGCAGCGGCGGCCAAGAGAGCAAATAGAATGCTAGGTATGATAAGGAAAGGAATGGAAAATAAAACAAAAGATATTATAATGCCTCTATATCGTTCCATGGTGAGACCGCACCTTGAATATTGTGTGCAATTCTGGTCGCCGTATCTTAAAAAGGATATAGCAATTTTAGAAAAGGTACAGAGAAGAGCCACCAAAATGGTAAAGGGGATGGAAGGATACTCCTATGAAGAAAGGCTAAAAAGGTTAGGGCTCTTTAACCTGGAAAAGAGAAGGCTGAGGGAAGATATGATAGAAGTCTATAAATTAATGAACGGAGTGGAACGGGTAAACGTAGATTGATTGTTTACCTTATCAGAATATAGAAAGACTAGGGGACATGCAATGAAGCTACAGGGTAAACTATTTAAGACTATTAAAAGAAAATATTTTTTCACTCAACGTGTAATCAAACTCTGGAATTTGTTACCGGAGAATGTGGTAAAGGCTGTTAGTGTAGCTGGGTTTAAAAAAGGTTTGGACAAGTTCCTGGAGGAAAGGTCCATAAACCATTATTAAGAAGTGACCGAAGATATCAATGCTTGACCCAGTACAAGCATTGTGGAACTTGTGTCTCTTGGGGAAACTGCTAGGTACATATGACCTAAATTGGCCACTGCTGGAAACAGAATACTGGGCTTGATGGACCTTGGTCTGACCCAGTATGGCATATCTTATGTTCTTATGTTCTTATCTGGGTGGCTGACTGTATCACCTGGGCTTACAAGGCGACTGACCTTCCTTTGCAGGGTCGGGTTACGGCCCACCGTGTCAGGGCAATGACTGCCTCAGTGGCTTATCTCCGCTCTGTGCCCTTGGTAGACATCTGCAGGGCTGCAACTTGGTCTTCAAGCCAGACTTTTGCGGCCCATTACTGTCTGGAGAGGGAGTCCCGTAGGGACAGTGCTTTTGGCCAAGCAGTACTCCGGAATCTCTTTGAGGTTTAGGCAACTCCTGCCCTCTATTGGGCTACCGGTGGAGGTTGAGTCAGTGAAAAGCCTTTTCTTTGCTGCTGGGACTAGAGGGAGTTCTCTTTTTCAGCCTGGGTTCCTGGTAGCCCAGAGCTAGGGAGTCACCCATATGTGAGGACTGACTTCCTGCTTGGTCCTGGAGAAAGAGTAGTTACTCACCTGTAACAGGTGTTCTCCAGGAGCAGCAGGAATCAGTCCTCACAACCCTCCCTCCTCCCCTTGGAGTTGCTGTTGTACATAGTTTAATTTTTTCATTTTTTTGTCTGCTGTACTTAGCTATGTCATTTGACTGAGGTAAGATGGCACCTTTAGGCGGGAAGGGAACCGCGCATGCGTGCTTGCATTCCCAAAGGCTTTCTTGGAAAGCTGGGGAAATGCTCCACTGGGGCTTCATCGGCGCCAATGACACCCATATGTGAGGACTGATTCCTGCTGCTCCTGGAGAACACCTGTTACAGGTGAGTAACTACTCTTTAACCAACTGCTGTTTATGAAATAGATTAACGCAAACTCGCATCCATTCAGATTCTGTTTTTTTCAAACAATACAAACCACAATCGCTGACGGCGACAGAAAGCATACATGATTCTGCAATTTCTGCTTGTATCAGCCGGACCAGTAGGGCAAGGGGCCCGGTTAAGTAATTATATTATAACTACATGACTCAGCATTTTTGGTTGTGGCTGACAACATACAATAATAATTATGATGGAATTTTTCGTTTTCAACCTTTGTTTACTGAAACAAAACTGTAATGGCTAATTTACAGTAATGTACACACTTTATTGGTGATATCTCCTGAAGTATGGGTGATAGAAAATTTCTGGTACCATATTTGTAAACAATGGGAAAAATTACATATGAAACTGGTCAGAGCGGGTCTGTGACATAAATTGTTGACCAATGTAATAGAAGGGTCGGTACCGAGTGATTATTCTGTGAATTGCATGGAGAGACAGAAGATCCTGAAGTACCAAGAAATGCAGTCAAAGACCAAGAAAATGTAGCAGAAAGATACGGAAATATTTCCCATTGTACTGGGAGCCACAGGCTTGATAAAGAATTATTTCCAAGCACATCTTGACAAACTACCCATACATGTTACATCTTATGAATTCCAGCAGGAGGCTCTTTGGCTGAGCATTAGCAGTAAATTTGAGAGACTAAGATCATACTCCACATACTCTGGCTTAGAAGTGAGGTTCACCACTGCCATAGCATGTGCAAAATTGACCTATTTGGAGAAACTACCCTGAGTACCTATGGATAAAGCATCCCTTCCCTTCCTCCCTTCAGCGTTTCAAGGATCTTCACAGACGGTATCACTCTCTGAGCCATAGAGCTAAGAAAAATCATTATTCAGGTCTCATTTCCTCAGCTGCAAATTCCACCTGTCAATTATATTCCATCCTAGCAGCATTTTCTAAACTCTCCTCTGCCATACAGTCTTCTGCTCCACACACTTCCCCTTTTTCACTCACCTTAGCTAACCATTTTCATGAAAAAGTTCAGTCTCTCCAATCTACCTTTGGCAACTGTTCCTCCCCTCTGTCTTCTCTTCCTCAGTCACTTGTTCCAAGGGAACCAACTAATTCTACTATCCTCCCCGCCCCTTGTCCCTCCTTATCCCACACTTGGTCATCTTTCTTGCCAATCTTCTCACTGAACTTCTTCATGTTCTGATCTCAGTTCACAAGATTTTCTCTGCTGCTGGCCTAGTCTCTTCATCTTGGCTTACTACTCCCTCACTTGCTCTTCTACCCCTGATTTTGTCCATGATCAACTGCTTGTCTTCTAGTATTTTTCCAGCTTCGTGGAAGCATGCCACTATCTGTCCTATCATCAAGAACCCATTCCTTGATCCTTCTGTCCCTGCTCATTGTCGTCCTGTTTCCACTGTGCTGTTTCTTTCCAAATTACTCGAAAAACTGGTCTTCACAACTTTCCTTACATTTGGATTCCACTCATGCTCTTCACCCATGCTAGTCATACTTTTGTCCCAGGCACAGCACATAAACTGCCCTCCTTTTCTTTCTGAGTTAACGCCAACAATCCCACGATCACAGTGACATCTCAGTGGCGGTTTCCTTGGATCTTTTGTTTGATTTTGATCTTGTAGATCATGTCACTCTTCTTTCCCGGCTCCATGATTTCAGTCTCTGTGGCACGTTTCTCCAGTGGTTTCATTCTTTCATATCACAGTGCTCCTTCTCAGTCTCTATGGGTGATTACTCCTCTCTCTCCTTGCCCCTTCTTTGTGGTGTCCCTCAGAGTTCTGTTTTGCCCCCCCCCCCCTCTTTAATATTTTTCTGACCCCTCTGAACATCATAGTGCAACAACATGGCATTTCAACCCATTACTACGCTGATGACATCATACTACTTCATCATACTAATCCAGTTGCCTCTAATTTTACCCCCCTTAATGCTCGTCTATCAGCCTGGTTATCTAGTAACTTACTTCATCTCAACCTCAGAACCTTTGGAAGCTCTCCCTTTGCTCTGGCTCCCTCTCGCCTGGCGGTCCTATTCCTCTGATGAGGAGTCACTCTTGATTATTCTTTATCCTTCGATGCCTATCTATCTTCTCTAATCCATCGTCGTTTCTTAGCACTTTGTCATTTCCACGCTGTCCATCCTTTTGCTTTCTGCTTCATCCCTGACCACATTACTCCTTATCCTAGTTATATCAAGGATTGATTATTGCAAGTTGTCTTTCTCAGGCTTCCCCAGTACCAACTCCACTGGCTTCAATGCATCCAAAATATAAGAATGGACAGGTAAAAGAGATACCAGAATCCCCAATATGTAATTGAAGATAGATGAATTTCTTGATACAGATCTCTAAAATGTGCTGATAGATGTCACTCACAAGTTTATCCTTTCACCTACTTCCTCTTAAATAGAATAGGATATCATGATCATGAGTTCTGTGTAACTGTCTTTAAAATAGTTGAGAACATTGTTAACACAAGCATACAGAGTAAACATAGGCTATGAACTGTGCAACCATAGTTCATTGTACAGTCAACTGTAGGTCACTGCTGGCACAGCATAATTTCTGCAACTCTGCAATTATAAATAATTCTGTCATAATCAAGTAAATTTCATCTAATACATTGTAATCAGCTCTTACTCTGTAAAAGAATTCTAGCGACACCTTGTGTTATTTCATGTTTATGATTAATGACTGTTACTTCCCCTTTTTCTTTAATAAAAAGGGCTTCAAAGGAGGAAGACTTTGAATCCAACAGAGGTGGAACCATGCTGTGTCCATGGACCTTCTGTTGCTCTCCCTCTGAGCTCAAAGAAAGTGGCACTTTGTGTGTGATTGTGTTCTGTGTTACTCTCTGCTTATTTCTCACTGCTTGAGGGACCAGAGACCGAAAGAGCCGTGTTATTGTGGCCAGATCGTGGGTATTCTTCACAAAATACTGCAGTTCATATTCTCGCTCATACTTCATGGTTTAAAATATCATCTCTAATTCAAGTTTCTTCCTTTGATTCATCGCACACTATACACAGGCTCACCCCGTTACCTTTCTGATGCTCTGCTTCTGCATTCCACTCATGCCCTCCATAATTTTCATGCTAAAATCTTTTGTCTTCCCTCTGCCTCCCAAGCCCGATTAGTCTCCTCTCACCCTGCAGCCTTTCATTTCCTTGCCCCATTTTGGAACTCACTATCTCATGCCCTGAGGCTCGAACCATCGTACTCCAAATTCAAGACTCTCTTAAAAACTCACCTTTTCAGTATTGCCTATGACTTACCAGTTCCCTGACCATGCCCTTACCCTTCTGTGTCCCCCCTTCTCTCTCCCTTCCTGTTATTTCCCTGGTATGATTGTTTTATCTGTCCTATCTATGCAATGGAGTTCTCTTCTATTTTTTTTTTAATTTGATTTTAAATTGTACGAGGTACACCTCTCTGCTGCGCCAGTGAAGAGCAGTTAATCAAATACTATAAACATATAGGAGCCTATTTTATGAATGCACATAGTAACATAGTAAATGATGGCAGATAAAGACCAGCATGGCCCATCTAGTCCAGAGTTGCCAATTCCATGAGTAATAATTTTTTTCAGTTATAATTTTACATTTGCCTTGCAATGCAGTATGGTATTTGTATCCCTGATTTTTACCCATTGGAATCAGTGCTGCAGATCCCATGATGCAACAATATGAGATCACCAGACATCCAGGACTGGCTTAAAATCTCACTCGTGGAACTCGGTAACTTAGCAACTCTGCTAGTCTGCGCAGCAAAGTGTTCAGGGTTTTTTGTCTTTATAAAATAGACATAAAATAGGGCCTTTGTGGACATTTCCACATAGGTGCCCTGCAAGTGTATACTGTGGCTGCTCAGCTTAAGGAATTTTCTTTTTGCAGTAATTGAGTAAATAGAAAAGTAATATCTTTTGTATCTCCAGGAACAAGCAGGAATGTAGTCATCACATATGGGTATCGTCGGTACCGACGGAGCCTGCGTGGGAATGCTCCCCAGCGTCCAATTAGAAAGCTTTTGGGAGCATCCCACAGCGCCTGTGTGCTGTCTTCCCGCCTTTCCAAACTGCCTCTCTCCAGTTCTTCTGTTTCCGCGGAGCCAGCAGGTTGTGTTCCTGTCATCGCAGAAGAATTCTTTTTTATTTCTTTATTTTTTGTGGTCGCGTCTGCCCTCGAGCCCTGGGTGCAGGACAAGTTGGTCGATGTCCCCTGCAGAGGTGAAAACCTCTTTGGCAAACCTATGGACGAGAAGGCTGCACAACTCGAGCCTGAGACTCTCACCAGGACTCGGCTCTCCAGGAAAACCTCTGCCCCTTCCCAGAAGAAGAAGGGCTCGGGGAAAAAGCCCTTTTACCCGAGGAAGGCGGCTGCCTATAAACACTACCCTCATTATCAGGCCTCAGCAGCTCCCCAACAGGGTCAGCAGGCCAAGGGACGGGGTAACGGGTCCCGTAGGCAGCAAGCCCCCAAGCCTGCGCCACCGGCCCCTGCTCCGCAGGGTGGGGGTTTTTGACTCTTTCAGCATAGCCTCTCCCCCTCCGCTGGTGTCTCTCAGCACGGGAGGCCGGCTGGTCCACTTTGCCCACAGGTGGTCCAACATCACGTCAGATACCTGGGTGCTCCACATAGTCCAAGAGGGCTATCTTCTACACTTCCACCAGGTACCTCCCCCCTACTTTCCAGGGGAGCCTTCAGGAGTTGGCAAGTCTGCTTCAGGAACAGGCGGTGGAGCCGGTGCCCCACCACCTGAGAGGTCAAGGCTTCTATTCCAGGTACTTCCTGATACCAAAGCGTACTGGAGGCCTCAGACCCATCCTGGACTTGCGGAACCTCAACAAGTTCCTGGAAAGGGAAAAGTTCAAGATGCTTACCCTTGGAATCCTGCTGCCCTACCTCCAGCAGGGAGATTGGCTATGCTCCTTGGATCTAAAGGATGCCTATACTCACATCCTCATCCACCCAAGCCACCGACAATACCTAAGGTTTGTGGTGGCAGGCGATCATTACCAGTACAGAGTACTGCCCTTTGGCCTATCCTCCGCACCACGAGTCTTCACAAAGTGTCTCGCAGTGGTGGCGGCTTATCTCTGGCTTCAAGGCCTCTTTGTCTTCCCTTACCTAGACGACTGGCTCATCAGAGCTCCGTCCTCCACGGAGGCCACTCACGCCACGCACCGTACTGTGACTCTGCTCCAGTACCTGGGCTTTGTCATAAACTTCGCAAAGTCCACTTTGCTCCCCTCTCAGGATCTCGAGTTCATCGGCGCCAGGTTAAACACGCTTCAAGCGCACGCCTTTCTGCTGCTCGACAGGGCACAACGGCTCATGGCTCTAGCCAGCCGCTTCCGCAGCCATTCCCGGGTCTCGGCCAGGCACTTTCTGAAATTGCTCGGCCATATGGCTTCCACGGTCCATGTGACCCCCAATGCCCGCCTGAATATGCGGCCTGCTCAATGGTGCCTTCGCTCACAATGGCGTCAGGCCTCGGGGAGACTGGCGGACTCCGTACGAATCTCCAGCCCGCTGGTCTCTTCTCTACGGTGGTGGCTTCATCTGCCCAACCTAGTGCTCGGAATGCCTTTTCATTCTCCTCCGCCTGTTCAGGTACTGACGACAGACGCTTCTCTCCTGGGTTGGGGAGCACATTGCCAAGGGACATGTACTCAGGGTCTCTGGACCCCGTGGGAATCTGCCCAGCAGATCAACTTCCTGGAGCTCAGAACGATCCGCCTGGCTCTCCGGGCCTTCTCCCACCTTACCGCTCGCCAGTCCGTCCTCGTCCAGACGGACAATCAAGTGGCCATGTTCTACGTGAACAAACAGGGGGGCACGGGCTCCTTCCTTCTCTGTCTGGAAGCACAAAAGCTCTGCACTTGGGCCGTCAGCTGAGGAATCCTCCTCAAAGCTGTCTATCTCCCAGGTCAAGAAAACTACCTGGCAGACAAACTGAGCAGAATCCTCCAACCACACGAGTGGAGATTGGACCCGTTGGTGGTTCAAAGGATCTTTCTCCAATGGGGCCTCCCCACACTGGATCTCTTTGCCAGTCCTCTGAACAGGCAACTTCCTCGGTTCTGCTTTCGGGAACCGCATCCCCTCCGAGTAGCGGCGGATGCTTTTCTGCTCTCATGGTCCACGGGCCTTCTGTATGCCTTTCCTCCCATGCCGCTGGTGTCTCGAACACTTTTCAAGGTTCTCCAGGACAAGGCTTCGCTGATCCTGATAGCTCCCCGGTGGCCCAGGCAACCGTGGTTCCCGCTTCTGATGCAACTGGCGGTAGATACTCCGTTGCCTCTGGGGTTTCAGCCCGATCTCCTGACCCAGGATCAGGGGTCTCTCCTACACCCCAACCTCAGATCTCTTCATCTGATGGCCTGGCTGCTGAAAGGGTAGTCCTTGCTCCCCTCCTGCTGCCTCCAGAGGTAGAAGAGGTCGTGCTAGCTTCCCGGCGACCCTCTACCCGGAAATCCTACGCCCTTAAATGGCATCACTTCTCCACATGGTGTACTCAACAGTCTCAAGACCCCTTCTCCTGCTCGGTGTCGGTGGTCTTGCAGTACTTGCTTTCCCTCTCCAATCTTGGACTAAAGTCCAACTCGGTCAAGGTTCACCTCAGTGCTATTTCTGCACATCATGTGCCGGTGGAAGGCAGGCCTCTTTCCGGCCACCCTCTCGTGGCACGGTTCTCCCGAGGTCTCCTTCTTCTTAAACCACCTTTGCGCCCCCCAGCCCCTGACTGGGACCTGAACATGGTTTTACAGCGGATCACCTGTCCGCCTTTTGAACCCATGGCTACCTGTCCTCTCCGTTTTCTTTCGTGGAAAACCTTATTCCTGGTAGCCCTCACTTCCGCTAGACGCGTTAGTGAACTGCAGGCCCTAGTGTCTGATCCCCCTTACACTAGGTTCTACAAGAATAGGGTAGTCCTGCGGACTCACCCTAAGTTTCTTCCACAAGTGGTCTCCCCTTTTCACATCAATCAGGAGGTGGTGCTTCCGACCTTCTTTCCCAGGCCGCACTCCAGCCGTGCTGAGAGGGTCCTGCATACCCTGGACTGTAGAAGCGCGCTGAACTTCTACCTTGATCGTACGCGGGAGCACCGTAAGACTGTTCAGCTCTTCCTGTCTTACGACCCTAATAAATTGGGGCTCCCTGTCTCCAAGCGTACTCTGTCCATCTGGGTGGCTGACTGTATCGCTTGGACTTATGGGGCGGCAGGCCTCTCGTTGGAAAGTCGAGTCACCGCTCATCGGGTTAGGGCGAAGGCTGCGTCACTGGCTTACCTCCGCTCTGTTCCATTGGCAGACATCTGCCGGGCCACTACTTGGTCTTCGAGCCAGACTTTTGCAACACATTACTGCCTCGAGAGGGAGTCCCGCAGGGACAGTGCTTTCGGACAGGCAGTCCTCCGTAATCTCTTCGAGGTTTAAGCAACTCCTACCCTCCATCCCGGATGTTGGGCTACCGGTTGGAGATTAGTCAGAGAAAATTCCTTCCTTCTGTGCTGCTGAGCTAGAGGGAGCTCATTTTTGTGCTTAGGGTCTCCGGAAGCCTTAAGCTTGGGAGTCCCATATGTGAGGACTGACTTCCTGCTTGGTCCTGGAGAAAGCGTAGTTACTCACCTGTAACAGGTGTTCTCCAGGAGCAGCAGGAATCAGTCCTCACAACCCTCCCTCCTCCCCGTGGAGTTGCAGTCCTATGATTTAGTTTTTGCAAATTTTTTGCTGTCTTTTCGCTATGTCATCAGACTGGCCAAGATGGCACCTTTGGGCGGGAAGGGGACCGCGCATGCGCGCTGCAATTCCCAAAGGCTTTCTTTGAAAGCTGGGGAAAATTGCTCCGCGAGGGCTCCGTCGGCGCCGACGTCACCCATATGTGAGGACTGATTCCTGCTGCTCCTGGAGAACACCTGTTACAGGTGAGTAACTACGCTTTATCTTCTCAAGCAGCGCTAAAGCCTCATCTAACTCCTCGAGAAATGTTACAACTACTAAGCCACATGGCATCTACTGTGCATGTGGTTCCCTATGCTTGCCTCCATATGAGGGCAGCTCAGTGGACTTTATCCACCCAATGGACCCAGGCATCAGGATGCCTGTCAGACAAAATAGCAAACACAAGTCTCCTTATTTTGTCCTCCAGTTGTAGAAGTCCACTCAAAACCTGTTGCTGAGGTCCCCTTTTCAACAACCCTTACCCCAAGCAACTCTCACAACAGATGCTTCTCCAGTGGGTTGGGGAGCTCATCTGCAAGACCTCTCCTCCCAGGGCACCTGGTCTCCAACAGGAGAGTTAACTACATATCAATCTCTTGGAGCTCAGAGCAATCTTTCTTGCTCTGCGAGTGTTCCACACCCTACTCAGCTACAAGACAGTCCTCATTCATACGGACAATCAAGTAGCCATGTTCTATGTGAACAAGCAGGGGGGAACAGGCTCTCTGTCGCTTTGCAACGAAGCTTTGCGACTATGGGCCCTCGCCAGAGAGCATCAGATTCATCTTCTGGCAGTGTATCTTCCGGGCATTCAAAACTCTTGGGCAGACAGACTCAGTCGAGTTCTGCTTCCACACGAGTGGTCTCTGCATGCAGACCAGGTGACCAGGATATTTCAACTTTGGGGAACCCCAGACATAGACCTCTTTGCAAGTCCGTGGAATGCCAAACTTCCCCGCTTCTGTTCCAGAATTACGGCTCAGGGGGCTCAGGCCAGGGATGCTTTCCTCCTTTACTGAACATAAGAGCATAAGATATGCCAAACTGGGTCAGACCAAGGTCCATCAAGCCCAGTATCCTGTTTCCAACAGTGGCCAATCTAGGTCATACGTACCTAGCAGTTTCCCCAAAAGACACAGGTTCCGCAATGCTTGTACTGGGTCAAGCATTGATATCCTGGGTCCCTTCTTAATAATGGTTTATGGACCTTTCCTCCAGGAACTTGTCCAAACCTTTTTTAAACCCAGCTACACTAACAGCCTTTGCTACATCCTCCGGTAACAAATTCCAGAGTTTGATTACACGTTGAGTGAAGAAATATTTTCTTTTATTAGTTTTAAATAGTTTACCCTGTAGCTTTATTGCATGTCCCCTAGTCTTTCTATATTCTGATAACGTAAACAATCTATCTACGTTTACCCGTTCCATCCGTTCATTAATTTATAGACTTCTATCGTATCTCCCCTCAGCCGTCTCTTTTCCAGGTTAAAGAGCCAAGACTTCTTGTATGCCTTTCCACCCATTCCCCTAATTCCCAAAACCCTGTTCAAGCTTCAGAGAGACAGAGGCCATATGATTCTCATAGCTCCACATTGGCCACGGCAAATGTGGTACCCTCTGCTTCTACATCTCTCTCAAGCTCCCTCCCTGGAGTTAGGGTCTGCTCCAGATCTCCTATCTCAGGAGAACGGAATGTTATGGCATCCCAATCCCGTCTCTGCATCTGAGGGCTTGGTTGCTGAAGGCCTAAATCTCCATGATCTTAATTTCCCTCAGCAAGTAAAAGATATTCTTTTTGCTTCCAGGAATCCTTCCACAAGACGCTCTTATGCTTTCAAGTGGAAAAGGTTTTTCCATATGGTGTTCGCAAAAGGGTCTTAACCCCCTTGCGATACCTCTGGAATCATTGTTGGAGTATCTCATTCATTTATCCAATGCAGGTGTTAAGACTAATTCAGTAAGAGTCCATTTGAGTGCTATTGCAGCTTCCTTTAAGCCTCTAAATGGACAGCCTATTTCCTCTCATCCTCTTATAGCAAGATTTGAGAGGCCTTCTTTTAACTAAGCTTCCCATTAGGCCGCCACCAGTGGCATGGGACTTAAACCTGATTCTTGGTCAGCTCATGAAACCACCTTTCGAACCCTTAGCTACTACCTCATTGAAATTCCTTTCTTGGAAAGTTATCTTTCTCATTGCAATCACATCAGCACGTCACATCAGTGAATTGCAGGCACTAGTGGCTGATCCACCTTAAACAAGGTTCCATCATGAGAAGGTAGTCCTTAGGACTCATCCACACTTTATGCCAAAGGTGGTCTCGCCTTTTCATCTGAACCAAGCGGTCTACCTACCTGTGTTTTTTCCAAGGCCTCATGCATCAGATGCAGAGAGGAATCTTCATACCTTGGACTGTAAAAGAGCTTTAGCCTTTTACTTGCAAAGAACACAGCAACATAGAAAGTCCTCTCAACTCTTTGTTCCTTTTGATCCTTCTCATTTGGGACTTCCAGTCTCCAAGAGAACACTGTCTAACTGGATTGCTCAGTGTATTTCCTTCGCCTATCAGAGTAAGAACCTTTCTCTGGAGGGCCATGTCACAGCTCACAATGTGAGAGCCATGGCCGCCTCAATGGCTCATCTGCACTCTGTGTCTAACGACGACATCTGTCGAGCAGCCACTTGGGCCTCGGTTCATACCTTCACAGCCCATTACTGCTTGGACAAGGATTCCCTCCGGGATGCCTTGTTTGGTCAGGTTGTTCTCCAATACCTGTTCCATACCTAATCAACTCCTACCCGCCATCCCTGGTAGGATGCCAGAGATCCATGGGGGGAAGTGGAGCCCTGTTCAGGGACACACAACTGGGGTCTCTCCCTGGCACCTAAAGCTAGGGAGTCCCCATATGTGATGACTAAATTCTTGCTTGTTCCTGGAGATAGCATAGTTACTCACCTGTAACAGGTGATCTCCGGGAACAGCAGGAATTTAGTCCTCACAGCTCACCCACCTCCCTTAGAAGTTGTTTCTCTCTATCTATCTCTTTCCTTTCCCTCTCTCTCTCTTTGTCTCAGCTTTAAAACTCAACTGGAGAGAGGCAGGGGGGAAGGCAGCACGCAGGCTCTGTGGGATGCTCCCAAAAGCTTTCTAATTGGACTCTGGGGAGCGTTCCCGCGCAGGCTCCATCGGTACCGCCGATACCCATATGTGAGGACTAAATTCCTGCTGTTCCCGGAGATCACCTGTTACAGGTGAGTAACTATGCTTTACTCATCTGATATCTAAATTGAAAGTGAGTCTTGGCGGTCTCATTTTAATACAATGTCTGTTGTAGGAACTGAGAAGCCTGCTGTACAAACCATACACGTCTGACCAACCTTAACTATGCTTTTCTCTTTTGTTTAGGAGTAGGAGCCATTTACGTTCGCCGACGACCAAGAGTAAGGTTGGAAGCACTGCAGAGCGGTGGAGGCCAGGAGAGAGGCATGCGATCTGGCACAGTTCCAGCGCCTCTTGTGGTCGGCTTTGGGGCAGCCTGCCAAGTAGCAAAGCAAGAAATGGAGGTAAAGTCTGTCTTCCTCTATTATTTTCTTGCTGTCAGGCTTAGAGTCTCAGCAAAATATGGAGGAGATCAGGAAGAAATGGAAGCATTCGCGAGGGGGAACATAAAACATAAGAACATGAGAGATGCCATACTGGATCAGACCAAGAGTCCAAGCCCAGTATCCTGTTTCCAACAGTGACCAGTCCAGGTCACAAGTACCTGTCAGATTCTAAAAGGTTCACAGATTATATGCTGCTTGTCCCAGGGTTAAGCAGTGGATTTCCCTGGTCCTCTTTAATAATGATTTATGGATATTTCCTCCTGGAACTTGTCCAAACCTCTTTTAAATCCAGCTACACTAACAGCTTTCTCTACATTCTCTGGTAATGAATTCCACAGTTTGATTATCCGTTGAGTGAAAAAAAAATGTCTCCAATTAGTCTTCAGTGTGCTGTATTGTAGCTTCATTACATGTCCCCTAGTCTTTCTACTTTTTGAAAGAATAAAAAAAACAATCTCTACATTTGCCCATTCCATACCATTCGTATCTCCCCTCAGCCATCTCTTTTCCAAGTTGAAGAGCCCTAACCTTTTAAGCCTTCCTTCATAGGGGTATTCTTCTTTCCCCTTTATGATTTTGGTCACGCTAATCTGTACCTTTTCTAATTCTGCTATATCCTTTTTAAAGAAGTGGTGTATTTAGATTTCAGTAAAGCCTTTGACACCGTTCCACACAGGTGGCATAAACAAACTGAGTTCCCTAGGTATGGACCCTAAAGTTACTGATTTGGGTTAAAAATTGGTTGAGAGGAAGATGACAAAGGGTACAGGTAAATGGAGCTCACGAGGAGGAGGAGGTGGTTACAGGTGGTGTGCCGCAGGGATCTATCCTTGGTACAATTCTGTTTAACCTCTTTGTTAGTGATATTGAGGAAGGACTGTCAGGTAAGGTTTTCTTGTTTGCAGGTGATACCAAAATCTGCAAAAGAGTAGGTGCACAAGGAGTCGACAACATGAGGAGAGATCTAACTAAACTTGAAGAATGGTCTAGATTATGGTAGTTGAAATGTAATGTTAAAAAATGCAGAGCTGTACAATGTAGGGAGTTGAGGTACTTCTGTCCACAAAAGAAGAGCAGGACCTGGGTGTAATTGTGTCAGACGTTCTTAAAGTAGCTAAACAGGTAGAAAAGGCGACTGCGAAAGCCAGACGGATGCTTGGGTGTACAGGGAGAGGAATGGCCGGCAGAAAAAAGGAGGTGATAATACCTCTATATAAGTCTCTGGTGCTGCTTCATTTGGAGTATTGTGTGCAATTCTGGAGACCGCACCTTCAGAAGGATATAGGCAGGTTGGAGTCGGTGCAGATGGTGGCGACTAAAATGGTTAATTGTCTTCATTATGAAACATATGAGGACAGACTTAAAGATCTTAATATGTATACTTTAGAGGAAAGGCAGGATAGGGGTGATAGAGAAATTGAAATACCTTGGTGTCATAAATGCACAGAAGGGTCTCTTTCAATTAAAGGCAAGTTCTGCTACGAGGGGACATAGGATGAGAGTGAAAGGGGATAGACTTGGGAGTAATATGCGGAAATATTTCTTTATGGAAAGAGTGGTAGATGTGTGGAATAGTCTCCCAGTGGAGGTGGTGGATACGAGGATGGTATCTGAATTCAAAAAAGCATGGGACAAACACAGAAGATCTCCAGAAATAAAAAGGGGCTATTGTACTTTATATGGAAGGGCAGACTAGATAGGCCATGTGGTCTTTTTCTTCCATCATGTTTCTATGTTTCTAAGATGTGGTGAACAGGTTTGCACACAATATTCAAGATGCAATCGCACCATGAAATGATACAGAGGCATTGTAATATCCTTGTTTTTATTCTCCATTCCTTTCCTTATGATTCCTAGCATTCTATTTGAAGGCATGAAAGCTTAGTGGGATGTACAGAAGGTCCCCAAATTACGTCACTCTGACATGACTCAATCCGGACCTTTGTAGAAAGTTTGACATGTGCAAAAAATCTGTGGAATTTATGGTAATGTAAAAATGCCATCATTTCCAAGAAACTGCCTTAAATTGTGGCGCTTGACAACAACGCAAAGCTAATTCCCATTCCTTATTGTCTCTCCAGCCAGTCTCGCACCTCTAGGTTGAGCACCTCTTCCAGCAGCTTGGAGACTGAGCATGTAATGTTTTTGATGACATCAGTGTACTTAGGCAGCTGGCACCGCCTATCAACCCCAGTATACTCAGTCTCCAAACAGCTGGAGGAGCTAGTGAGCCAAGGTGCTGGACTTGCTGAAGGAACAACTAAGGAGCTAGTTTAGGGTTTTGTTTGGGGGATATTTTATTTTGTTCCCTTAGCCCATTACTTTTTATTGTGCATTTTGTTGAAAAAAAAATAAAAGGCTCTACTAACGAGTTAAGAGAAGCTAAAGCCAGAGAAAGAAAGACAATAACAGAACTCAACAGAGATTTCCAATGTGCAGCAAGACAGGACAAGGAAAAGTACTACAATGACGCATGCAAGGAAATAGAAGCAGAAACTATTAGAGAAAGAACAAGATCGGCTTTCCTAAAGAAAAAGTTCCAGCCTCTAATTGGAATGTTACAAGATGCTCAAGGTTCTATATTGAATGATGCTGAGAAGATCAAGAAAAGGTGGAAGGAATATATAGAGTTTTTATATGATAAAGATCAAGTGGACCAACAGCCGTTTCAACCTGTACCATATGATCAGGAACCATTGGTGATGAAAGAAGAAGTTGAAGCAGTATTGAAAGCCTTATCAAAGCTCAAAGCACCAGGCATTGATAGCATTCCCATAGAAGTATTACAGCAATCTGATGCAGCTGTTACCGTACTTACAAGGCTCTGCCAAGAAATATGGAAGACAACATCATGGCCAACTGACTGGAAAAGATCTGTGTTTATACCAATACTAAAGAAAGGTGATCCAACTGACTGTGGAAATTATCGCACAATCGCTCTGATCCCACATGCCAGCAAGATTCTACTGAAGATTATTCAAAAGAGACTACAACCATACCTGGAACAAGAACTACCTCAACTGCAAGCAGGGTTCAGGAAAGGGCGAGGAACGAAAGACATCATTGCAGATATGAGATGGATTCTTGAAAAGACTAAAGAATACCAAAAGGATATCTATTTGTGCTTTATCGACTATAGCAAGGCTTTTGACTGTGTAAACCATGAGAAACTCTGGGCCACATTAAGAAGCATGGGTATACCAGAACACCTGATCGTACTCTTGCACTTACAATCTGTACATTGATCAAGAAGCAGCAGTTCAAACGGAACAAGGAGAAACAGAATGGTTTAAAATAAGCAAAGGTTTAAGACAAGGCTGCATACTTTCCCCCTACCTGTTTAATTTATATTGTCAGACGGCTGCCTGGGTGAGAATCTTCACAGTCTTGGCAAGTGCATATATCTATATGATTTGCAAGGTATTGTGGGCAATGCAGTTCATTCACACCAGACACAGCTGCTCACAATAATTAGTTGTGCTTTTGGGTAAAGCCAATAAGATATTTATTTATGGGGTTATTTCTCCCAACACAGATATGCTTGGTAGCACATAAATCAGGTTACTTGCTTTCAGTGTTAAACTTGAAAAAAACAAAATAAGGAAAACAACATTTTAACTTATCAGGCAATCAAAAGCAAAATAAATAAGACCTGGTTGATAACAAACTGGTCTTTTCTGTAGGCTTAGCTAATATTTTCTTAGCATGTATCAAACAAACCAAAAGCTACAAAGAAAGAAAAAAACTGTTCTTTTCAGGTTAACTTCTTATATCTTCCCACATAGATTCAGAAGTGATTCTCTCCTAGCTCACAAGTAATTAGGTAAGGCTCAATTGCTAGCAGCTATCCAGCTGAAACCCCTTTAGCTGGCTTGCTTTCTACTGCGTGGCTAGAAAAACCTTACTCAGGTGCTTTTCTGAGTAGATTAAAGAACAAGTTTGTATTTCTTTGTGATGGTTGCTGTACTTTATAACAGAAAATCACCAAAGGAGTTTAGACAGAGAGCAGTCCATGTAAACATATTCTTCATCTGCTATCATTCCCCCTTCTTCAACAAGCATGGGTTCAATATCATGGATTGGCACAGATGAATGTCCCAATGGAGCACTTTCAGGAGAATACTTGTTTCCCTGCTGTCTTTCAAGGTTATAGCTAGGGCATAGATCAGTGTTCATACCTGAGCTTCCATTGCTGTTAGAGTTCCTCTCTATATAGCCTGGCCAGTATGTAGTCCAGTTCTTATGTCCAGCCTTCCAATCCAGATCCCTGGACACTGGATCTCTCTTCACATACCTTCTGGCACGGGTCTTAGGGTCCCTTCCACGTGCAGCCGTCTCTCTCACAGGTACCGTCTGGAGATTCCTAGCTCTGCAGCACCATTCCTCTGGCTTTCCCCAGTCCAATGGTGTATGCTGGCCCTTGGAATGCCTCCCAGTATACGTACTGCTCTGGACTCTTCTAGACCTCTCAAAGGCTTTTCTCTTCCTTCTTCCAAAGGGTTTCTTTACCTCTGTCTGTTTGGCCTCTGCTTCTGATGATCCTTCAGATGAAACTGATGATCAAGCTCAAGCTGATTCTCAGGATAAGGATAATTCTCTGTAGAATAAACTCTACCTTTATTCTGCTTAGATGAGTGCTCCTCCCTAACACAGCGCAGCTGTGCTGAATCAGGCCCTGCCCTTTGAGATGAGTGCTTAGGGATTACCTCATAGCCCTCCTGATTAAACACACGTTTCCCCACTTCAGCTCCTCTAATGGCTGTTGGAAACCTGGTGCATTCTGGGACTGGTAGTCTTTTATGGGAAAATTCTGTTTTCTTATTTCTACCAGAACTGACAGGTTGCTTGTTCAGAGTCACTTCACCTTTCCTATAGCTCCTTCCTGAGCTATGATAAGCTTCCTTATCACAATATGCAGAACAAATCATCAGAGAAGCAGGATTGTATGAAGACAACAGAGGTGTGAAGATTGGTGGAAGACTCAACAACCTACGCTATGCTGATACCACATTACTGGCTGAAAGTGAAGTTGATCTGAAACATTTGCTTCTCACAATCAAAGAACATAGTCTCAAAATGGGCCTGCACCTTAATGTAAAGAAGACAAAGATCATGACAACTGGCATAATCAACAGGTTCATCGTTGAAGGAGAAGAAATTGAAATCGTGAACAACTTTAACCTACTTGGATCAACTATCAATAAAGAAGCAACAAGCAGTCAAGAAATCAGACGACGCATTGCTCTTGGCAGAATGGCTATGAAAGACCTAGATAAAATTCTCAAGAGCAGAGATGTCTCTCTCCATACAAAGATTCGACTTGTTCAAGCCATGGTATTTTCAATAACATCATATGGATGTGAAAGCTGGACAGTGAAAAAGACAGAGAGGAAGAAAATTGATGCCTTTTGAATTATGGTGCTGGCGGCGAATACTGTGTATACCATGGACTGCCCGAAGAACAAACCAGTCTGTACTAGAGGAGATCAAACCTAAGCTTTCTTTAGAAGCTCAGATGACAAGACTTCGACTTTCATACTTTGGACACATCATGCGAAGAGAGAGATCATTAGAGAAAGACATCATGCTTGGCAAGATAGAAGGTCAACGCAAAAGAGGAAGGCCAGCAATGAGATGGATCGATACAATAACAGCAGTTACGGGTACCAGTCTATCAACAATGAGCAGCCTGACTCAAGACCGAACACAATTTAGGATAGCTATCCAGAGGGTCGCCATGAGTCGACTCCGACTCGACGGCACTTAACAACAACAACAACAACGAGGTAAAGTGAACCTCCTGCCCCCACCCTACCTCCTACAGCCAGCCAGGAGAGCGCTCTGGTAGTGGCTCATCCTGAAGAATTTGAAGAAAGGGATGCCCCTAGAGTTCCCATAGTGAATCCCTCTGATGACAGATGCCAATCTGGGAGGCTGGGGAGCCCACTGCGAGGGGCGCTTTGTGCAGGGACAGTGGAGTCCACAGGAAGTCCTTTGATCGATCAACAGATTGGAGATGTGGACGATGGCGCTAGTACTGCTGAACTTCCATCCATGTGTACAGGGGAAGGCAGTCATTGCCTTCTCGGGCAAAGCACCCATAGTAACATACATTATCTGTCAGGGAGGCACAGGCAGCGTGTCCCTGGAGGAGGAGGCCGAAACGCCGATGTCATGGGTGGAAAGCCACCTCCTCGCGTTGGTGGCGGCAAACGTGACAGGAGTTGACAACATAACGGCAGACTACCTCAGTCAGGTACGAGTGGATCCAGATGAGTGGGTGCTCTCCCAGGAAGTGTTCTCGCAGGTGGTGAACAGATGGGGAGCACCGATCATGGATCTGATGGCAACCTTAGAGACAGCCAAAGCGGGGGGGGGGGGGGGGGTCAGCAGGAGGAGAGAGTGAATATCGGAGGGCTTGGACAGCCTGATTCAGAAGTGGCCCGAGGAAGCAAATGCTCTACATGTTTCCTCCGTGGGCACTCATCGGCCAGGTCATACAGCGGATCAGAGCACACCGGGGTCAGTCATCCTGATTGCCCTGGATTGGCCAAAATGCCTGTGATATGCCAATATGGTGAGGCTGCTGGCGAAGCGGCTGTGGAGGCCGCCGGCTCGGGATGATCTGCTGACCCAGGGACCGGTGCATATGCCTCAGGTGGATTGAGTCTCGCTTACGGCATGGTTCTTGAAAGGGCGTGGTTGTTGAAGACAGGCTACTCGGAAGCAGTGATCACCACCTTGCTTTAGGCCAAAAAGAGATCCACGTCCCTCTCTCATATGTCCACATATGGTGCACATTTGAGGCTTGGTGCATGGAAGAACATAGAAACATAGAAATATGACGACAGAAAAAGACCACATGGCCTATCTAGTCTGTCCTTCCATAACAACTACAACAGTCCCATTTTTACCTTTAGAGATCCTCTGTGTTTGACCCATGCTTTTTTGAATTCATTTACTGTCCTCATCTCTACCACCTCCACTGGGAGACTATTCCATGGATCCACTACTCTTTCCGTAAAGAAATATTTCCGCATATCACTCCTGAATCTCTCTCCCTTCACCCTCATCCCATGTCCCCTCGTAGCAGAACTTGCTTTCAATTGAAAGAGGCTCTCTCCCTGAACATTTATGCCACGGAGGTATTTAAACATCTCAATCATATCACCTCTATCCCGCCTTTCCTCTAAGGTGTACATATTAAGATCCTTCAGTCTGTCCTCATGTGCTTTATAATGAAAACCACTAATCATTTTAGTAGCCACCCTCTGCACCAACTCTATCCTGTTCACATCCTTTTGAAGGTGCGGTCTCCAGAATTGCACACTATACTCCAAATGAGGTTGCACCAAAGACTTATACAGAGGCATTATCACCTCCTTTTTTTCTGCTAGCCATTCCTCTCCGTATGCACCCAAGCATCTTTCTAGCTTTTGCTGTCGCCTTTTCTACCTGTTTAGCTACTTTAAGATCATCAGACACAACCACGCCTAGGTCCCGCTCTTCTTTAGTGGAGAAAAGTACTTCAGCCCCTATACTGTATTGCTCCCTTGGATTGCTGCAGCCCAAATGCATGACCTTACATTTTTTTACATTAAATCCCAGCTGCCAAATTCTAGACCATTCTTCAAGCTTAGCTAGATCCCTCCTCATGTTATCTAAACCTTCCTGGGTGTCTACTCTATTGCAGATTTTGGTATCGTCCGCAAAGAGGCAAACCTTACCCGACAGCCCTTCCACTATATTACTAGCAAAGATGTTAAAAAGAATCGGACCAAGGACAGATCCCTGGGACATACCACTGGTAACATCCTTCTCCTCAGAGTGAGCTCCATTTACTTGTACTCTTTGTCGCCTCCCACCCAACCAATTTCTAACCCAAGCAGTAACTTTAGAGTCCATCCCTAGGGTGCTCAGTTTGTTTATAAGTCACCTGTGAGGAACAGTGTCAAAGGCTTTACTGAAATCTAAATACACCACATCTAGGGCTCTCCCTCTGTTTAACTCCCTGGTCACCCAGTCAAAGAAATCAATCAGATTTGTCTGACAAGACCTGCCTCTGGTGAATCCATGCTGCCTGGGATCCTGTAATCCGCTGGACTCCAGAAACCTCACTATTTTCTCTTTCAGCAGCGTTTCCAATAATTTACTCACCACCGAAGTTAAACTAACCGGCCTGTACTTTTCAACCACATCCTTACTTCCGCTTTTGTATAAAGGCACCACATGAGCCTCTCTCCAGTCCTTTGGCACCACTCCCGACTCCGAGGCATTGAAAAGGTCAGTCAGTGGAGCTGCTAGAACGTCCCCAAGTTCCCTCAGTATTCTAGGGTGTATCCCATCCGGTCCCATCGCTTTGTCTACTTTAAGTTGAGCTAGTTTCTCACAAACACAGTCTTCTGAAAATTGTTCAAGATGTCCCTCGCTTCTGTTCCTATTTGTGGGTGTTTTCTGAGGTCCTGCTCCTGGTTCTTCATCTGTGAACACAGAACAAAAATATTTGTTAAGCAATTCCGCTTTATCCTTATCAGCTTCTACATATTCCACCCTTGCACCCTTGAGTCTGACAATACCACTTTTGCCCTTCCTCTTCTCACTAATATATCTGAAAAATGTCTTATCCCCCCATTTTATTGCATTGGCTATTTCCTCCTCCTTTTGAATCTTTGTCTTCTTGAATACTTTGCTAGCTTCTCTAAGTTTTTCCAAATACAGATGCCTCTCTTCCTCTCTCTGTGATCTCTTGTATTTCATGAAGGTCTCCCTCTTTTTCTTCACTTTTTCAGCTACTTCTTTCGAAAACCATAGCGGTCTCCTTTTCCTTTTCCTTTTACCTTTATTTACCATTTTAACAAAAAGGTTGCTTGCCCTTAAAATATCCCCTTTCAGTTTTGCCTGTTTTTCTACATCCCCCAGCTGTTCCCATCCCACTAACGACTCCCTGAGGTATTGGCCCATCTTCGCAAAGTTAGTCTTCCTAAAGTCTAAGATCCTCACCTTTGAATGGATTCTAACAGCCCTAGTCCTAATACGGAACCACACCATTTGGTGATCACTGGATGCAAAATGATCTCCCACTACAACATCAGAAACACTTTCACCATTGGTAAGCACCAAGTCCAGTATGGCCCCTTGACGTGTGGGGTCTGTTACCAATTGCCTGAATAGCTCTCCCTGTAGAGAATCCAGGATCTCCTTACTTCTAGATGATACTGCAGCAGGAATGTGCCAATCAACATCTGACATATTGAAACCTCCTATCAGTAGCACTTCCCCTTTCCTAGCAATGCTGCATATGTCTTCAATTAACTCTGTCCACCTCTTCCTCTTGTGAGGGAGGTCTGTATATCACACCAATGCAAATAGATTTCTCTTTCCCTCTTTCTAGTTTAACCCACAATGCCTCCTCTCTCCCTTTTAAGCTCTGTAATTCCAAAGCTTTAATAGTAGTTTTTACATATAGTGCCACTCCTCCTCCCCTTGTCGGTGCGTAGAACACAAAGGCTCTGTTTTTTGTTGCAAGGGAGCATTTTGTTGTGTTGGGGATTGCAAGTGTGTTAGCTGCAAATGATCTTCTTGATATGTTTTGAGGAGTGGGTTGAACAAGGTCCATGAGGGAGGAGGAGGATAGTTTATGAAGGGCCTTAAAGGTCAGCAGAAGTACCTTGAAGGTGAACCTGCTGTGGATAGGAAGCCAGTGGAGGTGGTGTAGGATAGGCGTTATGTGATCTCTTCTGGAGGCTCCATGCAAGAAGCGGGCAGCGGCATTCATTGCCAGTTGTAGTGGGTTCAGTGTAAGTTTCGGGAGACCATGCAGAATGACGTTGGCATAGTCAAAGTGGGGGGTTACAAGCGCTTGAAAGATAGTCCGGAAGTCGTCAGGTTCCAGTAAGGGTCGTAAATGGCGGATTGTTCATTTTTTTTATGTTAAATTGCCTTGATGGTATTGCTTATGTGTGCTTTCATGTTGAGCTGCTGGTCTAGGGTGATGCCCAAGTAGCGGATGGTGGTCCTATTTGGGAGTTCTGCGTCTCTCACCCTAATCGAGGTGGGAGGAGTAAAGGATTGGTTCCTTGTGTTGAATAGGACTTCCGTCTTGTTGAAGTTGATTTTGAGGCTTTGTGTGTGGAGCCAGTCTGTCACAGCATCGAAGCAGCTCATTAGTGAGAGGTCAGGCTGGTCAATAAGGAATGGTGTGAATAGCAGTACATCATCGGCATACACCAGGCAGGAGATATTAAAGGACCGGATGATTGAACAGATGGGCTGCATGTAACATAGTAAATGATGGCAGATAAAGACCAGTATGGTCCATCTAGTCTGCCCAGCAATATGACAGGAGTAGGTGCACCCCTTCCCATGTTTTTTAGGGAATAGGTGCATCTCTACCCATGTCTTTGCTTAGTGGTGCACCCACCAGGAGCAGGTGCACCCCTCCCCATGTCTTCACCCCTCCCCATATCTTTGTTTAGGGGTTAACACACCGCTCCTCCCCCCCATCGCTCCATGTAGGACACCCCTATTTGTTGAGAAATTAGATGGTTCAGTTTATTTTGATTTAATCTTGTTGCTATATAGTGATCCACAGTGTCTGTCCCAGGCCACTTTGAATTCCGTCACTGTGTTTGTACCCACCACCTCCATTTGGAGGGCATTCCAAGCATCCACCACCCTTTCAGTAAAAAAGTATTTCCTGACATTGCCTTTCAATTTGCCAACTTGCAGCTTCATGTCATGCCCTCTAGTTTTACAGCTTCCCCGTCTCTGGAAGAGGTTTGTTCATTATTTCTCTAAGTATTTAAAGGTCTGAATCATATCTCCCCTATCCCTCCTCTCCTCCAAAGTGTACATACTTAGGTCTTCAAGTCTCTCATAAGGCTTCTGACGCAGGCTCCAAATCATTTTGGTCACCTTCCTCTGAACAGCTTCCATTCTTTTTACATCCTTTACAAGATACGGTCACCAAAACTGAACACAGTATTCCAAGTGAGGCCTCACCAGAGACTTATACAGTGGTACTAGTACCCCTTCCTTTCTGCTGGTAATTCCTCTTCGAATGCAGCCCAACATCCTCCTGGTTTTTGCCACCGCCTTGTCGCACTGTTTTGCCACCTTGAGATCTACAGAAATCACACTGAGGTCTTTCTCCTGCTCCATGCACACCAACCTCTCGCCCCCTATCGTGTACATTTCCCTTGGATTTCTGCTACCCAAGTGCATGACACTGCACTTCTTTGCATTAAATCTTAATTGCCAAGTATCAGACCCTTCCTCCAGCTTTTGCAGATTCCTCCTCATGTTAAGCACTCCCTCGGGGGAGTCCATTCTGTTACAAATTTTTGTGTCATCTGCAAAAAGGCAGACTTTTCCATTCAGTCCTTCAGCAATATCACTCACAAATACATTGAACAGTGCCGGGCCTAGGACCGAACCTTGAGGCACCCCGCTAATCACCTTCTTTTCATCCGAGTGAGCTCCATTTATCATCACCTTCTGTCGTCTGTCAGTCAACCAATTTGTGATCCAGTTTACCACCTTGGGACCCATCCCTAAACTACTGAGTTTATTGATAAGCCTCCTATGAGGGACAGTATCAAAGGCTTTGAAATCCAAGTAGATGACATCCATCGCGTGTCCTTGATCCAGTTCTCTGGTCACCCAGTCAAAGAACTCAATGAGATTTGTCTGGCAAGATCGTCCCTCGGTAAAACCATGTTGCCTCGGATCCTGTAACCTGCTGGTTTTGAGAAAGTTCATTATTCGTTCTTTCAGGAGTGTCTCCATTATTTTTCCCACCACCGAGGTAAGGCTCACGGGCCTGTAGTTTGATACTTCTTCCCTGTCACCACTTTTGTGTAGAGGTACGACATCAGCCATTCTCCAGTCCTGAGGAACCTCTCCTGTTTCCAAGGATCTGTTGAAAACATCCTTTAACGGCCCTGCAAGAACCTCTCTGAGTTCTTTCAGTATCCTGGGATGTATCCCATTTGATCCCATGGCCTTGTCCACTTTCAGTTTTGCAAGTTGTTCTAAAACCTCATCCTCTCTGAATGGTGTGGTATCTACCTCATTCCCATTTTTATATTTGGGAGTCACAGGTGGTCCTTCTCCAGGATTTTCTTTAGTAAAAACAGAGCAGAAGTATTTGTTTAGTAATTTCGTTTTATCAATGTCATTTTCCACGAGTCCGTAGATGTAGATGTTGAAAAGGAGTGCCGAAAGTGAGGAGCCTTGGAGGACACCTTGCTTTTGTTGAAATTGTTCAGATGTCATGGAGTCAGATCGTACATGTTGCCATCTGTCAAAAAGGTAAGACCTGCACCAATTCAAAGCTGCATCATGGATTCTCTTCTCTTGTAGGCATGTAAGGAGCTGTTCGTGGTTGACAGTGTCGAACGCAGAAGCGATGTCCATGAAGATTAGTGCATAGCTTTGAATGGTGTTGTCGATCCCCGTGATTAGGGTGCTAAGTAGGGTGGTGAGGAGTGTCTCAACGCCATGCGATTCTCTAAAGCCGTGCTGCCATGGGTCGAGAGGAGCAGTGGTTTCAGTGTGGTGCTGGATTTGGCATTGGACGACCACCTCAATTATTTTGGCTAATGGGGATACTGGAGATTGGTCGGTAGGATTCAGCCTTCCAGGTGTCTAGTTTGCTGTTCTTTAGGAGGGACCGGATGGATGTTTGTTTTAGCGTCAATGGGAACGATCCTGTTGAAAAGGACAGTTCCATGATCTTAGCTAGGATTGGGCTGAGTTCTGCACGTAGCGATCTTATCCAAAATGCTGGGCAATGGTCATTGAGAACTGTGGTGGTGCTGATGGATATGATGTCCTCGATGGATCTCTTGGAAGGGGGCGTGAAGGTGGTCAGTGATGTTGGTTGGCATGGTGTGTAAATTGGAGTGGGGACGGTGGGATTGTTGATTAGGCTGGTTTTGGCACATATGTAGTCCGTGAATTCCTGTGGGTGTAGTAGGCTCGGTTGGGTGGGGAAGGGCTCCTTAGAGTCTTGACAATGTCAAAGAGATCATGAGGTTTGTTGAGGGAGCGTAGTAGACGTTCAGAGTGGTATTCCTTCATTTTTCTGTACACTGTTTTGCTGTGTGCTGCTAGGGTGGGAGCTGTAGGCAGTATGGTCGTCCGAGGCCCTTGAGCGGCGCCACCTTTCGAGCTTCCTGAGGAAGAATAGTGAGGTATGTAGTTTTAGGGAATACCATTGTGCTGTTTTCCTTTTTCTTGGTAACTTCTTTAATGCAGGTAAAAGCGCAGCGGAGCTGAGGCTGTTCCAGGTGTGAATCAGCGAGTCAAGGTTGGGTGATGCCGAGCTGAGGTTTGGTTGGACCTTGTCGATTTCCTCCTTGTTGAAGAGCCGGAATCGTCGTCTAAGTTCTGCGGAAGTATCAGCTGCCTTTGGAGGGGTGTTGTGACCTTGGTGTATAGGCATCTGGAAGTTAATTAAGCTGTGGTCAGACCATGGGACTGGAGTGATGGATATGGCAGGGTTGAAGTTTGGGCTTAAGGCTGGTATTGGAGCAAAGACGAGGTCCAATTTATTTCCCTTTGAGTGGGTAGGGGCGTCAATTATCTGTTTGAAACCCAACTCAGTGAGTGCTTCGAGGAAGGCTTTGGAGTGGGTGCTTCGGAGAGTTGGTAGGTTAAAGTCGCCTATTAACCAGTTTGGTATGTTTGGGGTCTTGGGGTTGCAAGCAGAATCAATTATAGTCTAGGTCTTCAGGGGACAGAGATGGGGATCTGTAGATGAGACAGATGGAGCTGTATTTGTTGGTTATGTTGATTGAATCCAGGTGTGTAGTACTGGGGGAGGCGAGTAGTTGAAATTGTAGCTCTGTCTTTACGAGGATGAGGGCACCTCCGCTTCTTCGGTTGGTTCTGTGGCAGGTGTGGATTGTGAATTTGGGAGGGATGAGGTGGTTGAGCAGGACTGAGTCTGAATCGGACAGCCATGATTCTGTGACCAGTAGAATGTCTAGGTTGTATTTGAGAATAAGATCAGAGATAGCTGGCCATTTCTTGTGGACTGAGCGTGCGTTTGAGGGCACATTTCAAGTTGCAAGGTTTTTGGTGCTTCTCTTCTTTGGACTTTTGTAGTGTGTTGAAAGGATATGTAGAGCAAATGTGGGTGTAAGTTGTGTTTGATCTCTACTGGTGGTCGATGTGGGCTACCAGAACATCTCTTTCCTAGGCCTTGTAGGACTGGGATGGGACTGTAGCTGGTGGTAAGGGTGGAGGCACTGTAGAATAGGTTAGCAAGGAGATAGCAGATGGTAAAGGCTAGCAAGGAGGGGGTGCCATTTTGAGTGTAGGGTGCCTAGGCTGGTCGGGAGTTTTGACAATGTGGGGTATGCTGTAATGTTTGAGCAATGTGCAGCTTGAGTGTGTAGGAGTTAATGCAGATCTTACCGGGCTGTTTGTGTTGACAGAGGTTAAAGTAGTTCTAGCAGACTAGTACAGATCTTACAAGGTTGCTTGCATCGGTAGGAGTTACCCTGGTTATTCAAGCAGGCTAGTATCAGTCTTACAGTGCTATGTTGCCTCGGTTGATAGTTATCATCACCAACTTAGTTTTCCGTTGCGTACCTTCACAGCGCATTATTGCTTGGAGGAGATCACATGACGCGATAGTGCCTTTGGCCAGGCAGTACTTTGTCACATCTTTGGAGAATAGTACAACTCTTTCGCTCCGGCCCTTTGTGTCCAGGCTACCAGATAGGGGATTCCATTGTCAATGTTGGGGCTGCATCCTTGGACTTCAAGCTATTCAGCACTCTTTACTGCCCTTCATGGTTCTCCTTTTGGGTCACCCGTGGCTCCTACAGGTTTTTCAGTAGCCTGTAACTTGAAAGTCCCATATGTGAAGGTTGACTTCCTGCTTGTTCCCGGAGAAAGTGTAGTTACTCACCAGTAATCAATCCTCACAACCTAACCTCCCTCTTTTTTTTTTTTCTTTTTTTTTTTTTTTTATGCTTGATTAAGCTATGTTGTCATACTGAGGTAAGATGGCACCTTTTGGCAGGAAGAGGACTGTGCATGCGCAACCTAACTCCCAAAGGCTTTCTTTGGAAGCGTGAGCTCCATCGATGATGCCAACGTCACCCATGTGTGAGGACTGATTTCTACTGGCCTCTGAGAACATCTGTTACAGGTGAGTAACTATGCTCTGTCCACGTGTCTGAGAACCCTCGTGCATTGAAAGGCATCGCAAAGGTGACTCACGGTGCATTTCCGATCAAACAAAAAGGCATGGGTAACCATACTCCTATTCGAGGATCAGTTTATGAATTGCTTTTTCCCTTGAGTGGAAAGGTACTGTCAGGAAAACAACCGCCCTTTCAAAATTCTGCTCATCATAGACAACGCACCTGGCCATCCCATCCATCTCAACATCTCTCTAAACGTGATTCCTGCTATCCCTGGAGAACACCTGTTACAGGTGAGTAACTACGCTTTCTTCACCCATCCCCAATGAATCTACTTTAAATCCCTCTTCAGTAGGTCAGCCAGTCTGCTGCTGAAGACACTTAGACCCCTCTTGGACAGCTGGATGCCATCTCTGCTCTGCTTCTCTTGATCCAGGAAACCAAAATGCTCTCAGTGGTACCATCCACGCAGTCATGCATTCATCTCCAGGGCAAGCTTCTCTGCCTCGGCCTTTACCCTTGAGGATTGAGGAGAACACCACCTGTGCACCATTCTGCTTCACCCTCTGTCTAGGGCCATGAAGTCACTTTTGATACGCTCAGAAGGATACATAGCAGTATCATTTGTGCAGACATGGTTGAGCAACATCAGATAATAGTCAGTAGGCTTGATGAGTCTCGGCAAACTCTCCATAACATCGCAAGTTGTTAGATAATGGTCAGAGTTTGGCACCTGGCAGGCAGCACACCTTTCTGGACATCTAGTCTGGTCGGCAGATGGATGCCTCCGTACCCCTCAGAAGAGTCTCACCAGCCACCACTAACTTTTGGGTCCTTGTAATCACTGATTCTGCAACTTTGCGGTTCATGAGATCTTGTTATTCTCTTTCCTGGGATGCTTTCACCTCCTCCCAGGGCTACATACTGATTTTTCATTTCAAGGGCTAGAGGAGTTTGAGTGTTGAGTGTTCTCATATTGTAAAGAGGCGTACAAAGAGAAGAAAAGGGCAGTTGTTCAAACTTCTCGACCAATTTATCGTGAGACGAGAAGAACTGAGCACCAGCAGTGACCCTACATTTGGAGGAGAGCCATCGTCTGCCTAAAAAAGTGACTCCCAGTGTTGATTATTCCCCCCACGGTATTATGCTTTCTGTTGAGTTTGAATACAATTATGAACATTTATTATTTTGTCGCTTATAATTATTGTGTATACTATAACATGCCTCAGAGTTATGTAAATATCAACGTACGCATAGGATCGCAGAATGATTCACTTAAGTAAGTCGGACTTTCTGCATTTTCTAATGGATCTGTATCCTTCCATGCTGATTTTATTTATTGGGTGATATCATTAGAAATTATGTTAAGAAGAATTATTTGTATGTTTACTTTATTAATGTAATGTTTATCTGTGGTTCAGAGGAGAATTAGTACAACAGCAGTGCCTCTGCTTTACTTAAGATTTTAATGGTGAAAATAGGTAGAAAAAGCTTTAAGAATTTTACACTGTAATATTGCACTGGAATAAACTATAGAGGAAAAGGTTTTAATGAAACTCTGCTTCTTTAAAGGTTTAGAGCACTTAGAAAATTGACCAACTTTTTAATTCCAACTACTTGGTTTGTTAAGCATCACATTGTATATGATTGATCTCCAGGAACAAGTAGGAATGTAGTCTTCACATATGGGTGACAATACCAATGGAGCCCGCGTGGGAACGCTTCCCAGCCTCCAGTAGGAAAGCTTTCAGGCGCATCCCACTGCATCTGTGTAGCTGTCTTCCCGCCTTTCCAGTTCTCCCTCAGTTCTTCATTTTCCATGGAGCTGACAGGGAGCAATTCCTGTCACTGCAGAAAATTAGTGTTTCATATTTTTGTGGTTCGCGTCTGCCTTCCCATTGATGCTGGTACCGACTTCCGTCGGTACTTTCTTTCTTAAAAATAAAAAATAAAAAATCTGTGAAGAAAAGAATTTCTTTTCATCTCTAGGAACAAGCAGGAATGAGTCTTCACATATGGGTAAATGTCGGTACCGACGGAGCCTGCGCAGGAACGCTCCCCAGCTTCCCAAAAGAAAGCCTTTGGGAGCATGCCCACATGCATGCGCGCTGCCTTCCCGCCTATTCACTTCCCTCACATAAGTTCTTCGTTTTCCGTGGAGCCGACAGGATGTGTCCTTGTCACCACGGAAAATTCTTCTTTTTTTATTTTTATTTTTTGTGGTCGCGCCTGCCTTCGTTCGATGCCCACCAGTACCGCTGGTGCTTTTCTTGCTTTTTACTGAAAACTTTCCTTTTTCACTAAAGAATATTTTCGTTCTTACTTAGTGCTGAAGTATTTTGGCCACTAGGCCTCTATCCTTTCCTCATGGAAAAGCCAGCTACTATCCTTAAGGAATGCTCAAAGTGTGGCGGTACAACTAAATTAGTAAACACTCATAACTGGTGTCTAAGCTGTTTAGGTCCTGACCATTACTCGATGGAGTGTTTTGCTTGCAGGAGTTTAACTAGAAGAACTCTTCAAGATCGAGTACAACTCGATACCCAGTTCACATCAGTCCTGATGTCACCAGCCAGCGTTTCTTCTTCCTCCCAGGGTCAGGTAACCAAACAAAAGTCTGTTAAGACTAGCCAGTCCTCGAGAGGTAGATCTCCTTCTAAGCATCGAGATGCCCCTGGCGTTGCCCTGGAGGACATTATGGCAATACAGTCCCGGCGGGAGTCTTCATGCTCCAAAGCATTATTGGGGCTTCAGGTTGTTCCCGAGGTTTTTACCTCCATGGACATACCTGTGCCATGCTCGATGGATCTGGCCGCTTCGAGCGGTACCGATACCCTGGCATTGGCTATAGTGATGGATGAAAGACTCCTCGCCATCGAACTTGGTCTAGCGAATCTCTCAGCTATTTCAGTACCGCTAGAGTCGCTGCAGACCGTTCCCCAAATGCTGGTGCCGGTATCGGTATCGACGTCGGTGTCGATGCCACTATGGGCATTGATACCGGTGCTGGCATTGCCATCAGCTTCGGTGCACGTGCCGGTATCAACATTGGCACCGGTACCATCGATGTCTCCTTTGACGGGCTGGCTTCCTCCGATGCCGAGCTTGGAATCGCTCTCAAGCATAGAGGATTCGGTACCGACTCGGCTCGGTACCGACCTTGAGCAGTACCGAAGACATCTTTTTAAAGAAAATCCGGTACTTCATCCTTTCAAGTCTTCCGAGTCCGATGACTGGGATGAATCCATGAGTACCACAGCTGAACTTTCATCAGTTCTAGTTTTTACCCCTCAATTTGGAGGGTACCCCTCAGAAGAGATTAACTTTCAAGCTTTTGTGCTTGATATGGCAAAGCTACTTGCCATTTCCATACCTCAGAAAGAGTCTATACCAAGGGATTCAGGAACTCTGCAATACCCCTGGGCTTCAAAGGAGATGTTTATGCTTCCTGTACATCAGATCTTACAGGATCTATTAAGAATGTGGGAAACCCCCTTAACGGTATCCCCACATTCTCAAAGACTTGACACTATGTATAAAGTGCCACCTTCTCCAGGTTTTCAAAAGACTCAACTTCCTCATCATTCTATAGTAGTAGACTCAGCAATGAGGCGCATTAAGAGTGCAAAAAAGCAATTTTCTTACCCGCCAGGTCGTGAGTCTAGAACCTTAGATGCTTTTGGGCGTTGATGCTTCCAAGCATCCATGCTTTCAGCAAGAATTATCTTATATATTGTCTATGTGGGATTCTCTCTTGAAGAGGTTACACAGAACTTAAAGCTTTTGAACCCTTATCTTCAAGAACATAAAAGAGCAGACTATTTATTATTAGTCAAACATGCTCAAAATATCTCTAAATTCCTTAATCGTGCTTCCTTGGACTGCTTTGAGTCTATTAGCAGAACTTCTATTAGCACGACGTATTGCCTGGCTCCAAACTCCAGACTTGGATAAATGGGTACAAGTAAAGCTGGGAAATAGTCCTTGTACTGCAGAGAATCTCTTCAACAAGGATTGCCTATTTCAAGCAAGTCAGACACTGATAAGCTTACTGTCAGAGGACTGTCAAAAATTTCCTCTATCTCAGCTATTAAAAGATCTCCTAGAAGACTTTATTCCCCTAGAGGAAAAAGGTTTTATCCATCTTCTACCCATCACGCAGATGTTTCCCAGACAGGGCAACATCAAACCAGACTAAGGAAACCAAAACCTCAACAGGTTCAGCAGACCCAGTAACTGCAGGGTTTCTGATATTTTATTTGCTTAGTCTTTCCTTTTTTCTGTATGAAATTCAGAACCTATAAACCTGCCTTTTTATCAAAACAGGCATTTGAATTTGATTCATCCAGACTGAGTCAACTCTTTACCTCTGGACATGAATCTCTTGTTACAAAGAAAATCCACTCTCCTAGCTCCAAGAGCTATTGAGATCAATCATACTCTAAAGGTAACAAGTTTCTGCTCCCCCTGTTTTAAAAAAAAAAAAAAAAAAAAAAGGGGGGGGAGAGCGGCAGGAAACTTAGCAACAAGGTGACCTATATCCCTTAACCTTTTTACAGTTACCTGTGAGAGGATGTCTCATAGTTTGAACTGCAAAGAACTCTAACTATTCATCTACAAGGACTTACCAAATTGTAGGTCCTTTCAACTCTTTATTGTGTTCTATCCCTTTCATTTGGGACATTTAGTCTCCAAGGGGAACATTATTCAACTGGAGAGCTTTGTCACTAAAGCTGTAGGAATTTCTTCCATTCCTACTTCAGTAAGTCTCTCCAATACAGAGTTTTCCCTCTTGGGGTTCTTTTGCACTACGGTTGTTACCAAATGCACAATAGCATTCTGGGAATTCCTACCAGGGTTATTCTGTTCATCAGAGTACAGTCAGCTCAAAAGGCTTAGGAAACCCTATATTAAGAAAAGCAGGGGAAAAAACCCACCATGTGGGTTATACCAGCTCGCTTCAACATACAGCTCACATGGGTTTCTGCTTAATCTACGCTGCCTGCGTATCTTTGAGCTGATCTTTTAAATACTTCTTTTTAAGACAGCTTATTAGACAAAATTTTAGTATCACCACTCTTAATTTTGTCTGTACACTAAAGAACCTAATGATTTTTCTGCTGTCTTAATAACAAATGGCCCAAGAGAGGGTCCAGATTTCAGCTTGAACAGAATACATTCGGTTGCACACTAGCAATCAAACAGCCAGGTCTCACCTAAGCAACCTACAACATGCTCTCTGCAACTCTGCAATAAAGCTCTGCAACTATGGGCCTTTGCCAGAGAGCATCAGAGTTCACCCCTGGTAGGTAGCTTCCAGGTGGTTAGAAAAGCTTCAACTGATGGGCTCTACCCAGTCATGTTTCTACATGACTGGTTCTCCTATCCTTTCCATCTTCCTTACATTTCCTTTTAAGGGAGGGGAACCAGGGCCTAGACGACGTGAAAGCTTAGGGAATTGCACAACTCCCTAGGTTGTTCCACTTCTTCAGTGGAACTCTTACAACAGGGATGCATTCCTGATCACTGCAGTCAGTCCTTATCTGATAATTGAAGCTGATAATGAACAAAGAGCGCATGATACTCATACTGCCCTTGTAGCAGCGCCTACACCTGCCACACCCTCATAGAGAGGCAAATATGGTATCCCCTTACATTGTGTCTTTCTTTCCAGCTACCACACTGAAGTTATAGTGTAGCAGTAGATAAGCATGCAATAAATAAAACCAGGAGTCTTTTCAAGGATCCAAGCCAGTTTAATGTGCACAGGCTCAAGCAATAATCAATTTCAAAATGGCTGAGCGATGTTCTCTGGCAATACAACAACTTTTATAGACTTCTTCTCCATTCTAGACATAGGCAAACTTTTCATTGGTCCCAGTAACCCCTCTCACCCATCTATTGGTCCCGGTACCATTACGTAGCTATCCAATGGGGACCCTTGACTGGGCTCAGCACCTGGTTGCCCCCCTTCCAGTCCCAATTACAATGGTCAGTTCACTAACTTTGATACTTCTCTCCTCCAAGGTCACTATCCAGCTGGAATATGTGGGAAAGCAGGGCACTGTAACCTTTCTTACAGCAAGTTAATTAATTCCATAGAAGCTTCTCACATCCTTATCAATACCAATTAGAGCTGTTTTCTGTCTTTTCTAAGTTTCGTTTCTGCTTAGCTATGTTCAGTTAAGCTGAGTTAAGTTTCAATTCTATGGTGTCATCATTCAGGGGGGTTTTCATTCCTCTGGGCCTAACTACAGGCTTCAGTTACAGGTCAAGCTGCTTAGGCCTGTCTGTTTAGTTCAATTAGCATGGATCATAGGCCTTCGCCTACCACAATAGAAGGACCCAGATCCTCTGACTTAAGATTAGGGATCTCCTCTGCACTCCTTCACATACGTCTCAAGACCTGGTTTTTCAAGGACTAGACTTTTAAAACCTAGACCTTTCCTTTCCTTTTATTTTATTTATTTATTTAACATTTCTTATATACCGCGCTATGTCATCAGTGCAATTTACATTGTAACAATAAAACACATTGGTCAGATAATTTGACTTTCGTTTACAGATAACAGGGAAATAACTTGGAGTTAAACCAGGGGAAACTATATACAATCTTAGTAACTATATGTTTAGTAACTATAGTAACTTAGTAACTATAGTAACTTAGTAACTATATCCTTCAAGTAAGAATATTCTACTGGTTTCCATCAAACCTTACATATCCTCCTTACACTTCCACTAATAAGTGATCCTCAATGAGTATTCTCAAGAAGGTCTAACCCTTCTTTATTTTATTTTATTTATTTACTTATTTCTTCTATACCGCCCCTTCCAGTGATCAAGGGTGGTTTACATGGAACAAATTATGTATACTACTGTATACTTTACATGGAACAGGAAACTTTCTAACTTTTTACATGGAAACTTTCTAACTTTTTACATGGAATAGATTAACAAATTATGTGTACTACTGTATACATTACATTGAAACAGAAACTTTCTAACTTTTTACAGTAGTGACAGGTGTAAAAACTGTCCAAACTATTTACATAGGTTATTTACAAGTGATTCTATACAGTGGTTTACAAGATAATCGTGCATCATGTGAGTGTGGTGGAATTTATTTCCATTTTACCAAGAATTTTGTGTGTGTCTGAGGGGGCTGTGTGAGGTTATCTAGTTGTGGTTTAGGGGGGTTCTGAGTTGGTGTGTCTGAGGATGTTGTGGAACAGAGCTAGAGGGGTAGGAGATTTGGAAGTGTTCAGAGAATAGATATGTTTTGAGTTCCTTCCGAAATTGGGCATATGATAAATTCTTGTTATCATACAAATCTCTTATAAAATCTGATTCTGAAATATTGTGTACTGTCCAGGTTAATGCTGTTAAAGCATACCATCAATTTTTAAATGGACAACCAACTTCTCTGGTAAAATAGAAAAAGACCTTCATTACCGTAACCGCTTTTTACATCTACTGTCATAATCTGGTTGCGTTACATCTGAAGTTCTCAATGTAAGTCTGTAGCAGCAGAGCGCAGACAAACCAATGATACCAGGAGTCTGTTCAGAAGGTCCAAATCATTTATTTGTGCACAAGTCTCAAGCAATAATCAAATTCAAAATGGCTGAGCAAAGTTCTCTGGCAATACAACAACTTTTATAGACTTTAGCTTCATTCTAGGTATAGAAAAACATTTCATTGGTCCCGGTAACCTCCCGTACCTCTTCTATTGGTCCCGGTACTGATATGATTATCCAATTATATTCTTTCAGTGGGCTCAGCACCTGCTTACCCCCCTTCTAGTCCCAATTACAATGGTCAGTTCACTAACTTGTTACTTTCCTACTTTCAAGGCTATTGGGCTAGTTAATACGTGCAGGGAAGCAGGGCTCTATAACTTCTCTGTCAGCAGTTTTAAACATGAATTTCTGTATTTTTCCATCTGTTCTGCTTGTCTAAGCTAATTCAATACTTTTACTGAGGTTTTTAGTTCTATAGCAGCATATTGGGGGATGTGCAATTCCTATGGGCCTCTTCACAAGCTTCATTTACAGGTCAAGCTAGTTAGGCTTGCTTATGTCAGACACTGTGGATCACAGGCCTACACCTGCCACATTCCCCCCTTTGATTAATCTCACCCTATTAGTTAATAAGGTGTGAGAATTAAATCACTTCAGAGTAATTATACTACAGTTAGAGGAGTCCGGCTATATCCAGGAGGATGAGGTTGGTATAAAGCCATTATCTTAGTTGCGGTCTTCCGCTCTACGGTACTATCAATAGCACTGTGTATGGAACGCAGACAGCATGGGATTATACATGGCAATAGGAAAATAACAACAATCAGTAATACTAGTATTAGAAAAGTCTTCAGTCCTCCTAGCCATGAGAAAAGGTTAGCAAACCAGTTAGGTAATCTTAGTGGGTGCCAAGTCTGAACTGGTACATAAGCATGTTTGCGCATATCTTCAGCAATTTCTTCAACTACTTGACCTTTGTCATCTATTTTCAAACAGCAATTGGTTAGATTCAGTTTACCACATACTCCTCCTTCAGCTGCTAACAAATAATCAAGTGCTAGACGATTCTGGTATATGGCGGTGCGCATTTGGGTGCTTTGTCTAGCTAAAAGTGTGAGAGCGTGGCTAGTTTCATTAGTTATTATTTCAACTACTGCCTGTAGGCGAATAATACGATTAATCATATAGATTGGTGTTCGATAACCATACATACCATCATCATTCCAAGTGGCAGGCCCATAATACTCAATAATTCTTTCTGGTGGCCAATCATCACCCTTCCACTTCTCCCATTTACCTACTTGAAGGGGTGATCTTTTCTGTCGCAATGCTCTTTTGTGTCTGTGAGTAGTGTATACTGGGTATCCTAATTGTTCTCCATGTTCTGTGGGTAGGAGAAAGAAAGAAGGTCTGATGGTCCCTAAGACACATGCTCCTCCCCAATGTGATGGGAGTTGAGCATACGCTCGGTTTCCACAGATCCAATACAGGCCAGGTGGGGCTTGCCAAGCATGAGTTTTGGCAAGATTAGTCCATAAACCAGCAAGTTCGGGAAATCTAGCTAATGGGTTAGGAGGTTCAGGGTGTTTTATTCCTGACCACCATGACGTCTTTTTGGTAGTGGCATTATAAAACTTCTGGCTAAGACAGACCAGCTGTCCTACATGTTGGGTGAACTGAGGTCCAGTTCTGGCATAGCAAAGACGTCCAACAATTGAGTGCGCTAACACCCATTCGCTAGTAGTCTTGTGTAATTTAGTCTGATTGTAAGTCAGAGAATAATTCAATTCTTGGGCCTCCCATGGCCATTGGTCACCCATCTGGGTTCCGCCACAGAAATAACAATCTGAGATCTTTAGACTGGATACTACTGCTCCAGCTAATTCTAGAAACAAATTCTGGGATGGATGGGGAATTTCAAACTTATTTACATGCATAGCTTCATAGAAAGTGTTATGGATGTGATATTTAGATGACTTGTAGGCTTGGGTATTCAATCTTATATACACAATGGTTCCTGGATCTACTGCTCCACCTGCAATACGTAAACCAAACTTGTATCCTTGTTTCCATGCATTAGGATTACGGATCCGTAATTGCAAAGGGTTACAAGCACCTTTCTTACATTTGTCATCTGTTTTTGACTTAGTCAAAGTGGCAACTCGATTATCTCTCTGTTCATCTGTGATACCAGCATTCCATGTAGCATAAAAAACACACTCCCAGTTTGGGCAATAGTAATCTGCAGCTGGGGCAGTACTATATGACCCTTTCTTACCAGTACACTTTCTCCATCCCGTGGCACCTTCTGGGCACATATACTTATGATCATTGCGATAGGCTTTTTCCCAGGTACCACATCTGGAATGACTATCTCTGTTTATAACATCACATGCATCAAAATATAAAACAGCAGGTATACTAGCATCTTTAAGTGGTCGTGTAGCATTAATTATAGGTCCGTCTGCATCATTCCATCGTATTTCCAACGTATAATATGATGGGTTCTGATGCGGGTTATAGCATACTCTGGAGTTACCTTTAATGCAAACATTTAGTTCAGTGGTGTTATAAATACACCGAGTCACTTTACCAGTGCATTTATAGTGAGAATGATAAATCAAAGTCTGAGTTACTTTCAGTCCAGTTCGAGTAGAAGTAATACAAGCAGTGCATGGAGGTAAAGCATGAGTCAGTTCAAAACCTCCAAAACAGGCAACCAGGGCCAAGCAAAGATAAAAATACATGTTGATTGGAGTTCTTCTGAATCCTCAGCTAGCAAATCTTGACCACGACGATCTTTTCTTCGTCCCGTGCGCTAATAAAGCAATTTCAACGGGTGCTGAGTGTTGATTGAAGATCCTCAAGTTGTCCATCACACAGTAACCAACTTAGCAATTTCAGTTGGCTTTTGAAGTATGGTTAATCAATGTAGTATCAAAGTTGTGTGCAAAATCACACGCAGTTTGGGTTCGTTGAAACAAAACTGTTGCTGCATGGAAAACAATCCTCTTCGAAAGACTTGGCTACTGCAAGGCACTGTGACAAAGTGTCTACGCTGCTGGTTGCCGTCTCAGAGTAACTCGTAAAGGTGCATCGTGATGCTGCTCCGCGGTCCACTGCTCAGGTTCTGGAGCTGCTGCGGGCTTGACTCTGCTGTGGTGGATCCAGGCGTCGATCTCCGCTACCTTTACTGCAGTTGGGGTAGACAGGATGACGGTGTATGGTCCCTTCCAATAGGGTTCCAGCGGTGTCTTCTTCCAATCTTTGATCCACACCGAGGTACCAGGCTGGTAGGGATGCAGGGGTTCAGTCAAGTTGATAGGCAACTGGTCTTGGATCCACGCATGGAGAGTCTGCAGAACAAAACTAAGAGCTAGGAGTTCTTGCCTGGTTATTTCTGAACCAATTTGGGCTAGACTTCCTTTAATTCCTTGCACTATTGGTGGGGGTTTACCATACAGAACTTCAAAAGGGGAAAAACCTGTTGACTTCACAGGAGCTGAGCGTATTCTGAGTAAAGCTATTGGGAGCACTTGGGGCCACTTCAAGTGTGTCTCCTGGCAAAGCTTAGACATTTGGGCTTTTAAGGTACGATTCATTCGCTCAACTTTCCCTGAACTCTGGGGTCTGTATGCAGTGTGGAGTTTCCATTGTATCTGTAGGGCTTTTGCTAACTGTTGAGTAACCTGGGAAACAAATGAGGGTCCATTGTCTGACCCTATTACTGCTGGAATTCCAAATCTAGGGACAATCTCTCTCAATAAAACTTTGGTGACTTCTCTAGCTTTTTCGGTTCTGGTTGGGAAGGCTTCTACCCACCCAGAGAAAGTACAAACTAATACTAATAGGTAGTGGTATCCACTGGCTTTTGGCATTTCAGTAAAATCAATCTGCAGGTGGTGCATGAGGGTTACACCACCTGACTGAACTCGAGGTGGTGGTGTGGGACCTTGCCTGGCATTGTTTTTGGCACAAATTTGACACTGGCATGCTACTGAGGCTGATAGAGCTGGTAACATGGCAATGTAGAAATGTGGTCTAAGTGCTTTTTCCATAGCGGTCTTCCCATAATGTGTGGCTTCATGGAAAGCTTTGACAACGGCTGGTCCTAACAATTCAGGAATTACTATTTGTCCTGGGGGTTGACTGCCCTCTGCTGGTGGCAGTTCAATCCACCCATCTTTCAGTACTCCATCTTCTCTGTCACAGTAGTATTCTAATTCTTTGGTGGTATATCGTGGTGTCCATGAGTTCAAGGGTACTGGAAACAATGCTGCCTGCATCGGCGTGGCTTGTGGCGAAATTTGTCCTGTCATAGCTGCTTGTCGTGCTGAGGCATCTGCAAATCTGTTCCCTCGGGCAACTTCTCCTTTTCCTGCTTGATGTCCTCTGCAATGCATGACAGCTACACGAGTTGGGGCCCATACTGCATCAAGTAGCATCAGTATCTCGGGGCCATACTTAACTGATTTTCCTCCGGATGTGATGAGTCCTCTTTCTTTGTAGAGAGCTCCATGGGCATGTAAGGTGGTGAAGGCATACTTAGAGTCTGTATATACATTCAACACAAGTTTTTCACCTAGTAGTAGTGCTCGGGTGAGTGCTATCAATTCTGCTTTCTGGGCTGATGTGCCTGAGGCTAAGGCTGATGATTCAACAACTTCATGTTGAGTGACTACTGCATATCCGGCACAGCGTCGTCCATTGATGATGAGACTGCTTCCATCAACATAATAGATTTGGTCAGGATTGTCTATGGGCACATCTGTCAGATCAGGTCGGCTTGAGAATACAGTGTCCATGACTTCTATACAGTCATGCTCTGGAAGTTCTTCACTAATAGGTATCAATGTGGCTGGATTCAAGGCATGGCTCACTTCCAGTTGTATCTGTGGGTTTTCACATAGCATGCTCTGATATTTCAACATTCGGGAATTGGTGAGCCAATGATTTGCTTTCTGTTCCATAAGGGCAAGGACTGCATGTGGCACAGTGACTCGTATATTCTGTCCTAGTGTGAGCTTGTCTGCTTCACTCACCAACAATGCTGTAGCTGCAACTGCTCTCAGGCAAGGTGGCCATCCTTTGGCCACCGTGTCCAATTGTTTCGATAGGTATGCTACAGGTCGTTCCCAATTTCCCAATTTCTGAGTCAACATGCCTAAGGCATTTCCTTGTGCTTCATGTACAAACAAGTGGAAAGGTTTGTGAACATCTGGTAGTCCAAGGGCTGGTGATGACATCAATTCTTCCTTCAACGTCTTGAAGGCTGTATCCTGCTCAGGTCCCCACTCCAGTGGCGACTTTTCTTCTCCTTTTGTGGCTTCATACAGTGGCTTAGCAATTTGGGCAAAGTTGGGAATCCAGATTCGGCAATATCCTGCCGCTCCCAGAAAGGCTCTGACTTGCTTTCTGGTTGTTGGAATTGGAATTCTGCATACTGCTTCTTTTCTTTCTCTGCCTAATTTTCGGCTTCCTTGGGTTATGCGAAAGCCCAAGTATTTCACTTCTTTTTGGCATAGTTGTGCTTTTGCTCTGGAAACTTTGTATCCAGCTTCATCTAGTAACTGCAAGAGGTCTTTGGTGGCTTGTATACATTCACTTTCTGATACAGCAGCTATCAGCAGATCGTCCACGTATTGGAGAAGCACTCTCTTCCCCGGGGCCACTGGATAGCTGGAAAGGTCTTGATTCAGTGCAGCACTAAAGATGGTAGGCGAATTCTTGAATCCTTGGGGTAATCGTGTCCAGGTAAGTTGGCCCCCTCTTCCAGAGATGGGGTCCTGCCATTCAAATGCAAATAATATCTGACTCACGGGGGCTAATCTTATGCAAAAGAATGCATCTTTCAAATCTAGAACAGTAAAGTGGGTGGCTTCAGCAGGAATTAGTCCTAGAAGAGTGTAAGGATTGGGTACAACTGGATGTATAGTTTCAACTGCTTCATTCACTCTTCTTAGATCTTGCACTGGGCGGTAGTCATCTGTTCCAGGCTTTTTCACTGGCAGAAGTGGGGTGTTCCATGGGGATTGACATACTTTCAGTAGGCCATGTTCCAGTAATCTTTGCAAGTGGCGGTGGATGCCTTCAATTGCAGCTCTAGGGAGAGGGTATTGTTTGACATGTACTGGTGTAGCACTAGGCTTGAGAATTACAATTACTGGAGCTATATGTTTGGCTAGGCCTGGAGGACTGCCTTCTGCCCATACTCCAGGTGGGGCATCAATACTTTTCAAGGTTTGTTCAAAATAGGTGTCTTGGATAGAATCATCACTGTAATATCTCCATTATTCTTCTCGGGGAACTGTGAGCAGCATTATTCCTGCTGGTTTGGCTTGTGAATTTACTGTCATTTGCATTTCTCCTCTTTCAGTGAAGGATATTTGGGCCTGTAGCTTGGCTAACATATCTCGTCCCAGTAGTGGCACTGGACATTCTGGCATGTAAAGGAATTGATGAGTTATTTGCTGTCCTCCTAGACTGCATATGCGATTCTGAAGAAAAGGTTTTGTAGCTTTGGCACCAGTTGCTCCTACAATGGTGACTGCTTTTGTAGAAAATGGGGCTATCTTCTTGTCCACTACTGAATGTTCTGCTCCAGTATCAACCATAAAGTTCACAACTTGGTCTCCTATTTGTATTCCGACCATAGGCTCCTGGAGACCTAAAGCAAATTCGGAGCCCGGTCTGTCCTAATCCACGTCATCTTCATCATAGGCTGCTGCCACCAATGCTTGCACGGCTTCTCCTCTTTCACGCTGATGTTGCTCTCGATTGGCTCCTCCGCGATGTCGGGGACGGCCTCGTTTTTCTCCTCTCCATTGATGATTGTTTTCGTCATCTTCGTGGGCGTCTTCGAGTTGCGGGCATGCATCTCTCCAATGTCCTTCCTCCCTGCAGTAGGCGCATTGGTTTACGCCTAATTGGAGCCGGCTTCCACCTCGGCCCCGCCCCCTTCCCCTGCTCCTTCGACTAGGGACACCTCCCCTTTTCTGTTCAACTATGGCCGCAGCCAAAAAATCAGCTTTCTTCTTCATCTTTCGATCACATTCTTTCTGTCTTTCATTATCACGATTCACATACACTTTATGAGCGACTTCCAATAACTGTGTTGCATTCATGCCCGCAAACCCCTCTAATTTCTGTAATTTACGTCTAATGTCTGGTTGAGACTGATTTACAAAAGCAGAATTCACCATGCATAAACTTCCTGGTGCATCGGGATCATAGGGAGTATACATTCTGTATGCTTCAGTTAACCTTTCATAAAACACTGCTGGACTCTCATCTATGCCTTGGTTAACTTCAGTAACTTTGGAAAGGTTCATAGCTTTCTGGCCCACCCCCCTTTTCAGGCCTTGTAACAAGCCTTGGCGGAAACGGGCTAGGGCTCTGGATCCTCTCTCAGTATTCGGATCCCATCGGGGGTCTTCATTCGGGAATTGTCTCTGGGCCGCTTCCCGATGGTCTATTCTCTCTTCTCCTCGTTCTGGAGCTACAGGGTTATCTGCCAGCCAGTCTATAGCTGCTTTTCTAATTCGTGTCCGCTCTTCCGTAGTAAATAAGGTGGACAGGAGCTGACGGCAATCTGCCCATGTGGGTTGATGGGTTTCCATAATAGTATTCACTAGTTCTGTAAGCTCTTGGGGATTATTGGTATAGGAGGCATAATGCGTCCTCCAATTTAACAAATCAGTTGTAGAGTAAGGGACATACACATAGCTTGGGGGTCCCGCTACCACCTCATTATCGTCATTTCTTACAGGCACTCCCGGGACTTGCCGTAAGGGCATCATCTTAGCAGTAGAGGTCTTTGGGGATCTAAGCGATATTTTTGTAACTTTCCTATCAGGGCTCTTTTTCTTCTTTTCTACAGGCTTATCACAGGTTACTTTCTTTTCTATATGCTTTGTCTTGGATTTACTTTTTACTGGCAGGCTAATACTGGCGGTCGCTTCTACACTGTCAGTCTCACTCAGGGAATTCTCAATTTCTTCCTTCTCCGTTTCTGAATCTGACTCGCCTCTCTCTGTCTCTGTCTCAGTAGAATCATCTTCTTCAACTAAAGGGAGCTCATCTTCCTGCTCTTCGGGAGATGGCTCAGGGGTTGGGTCCTGCACCCGCTGTCTCCGGGGCTCTGGGGCAGGACGCCGGGCTACTCTTACTGGGCCCGGGGTTCTAGGCTGTCGGGGAACTACTTCTGGGGAATCAGGATCGACCAGGATGGGTTTCTTCCTGGACTTCTCATCTTTCCCTTTCTTACTAGGCTGTTTATTTTCTGTTTTCTGACTATGATCTGTTTTCGCTAACATTATTCTGCACTGCTCTTCATAGCAGCGCTGTGCCCAAGGGGGCGGATCTTCGCAAATACTTAACCAAGAATCTATATAGGGGTACTGATCGGGGTGCGCTATTCGCACTCTATGATGAACTAACTGGATAATTCCTACATTTAAGGTTCCCTCTCGAGGCCAGGTAGGGTCTAGATTGGGCCACTCCCTAGTACACAAAATCTGTAAACGGGCTGCAGTCATTTTAATACCATAATCTCCGGAATATCCCTCTTTAAAATGTGCGATCATGCATTCTAATGGAGTGTTCCTAGTAGACCCCGCCCCTCCCATTTTGATGTGTGCGCGCAACAACAGACAGAAGGGAAAAGGAGGGCGGACCGTGGGTAAGGGGTCCTCACGGCCCTAGAAACGTATAAGGGAAACAAATAACAAGACAAGACGACAATCGCTTCCCCCTTTTTGTGACCTGAACGCAGTCGCCCGGTCAGGAAATGCGCTACTCAGGGGTCCGCCTTCGCTTGGTCCGTGCTGCCAGACCTCTCATACACACTTCATTCACACAATCATGCTAGCAACGTATCCCAGAATGCATTCATTTCTATCTATTCTGACTAGTCTTGTTCAATTACCAAAATACAAGAAGACGGGAGTTTCGCCCTGCGAATACTCATGCGGGGGTACTCGGTCCGTCTTTGAGAGGTGATCAAGCTCTCTTACCAATTTCCAAGTTCCAAGTTCAAATGGCAGCACTGCTCTTTCTTATCTGTCTAGACAACAAATCAAAACTATACTCACCGGATCCGGTTCTCAAACTTCCCAAGCAGGCGCATGAGTTGGACCTCGGACTCCCCTCACTCGGGTTCGAGGCGTTGGCTCCAGCCGGGCCCGGCACCCGCCAAGGTCCGACCAACTTCCTCCGATACAATGGACCGGCGGCGCCAGGAAGCAGCCCCCGTCGGAAGGGCGCGATCCCGGCAGGACCAAGCCTATAGAGGCGGAATGTCGTGGTATATTGCCCTATATACACTCTGATTCCACAACTTCCCGGCCAACGCACCAAGAATATGTAGCAGCAGAGCGCAGACAAACCAATGATACCAGGAGTCTGTTCAGAAGGTCCAAATCATTTATTTGTGCACAAGTCTCAAGCAATAATCAAATTCAAAATGGCTGAGCAAAGTTCTCTGGCAATACAACAACTTTTATAGACTTTAGCTTCATTCTAGGTATAGAAAAACATTTCATTGGTCCCGGTAACCTCCCGTACCTCCCGTACCTCTTCTATTGGTCCCGGTACTGATATGATTATCCAATTATATTCTTTCAGTGGGCTCAGTACCTGCTTACCCCCCTTCTAGTCCCAATTACAATGGTCAGTTCACTAACTTGTTACTTTCCTACTTTCAAGGCTATTGGGCTAGTTAATACGTGCAGGGAAGCAGGGCTCTATAACTTCTCTGTCAGCAGTTTTAAACATGAATTTCTGTATTTTTCCATCTGTTCTGCTTGTCTAAGCTAATTCAATACTTTTACTGAGGTTTTTAGTTCTATAGCAGCATATTGGGGGATGTGCAATTCCTATGGGCCTCTTCACAAGCTTCATTTACAGGTCAAGCTAGTTAGGCTTGCTTATGTCAGACACTGTGGATCACAGGCCTACACCTGCCACAAGTCCTTATCCTAAGTGCCATCACTTATGAAATACACATTATTGATCTTCAGAAATTGGGGCAAAACCGCCTAATACAATATTTTTCCATCTAGATAGAGGGGTTCTAAAAACCCATCCTCTTTGTCTGTAAAAGGCACTTTTGCTTTTTCCTCCACACCAGTCAGTTTTAGCTTAAATGTTTCTTTCCTAGGGCACTATCCTGCTCCAAGGAAAGAAAGTTTATTTTAGATTCTGGACTTACAGAAGCTCTAGCTTTTCTCCAAAGTCCCAACCTCATTTAAAACTCACCCAGTTTTTCTGGGGTTGATTCTAGCCATTACGGTTTCTTATATCTACCTGTATTGCAAATTTATTTCCTGTACTTATCACAGTGTAGCAGCACTGATAAGCATGCAATAAATAAAACCAGGAGTCTGTTCAAAGATCCAAGCCAGTTTATTGTGCACAGGCCCAGTCAGTCAAAGCTTCAAAAGGAACTGAGCCCCGCTTTTCACAGAGACATAACCATTTATACCTCTTTTTCAGTTTGATACATGAGAACTTTCTATTGGTTCCAACACCCCCTGCACCTGTCCAATGAGAAATCCCTCCGGGGCCTAGCAACCAGCCCCCTCCCTTAGGATTGTTCTAACAATGGTGCAGTTCTTGATTTTGTTACTTCTCTGCTGCAAGGTTATCCCTAGCATCAGGAATGCATGTTTTGTAACATTTCTTTCTTTCACACACAAGAGAATAATGGAAGACTTATGAATTCATGTAAAACTTCTTATTAAGCAGTTTATAACAGTTTTCTTATTTTCCACAAATTTTTGGTTCTTTTCTAGCTATAACGGAGGTTAGGATCCAGGCCTAACTTACAGGCCTCTCATAGTAGCAGACCATGCTAGGCCATAGCCTGCCACAACAGTACACAAATTCCTTGTGAGGATGATATGGTAGCTCTTTATAACAGACCCATATCAACCTCAACGAATACCTTCACAGTACTTCTGGGTAAGATCCTCTTCAAGAATTGGGACTTGGCATTCATTTACTAACAGTTTTTGTCTACACAAGGCCCTCCCCGGATACCTTGTTTAGTCAGGCTGTTCCACAGCACCCTTTTTAGTTCAACTCCTACCCTCCATCCCTTTGTATGCCTGAGGTTCTAGGGAGAAAGCATGGCCCATCCACTGGATTTGCAACATGCTGGGGCCTCCTCTAGGCATCTTTTAGCTTGGGAGTCCCCATATGTGATGACTCCTTCCTGCTTGTTCCTGGAGATAGCATAGTTACTCACCTGTAACAGGTGATCTCTGGGAACAGCAGGAATAAGTCTTCACAACCCACCCACCTCCCCTAGGAGGAGTTCTCTCTCTCTTTCTAATTTGCCTACTTCCCTCCTTCGATCTCAGCTACAAACTCAGCTGATGTGAGGGAAGTGAATAGGCGGGAAGACAGCGCGCATGCGTGTGGGCATGCTCCCAAAGGCTTTCTTTTGGGAAGCTGGGGAGCGTTCCTGCACGGGCTCCGTCGGTACTGACGTTTACCCATATTTGAAGACTTATTCCTGCTGTTCCCGGAGATCACCTGTTGCAGGTGAGTAACTATGCTTTCAGGCGCATCGATGCCATCTTAGGCCTAGGCCTTCCATTTTGTCACAGACACAATGAAAAACCATCTAGTGGTTTTAAGAAGTGTTCTAAGTGTGGCAGTAACATCTTAGCCACAGACACCAATGACTGGTGTCTAAAATGCTTAGTACCTGATCATCAGCCTTCAGAATGTCCTCTCTGTAGGAAGATGACGAAGAGAGGCCTACAGAATCAAGCTGCAAAGCTGGGCGACCCTCTTTGCCTCCAACGCAGTCTCTTTAGCATCAAAGTCATTGAGAGCTTCATCTTTTTTGCAAGGATCTCAGGTATCGAAACCTAAGTCTACATCGAAGGCTGGCCGCCCCCCCTCCCCCCAAGAGTAGATCTCCTAAGCATTGAGATGCCTCCAGTGTTGCCCTGGAGGAGGACACACCGGCCAAACAACCCCGGTAGGAGGATCTTCCCTCCAAAGCCTTAGTGGGTTCCCAGGATGCTCCCGAGGCCTCCATCTCCGGAGAGCTCCTGATGGCATGCTCAGGGATCGTGGCCTGCAATTCTGGTACCGATACCTAAGCATCGGCAAGCTCCATGGATCAACGTATCCTTGCCATTGAGTGGAGCTTAGTGGCCTTACTGGCAGCCTCAGTACTAGTAAAACCCTTAGTCCGTTCCACAGGCATCAGTACCGGCTTCGGTACCAATAAAACCTGCATCGATTTTTGCTGCTTTCCACGCTACCACCCATGCCGGCCCTCTAATCCGTTTCCAGTACCGAGGTTCCAGCCACAAGCTTCGATGGGTACCGCGTTCACATGGTTCGATGGGTACCGCGTTCACGCTGCCCATCGATATTTCGTCTTCGGATTGCGATGCCCAAGACATGCGAAGTATTCCGGAGGATTCATCTCTGGTGGGGACATGTGACATTGTGGGGACAGAGGACATGTCTTTTCAAGACTTTATTCGTGATGTTGCCAGAGGTCTGTCCATAATCGTGACATTGGAGGAAGAACCTAGGGCAGAGGAATTAGAAATTCTTCAGTACCCTACAGCTCCAAAAGAGACATCTATGATCCCTATCCATCAGATACTTCACGACCTCATGCTTTGTATATGGGAGACACCTCTAACCATTTCTCCCCATACCAGATGGCTCGATACCATTTACCGGGTACCAGAAAGTCCCGGTTTCCACACCATTCCATGGTAGTGGAATCGGCAGTGCATCTAATCAAGAGTGCAAAAACACATTCCTCAAACCTTGTCACACTGTTTCACCACCTTGAGATCATCAGAAACAATCACACAGATGTCTTTCTCCTGGTCCATGCACATCAATCTCTCGCCACCTATCACATGCAATTCCCTTGAATTTCTGCTTCCCAAGTGCATTACACTGCACTACTTCACATTAAATCCTAACTGCCAAGTATTAGACCATTCTTCCAGCTTTTGTAGATCTTTCCTCATGTTCCCCACTCCCTGAGGGGAGACCACTCTGTTGCAAATTTTGGTGTCATCTGCAAAAAGACAGACTTTTCCATTCAGCCCTTCAGCAATATCACTCACGAATATATTGAACAGTACCGGTCCCAGCCCTGGGTAACTGAACCCTGGGGCACACTGCTAATCACCTTCCTTTCATCCGAGTGAGTTCCGTTTACTGTCACCTTCTGTTGTCTGTCAGTCAACCAATTTCTGATCCCGTTCACCATCTTGGGACCCATCCCCAATCTGTTGAGTTTATTGGTAAGCCTCCTATGAGGAACAGTATCAAAGGCTTTGCTGAAATCTAGGTAAATCACATCCATTGCATGCCCTTGATCTAGTTCTCTGGTCACCCAGTCAAAGAATTCATTCAGATTTGTTTGGCAAGATTGTCTTTTGGTTAAACCATGTTGTCTCGGATCATGCAACCTGTTGGTTTTGAGAAAATCCACTATTTGCTCTTTCAGGAGTGCCTCCATTACTTTTCCTGTCACTTCTTCCCTATTACCACTTTTGTGGACAGATACCACATCAGCCCTTCTCCAGTCCTGTGGAACTTCTCCTGTCTCCAAGAATCTATTAAAAACATCTTTAAAGGCCCTGCAAGAACTTCTCTGAGCTTTTACAGTATCCTGGGGTGCATCTAATCTGGTCCCATAGGCTTGTCGACTTTCAGATCCTTCATCCCCACGAGTGGTCTCTTCATGTGAACAAAGTCTCTCACATTTTTCAAATCTGGGGGACTCCAGAGATAGACCTTTTCGCAAGTCCCCAGTATGCCAAGCTCCCTCACTTCTGTACCAGGACTCCTGCACCAGACAGCCATCAGGTAGATGCTTTTCACCTCCACTGGGGTCAGGGCTTTCTATATGCCTTCCCTCCCATTCAGCTAATTCCCAAGACTCTTTTCAAACTCCAGAGAGACAAGGGTTTCTTGATACTCATAGCCCCATGCTGGCCACGTCAACCGTGGTTCCCTCTCCGATGTCTGTCTCAGGTTCAACCCATAGATCTGGGATCTGCTTCGGTCTTTACTGAGGAAGATGTAGGAATGTTACCCATGACTGAAATGGTATTTAAAGGAGATGCTGCAGAAGAATTAAAAGAAATATCGATAACACCGGGGACATGTATTACAGCTATTTGATAAACTGAAAAGTAGCAAATCACCTGGACCGGATGGTATACATCAAAGGGTATTGAAAAAACTGAAATATAAGATTGTAGACCTACTATTAGTAATCTGTGAACTATCATAAAAATCATCTGTAATTACCTGAATATTGGAGGATGGCCAATGTAACACCAATTTTTAAAAAGGATTCCAGGGGTGATCTTGGAAATTATAAACCAGTGAGCCTGGCGTCAGTACTCGGAAAAATGGTGGAAACCATCATAAAGAACAAAATTGTTGAACATGTTAGATAATCATGGCTTAATGGGAGATGGCATATATGGCTTTACCCAAGGAAGATCTTGTCTTACTAATCTGTTATGTTTTTTGAAGGTGTGAATAAACAAGTAGACAAAGGTGAGTCAGTTGATATAGTATATCTGGATTTTCAGAAAGCCTTGGACAAGGTCCCTCATAAGAGACTTTTGGCAAAATTAAAAAGTCATGGGATAGGAGGCAGTGTACTGTTGTAGAGCAGGAACTGGTTAAAAGATAGAAAGTAGAGGATAGGGCTAAATGGCCAATATTCCCAATGGAGAAAGGTGAATAGTGGAGTACCCCAGGGATCTGTGCTGGGTCCACTGCTTTTTAACATAATCATAATCATAATGTTATCTGCACCCTACCTCCTCTTTCCCAAAGCCGCTTTGTGAACTCTTTTCAAGCGATATTAGTATTTCTCCTTCAAATCCAGTGTTGTAAGAAAATTGCAGCAAAAGAGCAAATGTATAATCAAGATAAAAATACTTAGCATCATACAAAAATAGGCTGCGATAGCCCAAAAAAAATAAATTCTGATTCTGGCCATCTCACTAACAAACATTCTCCAGTGCCGGGCATATTGTGAACTAATATAAAACACTGCAAGTGTCACTGAAAATCTACAGAGTCAAATCTATCATACCATACCAGCATACACTTCCAAAACTCATACAATAAGGGGCCTACCCAGAAAAAAGCAGCACTACAAATACTGCAATTGGCCCAAAAACCTCCATACACCTATTTGAAAAGCTGTACAAGTCAAAGCACTACAGTACAGATCCCTACATACAAACTCCATGTTAACAGAGCACCTGGCCTTGGTCACACACTCAGAACACAGACCCTCACCAAGTACAGAATAAGTGACCACAACCTAAAGTAAAAATAAAAATATGTAGAGAAAAATTAAAATGAAACCACCAAGAAGCCAGACTCCACATGTGGTGCCACACCAGATAAGAGAGGCAGTTCCCCATACTGTTTGAAAATCACTAAATTGAAAATAAAATTATTTTTCTACCTTTGTTGTCTGATGATTTTTGATCATGCTGGTCCCGATCTGAGGTTTCTGTTTTCCTCTGTCTTATCTTAGCTCTTTTTCTATGGTCTATAGTCCATCTGCCATTTCTTGTCTCTCCTTTTGCTTGCTTCATTTTCTTCCATCAGCCTTTTTCCAGTCCCTGTAACCCTCCCCAGTATCAGCCCCCTTTACAGCCTCCCCTCCCAGTACCTTTCTGTGTCAACCCCCTTGCATTCCCAGCACCGCCACTGGTGTCTTTTCCCTTTTAGTTCCACTCCTTCTCCATCGTCCAGCCCCTTCTAGCCCAAATACCATCCCAGGTATCAGCGAACTTCCAGTCCCAGTGCCACCTCCCATGTCAGTTCCCTTCCAATCACCCTCTCCTCTGTCCATCTACTTTCCAGTGCCATCCCTGGGTGTCATCTCCCTTCAAGCCCTGACCTTCCCTCCAACCTACGACCTTCCCTCCAACCTCCTTCTTCCCCCTCTTTTCCGGTCCCTTCCAACCCCCCCATGTGAGCTCCCTTCTGACCCCCACCTTCCACCCTGTCAATTCTCTTCCAACCTCTCTCCTATTACCCAGCCATCTTACAGCCCCATCCCCAAGTGTCTGCTCCCTTCTCGCCCCCCCCCCGTGTCTGCTCCCTTCTCGCCCCCCCGTGTCTGCTCCCTTGTAGCCCCCCCCCCCGTCTGCTCCCTTTCAGCCCCCCCCCCGTGTCTGCTCCCTTGTAGCCCCCCCCCCATGCCTGCTCCCTTTCAGCCCCCGTCCCTCCCCCCCCCCCCCCCCCGTGTCTGCTCCGATTTCTCCTTCGAAAAAGAAAGCAGCTGCGGGAACATTTCTTTGTTCCCGCAGCTCTGCTCTCGTTTAAACTGGGTTGCAGAGTTTCTAATAAGCATTTCCTGTTTCTTATGAGAAACAGGAAATGCTTGTTACTGCTGGAAACGGCACAGTCCAGCAGTTTAAAAGAGAGCAGAACAATGGTACCCCCCCCCCCCCCTGCTGCCGGTGCCCTCCTGCCACGCTTACCCGGTTTACTGGGTAGTGCCGATCCTGCACCTAGGAAAGAAAAACCCAAAGTATGGTTACACGATGCAAGGTTCCACATTAGGAACCAGCACCCAGGAAAAAGATGTATGCGTCATCGTGGATAACATGTTAAAACCCTCCGCCCAGTGTGCAGCAACGGCCAAGAGAGCAAATAGAATGTTAGGTATCATAAGGAAAGGAATGGAGAATAAAACAAAGGATATTATAATCTCCAGGAACAAGCAGGAATGAGTCTTCGCATAGGGGTACGTCGGTACCGACGGAGCCTGCGCGGGAACGCTCCCCAGCGTCCAAAAAGAAAGCTTTTGGGAGCATCCCACACGCGTGCGCGCTGCCTTCCCGCCCATTCACTTCCCTCTCATCAGTTTTTCGCGGAGCCGGCAGGACGTATTCCTGTCACCGCAGAAAATTCTTCTTTTTATTCTTAGTTTTTTATGGTCGCATCTGCCTTCCCTCGATGCCACCGGTTCCGCCGGTGCTTTTCTTTCTTTTTACTAAAGAATTTCTTATTTTCTTTAGACATTTTTCCTGTTTAGTGCCTGACGGTTTCTAGGCAACTAGGCCTCTATACTTCCATTATGGAAAAGCCAGCCACTATCCTTAAGAAATGCTCAAAGTGTGGCAGTACAGATATATTTTCAGACACTCATACTTGGTGTCTAAAATGTTTAGGTCCTGACCTTTGCCCACTGGAGAGTGTCTCCTGCTGGAGCTCAAACAGAAGAAATCTTCAGGATCGAGCACAACTCAATACCCAGTTCACATCGCACTCGATGTCACCAGCTAGAATATCTTCTTTTTCACAGGATCAGGTAACCAAACAAAAGTCTGTAAAGACTAGCCAGTCCTCGAGTGGTAGATCTAGAACATAAGAACATAAGATATGCCATACTGGGTCAGACCAAGGTCCATCAAGCCCAGTATTCTGTTTCCAACAGTGGCCAATCTAGAGAAACAAGTTCCACAATGCTTGTACTGGGTCAAGCATTGATATCTTCGGTCACTTCTTAATAATGGTTTATGGACCTTTCCTCCAGGAACTTGTCCAAACCTTTTTTAAACCCAGCTACACTAACAGCCTTTACTACATCCTCCGGTAACAAATTCCAGAGTTTGATTACATGTTGAGTGAAAAAATATTTTCTTTTATTAGTCTTAAATAGTTTACCCTGTAGCTTCATTGCATGTCCCCTAGTCTTTCTATATTCTGATAAGGTAAACAATCGATCTACGTTTACACGTTCCACTCCGTTCATTAATTTATAGACTTCTATCATATCTCCCCTCAGCCGTCTCTTTTCCAGGTTAAAGAGCCCTAACCTTTTTAGCCTTTCTTCATAGGAGTATCCTTCCATCCCCTTTACCATTTTAGTGGCTCTTCTCTGTACCTTTTCTAAAATCGCTATATCCTTTTTAAGATACGGCGACCAGAATTGCACACAATATTCAAGGTGCGGTCTCACCATGGAACGATATAGAGGCATTATAATATCTTTTGTTTTATTATCCATTCCTTTCCTTATCATACCTAGCATTCTATTTGCTCTCTTGGCCACCGCTGCACACTAGGCCGAGGGTTTTAACATGGTATCCACAATGACGCCTAAATCTTTTTCCTGGGTGGTGGTTCCTAATGTGGAACCTTGCATCGTGTAATCATAGTTTGGGTTGTTCTTCCCTAGGTGCATAACCTTGCACTTGTCCACATTAAATTTCATCTGCCATTTTGATGCCCAGTCTTCCAATTTATCAAGATCCTCTTGCAATTTTTCACAATCCTCTTGGGTTTTAACAACTTTAAATAGTTTTGTGTCATCTGCAAATTTGATAACCTCACTTGTTATTCCACTTTCCAGGTCATTTATGAATATGTCAAAAAGCAGCGGACCCAGCACAGATCCCTGGGGTACACCACTATTCACCTTTCTCCATTGGGAAAATTGGCCATTTAGCCCTACCCTCTGCTTTCTATCTTTTAACCAGTTCCTGATCCACAATAGTACACTGCCTCCTATCCCATGACTCTTTAGTTTTGCCAAAAGTCTCTGATGAGGGACCTTGTCAAAGGCTTTCTGAAAGTCCAGATACACAATATCAACCGACTCACCTTTGTCCACCTGTTTATTCACTCCTTCAAAAAAACATAACAGATTAGTAAGACAAGATCTTCCTTTTCTAAAGCCATGTTGGCTGTCTCCCATTAGGTTGTGACTATCTACATGCTGAGTAATTTTATTCTTTATGATGGTTTCTACCATTTTTCCCGGTACTGACGTCAGGCTCACCGGTCTGTAGTTTCCCGGATCACCCCTGGAACCCTTTTTAAAAATTGGTGTTACATTGGCGATTCTCCAATCTTCAGGTATTAGAGATGATTTTAATAATAGTTCACAGATTACTGATAGCAGTTCTGCAATCTCATATTTCAGTTCTTTCAACACCCTTGGATGTATACCATCCGGCCCAGGTGATTTGCTACTCTTCAGTTTATCTAATAGTTGTAAGACATCTTCCCGATGTATCGATATTTCCTTCAATTCTTCCACACCTTTAAATACCACTTCAGTCATGGGTAACATCCCTACATCTTCCTCAGTAAAGACCGAAGCAAAGAATTCAGTCTCTCCGCTATCGCCTTGTCGCCTCTTAGTGCTCCTTTAACCCCTTTATCATCTAATGGACCAACTGACTCTCTCACAGGTTTTTTGCTACGAATGTACTTGAAAAGGTCTTTATTTCGCGTTTTTGCTTCCGCAGCAAGCTTCTTCTCAAATTCTCTCTTTGCCTGCCTTATCAATGCCTTGCATTTGACTTGTCAGTGCTTGTGCTGTTTCCAGGTTTCGTCGTTTGGCTCTTTTTTTCCATTTCCTGAAAGATGCTTTTTTGGCAACAACAGCCTCTCTAACCTCACCTTTAAACCATGCTGGCAGTTTTTTGGACTTCCTTCCACTTTTCTTAAAGCGTGGAATACAGCTGGTCTGGGCTTCCAAGATAGTATTTTTCAACAACACCCAAGCTTGATGTACGTCTTTAACCTTCGCAACTGCTCCTTTTAGTTTTTTCTTAACTGTTTTCCTCATTTTATCATAGTCTCCCTTTCGAAAGTTAAAAGGTAGTACTGTGGATTTCCTTACTATCCCTCCTCCACTAATTAAATCAAAGGCAATCATGCTATGATCACTATTGCCAAGTGGCCCCAACACCCTTATCTCTTGCACTAGATCTGGTGTTCCACTAAGGACTAGGTCTAATATGGCTTCCCCTCTGGTCGGTTGATGAACCAGCTGCTCCAAGAAGCAGTCATTTATTTCATCTAGGAACTTTATCTCCCTAGCATATCCTGACGTGACACTGACCCAGTCGATTCCGGGGTAATTGAAATCACCCATTATTATTACTGCGCTGTATCTTTTGTTAGCTTCCTTGATTTCTTTGAGCATTTCATCATCCATTTGGTCATTCTGGCCAGGTGCTCGATAGTACACCCCCACTGCCATCGCCTTCCCCCTTTTAGGAAAATCCTTTTTTATTGTGGTTACAGAAGTCCACACCAGAGTAAATAAACTGTCACACAACAAGGAAACTTAGAAAACATAATCATAAACGAACATTAACCTCTCCTTGGCCAACACCGGCTCTAAGCCGCCGACCGGAGAACTAACTAATACAGGCATGGCGCTGACTACGAAAAGGAAATACATCCTATTTTAAACTCTGCTTGCACCCTCCTGCCTACCCCACCCCCCCACTTCCCATCCCCTACCCCCCCTGACCTCCCCCTCCTACCCCCCCTCACCCCGCAATATTACCATCTTCCTTAAAATTTCCTTTTGAGGAAAACGAACCAGGGCTTAGATAATGTGAAAGCATAAAGAATTGGGAGGGAGGAGTGGCCTAGTGGTTGGGGCAAGTTACCTCAGACCGGAAGGTCAGGGGTTCAAATCCCACTAGAGGACAGCAACCTTGGGCCGCAAGGACTGGGGTTTCTAGTCCCACAGGTGCTCCTTGTGGTCTTGGGCAAGCCACTTAACCCTCCATTGCCCATGTTCCCTGTAAGTATTAGTGTATGTGTCTCATATTCCCTCCTGTTAAATGTATCCCCCAATTGTGATGTGACCACTTTGATTGAAGGATAATGTGATATACAAAACTGTCAAAATAAATAAATAATTGCCTGAGTTGTTCCACATCTCCAGTGGAACTCTTCCAACAGGGATGCATTTCTTTTCACGGCAGTCGGTCCTTGTCTAGTGCATTCCTTCTAATTCCCAATACTTCATTGGAGCTTATGCTGAGCAAAGAACGCATTATACTCATATTGCCCTCATAGACGGGCAAATATGGTATTCCCTTTTATTGCGTCTTTTTCTCCACACTGGAGTTATAGAAGGATCCAGACTTGTTGCCTTAAGACTAAGGATTTCTCTGCACCCCTTCACGTAGATCTCCATTTCTGGTCATTCAAAGTCTAGAATTTTTAAAGAAATCTAGACCTACCCTTCTGACTAGGAACATTCCACTGGTTTCCATGTAACCTTCATGGTTCTTCCACGTGTAACCAGTAAGGGGTACTCTATCCATATTCTCAAGCAGGTCTTACCCCTTCTTGTTAAGTGAGTATCTCTCTATTTATTTATATATATATAGATATATATGTGTTTATAAATACACATATCTCACTCTGAAAGATTTGTTACTGTCCATATTAATGCTGTTCCAGCATGCCATAGGGTTTTAAATGGACAACCAATTTCTATGGTAATTAGAAACTACCTTCTTTTACTGTAACCTCTCCGGTTACGTTACATCTGAAGCTCTCCATGTAAAGTCGTCATCCTAAGTGACATCACTTAGGGAAGACATTACTGATCTTCAAGAAATTGGAGGCTACACTGCCTACTACAAATGTTTCTTTCTTTCATTTGGATAGAGGAGTCTTAAGGACCCATCCTTTTTCTGCAAACCAGTCAAATTTATCTCCTCTTTCCTAGAGTCTTATTCTGCTCCAAGGACAAAGAGCTTCAAACTTTGGCCTACAGAAGCTTTAGCTTCTCATCCAAAGTCCAACCCCATTAAACTCCCCCAGTTTTTTCTTCTGGGATTAGTTCTAGCCATTTAGGCTTCTGACCTCTGCCTGTATTGCAAAATGTATTTCCTCTACTTCACAGTGAGGTATTTTCTTTGAGGATAATGTACTGGCTCTTAGCACCAGACCCATATTAGCCTCAACAAATACTTTCGCAATACTTTTCAGTAAGGTCCACATTAGAAAATTAGAATTCAATATTTACTAACATTTATGATCTACACAAGGACTCCCCTCTAGACACCTTGTTTAGTCAAGCTGTTCCACAGCACACCCTTTTTAGTTCAACTCCTACCCTCCATCCTTTGGATGCCTGAGGTTCTGGGAAATAGCATGACCCATTGATTAGATTTGCAACATGCTGGGACCTCCTCTAGGCATCTCTAGCTTGGGAGTCCCCATATGTGAAGACTTTCCTGCTTGTTCCTGGAGATAGCACAGTTACTTACCTGTAACAGGTGATCTCTGGGAACAGCAGGAATAAGTCTTCACAACCCACCCATCTCCCCTAGGAGTTGTTTCTCTCTCTCTCTCTCTCTCTCTCTCTCTTTAATTTGTCTACTTCCCTCCTTCGGTCTCAGCTACAAACCCAACTGATGAGAGGGAAGTGAATGGGCGGGAAGGCAGCGCGCATGCGTGTGGGATGCTCCAAAAAGCTTTCTTTTTGGACGCTGGGGAGCATTCCCGCGCAGGCTCCGTCGGTACTGACGTACCCATATGTGAAGACTTATTCCTGCTGTTCCCAGAGATCACCTGTTACAGGTAAGTAACTGTGCTATGCCTCTGTATCATTCTGTGGTGCGGCCGCACATTGAATATTGTGTGCAATTCTGGTCGCCATATCTTAAAAAGGATATAGCGTTATTAGAAAAGGTACAGTGAAGAGCAACCAGAATGGAAAAGGGGATGAAAGGATACCCTTACGAAGAGAGGCTAAAAAGGTTAGGGCTCTAAAACCTGGAAAAGAGACGGCTGAGGGGAGATATGATAGAGGTCTATAAATTAATGAATGGAGTGGAACTGGTAAACGTAGATCGATTGTTTACATCATCAGAATATAGAAAGACTATGGGACATGCAATGAAGCCACAGGGTAACCTATTTAAGACTAGTAAGAGAAAATATTTTTTCACTCAACGTGAATATCCACTGCTTGCCCCAATACAAGCATTGCGGAACCTGTGTCTCTTGGGAAACTGGTAGGTACTTGTGACCTAGATTGGCCACTGTTGGAAACAGGATACTGGGCTTGATGGACCTTGATCTGACCCAGTATGGCATATCTTATGTTCCTCTCTCAGGAGGAGACGCCGCTCCATCCCAATCCGCAGTCTCTCCATCTCACAGCATGGCTTCTGAAGGCATAGCCTTCCAAGACATTGACCTTCCCCAGGAGGTTAAGAATATCCTCTTAGCTTCTAGGAAGCTATCCACTAGATGGTCCTACATTTTCAAGTGGTGTAGGTTTTCTTCCTTGTGTTCTCAAAAGAATCTTAATCCCTTCTCAGCTTCAGTGGAAGCACTACTTTAGTATCTCCTCCACCTATCTTCTTCTGGACACAAAACCAATTCGGTGAGAGTGCACCTACATGCAATTGCCTCTCGCATGCCCTTAGATGGCCAGCCCATCTCTTCTCTGCCACTGGTAGCACGCTTCATGAAGAGTCTTCTATTAACCAAACCTCCCATTAAGCCGCCTCCAGTGGCATGGGACCTAAATGTATTTCTAGGACAGCTTCTTAAGCCGCCCTTTGAACCTCTAGCCACTACTTCACTTAAATTTCTCACATGGCAGGTCATCTTCTTTATTGCCCTAATTTTAGCAAGGCGCATAAGTGAGCTCCAGGCCTTGGTGGCTGACCCGCCTTACACACAGTTCCATGATGATAAGGTTGTCCTTAGGACTCATCCTCACTTCATGCCAAAGGTGGTCTCGCCCTTCCACTTGAACCAGTTGGTATACCTTCCTGTGTTTTTTTTCCCTAGACTGCATTCGTCCAGGGCAGAAGCAACCCTCCACACTCTAGATTATAAGTGTGCCTTAGATTTTTATCTCCAGCGAACTCGAGAGCACCAAAAAGCTTCCCAGTTTTTCATTTCCTTTGACTTGAGTCACCCTGGCTTGCCATTCTCCAAACATACTCTTTCCAAGTGGATAGCTGACCTGCCTCACTTTTGCTTATGAGAAGGCAGGTCTCTCCCTCAAGGATCACATCACTGCCCATAATGTTCGAGCCATGGCTACTTCAATGGCAAATCTACGTTCTGTAGCTATTTACGAGATCTACAGAGCAGCAAATTGGTCTTCAGTCCACACTTTTGCAGCTCACTATTGCCTGGAGAAAGGACTCCTGGCAGGATACCATGTTTGGCCAAGCTGTTCTCCAGCATCTCTTTCAGACTTAGAACAACTCCTACTCTCCGTCCTGGCTTTCGATACAACAGCCATGCGGGATACATAATCTCTTTAGGCATACCTGTGAAAATCCATAGCTGATTCTGAGGTCATCTCTCTGGCATCTTCTAGCTAGGGAGTCCCATATGTGAAGACTACATTCCTGCTTGTTCCTGGAGATAGTGTAGTTACTCACCTGTAACAAGTGATCTCCAGGAACAGCAAGAATTTAGTCTTCACAACCCACCCTCCTCCCCTAGGAGTTGTAGGTCTTCTTTTCTTTCTCTCCTTTTATCTCAGCTACAAACTCAACTGAGGAGGGAGAGCTGGGAAGGCAGCTATGCAGGAGCAGTGGGATGCTCCCAAAAGCTTTCCTATTGGATGCTGGGGGAGCATTCCCACTCGGGCTTCATCGGTACCGATGTCACCCATATGTGAAGACTAAATTCCTGCTGTTCCCAGAGATCACCTGTTACAGGTACGTAACTACGCTTTAACTTGTAAGGATTTAACTTCTATACTTATGTTAATTACAGTGCTGAATAATATTATTTGATACTCCTTTATAAATTAGATAATACAGATATTTGTTGTGTGGAGTTCATTAGCAGGTTGATCTTTCTCTAATCTGCTAATAGTGCTTGTACTTATGTTCGACCTTTTGATGATTTCTTTTTCAGTATGACCATAGACGAATTAGTTTGTTAGCAAACAGGCTAATTAACAAAATAATGAATGAAATACCAGATGTGGTTATGAATGGAGATCCAGAACATCACTACCCAGGTATCTTTTATAAATAGCAAATGCATGCATGTATTACTTTTTTTAGGTTTTATTCCTGCAGAGTGCAATTTTTGGCCGTTTAAATGAAAAACCTTTGTTGTTTGCCCATGTGTGATCCAGTTATGAAAATTGCCTTTCAGTTCTTTGAAGTGGTTACTGTTAACAAAGCAAGTACTTTTCATGACATTCAGGAGAGCAAGTCTGGAAAATAGAAATTACACTTAACCTGGTAATTGTCGTTCCTTGAGTGACAACAGTTTAGTCCTCCACCTCTGGGTTGTGCACCTCTTCCTGCAGCTTGGAGACTGGGCATGTCAAAGTCATGACATCACTGGATATAGCCTGCTGGTATCTCCCATCAGCCTCCAGTGTACTATTGACAAAGCAAACTCAAAGGAACAACAAATAAGTAACTATACCATAACTTTAAATAACTCCCCATTCCTCAACCTGAGGAACCTTTTTAACCGTATCCGTCTTATATTTTCTTTTCTTTTTTTTTTTTTAACTTTACATTCATGTCCCCCCTATGCAAACACGTTTCCTATACCATCCCATCGTTTAAATAAGAGAGAAAGAAGAAACAACAGAGAGGGATACTCACTGCGATCTAGAAACTGAAAGGATCTGTCTACTCCTTGAGATTGATGCTCCACTCCGCCTGAAAATAAACTCTGAAGAAATCACACCCCTGGGCGAGAATGAGGACTAAACTGTCACTCAAGGAACGACATTTACCAGGTAAGTGTAATTTCTATTTCCTTATCGTTCCTCCAGTTTAGTCCTCCATCTCTGGGATGTAACAGAGCAGTAATCATTGGGAGGGACCTATCCAGCCAACTCACCATACCGTCGACCCAGAACAGACATCCTTTACTGCCAAAACATTTAGGCAGTAGTGGTTACTGAGGAAATGAAGAGGCGACCTGAAAGCTGCTCTACCAAGCCCCCCTGGTGGAATGACACAGTGATTCACCCATGAAGCTGCTTGCGCCCTGGTAGCAAGAGTCAGAAAGCCCCCCCGGAATCATACAACCTCGCCACCAGAAAGCTGAGGCAACCACCGCCTTAACCCAGTGTGAAATGGCCGCCTTCGCTGCTGCTTCCCCTTTGCGGGGACCTCCAACCAACACACAAAAACAAAGAAACGAACGCCTCACCCTGCATTTTATGTTTCCTATCGGCATAAGCTACGAATAAAAACCTCCCCTTCCAGAAAAACTGAGAACTGGAAGAGAAACCAATAGGCTCAGGAGAAAAATCAGACACCACCTTTTGGAAGGACGACGGGACTGCTTGCAAACGGCTCATTACATGACAACGCCTGAAACTCCGAAACTCGTCGCGCCGAACAAAGAGCTATCAAAGCCACTGTCTATAACAGCAAGTCCTTTGACGTCTGGAGTAAAGAATCAAAGAGCTCTTTAGTTAACGCCTCTAAGACCCAATCGGGATCCCACGGCGGCACCCGAACTCTCCTTGAGGAGCGCAGTCGGGTCCCAACTTAAGAAAACGCTACACATCGATCCAAACACCTAGCGCTATTCCCTCCACAGAACCTCTACAGCCAGAAACAGTCGCCCGCTGGACCCTCTAAGGAACTGGCCGCTAGTTCCTTCAGACACTGTGCTGCAGAGAACTCAGACCAAGGATACAGACACCTTTGTCGCCCGGACTTGCCGCCGTGAACAGCAGCCTTCAAAAAGGCACTAAGTACGGACCTATGTACCAGAAGCAGCCTGCCTCCTTGCTCTCAACAAGGTGGCAAAGACTGCCGCAGAATAACCCTTCTTCTTCAGCCCTGCCCATTCAAAGGCCAAACTGTAGGCGGGCACCAATCCACCTGAGACATTCGTCGCAAACCTAGCCGCAGCAGAACTTCCGATACCGGCAACTTCTAGGAAAAGCCTGTTGAGTAGGCGAATGAGATCAGCCTAGTACGGCCGTCTCGTCCAACTGGGCGCTACCAAGAGTATCTCTCCCCAAAAGCCTCGATATGCCAACTAGTTGCCCTATGAGAGCCCACGGGGAAAGGACAAGACAAAGACTTAACTGGGAGCTTACTGAGCCTCGACTTGGACGAACCATCAGCCACCCCATTCCTCCACCAGAGAGACCTCCGGGTGAACCCCAAGGAAGCCAATAATATTAGCTAGCGCTCGAATTAAGCCATACTGCACATTTGCCACATAAAGCAAATCAGGCTCTAGTCGATTCAACTCCCTGATCCTTTCCTGTTCCAGGCGAGTAGACTGCCATAAACACTGCAACCACTTGAAGCATGCTCTCACCTCCCCAGGTTCCACAAATGGGAGCTTGTAAGGACAGAGCATTGCCCCCAACAATCGCTTCAATGAACCATCTACTTTCCTATTTAAAGAAGATTGCTAGAGCTCTCTTCCATACAGTGAGTCCACACCCCCTGGTAGTGCAAGGTGGGCACCCACCCACATAGTACCCAGGCCTGCCCCTGCTTAGCCTCAAAATGTCAATCAAGAACAGGCAAATTCAGGACAGCTGAATACTGTTTTTTTGTTTTTGTTTTTTTTTACAAAGACATCTCTTAACCAAAAGTTCCTTCAGCATATGTAAAGAGACGCTCTTTCCGTGCCAACAGTATGAAGTAGAAAGAACTCCCAAACACAGGCATACTAATCCACGGCCTTCCTGCTAGAGTAACGCCCCACTCCGTCTGACTGCACAAAGATGGACTTTATATTTTAAGTTCAGCTAGCACCTGGTGTTAGGAAATACAGCTTTCTCATTCCGCAGTGGCAATTGAGTCAGCAATGAAGAAGCTGAGAAACTTCAGACAAGTTCCCATTATACCACCTGGTAAAGACTCCACTTTTAGACCACTGAAGCAAAAAAGCATGCGAGAGTGCCTTGTGTCCTGCCAGTAGCTGATCGAATTGAAATGATTCAGTGTATGCAGGGCATTTTCTAGAGAACGCAAGGTCCCCTCATCCAGGCTGACTCCACATTCACAGTCTAAACCGGCAGCCATCTTGGGTTGATGCCGATCAGCGTGGAAGCCATCTTGTAAGCCCAGCATATCAATGTTCCCTCTAATTTTCTGAAGGCTGTTTGCGCATAACATATCAGCTGTGCAGCTTTTGAAGGAAGGTTAAATTTTTGTGCGCCACATAACGACACATGGAGTTATATACTTTAAAATTTGACTACACATCAGAATACAGTATGTACACCACATTGATTGCACTAGAAAATATTGTAGAACTTGTGAAAACCATAAATACACAACAACTTTTCAATTTTTTAGAACGTCTGTGTTTTCTATCAGAATCAGAACCGTAATTTTTGTGCGCTCTGTTGTAAAGTATGTGCGCTCACTCGGCGAGGTGTGTGCGCGCGCACAGCTTAGAGGGAACAGTGCAGCATATGATGTATGCCTACTAGAATCTGAGCCGCTGCCATTGCTGCTAGAGAACTAGCCTGGCTGCGTGCTTCTGGCCCCCATTAAGGCATTCGCTGAACACTAGCAGAGACTCTCCGTACTGGAGAACCTCTGATAAATGGAATGGGAGCATAGATAGCTTCAAAGGCCAGAGTTCTATTTTGCAACCTCTCTCCGCTGAACTGCCTTTTCCATATGTAAAATTAAACCACATATAGCCAAAATTAAGACATTACAAATCTACTGTAAAATCTTATAATTTGGGCAAAGCCAAACTAAACAGGAATATTTTCCATTAAGAAACCACACAACCATAAAACCCCTCTCATGACGTAATGCTTATGGCAGAGCATTCCACATCTGTGGACTGGCCATGGCGCTCACCCAAGCACCTGTTACAACTGTCCAAGAGAGTTATCACCATAATTCCTTTTGACTTGAATATGTTTACAGCGGATCATAGCGCTATATCACAGCAGCTAAGCCAAAATATTACCCTGCCATGTAAACCGACTTTAACGCTTTATAGGACCTTCTATGGATAGCGGAAGGAGATTCTTGTAAATCAACATAGCTATGCCCCTTTTTCTTTTCTCTTCTTTTTTTTTTTTTTTTTTTTTTTAAAGTATAGGACTCCAAATACCAAGTTTCCGCCAACTCCAATGAAATCAAAGCAGATCAGCTAAAATTACCCGAACTGCTCCTATAGCTTTGCAAGAAGCTACCAGCCCCCGCTGCACCCAGTTTTCCTTCCCCCCTTATCCTGAGGGATTCAGCATTGCAGGACGCATTACGCACCCCCTGCTGCATCTGCCAGGGAGCTGAAGAGCAAAATAGAAAGTAGAACCCCTGGAAGCAAACAGTGTCCCGAACTTGGGGTTCAGGATGCAAAAGGCCACCGAATAAATCAGTGTTAGCTAAAAATTAACAAGGCTATCTCTCACTAAAGAGTTTCTTTTTCTTTTTGAAATCCCACCGAAGTCCGTGGGACCCAAGCTTTCGAACACAGCCCCTAACCCTGTGCATTAACCACAACCAGAGAAATGAAATGAAACGAACCCCTGCTCTAGAAATAGATGAGAATTTCCTGGGAAGGGCATGCTAAGTGGAGCTATGAAACACACAGGCACCCCCCCACCCCCCCCCCCCGGCCTTCCTGCAGTCAGAGAAATAGCAGTGGCATACACCGACAACCTTGCAAATGGAGGTCTTAGAGGTTGCTGCCTGTGTGAACCTGATGAGTAATACGATTTTGTATTTTACGACCCCCCCTCCCCCAGGGATGGGGGCACTGAATACTATATGAGATTCATGAGCAGTGCTGCCATCCGGTGGCCTTTAGGGCACCAGAGCCCGACAAACGATACAGAAGTTAAGAGCTTTAAATCTTGGTCATATAATCTTGATTTGCAGAACATTACATTACAGCTGCTTGTTTAGTCACTAACCCCTGAGAGCCCATGAGATGGCTCTGTGGTTATTTCTTCCCTGACTTGCAGAGAATGATCAATTTGATAATGGCTGCATACACACAGTCATAGAAAGGCACTATTGAGTGTACCAGCTGCCCTCTGGTGGCCATAGACCATAGCACAGGCACTTCTTGGTTGACAGTTTAACTGTCAGTCTATTTTTTTTTAATATCCTAAGGTTTCCTAAACCTGTCCCTGTGAATTTTGGGCAACTTTCACTATAGAATACATAAACGCACACTTCCAGGCTGATCCTCCTTCCAACTACAAGTTAGGGCTCTGCTCTTGAACCTAAAAACTGGCAATTTGACTAAAATAGAAACATAGAAATATGACGACAGAAAAAGACCTCATGGCCTTCTAGTCTTTCCTTCCATAACAACTACAACAGTCCCCTTTTTACCTTTAGAGATCCTCTGTGTTTGTCCCATGCTCTTTTTAATTCAGTTACTGTCCTCATCTCTACCACCTCCACTGGGAGACTATTCCACGGATCCACTACTCTTTCCGTAAAGAAATATTTCCGCATATCACTCCTGAATCTATCTCCCTTCACCCTCATCCCATGTCCCCTCGTAGCAGAACTTGCTTTCAATTGAAAGAGGCGCTCTCCCTGAATATTTATGCCACGGAGGTATTTAAATATCTCAACCATATCACCTCTATCCCGCCTTTCCTCTAAGGTGTACATATTAAGATCCTTCAGTCTGTCCTCATATGCTTTATAATGAAGACCACTAATCATTTTAGTAGCCATCCTCTGCACTGACTCCATCCTTTTCACATCCTTTTGAAGGTGCGGTCTCCAGAATTGCACACTATACTCCAAATGAGCTCGCACCAAAGACTTATACAGAGGCATTATCACCTCCTTTTTTCTGCTAGCCATTCCTCTCCGTATGCACCCAAGCATCCTTCTAGCTTTTGCTGTCGCCTTTTCTATCTGTTTAGCTACTTTAAGATCATCAGACACAACTGCGCCTAGGTCCCGCTCTTCTTTAGTGGAGAAAAGTACTTCAGCCCCTATCCTGTATTGCTCCCTTGGATTGCTGCAGCTCAAATGCATGACCTTACATTTTTTAACATTAAATCCCAGCTGCCAAATTCTAGACCATTCTTCAAGCTTAGCTAAATCCCTCCTCATGTTATCTACCCCTTTCTGGGTTTCTACTCTATTGCAGATTTTGGTATCATCCGCAAAGAGGCAAACCTTACCCGACAGCCCTTCCGCTATATCACTAACAAAGATGTTAAAAAGAATCGGACCAAGGACAGATCCCTGGGGCACACCATTGATAACATCCTTCTTCTCAGAGTGAGCTCCATTTACTTCTACTCTTTGTTGCCTCCCACCCAACCAATTTCTAACCCAAGCAGTAACTTTAGGGTCCATCCATAGGGTGCTCAGTTTGTTTATAAGTCGCCTGTGAGGAACAGTGTCAAAGGCTTTACTGAAATCTAAATACACCACATCTAGGGCTCTCCCTCGGTCCAACTCCCTGGTCACCCAGTCAAAGAAATCAATCAGATTTGTCTGACAAGACCTGCCTCTGGTGAATCCATGCTGCCTCGGATCCTGTAATCCGCTGGACTCCAGAAACCTCACTATTTTCTCTTTCAGGGACTTAACAGATGCTCCTCAGAGACATGATTAGGAGGGAAAGAACATGTGGTATCAGAGAGCAATGCCAAAACTGCTGTCCTATAAAACTAAGAATAAACTTAAAAATAAAGAGGATTGACAATAGCCCCCCTTAAGGCTGAGGAACCCCCCGAGCCTCAAAAAACCTACAAACAAAAGAAAGAAACACTAGGCCCAAAAATCTAACTATTCTGTCTGTTTTCCTCACACAGGCTGCTCCCTGCAACTCTCGCCATGCGGTCCAAATACCTAGAGAGAAAATGGCCGTCCCTTCGCCATTGAATTTTGGCGCCAAGAACAGCCGCTGCCAAAAGGAGGCCTCAGCAGACCGACAGAGCCCAAAGGCCTTACCTGCAGGGCAGAAAGCCACACAGCCTGCTCCTACTGCTTTGAATTCCTCCGATCCTCAAGCCGCGCTGATGCACCTGGCAGCCGTGGAGAGGATCGCTCAGCCGGTTCCACAGAGTAAAATTAAAATCCCACAGCAACAGAGAGGCTCCGTCTCACACAGCTTCAGTGTGGCTGTATGGGTCCCAGAGCTCTCTCCCGTACAGTCAAGGGAGAGAGATCCGCACCGGCGAATGCCTGCAGCAAGTGAAAATACCTGACAAGGAGGGAAGGCAAGAGCTGCTTTAAAGAGCCAGGCTCAAATTTAAAATTACTGTAAATAAGGAAATTTGCTCCTAACTAAAGGGAACTAATCCCTGATTGCCAATTAACCAAAGGTAACTTTATTAAAAGTAAAATCAAAAGTAAACTCAGAATAGAATTTGTCACACTAAATGCTCCTTATCTGTTCCCCCCAAGTGAGCCCAGGAGCTAGGCTCACTATGTCGTCCTGCTGCATGGAGACTGGACACACTGGAGGCTATATCCAGTGATGTCACGACTTTGACATGCCCAGTCTCCAAGCTGCAGGAAGAGGTGCACAACCCAGAGGTGGAGGACTAAACTGGAGGAACGATAAGGAAATAATATGCACAGATTGTATTTTTAAATCTATACAAAATGTAGCTGCAAATATTGAGAGTACTTTGTACCTTTAGCAGTTTTCAAAGAGAGGTCACATAGAAAAATTGGCTGCCATTATACCTTTTGGTAGTATCCTTGAAGGATACTACCAAAAGCAGAGAGGTTCCACAAAAGAGTAAAGTAGCCCAAATGCCCTCAAGTATGGAGCAGACAGAGCTTAAAGATCCTAATTTACCCATGTCTAACAATAGCCAAATTAACATGAATAAAATACATTCTCTAAAATGCTTGTATGCAAATGCTAGAAGTCTAAAGAATAAGATGGGAGAGTTAGAATATATAGCACTAAATGAAAGGTTAGATATGATTGGAATATCAGAGACATGGTGGAAGGAGGACAACCAGTGGGACACTCTGATACCTGGGTACAAACTATATCGTAATGATAGAGCTGATCAAATTGGTGGAGGGGTTGCGCTCTATGTTAGAGAGGGCATTGACTCAGAAAGGATTAAAGTTTTGCAGGAAACAAAATCTGCTGTAGAATCTATATGGATTGAAATTCCATATAAAAGGGGGAAGGCGATGGCAGTGGGGGTGTACTATCGAGCACCTGGCCAGAATGACCAAATGGATAATGAAATGCTCAAAGAAATCAAGGAAGCTAACAAAAGTTACAGCGCAGTAATAATAATGGGTGATTTCAATAACCCCGGTATCGACTGGGTCAGTGTCACGTCAGGACATGCTAGGGAGATAAAGTTCCTAGATGAAATAAATGACTGCTTCTTGGAGCAGCTGGTTCATGAACCGACCAGAGGGGAAGCCATATTAGACCTAGTCCTTAGTGGAACACCAGATCTAGTGCAAGAGATAAGGGTGTTGGAGCCACTTGGCAATAGTGATCATAGCATGATTGCCTTTGATTTAATTAGTGGAGGAGGGATAGTAAGGAAATCCACAGTACTACCTTTTAACTTTCGAAAGGGAGACTATGATAAAATGAGGAAAACATTTAAGAAAAAACTAAAAGGAGCAGTTGCGAAGGTTAAAGACGTACATCAAGCTTGGGTGTTGTTGAAAAATACTATCTTGGAAGCCCAGACCAGCTGTATTCCACACTTTAAGAAAAGTGGAAGGAAGTCCAAAAAACTGCCAGCATGGTTTAAAGGTGAGGTCAGAGAGGCGGCTGTTGCCAAAAAAGCATCTTTCAGGAAATGGAAAAAAGAGCCAAACGACGAAACCTGGAAACAGCACAAGCACTGGCAAGTCAAATGCAAGGCATTGATAAGGCAGGGAAAGAGAGAATTTGAAAAGAAGCTTGCTGCGGAAGCAAAAACGCGAAATAAAGACCTTTTCAAGTACATTCGTAGCAAAAAACCTGTGAGAGAGTCAGTTGGTCCATTAGATGATAAAGGGGTTAAAGGAGCACTAAGAGGCGACAAGGCGATAGCGGAGAGACTGAATGAATTCTTTGCTTCGGTCTTTACTGAGGAAGATGTAGGGATGTTACCCATGACTGAAGTGGTATTTAAAGGTGCGGAAGAATTGAAGGAAATATCGATACATCGGGAAGATGTCTTACAACTATTAGATAAACTGAAGAGTAGCAAATCACCTGGGCCAGATGGTATACATCCAAGGGTGTTGAAAGAACTGAAATATGAGATTGCAGAACTGCTATCAGTAATCTGTGAACTATCATTAAAATCATCTCTAATACCTGAAGATTGGAGGATCGCCAATGTAACACCATTTTTTAAAAAGGGTTCCAGGGGTGATCCGGGAAACTACAGACCGGTGAGCCTGACGTCAGTACCGGGAAAAATGATAGAAACCATCATAAAGAATAAAATTACTCAGCATGTAGATAGTCACAACCTAATGGGAGACAGCCAACATGGCTTTAGACAAGGAAGATCTTGTCTTACTAATCTGTTATGTTTTTTTGAAGGCGTGAATAAACAGGTGGACAAAGGTGAGTCGGTTGATATTGTGTATCTGGACTTTCAGAAAGCCTTTGACAAGGTCCCTCATCAGAGACTTTTGGCAAAACTAAAGAGTCATGGGATAGGAGGCAGTGTACTATTGTGGATCAGGAACTGGTTAAAAGATAGAAAGCAGAGGGTAGGGCTAAATGGCCAATTTTCCCAATGGAGAAAGGTGAATAGTGGTGTACCCCAGGGATCTGTGCTGGGTCCGCTGCTTTTTGACATATTCATAAATGACCTGGAAAGTGGAATAACGAGTGAGGTTATCAAATTTGCAGATGACACAAAACTATTTAAAGTTGTTAAAACCCAAGAGGATTGTGAACAATTGCAAGAGGATCTTGATAAATTGGAAGACTGGGCATCATCCATCCAGACCACAGACAATATCTCAGATTTGTGGTGGGAGGAAACCACTTTCAGTACAGAGTGCTTCCTTTTGTCCTAACCTCTGCCCCCAGGGTTTTCACCAAATGCCTGGCGGTGGTGGTGGCTTTTCTCAGAAATCAGGGGATTTTTGTCTTCCCATACCTGGACGACTGGCTAATCAGGGGCCAGTCACCCCAGGAGGCCCAAAAGGCCACCCTTCGCACTGTCTCTCTTCTTCAGCATCTGGGCTTTGTCATAAACTACTCAAAGTCCACTTTGCTCCCCTCTCAGAACCTAGAGTTTATATGGGCCAGGTTGGACACCCTTCAGGCAAGAGCTTACTTGCCCGAGGACAGGGCCCACAGACTTCTGGACTTGGCCATCCAGTTCCAAAGCAATTCTCGTGTTTCCGCCAGGCACTACCTGTGGCTCCTGGGCCACATGGCATCCACGGTACATTGTTTGTTTATTTATTTATTTATTTAACATGTTTTATATACCGCCTTTCATGATATCAAGGGGGTTTACATTGAACAAACTGAAATTACATTGAACAGGGCATTATAACTTGGAGATAACTATTTTACAGGGAACATGGGCAATGGAGGGTTAAGTGGCTTGCCCAAGACCACAAGGAGCACCTGTGGTACTAGAAACCCCAGTCCTTCCGGCCCCCGAATGCCCGTCTGCACATGCGGCCTGCTGAATGGTGCCTCAGATCAGTGGACACAAGCTACCGACGACCTCTGAGACAGAGTAAAGGTGTCCAGACGACTTCTGAACTCCTTACAATGGTGACTACATCTGCCAAATCTTCTCAGGGGTGTACCTTTTCAGGCTCCAGCACACACAAGGGTGCTGACGACAGATGCGTCCTTAAAGGCCTGGGGTGCACATTGCCAGGGCATGTGCACTCAAGGCCTGTGGTCCCCTCAGGAGGCCACACAGCAGATCAACCTTTTAGAGCTGCGAGCAATCCACTTAGCTCTGCAAACCTTCCACCATGCTCTCTCTCAACAGTCTGTCCTAGTTCAGATGGACAATCAGGTGGCAATGTTCTACGTGAACAAACAAGGGGGCACAGGGTCCAGGCTTTTATATCAGCAGGCACTGGCCCTTTGCTCCTTTGCGGTCAGACAAGGCATGTTTCTCAAAGCAGTTTATCTACCTGGTCAGGAAAACTTCCTAGCAGACAAGCTAAGCAGGATTCTCCGGCCTCACGAATGGTAGTTGAATCCATTGGTGGTCCAGCAGATCTTCCTCCGCTGGGAACTTCCATCCATCGATCTCTTTGCAAGTCCACTAAACCGTCAGCTGCCCAGGTTTTGCTCCTGACAGCCGCATCCCCTGAGGAAGGCAGCAGATGCTTTTCTTATCTCTTGGTCTACAGGCCTCCTGTATGCGTTTCCTCCCATGCCCCTGGTGGCCCGAACTCTGTTCAAGATCCTCCGGGACAAGGCCTCAGTGATTCTGGTTGCCCCCAGATGGGTCGAGGCAGCCGTGGTTTCCACTTCTACAGTTAACGGTGGATGCTCCGTTCCCTCTTGGGGCTGCAACACATCTCCTGTCTCAAGAGCAGGGTTCCCTTCTGCACCCCAATCTCAGGTCCCTCAATCTGATGGCCTGGCTGCTGAAAGGATAGTGCTAGCTCCCTTACTTCTACCTAAGGAGGTTGAGGAGGTGGTCTTGGCCTCTAGGAGGCAGTCCCAGAAAGCCCTATGCCCTCAAGTGGCTTAGGTTTACGGTATGGTGTGCTCAGCACAATGAAGATCCTTTTTCTTGCCTTGTGCCAGTAGTACTGCAGTATCTACTTCACCTGTCAGACCTAGGCCTTAAGTCTAACTCTGATCAGGTACACCTCAGTGCCTTGTCAGCGCACCACTCATCGGTGGAAGAACAGTCTCTGCCAGTTCACCCCTTGGTGTCCAGATTTCTCAGAGGTCTGCTTCTGCTCAAGTCTTTGGTTCGTCCACCTGCCACTGAGTGGGATTTGAACGTGGTTTTGCAACAACTTACTCGCCCACCGTTTGAGCCGATGGCTACTTGCCATTTGCGCTTCCTCTCTTGGAAAGCGCTCTTCCTGGTGGCTCTTACCTCGGCCAGACATGTGAGTGAACTACAAGCTCTGGTTTCTGATAGACCATACACGCGGTTCTATAGAAACAGGGTGGTTCTGACTTCCGGTGACGTCACCCACCTGAATGGCGGCGTAGCGTGGGAGCTCCGCCACCAGAAAGCCTATTTATGTTGTAATAATCCCTACGGGCAAAGAAAGGGGCGGACAGGAGCACGAGAGAGGCCAGGGAGACGCAGACTTACCCCTCCGGTGCATCGGGAGCGAGGTGTGACAGAGCGGGACGGCGTGCAAGGGCCTGGTGCGGCAGCCGAGCCACCCGCGAGACGACCAGGGCGCCAAGAAGCCAGAGGAGGCGGTGAGAAAGCAGCGGGAGAGCGGAGACTGCGGGGCGGAAGGCTGGCTGAGAGAGTGCTGATGGGGTGTGCCCACGGACTGCAACAGCCAGCCCAGCAACTGTAAACCAACAGCGCTGCTCAACGAAGCGGTGCGGGCCGAGATTGGTCTGCCACGTGGTCTGCGCAGATCGGAGCAAGACTTGCAGGCTGGCCGCTTGTGGAACAGAGAGCGGGAACAGCGGGAGTGCTGGCAGCAGCGGTGGTGGAGGGAAAGCAGTGAGCCATGGTGAGTTTCAAAAGGCCCCATTACTGACAAGCGCTGGGATAGGAGGCTAAGCTAGCCTGTGTGCAGGGCCTAGAAGCTGAAGAGGTGGTGGAGAGGAGAGAGGGCAGTGGGCCCTGAGCGCAGGCCGAAAAGACGGCTGAGGGAAGCGTGAGCTGGCATACAATGGAGAAGGCTAAAAAAGAGGGCCTGATGAAAAAGAGGCTGGCCGAGTTCCGCTCCCCGTACGCGACGCCCAAAGGCGGGAAAGATGGGGAGAAACCAGGCAAAACATTGACGGAGTCCCTGCACAGTCCGGGGGGGAGCGAAGGCGGAGAGGAATGCCTGACTGCAGCGGAACAGATTAAACAGTGGCTCCTCGAGTTAAAGGAGGAATTGAAGGTGGAGATGTGTGGGGTGAAAAACGAGATCAAGGAGGCCGTACAGACTATGCGCCAAGACATCTCGGATCTGGGAGAGCGAGTTGAAGAGGCTGAAGCCAAGTTGGAAAGTCAAGGGGGATAATGACGCAGATCCAGAAAGGCTGGGAAGAGCTGCGGTCGGCGCAGGAGGTACTTAAAGCTAAAACAGAAGATCTGGAAGACCGCTCACAAAGGTGCAATCTCCTGGTACGAGGAGTGCCGGAAGAGCCTAAGTATAAGAACTGTGAGGAGGTAGTCCAGAAGGTATTCAAGGACCTTCTGGTAGCAGCAGGACAAGGGGTGGATACGGACGACAATCACCCGAAAATAGAAAGAGCGCACAGAGGTTTAGGGCCCATTCGAGAAAATAGGCCAAGAGACATAGTAGTATGCCTGAGCTCTTATAAGATAAAGGAACTGCTGCTGGGAGTCAACCGCAAATTAAAAAGCTTCCATTGGGAAGGCCATAAAGTGGAGTTGTACCAAGACCTGTCCCAGGGAACGCTGCAGCGCAGGAGAGAGATCAGAGAAGTAACAGCATATCTGAGGAGAGCAGATCTGAGATACAAGTGGCTCTTTCCATTTGGATTACTGCTCACGGTGAAAGGGAGATCGCGGACAGTGAGATCCAGTGCGGAGGCTTGGAAGGCCTTGAGGGAACTTGGAGCAGAGCAACTACTGGAGACGATTGACAGCACATCTAATCTACAGAGACCGGAATCCAGGGCAGGGAGGACGGAGAGTGCGCAGTGGCAGAGGGCGAGCGGCCGGAGATTGGCCAGGACGGCCAAGGGAGGACACCAGAGTCCGGAGCTGGAGCAAGAGACCGGATGAGCGGTGGCAAACCATTAAAGGACTGGTATCTCTTAATAAGCTCTGTTGATAGGTTTGGGGGATGGGGGGCTGCGTAGTAGGCCAGATAGGGGGCAGATAGGGGGGAGGCTGGAGTAGAGAAGGGGGGGAGGAGGTATTATGTGGGGAGGGGAGGGGAGGCGAGGGGGTATGAGTGGTGGGGGGTGTCGGGTAGGGGGGAAGGGGTAAGGGGATGCTTGGGAAGAATAGGCGGGGAGGTGGTGTGGGTCACTGAAATGGAAGTCGAGTCTCCGCAGAGGAGAGCAATGATAGGGGGAGGGGGGGGGGGAAGAGCGGAATGGATTGCGGGTGGGGGGGGAACGGGTGAAGGAGGGATGTTGAAAATTGTAACGTTTAATGTTAAAGGGTTAAACTCCCCATGGAAAAGACAGAAATTGTACAAAGAATTAACAAGGCATAAGGCGGATATAGTAATGTTGCAGGAGACACATTTACAGAGAAAGCATGAGGCAGTGGTGCAGCCCAGGGGGTATAAGCACCGCATATTTGCTTCCAATCTCAGGGAGAAAAAGAAAGGAGGGGTGGCGGTACTCTTTAGAGGGGAAGTCCAAACAGAGGTACAGATGGTGTCCCGGGATAAGGGGGGAAGGTATCTCTTGATGAGGGTAAAGCTGGGGGAGGAGTGGTTTTGTGTTGTAAATGTGTACGCTCCTACGGGTGTCCAAAATAAGTTCTGGAAGGAGCTGGGCGAGCAGGTGGTGGCAATGGGGGATGGAGTGCTGATTTGTGGTGGGGATTTCAATTTGGCCTGGGAGGTCGGGAGAGACACGACAGGGCAGAGGGAAGGGAGGGGAAAGGATAGGAAGTGTTATCATAGGTTTGTGAAGGAGAATGGCCTGATTGATGCGTGGCGGATGTTGAATCCTGGACGGAGACAATTTTCCTTCTTCTCGGCAGCTCATGGAACCTATTCTAGGTTGGATGCCATATGGGTGGGGAAGGAACTAGCAGGGAGGATTAAGGGGGGAGACATAGAACCTATCACATGGTCCGACCATGCTCCAGTGGTGGTTCAAGTGCGGGTGGTAGGGGAGGACAAGGGACGACAATTTTGGAAATTGAATGAAGGTCTGTTGGAGGATAGCAGGGTGTTGAAAGAGATTGAAAGCTTAATTCCGGAGTATTTTGGGCAGAATGGAGACGGAGGGGTAAAAGAGGGAGTGGTCTGGGATGCCTTTAAGGCTGTTGTAAGGGGGGTGTTCATTAAGTGGGGAGCGCGCATAAAGCGGGAGAGGGCAGAGCGTGAAGAGCAGCTGCAGCAGTAATTGCGGGAGATGGAGGAGATGGATATGCAGGGGGGGGGTGGGCAGTTTTGAGGCCAAGTCTTGGAACTAAGGGCAAAAGTGAATGCAATCGAAGCTGAGAGGATACAGTTCCGTCTGCAGCTGCTGAAACAGAGGTTCTTTGAAGGGGGTAACAAAGCTGGGAAATTTCTCGCACGACAGTTGAAAAGGCGGAAGGAGTGGAATAGGATCTCACAGATTAAAAGTAGGGGGGCGGTGGTGCGGGAGCGGTGGTGCGGGAGGATCAGCGAATTAGAGAAGAATTCGTGTCTTTCTATAGTACTTTGTATGCGGCACGAGAGGAGAGGTCTGAGGAGGACATTCAAGAGTACGTGAGGGAAGCAGGGCTCCCGAGCTTGACGGAGGAAGAGCAGAGAGGGCTGGATAGGGAGATCCATACCGAGGAGGTACTGCAGGCCATTAAGGCTCTGAAGACCGGTAAAGCCCCAGGGCTAGACGGCCTGACGGCGCGGTTTTATAAACAATTTGGGAGTCTCCTGGTGCACCCGTTAACAAGGGTTTTTAATGGGCCATGAGTGGGGGAGAAATTGGTGGACACAATGGGCTGGGCAGGTATCACCCTTATTCATAAGGAAGGGAAGGACCCGCAGGATTGTGCGTCGTATCGGCCAATTTCGTTGCTGAATGTCGATGCGAAATTACTGGCCAAGGTGCTAGCGACTAGACTTAATAAGCTGTTGGGGAAATTGGTGCATGAGGACCAAGCTGGGTTTGTGCCGGGCCGGCAAGTGGCAGATAACATACGGAAAGTGTTGAATGTGATTTGGTCGGCACAAAAGAAGGGGAAGGAGACACTGTTAGTATCATTGGATGCTGAAAAGGCCTTTGATCAAGTGTCCTGAAAATTTCTGTACTCGGTATTGGAGCTCCTGGGGTTTGGGCCAGGCTTCGTGCAGTGGATAAGGGCTTTGTATACTAGGCCAAAAGCATGTGTACGAGTAAATGGGGGCTATTCTGAATGCTTCCCGCTGGAACGAGGGACTCGACAAGGGTGTCCGTTATCCCCTTTGTTGTTCGCGCTTTCCCTCTAGCCACTAGCGGCGAGGCTGAGGGCTAGCCCCGAGGTCGCGGGTGTCAGGGTGGGGCGCCAGGAATATAAAGTGTCCCTATTTGCGGATGACATACTCTTGACAATCACGAAACCTAGAGAAACATTAAAGGCAGTGATGAGTGAGATTCAGGAGTATGGACAGAGGGCAGGCTTTCGTATTAATTGGGGGAAATCAGAGATCTTAAGTATAGTGGGGGAGGAGGGTGGGCAGCAGGAGTGGCAACAGAGTTTCCCACTTAAATGGGCAAAGAAGTCAATTCGCTATTTAGGGGTGCAGCTGGGGAGGGCCTTGGAGGATCTGTACGCATTAAATTATAATAAATTGGTGGGGCAGGTGGAGGGGCGGTTGCAGGGCTGGAGCAGAGGGTATTATTCGTGGTTTGGGCGAGTGGCATCGGTGAAAATGATGCTCCTTCCCCAGTTCTTGTTCCTCTTTCAAGATTTGCCCATACAGGTGCCCCGGAGAGTACTGAGGAGGGTGCAGCAACAAGTGGAGAGATTTATTTGGGGGGGGAAAAGGCCAAGGGTGGCGGCGAGAACGATGCAAGTGTTGGTAGGGAAGGGTGGGATGGGAGTCCCAAATTTTAGTCTGTATTATGCGGCAGCGCAGTTGCGAGCAGTTTATGCGTGGCTACGGGAGCCCCATAAACAGTGGTAAGGATGGAGGTGGATGAGTATAGGCCGGGAGAATTGTTTGGGAAGGGAAGGGGGAGAGGGGAAGGAATCCCCTAGTGAGGCACACACTGAAGGTGTGGCAGCAGTATAGGAAGCGGTTGGTGCGGGACAAGAGGTGGTCACCTACCATGTCCCTGCAGGCCTGTTGTACGGAGGGAATGGGTCCGAGTGCAACAGTACTTAGACGGTGGGCGGAGCTAGGCTTGACCCAGGTGTCCCAGATTGTGGTGGGGACGCAGTGTAGAGGCTTTGAGGGAGTGCGAGACCTGCACCGGCTGGGAGAGTCAGACAGGTTTGCATATATGCAGATGTGCTCGGTGGTTCGACAAAGGGGGAGGGAGCAGGGGGGGAGGGGAGTGGTTTGAAGGAGCGTGCTTAGGATCCATGGGGCAGCAGGGGATGCTTTCTAGGATTTATAGAGGACTGGTTGCAAGGGGGGAAGGGAAGCTGAAGTACATGGAAGCGTGGGAAAAAGATTTAGGGGTAACGTGGGGGGTGGAAGAGTGGGAGGCCGTAGTAATGGGCATAGCTAGATTCTCCATAGCCACATCGTTGCGCGAGAATGGCTTTAAGGTGTTGAGTCGCTGGTATCTCACACCGGAGAGATTGTGTAGGGCGTGGGTGATGCAGACGGATGACTGTTGACGGCTGTGTGGGGAGAGAGGATCCTGGATGCATATGTGGTGGTCATGTCCAGTTGTTAGAGAGTATTGGAGCAAAATAGGGGAGAACATTAATAAAATTGTGGGTGCGAATATCGAGCTTGGACCTGAGATGTGTCTCCTGCATAGACCAGATGGGAGGTGGGAAGGAGATTGGAGAATCATTTGGTATTGTGTAACAGCGGCACGGTGCGAAATAGCATGGTACTGGAACAGGCCGAATTTGCCATCCATGGCTAGTTTTGCACGCAGAGTGTCGCACCTTTATGCAATGTACAAAATGACCGGGGACCGGCTGGGAAAAGGGGAACAAGTAGTGAAGCGGTGGGCGGGGGTTTGGGAGTGGTTGCGGGAAGGGTCGTGGAAGGAAGGGGGAGGAGTAAGGGATAGGGGTGAGGAGGGTGGGCAGTAGTGGGGGGAGGTTAAGTGATAGGGGGAGGGAGGGAACATTGGGGGCTTAGAGGAGTGGGAGATAGGGGTGCTAATTTGTGGAAATCGGTAGAGGGAGGGGGATTTTATCATATATTGTTTATAATGTCTTGTGTTAATTCATTGTTTTTTAGGTAGCATAACGGCATAAGGGGTATCGGGAATGCAGGGAAGAACGATTAGCTAATGTTAATGTCAGTTATATGTTGGTTACACTGCTTGTAAGATGTTTTGCATTTCATCTATTTATGTGGTAGAACATGGGCATAAAGGCTGGGAGGGGAAGGTAGGGCAGAATGGTTAGCAAATGATAGTTCTGTATTGATTACATGGCATGCAGGATGTTAGTTACTTCTTGTATAGTATGAGAAGGGACTTGTAAAATGTATATGGTTGTTGGGATGGAAATGTATGTGAAAAGGTTGATAATAAAAAATTTATAAAAGGAAAAAAAAAGAAACAGGGTGGTCCTACGGACCCATCCCAAGTTCCTCCCAAACGTGGTCTCCACTTTCCACCTCAATCAGGAGGTAGTTATTCCGACCTTTTTTCCCAGGCCGCATGCCAGCCGAGCTGAAACAGTCTTGCATACCCTGGACTGTAAAAGGGCATTGTCCTTTTACATAGACCGTATGCGGGAGCATCGAAGGGCTACTCAGCTCTTCGTCTCATTTGACCCTAATAGGATGGGGTTACCTGTCTCCAAGCGTACGTTGTCCGCTTTGGTATCAGATTGCATCACTTGGGCGTACAGGGCAGCCGACCTCCCCTTGCAGGGTCGGGTCACGGCCCACTGTGTCAGGGCGAAGGCCGCGTCAGTGGCTCATCTCTGCTCTATTCCGTTGGCAGACATCTGCCGGGCCGCAACTTGGTCTTCCAGCCAGACTTTTGCAGCCCATTACTGCCTGGAGAGAGAGTCCCAGCGGGACAGTGTTTTCGGCCAGGCGGTACTCTGTAATCTCTTTGAGGTTTAGGCAACTCCTACCCTCCGGCCCTTTGTGTTGGGCTACCGTACAGGGTGCGTACTCTGAGAAAATTCTTATCATGGATGCTGAGGCTCTTGAGAGGGAGCCATTTTTTCAGCTCTGGGTTCACGGTAGCCTAGAGCTGGGGAGTCCCATATGTGAGGACTGATTTCCTGCTTGGTCCTGGAGAAAGCGTAGTTACTCGTAACAGGTGTTCTCCAGGAGCAGTAGGAATCAGTCCTCACGACCCTCCCTCCTCCCCTGGAATTGCAGTCCTATCCTTCATTTGATTTTTGCTGTCTTCTAGCTATGTCATCAGACTGAGCAAGATGGCACCCTTGGGCGAGAAGGGGACCGCGCATGCGCGCTGCATTCCCAAAGGCTTTCTTTGAAAGCTGGGGAAATGCTCGGCACGAGGGCTCCGTCGGCGCCAACGTCACCCGTATGTGAGCACTGATTCCTGCTGCTCCTGGAGAACACCTGTTACAGGTGAGTAACTATGCTTTCCTGGTGTATCGATATTTCTTTCAATTCTTACACAGTATCACCTTTAAATACCACTTCAGTCATCCCTATATCTTCTTTAGTAAAGACCAAAGCAAAGAATTTATTCAGTCTCTCCACTATGGCCTTGTCCCCTCTTAGTGCCCCTTTTACTCCTCTATCATCTAACAGTCCAACTGACTCTCACAGGTTTTTTTGCTATGAATGTACTTGAAAAAGTCTTTATTATGTGTTTTTGCTTCCTCATCAAGCTTCTTCTTAAATTCTCTCTCTGCCTGCCTTATCAATGCTTTGCATCTAACTTTCCAGTGCTTGTGCTGTTTTCAGTTTTCATCATTTGGCTCTTTTTTCCATTTCTTGAAAGACCTCAGCCTGGTTGTCAGACACTGATTCCTGGACGTTGCATTACCATCTGAAACTAAACATGTTCAAGAAGAACTTCTTACTTTCCCCCTAAACCCACATCCCCCTTCTTCCTTTCTCTACTTTTGTGGATAAAAACTGTCCTCCTATGCTTATAACTTTGGGGTAAACTCCTCTCTTTTTCTGCACATATCGAACAAATAGCTAAAACCTTTCATATCTTCTCCCTAATATCAGAAAATGCATCCCTTTCTTTCTGAAGCCACTATCAAAACTCTTATCCACGCCCTCATTACTTTCCCCTGGGACTTCTCTAACCTGTTCCTCGCTGAATCATCTCTTCCCTTCAGTCTGTTCAAAATTCAGCTGCCTGACTTAATCTTACGCCAGTGTCGCTATGTTCACGTAATCCGTCTTTATCTTTATTTAAAGATTTGCTATACCGCTTAAATCAAAAGACATAAAGCGGTGTACAATTTTAAAAAACAAACAAACCTAAATGACTGCTGAGAGAGAAGAAAGGAACGCCAATAATAGGAAAAGAAAGAAGAGCATTAGAGAAAAGAAAGAAGCAGGGGGAAGGAGGGGTAAAATGTTAGGGAGGGATGTGAGGGGGAATTAAAGACACACTGAAACAGATGGGTCTTTAATGCAGTTTTGAAGCTGTTGAAAGAAGGCTTGGATCGGAGACCCAAGAGGAGGGAGTTCCAGAGGGAAGGGGCCAGAAAGAAAAAAGCAGAAGAACGAGTACGTTCAAAGTGTGCCTTTGAGGGGGAAGGGAGCACTAGATTTATTTATTTATTTAACATTTCTTATATACCGCCTTTCATAATATCAAGGCAGTTTACATTGAACAAACTGAAATTACATTGAACAGGGCATTATATCTTGGAGATAACTATTTTACAGGGAACATGGGCTATGGAGGGTTAAATGGCTTGCCCAAGACCACAAGGAGCACCTGTGGGACTAGAAACCCCAGTCCTTCCGGCCCAAGGTTGCTGTCCTCTAGTGGGATTTTAACCCCCGACCTTCTGGCCTGAGGTAACTTGCCCCAACCACTAGGCCACTCCTCCCAACTGGTAGTTGTGGACAGAGAGGAGAAAGCGGGGAGGAACATAAAACCAGAGAAGGTCTGCCAGATATTGAGGGGAGGAGGTGTGGATAGCGCAGTGTGTGAGAATGAGAATTTTATACTGTATCTTGAAACGCACTGGCAACCAGTGCAAGCATGCCAGGAGGGGGAGTGACGTGCTCATAATGGTAAGAAGACGGGCTGCAGTATTCTGTAAGAGTTGTAAACGGTGGATTTGAGAGTGAGGTAGACCTGCAAGGGAGACATTACAGTAGTCGATATGGGAAATAACAAGAGTCAGAAGGAGAATGGTTAAAGAGGAGGTGGTAAGGAAGGGGCGGACAACGGAGTTACTTACCGTTGCCCTTCTGAGCATGAGCCAACTGGCCCCACCCCCGGCCTGCCCCTAGCTAACCAGTTCGTCACTAGCTGAGCCTTAGCCGCTAGGAGGCGGGCACCAGTTCCTGAGGACTAGTCCTTCCCCCTACCAGGGGAGGAGGGAGGGATGTGTGGCTGACTTATCCTGCTGTCCCCAGAGAACTCAGTTACAGGTAAGTAACTCCGTTTTCTCCTAGGACAAGCAGGATGAGTCAGCCACAATTGGTGCCTCCCAAGCTGCCATGCGCTGTGGTGGATGGGGGAAGGACGAGGCTGAGGTAACCTCATCAGGGCCAGCGCGCATTCCTGCGTGTCACAGCTAGAGCATGTGGGTTTGCAGTTGGCATGTCTTAGGAAGAGCCTGTGGGCTTGCAGACGGGCAGTATGCAACGAAACAGCTGCGGTTGTGAAGTATGCCGATACTGGGCAACCTCCAGATGATGAAGCACGCATATGCAACAGCTGCGATGCGAAGTATGCGGATCATAGGCGGTCAAGTACAGCGGGGCTTCAGGCCAGTAGCCACGAAGGTAGTGTAGATTGGAGCCTCACTACGGCGTGAAAGAAGCATCGAGACGACGTAGGGGCATTGCTTGGATTCATAGGTGGGTCTACGGGAAGCTAGGGCCCACAGCCTATACCATGCCATGTGGTAACCCTTAGGAGATGACGACTACATCATGCTCTTAGGTGATGACGGCTACACATGCTCTTATGTGGTAACTCTTAGGTGATGGTGACCTAGACTTGCCACGTTAGAAGAACAGACTGGCCTTGGTGGGCTCATTAGGCCACGGCATATCCTATGTTGATATAACAGCAGCGAGTAGCAAGCTCGTGCTACGAGATGTGCGAGAGATGCCCCTCAAGCCTGCGGTAGGTGTGCATTGGTAGTAGATGGCCCTGCCAGGATCATAACCTATCGACGAGGATTCAATCTGTCGACAGGGTCAGGCTATGCATGGTGTGAGTGTGTGCGTGCTGCTATCCGGGAGTGAAGCACGCTGGTGCCTGAGGGAGGGCAGGTAGTGCCCCTCGCAACAGTTGCACTTCGTGCTCGCCACGTGGCGAGTGATCAATTCGTGGTCAGCCCACGGACTGTGGGGTTTTTTTTGTTTTGTTTTGTTTTTTTAATAGTGTTTGAGGCCGTGGTCGGTCTGGCGACTGACTGGGGTATCCTATCGTCACATACAACCAAGGGCCTTAGTGTAGGGCTATACGGCGTAGTGGGGTGATGGTTTGCATCTCCCGGCCCAGGTCGGAACCTGTGATCATGGCGCACTTTCCATGGTGCGCGTAGGTGGCTAAAATCAGATTTGTGCACGCAAATTAAGTGCTGCCCTTGGGTTGATCATAACGTAAGAAGCCAATCTGGCGTTCACAAGGCTGGCCTTGAGTCTGCCTCCCTGCCTTTACACGCTCCTTGATAGGGCTTGGATGCTTAGTAGGGTCCATTAATACGTGGACTGTATTGGCAGTAGCCCGACTGGGCGTTCTGTGATGTTCTGTGGTCGTACGCAGAGTCTGCGTGTACTGCACCATCGTGTTGCCACTGGTAGGGGCCCAATTCGGGGAATAGGTGCTCCTTGGCAGCAATGAAAGTGATGCGGAGACCGAGACGTGGAAGGTGTTTCCCCCCATGTTGGTGGGCAGCGATCTGTTAGCCACCTCAACCTTGAGGGAGCGGAGGCAGGTCTCTGCGGGCAAAATTGTACCAAGCTCTGACCCTTAGGTGGTTTCTGTGGATGAATAGAAGATGCGAGGTCCGCAATGAGCCTCCTGTTAATAACACCTCAGCTGGCCATGTTAATTGGGTCCTGAGGGGGATTGAACCCCTGATCCCTGCACCATCGGTCCGAGTTTAACCATAGTGCTGAGGTTCTGCTCTGTCCGATAGATGCAGGCCTTATTGAAAATATGGGGGCTGGGCTGGCATGAGCTCCAGCTGGGATTTGAACCTGTGACCTTCTGGTCTTAGAAGTACTGGCTCTGTCCACTGCACCACACTGTGGCCACTTACAGAGTCATTGAGCCCACGACCTTTAGCTTATGAACCCACTGTGAGTGCATCACCGTGCTGCCACAGAGATGAGGGTTGTCTTCTGCATGCTCTCTGTATGCTGTGACTGTTTCCAACATTCCCCGATGTGGTATGAGCTTAAGCATGGCTGGTCATGCCCTGCAGTCATTCGAGTTTCCTGATCTTCTAGGAAGTGCAGCTGTAGGTGGACCTGCAAGTATTCTTAGGAGTGACGGGGAGTGTATCTCACCGTAGCTGGTTGGATTGACAAGGCTTTCTCTGGGTGCCACAGCAAGTTCGATTCGTAGGGCAGGCAAGCAAGCACTGCTGTCCTGTATGGGACGGTCTGCCTAAGGGTAAGACAGCAACTCACTATCCCTGGCAGGAGGGAGCTCACTTGTTTCTCTACTTCGGGCAGGCACTCGGGAACTTTCCCTTTGGACGCTGGGGCGCGTTTCCGTGCAGGCTCCGTCGGAGTGACGATAGCCGCATGTGAAGACTCGCTCCTGCTTGTTCCTGGGGATAGTGGCTCGCCCAGGGGCCCAAGCAGAGGCTTGGGTGCATCGTGTGCCGAGAGGGGTGCAGCAGGCGTGTCCTGACTGGGGATCTGATAGAGCCTGTAGTCGGGACCTCTTTTGGGAGGAGATGCAGATGGAGTCCCAGAGTGCGATCCACTGGGGCAGTATCTAGGTCCCTTAATTGCCTGGTAGGTGGTAACGTATTCTCCTGTCATTTTTAAAGTATCAGCCCCTCCCTGAAGGGGATCCTGCAAGCCGGGGAACCGGCTGGCCAGGGGTGGTAGGTAGTGCCACCAGGGCTGGCAGTTAGGATGCTGGTCCCAATCGTGACGTGACTGGAATCTGGCTGCCATGGTTCCATTTGCGACGTGGCTGGGATCTGGTTGCCCCATACTAGCTGAGAGGCTCGGGGCGTCCACGAGCAGCCGAAGGTATTGGGTGGCACGGCATTGATAGAATCCCTGGGGATACGGTAGCCAATTACCAGTAGGGTTGTAGGTGCCCCGGCTGGGATTTGGACTGCTCACTTGGATCCAGAACACACTGCCTGTGTTCACCGTACCACACTGTGTCCACCTCTGGGTTGCTAGGTCCGTGACCTTAACCCTTAGGCTACTCCAAAATAAATTGCCCTCTACAGCACTCATTCCCATAATACACACTGCCTCAGTGAGCCTTCTTCATTGGGCACGGTGGGGATTGAAACCCTGATTCTTGCACCATTGGTCAGTGTCTTAATTATTGTGCTGTAGCTCTGTTTAGGCTGACGTAGTGTCTTTGCATCCTTTGAGAGCCTCGGTGAAGTGTGAGGGAGGCTAACGCAGGTTGACAGGTACTGCCTCAGCCAGTCTTCTGCAGCAGGGACCGTGGGGGACTGAACCCATGTCCCCTGCACCATCAGTCAGTGTCTTAACCATATGTTACACTGCTGTTTCAGGAGACCTGCTTGTCGTAGGGGAGAGCACGCCCCATGGATAGCGAGAGAGCACTATCACAGGCCTTTGACGATTCCTGCTAGCCTGGGATCACACAGCAGTGGATAGGTAACGTGTAATCAACTCTGGAATTTGTTACCGGAGGATGTAGTAAGGCTGTTAGTGTAGGTTAGGACAAGTTCCTGGAGGAGGTCCCTAAGCCATTATTAAGAAGGGACCAGGATATCAATGCTTGAACCAATACAAGCATTGTGGAACCTGTGTCCCTTGGGGAAACTGCTAGGTACATATGACCTGGATGGGCCACTGTTGGAACAGAATAATGGGCCTGATGGACCTTGGTCTGACCAGTATGGCAAGCATGGAGATGCTGACATAGCGCTCAGGGTTTAGTATGATATAAATGGGCCCACTCGGGAAACGAAGTCATGGCCCTTGTAGCGTCAGAGGTGCAGAGACATAGTGCTCATGATTTCCTTGTGTTTGTGATCCCGCAGCCCAATACTGGGCCTCCAAGGCTAGTGTTACTATTTATTCAGCAGAATTAAGGTTGCACTACATGTGACAGCTTTAGTGCACAGACCAGCGCGAGCGCGGGAGCGGGTGATTGAACCGGCGCAGAGGCGTCTGCCGGGCTTACAGCAGAGACAGCAACACTCTGACTCCTCCGATGAGTGCATCTGCTCTGAGTGTAGGGGCACAGTGCGACCGGCCTGGAGCGCTGGGCTATTTCAGCCTCATCCTGAGACTGCAGAGGCGTTTGCCGGGTTTACAGCAGAGACAGCAAACACTCTGACTCCTCCGATGAGTGCATCTGCTCCGAGGTGTAGGGGCACAGTGCGTCCGGCCTGGAACGCTGGGCTATTTCAGCCCCATCATTGAGACGCTCCGATTGCAGCCCCGGGGGCGATAGGCCAGAGAATATTCCCTGCGTGAAGAGAGCAATGCTCCGTGGCGTCTCTGTACCGTCGGGAATGGTCAGCGCCGGGGAGTCTTTATCCCTGCGCAGTATATGAGCTGAAGTACGTGATAAAGAGAGCAGCTGGCTGAGAGAGCACATGAAGCCAAGGGGATTCCCCCTGCCGCTCCTGTGATCGTACGGCTGTAAGTGATCCGCTGCTGCAATCCAGATTTTCAGCTCTGTCTGCGCCGATACCTGTGCGCCGAGCGGGGGCTAGGTAACCAGCAGTCTGATGACATCTTCGCTGGCGCCGAGCAGGCCGTCGCACGTCCCCTCCTTCCAATAGGGATTATGCCGACCAATGGGGCTCAGTGGGAGGAGCCTTGCCTATGACAAAAGGGTCAAGATGGCCGCCGCCATGAGACCCTCGTGGCCGGCCAGCGAGGAAGGACAGAGACTGTCGCAGGGCTTTTACAGCCGGACCCGCTTTTTTTTTCACCCGCTTTTTATTTCACCCGGAGGGTCCTTGAGTGCGCTGGGACCGAGCTCGCTGCTGGGGTTGGAGGCCCTTAGGCACAACCTGAGCAGATAAGAGGTTGCTGCTGGGGTTGGAGGCCCTTAGGCACAACCTGAGCGGCGATGAGCCTGCAATCGGGGTGGAGGCCCTTAGGCACACCCGGAGCGGCGGCACAGCTGGAAACGGGCGCAGGAACAGTTATTCTGCCGACTGAGAGCGTCTGGTAAGGAGCTTAAGAGCAGCCCTGGAATTAGATAAGCTTTGACAGAAAATTTTATGCAAGTTTAAGCAATACAATACTGACAAGAATAGGGAAAACAAAAACGCAAGATGCAGTTTTCTAAGATTTGAGACTGGAGCACATGGACCACTGGAACGAGGTTCCGTCGGGCCGCTCAGAAGGGAGCCTTGGAACATTAACTTAGTAGAGAGGTACAAGGCTCCGACAGGATAAAGAATTAGATATCACGATACATATGCTTAGGAATTGTTAGGAAAAAATAGCAAGATACATACGCTTAGGATTTCTTAAGTTAAATTTTTGTGGAGAGTAGAAAGGTCCGTCTTGCTGGCAAGGCGGAAGAAGTGAAACTGGTTAGCTAGGGGCGGGCCGGGGGTGGGGCCAGTTGGCTCATGCTCAGAAGGGCAAAGCCCTTCTGAGCTATGGAGAGTACTTCCGTCTCGGCGCCGTCGGATGACGTCACCAATTGTGGCTGACTCATCCTGCTTGTCCTAGGAGAATGCCCATAACTGACAGAGGCAAAAGAAGACACGATGAGAAATCGAGGAGATATGATCCAAAAAAAGAGAGGTTGGAGTCAATAACACCAATGTATCTGAAAGATGACACCAGGGGGATAGTGGTAGAAGCAAGGGAGGGAGCCAGGGGTGTACAAAGCAACAGCAGGCAGAGCACATAGTATATCGCAGGTGGAGGAGCAGCAGTAGGACAAAGCTGCTGGTAACAGCTTTAAATAGTGAGGCAGTTCAGAGGAGACTCGGGTTGCCGTGTCACTTCTGGGTGGATGGAACTGGAACCGGGCAGAGCAGTACCCAGGGCTTTAGGAGGGCCCCAAACTTTCTGACACTCTTCCAGACGTCTTCTTGGGTTACTTTGACTCCCCTATCCATTTCCAAAAGTAATGAAAACTTCTACTGACCTACACGTGCATCCATTCTGCAGCTCCTCGTGCACGTGTTTGATAGCTCTCTCTCCAGAGAAAGCCAGGCAACTCCTGTCCCCAAGTAAGCAAAGGGAAGGAGTGTGGAGAATACACAGTCAAGAATGGATGACTTATGAGGAATCTGAACAAATATCTGGTTCAAGATCAGGGCCAGCCCATCGGCAGCAGTGGGGGAGGGGGCAGCTATGCCACCCTGCCTCGCACCAAGCCACGCCGCCGCCTCTTGCTGCTACCGATTCAGTCTTCGGGGGAGAGGGGTAGCAGCAGCAATAATTTTTTTTTTATAATTGAACTTTTTATTTAACTTTTAACATATTACAAACATCCTTTATACCAAAGAGTATGTATATAACAAGTATTCATCCATTTTCAACATAATATACACATTCCAAACCATTGCCTTTTTATGTTACAATAACCCCCCCCCCTTATCACCCTCCCCCCCCTTTTCATCCAGGTATACCCTTTATACTCTCTTGTAACCTTCATTCCTTACCTTGCCCAATATCCAAACTCTCCTATTCCTTTGTCTTATAATTCCCCCCCCCCCCTTTATTCCTTTTTTTCCTTCCCATCCCCCTTCCCTTAAATATGCTAGAGATATCTTTTTCGGCCTTCCAACTCCCTGACCCTGCAACAGTACATTCTTCAACACCATTGCAGAACCAGTAGCCCTCCATCCTAAAATCGCATACCATCCGTGCCCCTATTTTCAATGTACTTATCATTCTTTCCATTACCCATTCTCCTTGCCCTCCCCCCCTTCTTATACCCTGCTTCCCTCCCCACCCCCGGTATCCTCCATACCACTCCCCCTCTTTCCCTCCATTCCATAAACCCTTCCCAAATTTCCTGTAATAGTTTTATTTTATGCTGTTTGTATGCTGCTATTTCACACATATACTTTCTTTTCATTATATCTTGTATGGTAGGCGCTTCCACTTGCCTCCATTGGGCCATTATCTCCCCCCTCGCTACCCCAATACAATATCCTATTATCATTTATAGATTTCTATCCCCCTCTTCCTGCATTTCATTTAATATAACCATGGTAGGCTTCAATATTGCTTTCACTTTAACCATTTCGTATAATCTCCAGGAACAAGCAGGAATGAGTCTTCACATATGGGCACGTCGGTACCGACGGAGCCTGCGCGGGAACGCTCCCCAGCGTCCAAAAAGAAAGCCTCTGGGAGCACCCCACACGCATGCGTGCTGCCTTCCCGCCCATTCACTTCCCTCTCATCAGTTTTCCGTTTTCCGCGGAGCCGGCAGGACGTATTCCTGTCACCGCAGAAAATTCTTCTTTTTATTCTTAGTTTTTTGCGGTCGCGTCTGCCTTCCCTCGACGCCGGTGCTTTTCTTTCTTTTTACTAAAGAATTTCTTCTTTTCTTTAGAAATTTTTCCTGTTTAGTGCCTGACGGTTTCTAGGCCACTAGGCCTCTATCCTTCCATTATGGAAAAGCCAGCCACTATCCTTAAGAAATGCTCAAAGTGTGGCGGTACAGATATATTTTCAGACACTCATACTTGGTGTCTAAAATGTTTAGGTCCTGACCATTGCCCACTGGAGTGTCTCTCCTGCTGGAGCTCAAACAGAAGAAATCTTCAGGATCGAGCACAACTCGATACCCAGATCACATCGCACTCGATGTCACCAGCTAGAATATCTTCTTTTTCACAGGATCAGGTAACCAAGCAAAAGTCTGTAAAGACTAGCCAGTCCTCGAGTGGTAGATCTCCTTCTAAGCATCGAGATGGCTCTGGCCTTGCCCTCGAGGACATTTTGGCAATAAAGCCCCAGCGGGAGTCTTTGGGCTCCAAAGCATTAACGGGGCTCCAGGTTGTTCCCGGGGTTCTTACCTCGATGAACATACCTGGGCCATGCTCGGTAGTTGTGGCCGCTTCGAGCAGTACTGACACCCCGGCATCGGCTATGGTGATGGATGAAACACTCCTCATCAATGAACATGGTCTAGCGCTCTCGTCTACTTCGGTACCGCTAGAGTTGCTGCAAACCGTTCCTCGAGTATCGGTATCGGCTTCGGTACCGGTACCGGTATCGACATTGGCATCGGTGTCGGTACCGTCCATACTTGCTTCAACAGATTTGCTTCCTTCGATGCCGAGCCTGGAATCGATCTCTAGCATGGAGGATTCAGTACCGACTCATCTCGGTACCGACCTCGGGCGGTACCGAAGACATCGCTTTAGGGAAAATCCGATGCTTCATCCTTTCAAGTCTTCCAATCCCAATGACTGGGATGAATCCATCGGTACCAAGGCTGAATTTTCAACAAGTCTAGCCTTTACCCCTCATTTTAGAGGGTCCTCCTCAGGGGAGATTTCTTTTCAAGCTTTTCTGCTTGATATGGCAAAGTTACTTGCCATTTCTATACATGGTAAAGAATCTCTACCAGGGGATTCAGAGACCCTGCAATTCCCCTGGATTCCAAAGGAGGTGATCATGCTTCCTTTGCATCAGATCTTACAGGATCTACTATTAAGAATGTGGAAAACTCCTTTAACGGTATCCCCACATTCTAAGACACTTGACACTATGTACAAGGTGCCACCTTCTCCGGGTTTTCAAAAGACTCAACTTCCTCATCATTATATTGTTGAAGAATCAGCAATGAGGCGTATTAAGAGTGCAAAGAAGCACTCTTCTTATCTGCCAGGTCGTGAGTCTAGGACTTTAGATGCCTTTGGACGTCGATGCTTCCAGACATCCATGCTTTCAGGCATCCATGCTTTCAGCAAGAATTATCTCATATATTTTCTATATGGGATTATCTCTTGAAGAGGTCACAAAGAACTTAAAGCTTTTGAACCCTTTTCTTCAAGAACATAAAAGAGCAGACTTTTTCATATTAGTCAGTCATGCTCAAAATGTCTCCAAATTCCTTAATCGTGCTTCCCTGGACTGTTCTTAGTCTATTAGCAGAACGTCTACTATAGCCATAGGAGCACAACACATGGCCTGGCTCCAAGCTTCAGACTTGGACAAATGGGTACAAGAAAGGCTGGGAAATACTCCTTGTACTGGTGAAAATCTCTTTAACAAAGATGCTTTATTCCAAGCTAATCAGTTAAACACTGATATTGTTGCTTTCAGAGGATTGTCAAAACTTTCCTCTATCCCAGCTAGTAAAAAATCTCCTAACAAACTTTATCCCCCTAAAGGGAAAAAGTTTTATTCATCTTCTGCCCATCATGCAGATGTTGCCAAAGACGGGTAACATTATACCAGGCTAAAAAAACCAAAGCCCTCAACAGGCTCAGCAAACCCAGCAGTTGCAGGGTTTCTGATATTTTATTCATTAAATCTCTTTTTCCTGTTGAGCTTGAGAACCACTACTTCTTAACAACAGAAGCATTTACAGTTCTTCTCATCCTTACTGAGAGGTCAGTGATACACTGGCTCAATCCTCCACTTTAGGCATGAATCTCTTGCCAAGAGGAATCCATTCTTTTAGCTCTTAGAGCTATTAAGGATAATCATGCCCTACAGGTAACAGGTTTCTTCTATCCTTTTAAAGCAAACAGAGGAGTAACAACTAATTACAAGGTATGCTATGCCCTTCACCTTGACAGTTGTCCTGTACGAGGATATCTCATACTTTTGACTGCAGGGGAGCTTTACCTTTTTCAGAGACTTAACAAATTGTAAGTCTTCACAACTCTGTATTACTTTTTATCCCTCTTAGTCGAGACTTTCACTCTAAGAGTGATACTATTTGACTGGAGGGCTTACCTTTTAAGCCATAGGATTGTCTTCAATACCTACTCCAGTAAGTGATTTCCATACAGAGTTTCTTCCCTCTGCAATCTTTTCAAATATTTCTTTTAAGACAGCTTATCAGACCATAATTGAGTTTTATCACTTCTAATTATGTCTGTCGGTCCTTTTCCAATCTATAGGACCTAACCTCTTCTGCTGCCTTAACAGATAATTCCAAGAGAGGTTCCAAAACCTACTTGGACTGTTTAACGTTGCAGGCAACCAGCCTGTCTACTATTCTTAGCCATCTTCAATTCTTTGGCTCCCACAGAATAGATTAGGTTGCACACTGGTAATTAAACAGCCAGATCTCACCTAAGCAACCTACAACATGCTCTCTGCAATTCTACAAAAAGCTCTGCAACTATGGGCGTTTGCCAGAGAGCGTCAGAGCCAATCTCCAGGAACAAGCAGGAATGAGTCTTCACATATGGGTACGTCGGTACCGACGGAGTCTGCACGGGAACGCTTCCCAGCATCCAATCAAGAGCTTTTGGAAGCATCCCAGCACGCCTGCGTGCTGCCTTCCTGCCTTTCCCAACTGCCTCTCCTCAGTTTTCGTTTTTCCACGGAGCTGGCAGGACGTCCTCCTGTCACCGCAGAAAATTCTTGTTTTTATTTTTTAGTTTTCTTGTGGTCGCGGCTGTCTTCCCGACGCCACCGGTACCGCCGATGTTTTCTTTTCTTTTCTTGAAAAAGTTTTCCTTTTCCACGGGATATTTTTTCTTCATAGTGTCCCACGGTCTCTTAGGTCTTTTAGGCCTTCTCTTTTTCCTTCATGGAACCGCCAGACACTTTCTCCAAGGAATGTTCAGACTGTGGCGGTACAACTTTATTTTTAGACTCTCGAAGTCGGTGTCTAACCTGCTTGGGTCCTGACAACAGTTTGGTAAGAAGAGGTTTTCAACATCGAGGCTCCCTCGATACACGGTTGCCCTCCAACTTCGGGGCACCGTCCCCTTCTTCGTCCACACAGAATCAGGTAACCCACAAACAGTCTGTTAAGACTAGCCAGTCCTCGAGTGGTAGGTCTCATGCGCAGCATGTAGACGGCTCCGGCCTTGCCCTCGAGGGCCCACTGGCTTCAAAACCCCGGCGGGAGTCTTCGGCCTCCAAAGCCTATAAGGGGTTTCAGGTTGTTCCTGGGATTCACCCCCCACAGAACATACCTAAGCCATGTACGGTGGTGGCATCCGCTTCGAGCGGTACCGATACCCCGGCATCGGCACTGGTGTTGGATGAAACACTCCTCACCAGGGATCGTCATCTGGCATCCTCGGGACCGATGGATACCCTCCAGATTGACTTTCCATTATCGGTACCAACACCGATACTCCAACCGACGTCGGTACCCTCCAGATGTGCATCGATAGCTTCGCTTCCCTCGATGCCAAGTCTGGAATCGATCTCCAGTCTGGAGGACTGGGTACTGACTCGCCTTGGTACCGGCTCTCGACGGTACCAAAGGTTTGGTTCCGATGACTCGGATCCGCAACTCTCGGTTCCCCCGACGCCGATTGAGTTGCCACTGGTTGCCCTTCATTCACTGGTATCAGACACGGTACCGAAGTTCGTACCGATGTCCTCATTACCTTCACGGTCGGTGCCTTCCATGCTTCGCTTATCAGGCTCTTTGCCCTCGATGCCGAGTTTGGAATCTATCTCTAGTCTAGAAGACTGGGTACCAATAGATTTTGGAACCGACACCGATCGATATCGGTGCTTCGGTACCGAGGATAGCGGCCGGAGGTTTTCGGTTACCTCGGTACCGATTGAACTGTCACCGATGACTGCTCTGATGTCTTTGTCGGGTTCGACTCCGACATCGGTACCGGTATCAGCATCGGTACCGGTACCCACAGTAGCATCGTCGCCAATTCCTGCCATGCTTTTTTCAACAGGATCACTCCATTCTATACCAAGCTTGGAGTCGATACCTGGCATGGACGATGTGGTAAGGATGGGGGCTGCTACTGACAGCCAGTACCAGCAACCATCTTTTAAGCATTCCACACTGCACTCTGCAGGATCTTCTATTCCTATATATTTGGATAACTCTGTGGATGCTCAGGCTAGTTCTTTAGATCTACCCTGTCCAGGGGAGATTCCTGTTTGGGATCCCTCTTTTCAGAATTTCCTCCTGGATATAGCAAGATCTCTTGCCATTCCTATTCCAGGACATGATCCTGCACAAGGCTCTGTTTCTGCCAAAGCAAAGGACAACATAATGCTTCCTTTGCATCATTCCTTGCAGGATCTCCTTCTAGGAATGTGGGAAACACCTTTAAGGGTACCCCCACCTCCCGGGGCAACTGATCTTTTATATCAGGTGCCCCCCCTCTCCATTGTTTCAAAAGACTCAACTTCCTCATCATTCCATAGTAGTGGAATCAGCAATGAGGCGGGTAAAGAGTAAGGTCGTGAGTCTAAGACACTAGATGCCTTTGGACGTCAAACCTTCCAGACATCTATGCTTTCTGCAAGAATTCTCTCATATATTTTTTTATATGAGTCTTTCTCTTGAGGAGGTCACAAAGCAGTTACATCTTTTGACTCCTTTCCTTCCAGATTCTAGGAGTAAAGACTATTCTTCACTGCTTAAGCATATCCAGAATATTTCTTGGCTTCTTTCTCGTGCTTCCCTAGACTCTTTTGAGTCTGTTAGCAGAACTTCTGCTATTGCTATAGGAGCACGACGTAGAGCCTGGCTCCAATCTTCAGACTTGGACAAATGGGCACAACAACGTCTGGGACATACTCCTTGCACTGGAGAAAATCTTTTCAACAAGGAGTCTTTACGTCAGGTTACTCAGTTATCCACTGATTTACCTGTTCCTAAGGGTTGTTCTACACCTTCTTCTGTCCCACTAGGTAGGAAATCTACCAAACTTTCTTCCCACAGGAGAAGGTTTTATTCATCACTTGCCCATCATACAAATGTTCCCCAACAGGGGAGGCATCATCCTGGTCTGAAGAATCCAACCTCTCACCAGGCTCAGCAAACCCAGCATCTGCAGGGTTTCTGATCAATCATCATCAGATGCTTGTAACTCTTGGGGTTAGCATCTACAGTTGCTTCTTCTCAATGGAGGCAATCCACCGCTTCTTTCTAACCCCTACACATGGATCCCTTTCCAAAAGATATCCATTTTTTTCTATATTTCTATGAGCTGTCAGGATATTCATGCCTATAGGTCACAGGTTTCTCCTCTTTTTCCTGTTAGGGTAAGAGGTCTAACCACTATCAAATGATAGTTCCTGTGCCAGCATGTATCTTTCCTTTCTATAGACTTCTTACTTCGTAAGTCTTCTTCAGCTCCATTCTCTTCACCATCTTACCAAGCTTTTCCCCTGTAAGAGGGAATTACTGGGAGGCTTTTTCTTCAGCCTCTCTACTTTTCTCACTTTCCAGTGCGGAGTTTACCTCCTCTGCTCATTTTTGCTTTGGGGCAGCTTATCAGACATGTCCAGAGTTTCCCACTCCTGTTCTGTCTGTTCTTTCTGTTTTTGAACAGTAAGATTCTTTCTGCTGTCTTGCTAACAGCTGCCTATGCAGGAGCTTTAATGTTTGGACCACTGGTTCTTGTCCACAACCAACCAGATTGTCCTCCACTAACATTCTGTCTAGTCTTAGTAGTGGCTCCAAGTCAGTGCTCATCTGTCTTGGAGATCATCTCACTACAAGCTTTCTAGATTGTCTTCTGCCATCTTCATTTTCCTGAGTTTGGCAGCATAGTTGGCAGAGATACTGGCTCTCTAACAGCCAGTTCTATCTCCTCATTCTCCTGCATCATGCTCTCTGCAATCTACAGAAAAGCTTTCCACTATGGGCCCTTGCTAGAGAGCATGGGGTTTTTTTTCTCCAACAGCTATCCTAGCTGGTTAGGAAAGGCTTTTCATTCATGTCTCCCATGACTAGAAGGTTCTTCCTCCTTTTACTATCTCCTTTTTTGATATAAAGGACATAGGCCTTCTCTTACGTGAAAGCTCAAGAAGTTGCCAGTTCCCTGCTTTGGTCCATAGTATTCCCAATCGGGGATATGCTCGTCCTCATGGTAAGAACGCATGATACCTTTGCCCTTAAGCAGGTCAACATGGTATCTCATCTCTAAGCGTCTTCTGTCTACTTACCATGCTAGAGTCCTGGAAGACTCGGGACTTGCTGGCTGCACATTGACATTGTCCTTTGTTTTTCACGTAACAGTCCTGGTTATTTTTCACTAACTAGCAATCTCCAGGAACAAGCAGGAATGAGTCTTCACATATGGGTACGTCGGTACCGACGGAGCCTGCGCGGGAACGCTCCCCAGCGTCCCAAAAAGGAAAGCTTTTGGGAGCATCCCACAGGCCTGCGCGCTGCCTTCCCGCCTTTCCTAACCGCCTCTCCTCAGTTCTTCTTTGCCGCGGAGCCAGCAGGTCGAGCCCTGTCACAGCTTTAGAAGTTCTTTGTTTTATTTTATTTCTTTGGTCGCGTGTCTGCCTTCCCCGACTCCGGACCGGTACCGCCGGTCTTTTCTTTAAAAAAAAACTATATCTTTTTCCCTCACTTAGTGTATTTTTCTCTTTGGGCCTTAGGCCTCACAAGAAATTTTCCTCATGGAAAAACCAGCCTCTGGGTTTAAGAAATGCACTAAGTGCAGCGGTACTATTTCTGTTACAGACACCCATGAATGGTGTCTTAAATGTTTGGGTCCTGAACACTCCATTTCGGATTGTCCGTCCTGCTCTCTGATGTCTAACGGGGTTTACAGAACCGAGCAGCTAAGCTTCATGTGCTGTTTCCCGCTGATGCAGCTTCGGTGGCATAGACGTCTTCCAGGGCTGCTTCTTCCCCCAATGGATCTCAGGTAACCAAACATAAATCCAGCCGGTCCTCGAAGGGTAGATCTCCCTCTAAGCATCGAGATGCCTCCGGGCTTGCCCTCGAGGATCCTGCACCGGCAAAACAACCCCAGCGGGAAGCTCCGGCTTCCAAAGCTCCACCTATGAGGTTACAGGTTGACATCGATGGCACGGCCTTGACCGATCACCTGTTAGAATGCTCTGGGGTACCGGCACAACCTTCCGGTACCGAGTTCCAGGCATTCATGGCGTCGATGGATCAGAATGTTCTGTCCATGCAGCAGGCTATCAGTGCCTTCATTCAAGCTGCGATGCCGTTGATACCACAACAAACTCCGTTGTCGGTATCGACTGCAGCGGTTCCTTGTCCAGGGCTGCTCATCGGTACGATCCGGTACCAATGACGCCCAATGTCGATACCGCTCGATACGCGTACCGAGCGTTAGAAGAGCACCCTGACAGATGGTACTTTGATTCCTCTGCTGATTCTGATACATCAGAGGAGTCTGCTGAAGCATCTATAGTCCTTCCTGAAGAGCCGCCTTCTCCAAAAAGAAGAATGTCTCCTCCAGAGGACTTGTCCTTTCAAGACTTCATAAGAGAAGTAGCTAAAGGACTTTCTATTTCAGTATCCTCTGAATCAGAGCCTAGAGCAAAAAAATTTGATATTTTGGGTTATTCTAAGGCTCCTAAAGAGGCAGTCACCTTACCAATTCATGAGATTCTTTATGAACACATGATTGATTTATGGGAGACTCCTCTCACTATTTCTCCTCATTCTCGCAGATTGGACACTTTGTATCGTGTCCCTCCCTGTCCTGGGTTTCATAAAACACAGCTTCCTCACCATTCCATTGTGGTGCAGTCAGCTATGAAGAGGATAAAGAGTACAAAGAGACACTCTTCTACTCCTCCAGGAAGAGAATGCAGGACCTTGAATGCTTTTGGTAGAAAAATCTTCCAAGCCAGTATGCTCATTGCCGGAATCAACTCCTAGTCTTTACATGGGTATGTTTCTTAAGGAGGTTGCATATAAACTGCACACTTTCCTCCCTTTTCTGCCAGAAGATAAAAGGGATGAATTCCTCATTTGGCTTAAGCATACTCAAGATATTTCAAAGTTTTCCAACCGGGCAGCCTTTGACTCCTTTGAAAGTGCCAGCAGAGCTTCTGGCATTGCCATAGCTGCTCGCAGAATTGCTTGGCTCCAAGCTTCTGATTTAGAACCTTGGGTCCAAGATGGCTTAGGAAATCTTCCCTGTTCAGGTGAAAACCTGTTTGGCAAAGAATGGCAAATAAAAGCCACTCAAATGGATGCAGAAAATTCTGCTCTGGATAGACTTTCAAAGTCAACCTCCATTCCTGCCAAGAAAAAACCCTTCAAGAAGTCTTTTTTCAAAAAGGGCAGATTCCCTTCTGCTTCTGGCCAACAATCCTCTACAGGTCGCTTTGCTACTAAGCGTCCGCAACCTAAACAGGCCAGGCCTAAGACTACAGGGGCTGCTGCAACCCAGCAGACCCAACCTCCTCAGGGTTTTTGACTTGATGCTAGAGAACTTAGCCTTTCTGGCTTTAAAACAGCCAGAACCTCTCACCATTCCAGGAAGGTTAGCTCATTTTGCTCCCAGATGGGAGCAGATTATATCAGAGCAGTGGACCCTCTCCATCATAAGAGAGGGCTACAAACTTCATTTCTCAGACCTTCCTCCCCACACCATGGTGAGACACTTCAATTCTCCCACATCTCTTCTCGACCTTCTAGGTCAAGAGGTGGCTACCCTTCTTGCCCAAGGGGCAATAGAAGAAGTTCCCCTTCTTCAACAAGGGTCAGGGTTTTACTCCCCCTATTTTCTTATTCCAAAGAAGACAGGGGGATACAGACCCATATTAGATCTCAGGGAATTGAACAAATTTCTATGTAAGGAGAAGTTCAAGATGCTTTCTCTGGGCACTCTCCTTCCATACCTTCAAAGTTAGGATTGGCTTTGTTCTCTAGATCTCAAGGATGCGTACACACATGTCCTCATCCATCCATCTCACAGAAGATTCCTCCGTTTTCTTTTCCAAGGAAAACATTATCAATACAGGGTGCTTCCTTTTGGTCTGGCCTCTGCCCCAAGAGTGTTCACCAAATGCATGGCAACAATAGCTGCATTTCTACGCACTCTGGGAATATTTGTATTCCCATACCTGGACGACTGGCTCATCCGAGCTCCATCTCAGACAGAGGCCCAGACATCCCTGGACTGCACAAGGCGCATTCTGCAGTATCTGGGACTTGTGGTAAATCTCCCAAAGTCTCATCTCACCCCTACTCAGTCCCTAGAATTCATAGGGGCCTGGTTGGATAATACCACTGCAAGGGCCTACCTTCCTCAGGCCCGTTGCCAACGTCTAGTGCAGTTAGCCTCCCAGATTCAGTCAAAGAGCCACTTAACTGCCCGGGAGATGCTACAACTGCTAGGCCACATGGCTTCCACAGTGCATGTGGTACCTTATGCTCGCCTACACATGAGAGCAGCCCAATGGACTTTGTCCACCCAGTGGACTCAAGCATCAGGAGCTCTCTCAGACCAAATAGCAACCTCCAAACGTCTCTTTTGGTCTCTCCAATGGTGGATGTCCACTCAAAATCTGTTGCTGGGGTCCCCCTTCCAACAGTTGTTGCCCCAAGCAACCCTCACAACAGATGCCTCCCAAACAGGTTGGGGAGCTCATCTACAAGACCTCTCCACTCAAGGCACTTGGTCCCCACAGGAAACCTTTCTTCATATCAACCACTTGGAGCTTCGAGCAGTCTTTCTAGCTCTCAAGGTCTTTCATACCCTGCTCAGCTACAAGACAGTCCTCATTCATACGGACAATCAAGTAGCCATGTTTTACATAAACAAGCAAGGAGGAACTGGCTCTCTGTCGCTTTGCAACGAAGTTTTAAGATTGTGGGCCTTCGCCAGAGAGCATCAAATCCATCTGCTGGCAGTATACCTCCCAGGAATCCAAAACTCTTGGGCAGACAGACTCAGTCGAGTTCTGCTCCCACACGAATGGTCCCTGCACATGGATCAGGTACTCAGAATCTTCCAAGAATGGGGAACCCCGGACATAGACCTCTTTGCAAGTCTGTGGAATGCCAAACTTCCCCGGTTCTGTTCCAGAATTCCATGTCAGGGAGTTCAGGCCAAGGATGCCTTCCTCCTTCACTGGGGTCAGGGCTTCCTGTATGCCTTTCCACCCATTCCCTTGATTCCCAAGACTCTGTTCAAACTCCAGAGGGATCAAGGATCTATGATCCTCATAGCTCCACGCTGGCCATGCCAAGTGTGGTACCCTCTACTTCTGCATCTCTCCCAAGCCCCCTCCCTGGACTTGGGAGCTGCTCCAGACCTTCTGTCCCAGGAGGAGGGGACTTTGTGGCACCCAAACCCCAAGTCCCTTCACCTCAGAGCTTGGTTACTGAAGGCCTAGACCTTCAAGGCTGGAATCTTTCTCAACAAGTGAAGGATATCCTCCATGCTTCCAGAAAACCTTCCACTAGGCGTTCCTATGCTTTTAAATGGAAAAGATTTTTCATTTGGTGTGCTAAAAGGGGTCTCGACCCTCTAGCACACCTTTGAATTCTCTATTGAAATACCTCCTGCATCTTTCTAATGCAGGCCTTAAGACGAATTCAGTAAGAGTCCATTTGAGTGCTATTGCAGCATCCCTTAAGCCTATCAATGGACAACCTATTTCCCCTCAACCTCTTATTGCACGATTCATGAGAGGCCTAACTTTAACTAAACCTCCCATTAGGCCTCCTCCAGTGGCATGGGATTTAAATCTGGTTCTTGGTCAGCTTATAAAGCCTCCTTTTGAACCCTTAGCCACTACCTCCTTGAAATTTCTTTCCTGGAAGGTTATTTTCCTCATTGCAGTCACCTCAGCTCGCCGCATCAGTGAGCTGCAGGCCTTAGTGGCTAATCCACCTTATACAAGGTTCCATCATGATAAGGTAGTCCTTAGGACCAATCCACACTTTATGCCTAAAGTGGTCTCACCTTTTCATCTTAATCAAGAGGTATATTTACCTGTCTTTTTTCCAGCTCCTCATGCATCAAGTGTGGAGAAGAATCTTGATACTCTGGATTGTAAAAGAGCTCTTGCCTTTTACTTACAAAGGACACAGCAACATAGGAAGTCTTCCCAGCTCTTTGTTGCTTTTGATCCCTCTCATTTGGGACTTCCATTCTCTAAGAGGACACTGTCCAGTGGGATTGTTCAGTGTATTTCTTTCGCCTACCAGAGTAAGAACCTTTCTCTGGAGAGCCATGTCACAGCTCACAATGTGAGGGCCATGGCCGCCTCTATGGCTCATCTAAATTCTGTGTCCATCGACCAGATCTGTCGAGCAGCCACCTGGGCCTCGATTCATACCTTCACAGCCCATTACTGCTTGGACAAGGACTCCCGCCGGGATGCCTTGTTTGGTCAGGCTGTTCTCAAACACCTATTTCATTCTTAATCAACTCCTACCCTCCATCCCTGGATAGATGCCTGAGATCCATAGGAGGAGGTAGAACCCTTCCCAGGGTCTCATATCCTTGGGGATCTCCCAGGCATCTTAGCTAGGGAGTCCCCATATGTGAAGACTCATTCCTGCTTGTTTCTGGAGATAGCACAGTTACTTACCTGTAACAGGTGATCTCTGGGAACAGCAGGAATAAGTCTTCACAACCCTCCCACCTCCCCTAGGAGTTGTATCTCTCTATCTGTCTTTCCTTTCCTCTCTCTCTCTTTTGTCTCAGCTTTAAAACTCGAACTGAGGAGAGGCAGTTAGGAAAGGCGGAAAGGCAGCGCGCAGCCGCTGTGGGATGCTCCCAAAAGCTTTCCTTTTTGGGAAGCTGGGGAGCGTTCCCGCGCAGGCTCCGTCGGTACCGACGTACCCATATGTGAAGACTTATTCCTGCTGTTCCCAGAGATCACCTGTTACAGGTAAGTAACTGCTTTCTTGCAGATCATGACCAGGAGGAATAGATTCTCTATATGTCTTCTCAAGTAGGTTCCACCTCCTTGTTGTTAGATGAATCTTTCCTCTCCACATATCCTATGTGATCACTGTGCTGTAGGCATATCTCTGTCTGTTTAATTGCAGACACCCATATGCAGGCCTACATATCCATATTTATTTTTTGTGTGTATTTTATGCCCTGCCATATCTCACTATAGATATATTCTTATATGTCTGTCTATCTACGTATATATATATATATATTTATATGTATATATATTTATATGTATCTGTTGAGATATTTTATTATAGATAGATATGTATCCACATACTTATCTATCTCACTGTCTATCCTCATATAGCTATATGATTCTGACAGAGGGGCTTTACCCATGCCTATGCTATCTAGCAGGTTTGGGGTTCTACACACACAACCACTCCTGTGGTAGTCAACAAGTTTTGTACCATAACCTAACGGTTTAGGTACCTCTGAAGTTCTCCGTGCCCAATATCTCTCCTAGCTTATCCCAGTTAGGAGAGACATTCTGGATCTTCAGTTAATCACAGGCTTTAACACCTCAGGCATTTGTCCTCTCTTTTTGGGATACAAGGAGTTCCCAAACCCTTTCTCCCCACAAGGACTGTGCCTGTTTGTCCAAATCGGTTAGCCTTCTCTTTTTGCTCCTAAGAGTGACTCACTCTGCCTCCAAAAGAGCTAGGGTTTGTCTCCTAAAGCCCTTCCGCTGAAGGCCCACCGTTTTTGGACTACCCCAGTTTCCCTACTGGGGTTACCTGTTACCTCTCAAGATTCTGACCTCCACTAGTTTTCCTACAGGATTATTACCTCAACTTACAGTGAAGTCCTCTTCAAGGTTCCTCTACTAGGTTTCCCAGCAGATCCATGAACCTCCATATTTCTGTGGAATCCTGTCAGGGGAGGTCCATATTGCAATATCCTTTGCAATTTTATTGATGACCATCATCATCCACACTTGGACTCCATCTCTGCAGTCCTATGCTAGGTTAGCTGTTCCACAGAATCCTTCTTTCTTCAACTCCTACCCTCCATCCTCAGGATGCCTGGTGTTCTGGGAGATAGCATGTTCCAGCCTATGACATGCTGGGACTCCAGGCATCTCAGCTTGGGAGTCCCCATATGTGAAGACTCATTCCTGCTTGTTCCTGGAGATAGCACAGTTACTTACCTGTAACAGGTGATCTCTGGGAACAGCAGGAATAAGTCTTCACAACCCTCCCACCTCTCCAGGAGTTGTATCTCTATCTTTCCTTTCCTCTCTCTCTCTCTTTGTCTCAGCTTTAAAACTTAACTGAGGAGAGGCAATTGGGAAAGGCGGGAAGGCAGCACGCAGGCGTGCTGGGATGCTTCCAAAAGCTTTTGATTGGACGCTGGGAAGCCTTCCAGCGCAGACTCCGTCGGTACCGACGTACCCATATGTGAAGACTTATTCCTGCTGTTCCCAGAGATCACCTGTTACAGGTAAGTAACTGTGCTTTCCTGGTGGGTAACTTCCAGATGGTTAAAAGGCTTTGCCCAGTCATGCTGCCACATGACCGTTTTTTTCCTACTCTTATCATCTTCCTTAAAATTTCCTTTTAAGGAAAATGAACCAGGGCTTAGATCACATGAAAGCATAAAGAATTGCTTAATTCCCTGAGTTGTTCCACATCTCCAGTGGAACTCTTCCAACAAGGATGCATTTCTTTTCACTGCAGTCGTTCCTTGTCTAGTGCATTCCTTCTAATTCCCAATACTTCATTGGAGCTTATGCTGAGCAAAGAACGCATTATACTCATATTGCCCTCATAGACAGGTAAATATGATATTCCCTTTTCTGCGTCTTTTTGTCCACACTCAAGTTATAGAAGGATCCAGACTTGTTGCCTTAAGACTAAGGATTTCTCTGCACCCCTTCACGTAGATCTCCATTTCTGGTTATTCAAAGTCTAGAATTTTTAAAGAAATCTAGACCTCTCCTTCTGACTAGGAACATTCCACTGGTTTCCATGTAACCTTCTTCATGGTTCTTCCACGTGTAACCAGTAAGGGGTTCTCTATCCATATTCTCAATAGACATTTATATATACATATATATATATATATATATCTCACTCTGAAAGATTTGTTACTGTCCATATTAATGCTGTTCCAGCATGCCATAGGGTTTTAAGTGGACAACCAATTTCTATGGTAATTAGAAACTACCTTCGTTTACTGTAACCTCTCCGGTTACGTTACATCTGAAGCTCTCCATGTAGTGTCATCATCCTAAGTGACATCACTTAGGGGAAGACATTACTGATCTTCAAGAAATTGGAGGCTACACCGCCTAATACAAATGTTTCTTTCTTTCATTTGGATAGAGGGGTCTTAAGGACCCATCCTTTTTCTGCAAACCAGTCAGATTTATCTCCTCTCTTTCCTAGAGCCTTATTCTGCTCCAAGGACAAAAAGCTTCAAACTTTAGCCTACAGAAGCTTTAGCTTCTCATCCAAAGTCCAACCCCATTAAACTCCCCCAGTTTTTTCTTTTGGGATTAGTTCTAGCCATTTAGGCTTCTGACCTCTGCCTGTATTGCAAAATTTATTTCCTCTACTTCACATTGAGGTATGTTCTTTGAGGATAATATACTGGCTCTTAGCACCAGACCCATATTAGCCTCAACAAATACTTTCGCAATATTTTTGAGCAAGGTCCACATTAGAAAATTGGAATTCAATATTTACTAACATTTATGATCTACACAAGGACTCCCCTTTAGACGCCTTGTTTAGTCAAGCTGTTCCACAGCACATCCTTTTTAGTTCAACTCCTACCCTCCATCCCTTGGATGCCTGAGGTTCTGGGAAATAGCATGGCGCATCGATTAGATTTGCAACATGCTGGGACCTCCTCTAGGCATCTCTAGCTTGGGAGTCCCCATATGTGAAGACTCATTCCTGCTTGTTCCTGGAGATAGCACAGTTACTTACCTGTAACAGGTGATCTCTGGGAACAGCAGGAATAAGTCTTCACAACCCACCCACCTCCCCTAGGAGGAGTTTCTCTCTTTCTCTCTCTAATTTGTCTACTTCCCTCCTTCAGTCTCAGCTACAAACCCAACTGATGAGAGGGAAGTGAATGGGCGGGAAGGCAGTGCGCATGCGTGTGGGGTGCTCCCAGAAGCTTTCTTTTTGGACGTTGGGGAGCGTTCCCGCGCAGGCTCTGTCGGTACTGAGGTGCCCATATGTGAAGACTTATTCCTGCTGTTCCCAGAGATCACCTGTTACAGGTAAGTAACTGTGCTTTCTTTTCTCTAGCTCTTGCCACATCCTCTGTATTTTTGGACAGCCCCATACAATATGCCTTAAATCTCCTTTTCTACCACACCCCCTCCAGCACTCCCCCGTGTTTTGTTTATTTATCACTCTTAATTTCCAAGGTGTCCAATACACATGGTATTGAACTTTCAAACTATTTTCTAGATAGGCTGTTCCTTGCGCCAACCTTTGACCACTTACATATGTTTTGCCATCGTGTTTTATCCCATTCCCCTCCCAGTACGTGTTCCCACCATTTTTGCCCCCTTATCTTCCCCTTCTCCCTTGACAGCAGTTCTGCGTACAGCTTTGCAGTCACTCCGTTCCTGGACCCCGTAGGCCTCATAAGTGCCTCAAACCTGGTATCTTCCTTCCTCATGTCCTCTCGTACCCCCCTGGTTTGTATGTAGTGCACAAGTTGCATGTATGCATAATAATCTTTTCCCTTCAGCTCTACACTTCCTGGAGCTTTGCAAAACTACAAATCTCTCCTGTTTTATTAACTATTTGCCCTAACCTCCCCAAACCCTTACCTCCCCATTCCTTATACATCCCCTCTTCCCATCCAAGCTCGAAATCTCCCATACCCATAATATGTGTTTCCTTCAAATATTTTTTCCCCCCCCCCCATAAGTTGTCCCTCGACCACATAGCCTTTGTACACTCCCTAAAGGGGTTACCATCCTCCCTCTTTGCCACAGGATCCCAAATCCATGCTTCCAAGCTACATCCTTTCTGTCCCTCTTTTTCCAATTGTACCCACAAGGGTATCTCTCCCAACCCCTGCCAACTCTTCAAAGCTCTAAGTTGCGCTGCCATATATTTCTCCCCCCAAGGAATCCCCAAGCCCCCCTCTTCCTTATTAAGGAGCATCGTGTACCTAGACATCCGCGGAGCCCTCCCTGCCCATATAAAGTCCAATAGCAAATTTTAGATTTGCTTCAAATATGTGCGCGGAACCCTACATGGGAGAGAGCTAAACAGGAAAAGAAACCTCGGCAGTACATTCATTTTTATAACGTCTATTCTCCCTAGCCAGGACAGAAATAAACCCCTTCCATTTCTACAGATCCTCCTTCATCTCTTTTAGCAATGGGGCATAATTCCATGCCCATAAATGCTGAATGTTACTCCCCATTTGAATCCCTAAATATCTATATGATTTCTTAACCCATTTAAACGAAAATCCCTCCCGCAAGCATGTAACCAACTCCTCACTAAGGTTAAAACCCAAAATTTCAGTTTTACTGCAGTGTATTTTATAACCCGCCACTGCACTATACTTTCCTATTTCATTCATCAGGACCGGTAAAGAGGTCAACGGGTCCCCTCACTGTAAAAAATATCATCAGCAAAGAGTGTAATCTTTGATTCCCATTAACTCATTATTACCCCTTTAATATCACTCTGTGTCCTTACTCGTTCTGCAAGGGGTTCTATCACTAGAGCAAAGAGCAGTGGTGACAATGGGCACCCCTGCCTAGTGCCCCGTTCCAATTTAATCATGTCAGAGTAGTTCCCATTTATCCTTATTCGAGCCTTTGGTGCCTCATATAAGGCCCTTATCCAGTTTATAAAATTGATCCCCAACCTCATCTTTTCTAAAACTTATAGCATAAACGACCACTCCACTCTATCGAAGGCTTTTTCTGCGTCCATTGTTATAAACACTGCTTTATTTATTTATTTACAGTTTTTATATACCGCGCTCTTTGGTATCAGCGCGGTTTACAGATAACAAATTTTTCGCATTAGAACAATCCTTTGCTTACATTATAACAGGGTCAGTAACTTGGAGATAACAGGGGAAACTATATACAAACAGATATTTCACTCCTGGATAATTTACAGTTCAATTTGGGATCATGACTTTGGGTGTGCAGAGAGTCTGGTTCGTGTTCTGTTATGACTATGTTGTTGGAGTGTCAGAGGCAGTGTGCGTGATTTGCGAGATGGGGGGAGGAGGCGTAGAGTTAGGGCCTAAAAGGTGAAGACAGAATAGGTAGTGTTTAAGGACCTTTCTAAATTAAGAGAGGTCTTTTATTGATCGGATATGTGGAGGGAGATTGTTCCAGCAAGTTGGAGCGAATAAGGTAAAGGCCCTGTCTCTGGTTGCTTGGTTATATTTAGTGTACACCTTTGGTACAACAAGGGTATTAGCGGCTGCGGATCTTCTCAGTCTGTTCGTGGGGGTGTTGATAATAAGTGAGGAGAGGGAAGGTGGGGCTATTTGATTGCTTTAAAGGACAGCAGTAGTGCTTTGTAAGTTATCCTGGCTTGTAGGGGTAGCCAATGAAGCTCTGTTAGTATGGGGGTGATGTGGTCTCTACTGGAGGTACAGCAGAGGATGCGGGCTGCTGAGTTCATCGCCAATTGAAGTGGGTTGAGGGTGCTCTTGGGCAGACCATGCAGGATGACGTTAGCGTAGTCAAAATGTGGTGTTACAAGGGCTTGGAAGATTGTTCTGAAGTCATTAGGGGCAAGTAGAGGTCTTAAGGGTTTCAGCGTTCTTATTTTGTTGTAAATGGATTTGACGGTCTGCTTTATGTGATCTTTGAAGGTCAGATCTTGATCTATGGTGACTCCCAGGTAGCGAATCGATGATTTACACGGTAGTTCCGCGTCTCTCACCTTTAATGTTGTGGGGGGGGAGAATTTCTTATTCCTGGTTACGAATAGGACTTCCGTTTTCTCGAAGTTTATTCGCAGGTTCTGGGATAAGAGCCAGTCTGTAATCGCGTTGAAGCAAGTGATTATTGGGGAGAAGTCGGGGGCATTGATTTTTATTGGAGTGAATATCAGTACGTCATCTGCATAGATCAAGCTTGAGGCGTTGAATGTTCTGATGATTTCACAGATTGGTTGCATATATATGTTAAATAGTAGAGCTGATAATGAGGATCCTTGGGGTACATCCTGTTGTTGCTGGAAGGGATCAGAAGTTGAGGATCCTTTCCGCACCTGTTGCCAGCGGTTAGTTAGGTAGGATCTACACCATTCCCAAGCTGATCCCTGAACTCCCTTTTCTTGAAGACGGTGAAGCAGTTGCACATGGTTAACCGAGTCGAAAGCTGCCGAGATATCGAGGAAGATAAGGATGAACCCATTTTCAGTTTTGTCAGTCCCTCTTGATAAAGTGTTCATAAGTAAAGTGAGTAGGGTCTCTATGCCGTGGGATTCACGGAACCCGTGTTGGCAGGGATCAAGAGGGCTGAAATATCTATGTGCTGTTGCAATTGGATTTGTACCACCTTCTCGATGATTTTGGCCAGAAGGGGTATACTTGAAATTGGACGATATGAGTCAGTTTTCGCTGGGTCGAGTTTATTGTTTTTCAGGAGAGGGCGTATTGAAGTTTGCTTGAGAGATGATGGGAATGATCCGGTTGTGAAGGAAAGTTGCATGATAAGGGCAAGTGTGGGGCTCAGTTCAGCACGCATTGCTCTGATCCAGTAGGCAGGGCATGGATCGTTTGGGGCTGTGGTAGTATTCAAGGTAGCAATAAGGTCAGTTGATGGATTTCACTGTAGGAGCGACAAAATTCTTTAGAGGCTGTATAATTGAGACGGGGTTGGGTATACAACTTGGTGTCGATTTTGTGTTAATGGTTTTAGATTGAAGGTAATCGGCAAAAGACTGAGGCTGAATTGATATTGGTTGGAGGATGGTGCCTTGGTTAGGGATTTAGCAATGTTAAAGAGGTCTCGTGGTTTGTTTAATGATCGGAGAAGGGTGTTCTCTCATCTTTTCAGCTATTTTCTCCCGGTGTTTCTTTAGGGCATTTTCGTAATCCATTTGGTCAATTGGAGATCGTGATCTGCGCCATTTTCTCTCCTGTTTTCTTAGATTCTGGAGGGATAATCGTAGTTCAGTCGAGAACCATGGTTTTGGACTTCTACTTTTTGGTGATGTGCTGGATGTCCCGTCCTCTTAACTTCCCATGTTAAGTTGCAAACTTTCCTAATATTATCCCCCCCCCCTTGTCTTTCTGCTACAAATCCCATTTGATCCCTATTAACTAATTGTTGCATTACCCTTTGTAACCTATTTGCCAATATTTTGGCCAATAATTTTGCATCCACATTCAGTAATGAGATTGGCCTATAGGATCCACAGACCATGGTGTCCTTCCCCGGTTTTGGCAACACGGTAATCCCCGCTTCTGCCATTGAGTATGGTAACTTCTGCACAGCCATTACCCCATTGAACATCTCCACCAGTACAGGCCATATTGGAAGCTGAAATGCTTTATAAAATTTCCATGTAAGTCCATCTAGCCCCAGTGCTTTACCCATTTTCAAAGACTTAATAGCCTCTTCTACCTCCCCCTCACTAATAGGCCTATCTATCCAGTCTGCCTCCTGACAAATTCTTTGTAGCTTACAGTCTTTTAAATATTCTGTACTTTTTTCCTTCCCCCCCCACCCCTTAATCTCACTGCTATATAGTTTAGTATAATATTCTTTAAACACTTGCCTAATTTTGTTATTTCCATGTACCAACTGCCCAGAAGCAATTCTTATACTACGAATGCTATTTTGTTGTGTCTGCGCTTTGAGTCTATATGCCAAGATACGCCCGCCCTATTTCTTCCCTCAAACACGGCTTGCTTAAATACATTTAACTCATGGGCAATTTTATTTGCCCTCAACTGCCCCAACCTTCTTCTCAGCTGTTGTAACTCTTTCAACATCTCTTGCTTTCTGTCACAATGATGACTACTTTCCAGTTTCTTTATCTCCCCCATAAGTTGCCTCTCAGTCTCCCCATTCAGCTTACTCACTTTCACCGCTTTTCCTATCAAATGCCCTCGTACCACCGCTTTTAACCCATCCCACACCATTCCTTAAGCAACCTCCCCATTTAAGTTAAACGTTGCGATGCCCTAGCTTGGGCCCGAGGGCTTACAAGCATAGAACAGCCTTATAATGTCCTTTTTAAATAAAGCTTCCCTTGTTTGTCCCCAGGGATTCTGGGACTTGTAGTTGGCTTACTTTATATAAGGACAAATGTAGTTGTGAGTCCGGTGGTTTAAGGCAGCAAGAAATTTATTTTTTTGTAGGATTCCCAAGGCATTAAAGCTCAAAACACAAATGCAAAAAGGATGCTTCTCCAACACAAGAGTAAATCAGAATAACAGAGAAAAAAAATGCAACAAAAAGCCTTCTTTCACTGGGCAGCAGCTTTCATCCAAAATAAACTTGCACCGAGCACAGCTCCTGGTGGTCATTCAACATAACAAGGTAAATGTTTCACAGCTGCTGTTTTCTTTTCCAAATCAAACTTTTACTAACGACAGCTCCTGGGCTTCAGAAGCTCGCATACTTAGTAAAACACATTCTTGGCTTTTCTCAACTCTTTGCAGTCATAAGAATTAGAAGCTATATTGTTTCACAGTCTTTCAACCCTGTTCAACAAAGCTTAATTCTCCTTGAGACAAAAAGAGCAATCCATTGGTGATATTTCTGAGTCAGGCATACAAGAATCCACCTGCATATCTTCTCAAACACCACCTTTTCCTCACGTATTTTACACATCTAGATATTCCCCCCCCACATCCTTCCCCACCCTCCCAACCCCAAACCGCAGCTATATGAGTCCAAAAACCTACAGCAAATTCAGACCTAAATGTACTTGTACTAAGAATGTAAATAGTTCACCCAAGTTACCTCCATGTTAAATCCCTGTTCTATGTAGACGACGGTCTAATTCAATTGACCAAGTGTGATATTGTCCAATGTAAACTGCACTGATGACAAAGAGCGCGGTATATAAGAAATGTTAAATAAATAAATATCTTCTATGGATACCGGGTACTTCTCTCTTTCACCAGTTTTATAAACTTTCCCAGACTTCCTGTCTTCTAAAAACTCTTGGAACTGTTTCCACAGCCAATCACCCTGAGAAGGCACACTGGTATTGGGAGGGTAAAGCTTCCTTTCTGCAAACAGTTTTCTTAATGCTTCTAGTGTTAAAAGCTCAGTTTCTCTGCTCTTATCTGGGTTTCTGTTTTCTTCATGCATAAAACTATCCACCCACCTCTTAGCAGATGAAGACGTTAGGTCAGGCTCCTGGACACTAGCTGTAGCAAACTGTTTTCCTGCAAGCTGTTTAGCTCTGCAAGTGCTGGCTTTACCTTGGGGCGAGTCTCAGACAACTACTGATTCCTCCTGATATCTTTCAGGCTATGGAACTCAGCCTTCTGATGTCTTTCTCCACTCCTTTCCAGATAGTCACTCTCTTGAAAGTTTCCTTGGAACCTTTCTCCCTTTCCAGAATCTTTCAGAGTTTCTTCTTCTGGCTCTCTCTGCTGCGTCTCCTGTGTGTGTGACTCCCTTCTCTCATGTCCATGTGCGTCCCTGTGTGCGTCTCTCTCTCTCTGCTCTGAATGTGTTTTTAAAAGCCGTTTGCTTCCGGGCACTCCCTTGCCTTTGCACAGGTGTGACCAATCACTGAGCCAGCTTGGCTCCCTGTCTGAACTAGGGCGTGGCCTGGCCTTAGCAGAGAGCTGAGTTTTTTTCTTGCAAGCACTGTGCACAAGTGAACTGTCACTTGTTTTAAAGGGAAAAACAGGGTTTTCCTCCACTTCCATCTCTTCCTGGGAGCTCTCTTCACCACAACGTCAAATACTCCTTAATCACTTTGGTTATTTTCTCTGTTGTCTCTGGTTCTTCCAGTAGAGATTCATTAAGTCTCCAAACTTTATCCCTTCATCCTTGTATCCAAGATTAAATGTCACACACTCAGGAGCATGATCGGTCCATGTAATGGACCCCTGAACCACTTCTTCCACCTTAGATATCCACATGCCCCCCACCCACACCATATCAATATGACTATATGAATAATGTGGTATTGAATAAAACGTATACTGCTTACACCTTCATCCGTAAGACCCAATCCCTCCATTTTCATCAATCTCTCCCTATCCACTCTCTTCCCTAATCCCCTTCCTCCCCCATTATCTAATCATGGGTTTATAGTAAGATTGAAATCTCCACCTAGGATTATTGGTGTTTCTCCCAATGCCTCTAATTCCCCCCTTATACTCTCATAGCATTCTGCTTGTTTCTCATTGAGTCCGTACAGACTTAAAACCCAAACCTGTTCCTTTCCCACCTGGATTTTCACTCCTACGCATCTTCCCCATTTATCCCGGTACTCCCCTTTATCTTGCATCTCTGTTCCTACCATTACACCCACCCCACCCTTTCTGGGCTTCGCCCTTTGCCCCGCCAATATCACCTTAGGGTATTTTTGTTTGTAGCATTCGCTCCAGCCCTACTTTTAAATGTGTCTCTTGAATGCATATAAAGTCCGCATTTAATCTACTCCCTTCTTTTTCCACTAATCTTTGTTTCCTCCATGTTCTCAGTCCCTTCACATTTATTGTGGCAATACTCATTTTATGCTTCCCCACTTACATCTTCCCCTTTTCCCTCCCTCGCCCATCCTTCCCCCCCTTTTATCCCGTCCTTCCCCCCCTCTATCCCATCCTTCCCCCCTCTCTCCCCCCCCCATCCATCCTCCCCCTCCCTCTGGAGGCCTCCTTTAGAGTAGTGCTCATCAATTTGGAGCCACCCCTTTGCCCCTCTCCCCCAGACCCCCCCCTTATACCTTAGCTACCCTTCCCCCTCCTCCCCCCTCCTACTAGTGCTCCCTCCCTCTTCCCCCTTATGTGATCCCATCCTTTCAATATCAAACATTTCCCTCCAATTTCCCTTCTCCCATTTTCCTTAATATTAACAAACAGTAAACTCTTAACCACTGCTAAAACACAAAACCCTCATACCGCCCTCCCTCCAACCCATTCTTCCCCGCTCCCTCTCATTTAGGCAATTAAAATCCTGCAGATCATAATCGCTGCCATCACTAGTCCCCAAATGTCCTTTTTTTTTTTTTCTTTGTTTTTCCATGTCCTGTTAGCTTGCTCAGCTTCTTGGAACTTCCCGGATTGCCCCCTTCTAAGTTCCCAGGCATCTCCTTCCTTGCCAAATGTCTGTTGTCCACATGCTCCATTCTTTGGTGATCTTTTGAAGTCTCCTTATATCCTGCTTTCTCCAATGCCCTTTTTGCTTCCGCGTAGGTTCGCACCTTCTAACTCTTATCCGCTATCCTAAAAACAGGCCAAATGGATACAACCACCGGTGACTCACATTCTCTCTCCGCAAAGCACGTGTAATAGGCTGCATCTCTCTTCTCCTTTGCAAAGTCCCAGCAGCCAGATCCGCGAATATTTCAATTTTGTAACCTTGCCACATGAAATTTCGCAGCTTGCGCATCCGTGCTATCCCTTCCTTAACTTCAAAGTCTTTAACACAGATTACCAAGCCCCTGGGCCTGTTTGGTCTGCTCAGGTCCAGCACCCTGTGAGCTCAATCCAGCGCCACCGTGGCCACCTCCTCCACATTGCCTTCCTCCTGCAGGACTGCCTTGCAAACTGCCTCTGCCACTTTCCTGCTATCACGGAACTCAGGGTCTTCCGGGATTCCCCTTATTCTTAAATTGTGTCTCCGTGTGCAATTCTCCAAGTCCTCTCTCTTATATAGAAGTTGCTCTTTCCACTGCTCAGTGTCTCTTTGAGACCTCTCTATTATAGTCTGTTGAGTCTGCAACTGTTCTGGTTGTTGGTCATGTTCCTCCATTTTGCGTGTCAGCTACCCCACTTCCTCTCTGAGCTCTCCAGACATTTCTCCCACCTCCGATTTTACTGCCGCCACTTCTTCCTTAAGTTCCTCAAACCACGTTCTCAATTCCTCTCGGGTCACCTTCTGCACCACCATTTCTCCAGCTTCTGTCTCCGCACTCTTTCCTCCCCGCCACTCTGAGGCTTCCCTGCCCACGGAGCTCGCAGCCGCCATCTTGTGCTCTGCTCCATCCGCATGCCCTCCAGCATATGCAAACTCCCTGAGGCCCGCAGCTTTCTTCCTCGTGGTCATTCTCCTCCACCTGCCTTCTGCCAAGGCTTGCCGCTCTCTACTTGCTCTTATGAGCCGTCTGGGTAAAGAGTATGCAAACACCGGGCCAAGCAAACACCGGGCCAAGCTCCGGAGCTGTCAGTTCAGGCTTCCATTCAGACTGATGATGTCACCTCCACGGGCAATATTTTAAAAGCTGCAGCTTTCTGCTGTCGCTTTGTTACTTAGGCATGCCATGTGCTTCAGCACACATGGCCTGCCACTTCTGACCCCCCTCAGACAGTAAGTTGCATCAGAGGTGTATCAGAGGCGGCAAGTCATGTGTGCCAAAGCACATGGCCTGCTGCAGGCAACAAAACAGCAGTATAAAGCTGCGGGGCCCCCCTCCCCTGGACTGGCTGCCCTAGGCAGCTGCCTAGCTCGCCTAGTGGACTGGCCAGCCTTGTTTCAAATGGAAGATGACTAGTACTACAACTCATTTGCACAGCACTATTAGGCATATGCAGCACTGTATACATACACAAATGACAGTCCCTGCTTCACAGAGCTTACAATTATTCAAGACAAACCGAACTAACAGGTTACAGGGCACCTCTTCAAAAGAAACAATTAACACAGAGAATAAAAGGGGGAAGGGGTTGATACCAAAGTAGCCTCGGAGGAGTGCATTTTTAGCTTGGATTTGAATAGAATCTGAGATGGAGCCATATGGACTGACACGGGTATGCTATTCCATTCATATGGGACTTCTCTTCTCTCTCTAAATTCATTCTCTTGGCACCCTGATCTCCTCCCATGGTATTTAGTATCTTTACATGGCAACTCCCAAATTTCTCCAGGACCAAGCAGGAAGTCGGTCCTCACATATGGGGTGGCAGTGCCGATGGAGCCCCCGTGCGGAGCATTTCCCCAGCTTTCAAAGAAAGCCTTTGGGAATGCAGCGCACCTGCGCGGTCCCCTTCCCGCCCAAGGGTGCCATCTTGCTCCGTCTTTCTTTTTCCGCGGAGTCCGAAGGACGTATGTTCGTCTCACCCAGGAAAAGTTGCTTTCTTTCTGCGATTTTCGCGTTGTTTTATCCGGTTCGACACCGGCTCCCCTTCCCGTCTGGGCTCGGTACACCGGTATCGAGTCCGGAGTTTTGATTTTTGGTTTCAGTCCTTCGTGACTAGCATTCGCGCTCTTTTTGTGTTTTCACTGGCAGCCAGGTCTTTTGACCTTGCAGGTCCCTTTTTCCCCCAATGGCTGCCAGCGGGTTCAAAAAGTGTGATCAGTGCAAGAAACTTATGTCTCTCACCGACGCACATGACTGCTGCCTCCGATGCCTCGAGCCCGACTATGACCCGCTGGCCTGTGGTCCGTGCGGCAAAATGTAGTCGAAGGCGCTTCAGAGCCGTCAGCATCAACGTGAGCGAATTTTCTCCGACTCCACGTCCGGCCGGGCCCGGACTTCATCAGAAGCCTCGACATCTCGGGAGTCTGACCCCGAGCGCAGTCGGAGTTCCTCTGAAAGGGAGTCTCCCACCCGGGAGCACAGAAGGAAAGAAGCTCACGAGGGTGGCGTCGGTGGAGGCCTCTGGTTCCTCGAGGGCCAGGTCGCGTAGCCCTGACCACCGCCCCGGGCTCTCTGTCGGAGAGGCCTTCCAAGCTACCTCGTGTGGAGCCGGAGTCCCCAAGTCACGTAAGTGCAGTTGATCTCGTGGACTCTCCTCCGGGGGAGCCGACGTCGGGCCCGACACTGTCGGGGCCTGAGTCAGGGGCTGCTGAGTCTCCTGAGCTTGGACTCAGATTGACGGCCTTGGAGAGCAGCTTGGCTGCCTTCATGGAACAGCAGTGGGTGCTGATTGCCGGTCTGACCAATGCATCTGCCAAAAACCACCGGGACCTCGACGTCTAAGTCGACCCTGGAGACCGAGCCGATCCTCGAGTCAATGAAGTTTCAAGTTGATCCTCGGTCAAGGTCCCCCTCGACCTCCCATGAGGGGCCGATGTCATCAACGCCGATACCCTCGGCATCGGGCCGGGTGGCACCAAGGCCCACATGGCCGGAGCCGCTCGATTCCTCCTCGGAGGAGTCGGTGGGAGACTGAGGACGAGGAGTCCCCAGACACCTTCCGGACCCGGTGCGTCCCTTCGGACTCACCGGAGTCCGAGCCTCAGAGACGGTCCCCCCGGAGGATACCCGGTTCTCGGACTTCGTGAGGGACATGGCCAAAGCCTTGGCCTTCCCTGCGGACGCCGAGGAGGAGCCTTGAGCCGAGGAGCTCGATGCCCTCCAGTATGATTTTCCTCCGAAGGACGCCTTTACTGTACCGGTTCCTCCCATGCTGGAATGGCTGCTCTTCCATATGTGGGAGGCACCGACCTCGACGCCGGTTCTTAGCAAATTGGTCAGTTCTATTTATCGAGTCCGTAAGAGCCCTGGGTTCCAAAAGGCACAGCCATCGCACCACTCCATGGCTGTCCAATCGACCATGCACCATCTGAAGAGTCAGAAGATGCACTCCTCGGTGCCCCTCGGCCAGGAGGCCCGGAACCTGGATGCCCTCGGTAGAAAGTGCTTCCAGGGCTCTATGCTATATTGCCGTGTCCAGACCTACCAGCTGTACTTGGGCATCTATCTACGAGACCTGGCAAAAGGAGATTGCTGGGTTCTCAGCTGCCTCTCCGAGGAACCTTTGCAGAAGTTCAAGGCCTTGTCAGCAGGGATCCGAGAGTGCTCGATGTTTATCTCTCGAGTAGCCTATGATGGCTTCGAGGCTTCGGCCCAGGTAGCAACGGCCGGCATCAGTGCACGCCATCAGGCCTGGCTACAGTCATCAGACCTGGAGCCATGGGTGCAGGACAAGTTGGTCGATGTCCCCTGCCGAGGTGAAAACCTTTTCGGTAAGCCCATGACTGAAAAGGCTGCAGAAATCGAGACTGAGACTCTCACCAGGACAAGGCTGTCCAGGAAGACGTCTGCCACATCTCAGAAAAAGAAAGGCTTGGGAAAGATGCCCTTTTTCCCGAGGAAAGGTGCTGCCTACAAATCCTACCCTCAATATCAGGCCTCTCCAGCTCCCCAACAGGGCCAGCAGGCCAAGGGGCAGGGGCATGGGCCCCGTAGGCAGAAGACCACCAAGCCGCCAGCTCCGGCTCCTGCACAGCAGGGAGTGGGGTTTTGACTCCTGCAGCATAGCCTCTCCTCCACAGCTGGCTCCACTCAGCACAGGAGGTCGGCTGACCCTGTACACCTACAGGTGGCCAGCCATCACAGGGGATACCTGGGTTCTAAGCATAGTCCAGAAGGGCTACATGCTCCACTTCCACCAACTACCCCCCTCCTACTTTCTAGGGGAGCCTCCAAGACTCCCTCTGCACAGAAACCTCCTCCTTCCGGAGTTGGCAAGTCTTCTAAAGGAACAGGCGGTGGAACCGGTGCCTCACCATCTGGAAGGGCAGGTACTTCCTGGTACCAAAAAGGACAGGAGGCCTCCGGCCTATCCTAGACTTGTGAAACCTAAACAAGTTTCTGGAGAGGGAAAAGTTCAAGATGCTTACCCTTGGGATATTGCTGCCCTACCTCCAGCAGGGAGATTGGCTATGCTCCTTAGACCTAAAGGATGCTTATACTCACATCCTCATTCACCCAGACCACCGACAATATCTCAGATTTGTGGTGGGAGGAAACCATTTTCAGTACAGAGTACTTCCCTTTGGCCTAACTTCTGCCCCCAGGGTTTTCACCAAATGCCTGGCGGTGGTGGCGGCCTATCTCGGGAATCGGGGGATTTTTGTCTTCCCATACCTGGACGACTGGCTCATCAGGGGCCAGTCTTTCCAGGAGGCCAGACAAGCCACTCTTCGCACTGTCTCTCTTCTTCAGCATCTGGGCTTTGTCATAAACTACGCAAAGTCCACTTTGCTCCCCTCACAGAACCTAGAGTTTATAGGGGCAAGATTAGACACCCTGCAGGCAAGAGCTTACTTGCCAGAGGACGGCGCCCACAGACTGATGGACTTGGCCAACCAGTTCCACAGCAATTCTCAGGTCTCTGCCAGGTACTTCCTGCGGCTCCTGGACCACATGGCATTCACAGTACATGTGACTCCGAATGCCCGTCTGCACATGCGGGCTGCTCAGTGGTGCCTCGGCTCAGTGGGCACAGGCCATAGGCGACCTCCGAGACAGAGTAAAGGTGTCCAAACCACTTTTGGACTCCTTGCAGTGGTGGCTACATCTCCCAAGCCTTCTCAAGGGAGTACCTTTTCAGGCCCCGACACACACAAGGGTGCTGACGACCGATGCTTCCCTGCAGGGCTGGGGTGCACATTGCCAGGGTACGTGCACTCAAGGCCTCTGGTCTCCTCGGGAGGCCACACAGCAGATCAGTCTTCTGGAACTGTGAGCAATCCGCTTGGCTCTACAAACCTTTTCTTATGTCCTCTCTCACCAGTCTGTCTTAGTTCAGACAGACAATCAGGTAGCAATGTTCCTTGTGAACAAGCAAGGGGGCACAGGGTCCAGGCTCTTATATCAGCAGGCACTGGCCCTTTGCTCCTTTGCAGTCAAACAAGGCATGTTTCTCAAAGCAGTTTATCTACCTGGTCAGGAGAATTTCCTAGCAGACAGGCTAAGCAGGATTCTCCAGCCTCACGAATGGAAGTTGAATCCATGGGTGGTCCAGCAGATCTTCCTCCGCTGGGGACTTCCATCCATCGATCTCTTTGCAAGTACACAGAACCGTCAGCTGCCCAGGTTCTGCTCCAGACAACCGCATCCCTTGCGGATGGCAGCAGATGCCTTTCTGATCTCTTGGTCAGAGGTCTATGGGCCTCCTGTATGTGTTTTCTCTTACGCCCCTGGTGGCCCGAACTCTGTTCAAGATTCTCCAGGACAAGGCCTCTGTGATTCTGGTAGCCCCCAGAAGGCCCAGGTAGCCCTGGTTTCCACTTCTGCTACAGTTGGCGGTGGAAACTCCTTTCCTTCTGGGGTTGCAACACGATCTCCTGTCTCAAGATCAGGGTCCCTTCTGCACCCCAATCTCAGGTCCCTCAATCTGATGACCTGGCTGCTGAAAGGATAGTGCTAGCTCCCTTACTTCTACCTAAGGAGGTTGAAGAGGTGGTCTTGGCCTCTAGGAGGCAGTCCACCAGAAAGTCCTATGCCCTCAAGTGGCGTAGGTTTACATTATGGTGTGCTCAGCGCAATGAAGATCCTTTCTCCTGCCTTGTGCCAGTGGTACTGCAGTATCGTCTTCATAGTTCTAGGCCTTAAGTCTAATTCCGTTCGGGTCCACCTCAGTGCTCTATCAGCGCACCACTCATGGTGGAGGGACAGTCTCTCTCGGGTCATCTCTTGGTGTCCTGCTTCCTCAGAGGTCTGCTTCTTCTCAAGCCTCCAGTTCGTCCACCGGTGACTGAGTGGGATTTGAATGTGGTCTTGCAGCAACTTACTCGCCCACCGTTTGAGCCGATGGCTACTTGCCATTTGCGCTTCCTTTCTTGGAAAGCGCTCTTCCTGGTGGCTCTTACCTCGGCCAGACGTGTGAGTGAACTACAAGCTCTGGTTTCTGACAGACCGTACACACGGTTCTATAAGAACAGGGTGGTCCTACGGACCCTTCCGAAGTTCCTTCCAAAAGTGGTCTCCTCTTTCCACCTCAACCAGGAGGTGGTTCTTCCGACCTTCTTTCCCAGCCGCATACCAGCCGGTCTGAAGCAGTCTTGCATACCCTGGACTGTAAGAGGGCGTTGTCCTTTTTACATTTTTTTAATTTATTTAATTTATAGCTTTTCTATACCGTGCTATTTGTTATCAGTGCGGTTTACATTCAACAACTTGACTACAGGGCAGGGGTAGATCTGCCCTGTGTTTACATAAAACAGGGATAGTAACATGAAAATGTAACTGGGATAACTATATACAATTAAATACAGACAGGTGAAGTTACAGTGAGGTTATTTACAATGAGGCGATTCTACATGCTAGGTTTGAGGTCAATATACATATTCAAGTTATTATCTTGTGCAAACTTTGACTGCTTAAATTTTGTAAGATGACTTTCATGATTTAGTATATAAATCTTTCTCCAGGACCAAGCAGGAAGTCAGTCCTCACTTATGGGTGACATCAACGTCGATGGAGCCCCCGTGTGGAGCAATTCCCCAGCTTTCTAAGAAAGCCTTTGGGAATACTGCACGCATGCGCGGTCCCCTTCCCGCCTAAAGGTGCCATCTTGCTCAGTCTTTCTTTTTCCGTGGAGCCCATCGGAAGTCTCTACACCCGGAAAAGTTGACATTTTTTTCTGCGATTATTTCATCTTTTTCTCCGGTTCGACGCCGGTTCCCCTTCCCGCCGGGTTCGGTACACCGGTATCGAGCCCGTCTTCTATTTTTTCGGTTTTTGCCCTTCGTGGCTGGCGTTCACACCCTTTTTTGCCTTTTCCCTGGAAAGCCGGTCCTTTGACCTCGCGGGGGCCCTTTTTTCCCCGATGGCTTCCAGTGGTTTCAAAAAGTGTGATCGGTGCAAGAAACTGATGTCTCTCACCGACACACACAACTGCTGCTTTCGGTGCCTCGGCCCAGATCATGATCCTAAAATCTGTGGCCCGTGTGGCAAAATTTCCACCAAGGCAATTCGAAGCCGTCAGCATCAGAAAGAGAGGATTTTCTCGGACTCTGCCTCCGGCCTGGCCCGGACCTCGTCTGAGGCCTTGACGTCTCGGGAGTCTGATCCCGAGCATCGCCGGGGTTCCTCGGACAGGGAGTTCCCCGATCGGGAACGTAAGAGGAAGAAACAGCTCATGAGGGTGGCGTCGGAAGAGGTCCCTGTTTCCTCGAGAGCCAGGTCTAAGACCCCCCCGACTGCCGCCCCGGGTCCTTGGAACAGGAGAAGCCATCCAAAATGCCTCACGTGGAGCCGGAGCCCGTCGGACACGTAAGTCCTGTAGTCCTCATGGACTCTCCGAGGGAGCCGATGTCGGGCCCGCCGCCGCCGGGGCCTGAGTCTGTGGCTGCTGAGTCTCCTGAGCTTGGACTCAGGCTGACAGCCTTGGAGTGCAGACTGTCTACCTTCATGGATCAGCAGCGGGTACTGATGGCCAGCCTAGCTGGTGCATCTGCCCCAACCACCGGGACATCGATGTCGAAGTCGACCCCGGAGACCAAGCCGATACTCGAGACCATGAAGGCTCGAGGTCGTCCTCGGTGTGATAAGGAAGCTTATCATAGTTCAGGAAGGAGCTATAATAGAGGTGAAATGACTCTGAACAAGCAACCTGTCCTGGTAGAAATAATAAAACAGAATGTTTCCATAAAAGACTACCAGTCCCAGAATGCACCAGGTTTTCAACAGCCATTAGAAGAGCTGAAGTGGGGAAACGTGTGTTCAATCAGGAGGGCTATGAGGTAATCCCCAAGCACTCATCTCCAAGGGCAGGGCTTGATTCAGCACAGCTGCGCTGTGCTAGGGTGGAGCATTCATCTAAGCAGGATAAAAGAAAAGCTTATTCTACAGAGAATCATCATCTTGATCAGAGGCATCTTGATCAGAAGCACCTTGATCATCCTGATCATCATCATCAGCAGAAGCCAGAGCTGACGGACAGAGAGAGCAAGAAACACTTTGGAAGAAAGAAGAGAAAAGCATTTGGGAGGTCTAAAGGAGTCCATAGCAGTACGTATACTGGGAGGCATTCCAGAGGCAAGCATACACCACTGGACTCGGGAAAACCAGAGGAGTGGGGCTGCAGAGCCAGGAATTCCAGGACGGCATCTGTGAGGGAGACGGCTGCACTTGGAAGGGACCCTAAGACCAGTGCCAGAAGGTATGTGAAGAGAGATCCAGTGTCCAGGGATCTTGATTGGAAGGCTGGACATAAGAACTGGACTACATACTGGCCAGGATATTTAGAGAGGAACTCTAACAGCAATGGAAGCTCAGGTATGAACACTGATCTATGCCCTAGCTCTTCACTGGGAAGTCAGCAGGGAAACAAGTATTGTCCTGAGAGTGTTCCATTGGGAAATTCCTCTGTGCCAATCCATGACCTTGAACCCATGATAGTTGAAGAAGGGGAAGATGGGGATTTTGAATACATGGATTGCTCTCTGTCTAAACTGCTGTGGTAATATGCTGTCACAAAAATACAACAACCATCACAAAGAAATATAAACTTGTTCTTTAATCTACTCAGAAAAGCTTCTGAGTAGGATTTGAGCCACGTAATAGAAAGTAAACCAGCCAAGAGGGTTTCAGCTGGTAATGGTTAGCAATTGAGCCTTGCCTAATTGCCTGTGAGCTCTGGAGGGACACTTCTGAGTGTGTGTGAAGATACAGGAAGATATCCCTGAAAAAGAACAGGTTTTTTTTCTACTTTGTGGGTTTTGTTTGTTCTTTGAAGCACTGCTAAGGAGAATTAGCAGGAGCTTACAGAAAAGACCTCTCTGTTCCCATCAAGGTCTTTATGCTTTGATTTGATTGCTTAACAAGTTCAGCTGTTGTTTTTCCTTATTTGTTTTTCTAAGTATAATACTGAAAGCAAGTATTCCTTTTTATGTGCTACCAAGTATATCTGTGTTGGGAGAAATAACTCCATAAATAAAATATCTTCTTTGCTTTACCCTTGAGCAAGCACAACTAATTTATTGTGAACGGCTGAGTCTGGTATGAATGGACTACATTTCCCACAATCCTTTGCAAGTCATATTAATATTTGCCTTTGCCAAGACTGTGGACATTCTCACCCAGCGCCCCGTTTACATCAGTCACGGTTACCCTCGACCTCCCGTTCGGAACCGAGGGCGTCAACGCCAGTGCCTTCGGCGTCGGGGCGGGTGCCACCGAGATCCACATGGTCGGAGCCCCCGACTCCTCTTCGGATGAGTCCACGTGGAAGACGGAGGACGAGGAGTCCCCCGGTACTTTTCGGACTCGGTGCGTCCCTTCGGACTCACCACAGTCCGAGCCCCGGAGTAGGTCCCCACCGGAGGACACCAGGTTCTCGGAGTTCGTCAGGGACATGGCCAAGGCATTGGCGATTCCTGTGGACCCCGAGGAGGAGCCTTGAGCCGAGGAGCTCGAGGCCCTCCAGTATGACTCTCCTCCGAAGGAGGCCTTTACTGTGCCAGTCCCTCCGATTCTGGAATGGCTCCTCTTCCAGATGTGGGAGGCACCAGCCTCAGCGCCGGTCTTGAGCCCTGGATTCCAGAAGGCGCAGCTGCTGCACCATTCCATGGTGGTGGAATCGGCCATGCATCGTCTGAAGAGCCAGAAGATGCACTCCGTGGTGCCTCCCGGCAGGGAGGCCCAGAACCTGGATGCTTTCGGCAGAAAGTGCTTCTAGGGCTCGATGCTTGCTTGCCGTGTCCAGTCCTACCAGCTGTACATGGGCATGTACTTAAGAGACCTGGCGAAAGAGATTGCCGGGTTCTCTGCTGGCCTCTCCGGGGAACCTTTGCAGAGGTTCCAGACTTTGTCCTCAGGAATCCGGGACTGCTCGAAGTTCATGTCCCGAGCGGCCTATGATGGCTTCGAGGCTTCGGCTCGTGTAGCGGCAGCCGGCATCGGAGCCCGACGCCAGGCATGGCTGCAGTCATCAGACCTCGAGCCCTGGGTGCAGGACCAGTTGGTCGATGTCCCTTGCCGAGGTGAAAACCTTTTTGACAAACCCATGGCCGAGAAGGCAGCTGAGCTCGAAACTGAGCACCTGACTAGGACAAGGCTGTCCAGAAAAACATCTGCCCCTTCTCACAAAAAGAAGGGCTCGGGTAAAAATCCCTTTTACCCGAGGAAGGTGCCTGCCTGCAAAGCTTTCCCTCAGTACCAGGCCTCCCCAGTTCCTCAGCAGGGTCAGCAGGCCAAGGGGCAGGGACATGGGCCCCGTAGGCAGAAGACCTCCAAGCCTCCGGCTCCTGCTCCTACTCAGCAGGGAGGGGGTTTTTGACTCCCACAGCATAGCCTTTCCACCTCTGCTGCCCCATTCCTGCACAGGAGGTTGTCTAGCCCTGTTTGCCCACAGGTGGCCACCCATTACAGGGGATGCTTGGGTATTGAGCATAGTCCACAGAGGCTATATGCTCCATTTCCAGCAGTTGCCCCCTGTCTACTTCCCAGTAGAGCCTCTAAGACCTCCTCTACACACAGACCTCCTCCTTCAAGAACTTCAAGGTCTGCTTCTGGACAAGGCGGTTGAGCCTGTACCTCCTCGCCTGCAGGGGCTCGGTTTCTACTCCAGGTACTTCCTCGTGCCAAAGAGAACCGGTGGCCTAAGGCCTATTCTAGACCTCAGGAACCTCAACAAGTTCTTGGAGAAGGAAAAGTTCAAGATGCTTACTCTTGGAACACCTCTGCCCTACCTCCAGCAGGGAGATTGGCTATGCTCCTTAGATCTGAAGGATGCGTACACTCACATCCTCATTCATGCAGACCACAGGAAGTACCTCAGGTTCATTGTGGGAGGAAACCATTACCAGTACAGAGTACTACCTTTTGGCCTAACCTCCGCCCCACGGGTCTTTACAAAGTGCCTGGCTGTGGTGGCGGCCTACTTGAGGACTCAAGGTGTTTTTGTCTTCCCCTATCTGGACGACTGGCTCATCAGGGGTCAGACTTACCAGGAGGCCAGACAGGCCACCTTTCGAACTGTGTCACTCCAACACCTAGGCTTTGTCATAAACTTCGCAAAGTCCACTTTGCTCCCCTCCCAAAACCTAGAGTTCATAGGGACGCGCCTGGATTCTCTACAAGCAAGGGCTTACTTGCCAGCAGACAGGGCGCAAAGACTCATGGAGTTGGCATCCCGGTTTCTCAGCATGCCAAGGGTTTCTGCCTGACTCTGTCTACAGCTCCTCGGCCACATGGCATCGACAGTACATGTGACCCCCAATGCCCGCCTACACATATGAGGCCTGCATAGTGGTGCCTCAGAACTCAGTGGAAGCAGACCACTGGGAGCCTAGCCGACAAAGTAAGGGTATCCAAACCCTTCCTGAATTCCCTACAGTGGTGGCTACACCCCCCCAACTTTCTTCAGGGGATGCCTTTTCAGGTGCCTGTCCCCACAATGGTGGTGACGACAAATGCCTCCTTGCAGGGCTGGGGGGCGCATTGTCTGGACAGGTGCACTCAAGGCCTATGGTCTCCATGGGAGGCCACGCAACAGATTAACCTACTAGAGCTTCAGGCTATCCGGTTAGCCCTTTGCTCACACTTTGGCCCACCAGTCTGTTCTGGTCCAGACGGAAAATCAAGTGGCCATGTTCTATGTGAACAAACAGGGAGGCACTGGGTCCAGGCCCCTGTGTCAGGAGGCACAGGTCCTGTGTTCCTTTGCGCTCAAGCACAACATGTTCCTCAAAGCGGTGTATCTCCCTGGCCAGGAGAACTTCCTGGCAGACAGGTTAAGCAGGATCCTGCAGCCCCACGACTGGCAGCTGCACCCATTGGTGGTTCAAAAGATTTTCCTGAAATGGGGACTTCCATCCATGGATCTCTTTGCCAGTCCCCTGAATCACCAGCTACCCAGGTTCTGTTCCAGGCAACCGCACCCCCTGAGGTTAGCAGCGGATGCCTTCCTGATTTCTTGGTCCCAGGGCCTCCTATATGCGTTTCCTCCCACACCTCTGGTGGCCCGAACATTGTTCAAGATTCTAAGGGACAAGGCCTCGGTTCTTCTGGTAGCTCCCAGATGGCCGAGGCAGCCATGGTTTCCACTTGTGCTTCAATTAGCAGTGGACACACCACTATCTCTGGGGGTGCAGCCCGATCTTCTCTCTCAGGATCAGGGTTCCCTTCTGCACCCCAATCTCAAATCTCTCAATTTGGTAGTGTTGGCTCCCTGGGGTTTGCCTCAGGAAGTGGAAGAGGTGGTCTTGGCCTCTAGAAAGCAATCCACCAGGAAAACATATGCCCTGAAGTGGAGAAGGTTCTCCTTGTGGTGTCAGCAATGCAATGAAGATCATTTCGCCTGCACTGTGCCAATAGTGCTTCATTACCTGCTGCACTTGTCCAATCAGGACCTTAAGTCCAATTCTGTTCGGGTCCATCTCTCTGCTCTGGCAGCTCACCACTCTCTGGTGGAAGGACACTCTTTGTTGGTTCACCCCTTGGTGTCCAGATTTCTCAGAGGCTTGCTATTGCTCAAGCCTCCTCTCCGTCCACCGGCCCCTGAGTGGGAGTTGAATGTGGTCTTGCAGCAACTGACTCGCCCACCTTTTGAGCCAATGGCTACATGTCCTCTCCACTTCCTTTCTTGGAAGGCTCTATTCCTTGTGGCCCTGACCTCAGCCAGGCGAGTGAGTGAACTTCAAGCCCTGGTCTGTGACAGGCCATACACTCGCTTCTTTAGAACAGGGTAGTCCTTAGGACTCATCCTAAGTTCCTCCCAAAGGTTGTCTCCTCTTTCCATCTCAACCAGGAGGTGGCTCTGCCAACGTTCTTCCCTAGGCCCCATGCCAGCCGGACTGAGACAGTCCTGCATATCCTGGACTGTAGGAGGGCCTTATCCTTCTACCTTGAACATATGCAGGGGCATAGGAGGGCTACCCAGCTCTTCGTATCTTTTGACCCTAATAACTTGGGGTTACCTGTCTCCTAGCGTACCTTGTCCATCTGGGTGGCTGACTGTATCACCTGGGCTTACAGGGCAGCTGACCTTCCTTTGCAGGGTCGGGTCACGGCCCACCGTGTCGGGGCAATGGCTGCCTCAGTGGCTCATCTCCACTCTGTACCATTGGCAGACATCTGTAGGGCTGCAACTTCGTCCTCAAGCCAGACTTTTGCGGCCCATTACTGCCTGGAGAGAGGGAGTCCCATAGGGACAGTGCTTTCGGTCAGGCAGTGCTCCGGAATCTCTTTGAGGTTTAGGCAACTCCTACCCTCCAGCCCTCTGGTTGGGCTACCGGTGGAGGTATGGTCAGTGAAATCCTTTCTCTGATGCTGCGGCTAGAGGGAGCTCATTTTTCAGCTCTGGGTCCCCCGGTAGCCTGAAGCTGGGGAGTCCCATAAGTGAGGACTGACTTCCTGCTTGGTCCTGGAGAAAGAATAGTTACTCACCTGTAACAGGTGTTCTCCAGGAGCTGCAGGAATCAGTCCTCACAACCCTCCCTCCTCCCCTGGGAGTTGCAGTTGTACATAGTTTATTTTTACATTTTTGTGTGCTATCTTTTAGCTATGTCATTGGACTGAGCAAGATGGCACCTTTAGGCGGGAAGGAGACCGCGCATGCGTGCAGTATTCCCAAAGGCTTTCTTAAAAAGCTGGGGAATTGCTCCACACGGGGGCTCCATCGACGTCGATGTCACCCATAAATGAGGACTGATTCCTGCTGCTCCTGGAGAACACCTGTTACAGGTGAGTAACTACTCTTTACTAATTTACTAGTTCTGTCCGGTTTGATTTTGTCTGTGGCGTGTGAGGCAATGCTGGGTTGGGTTGGATGGTGCTGTAATGTGGGGAAAAGTGCAGTAGGAATAAGTGATGCAAGAGGATTGTGAAAAATTGCAAGAGGATCTTGATAAAGTGGAAGACTGGGCATCAAAATGGCAGATGAAATTTAATGTGGACAAGTGCAAGGTTATGCACCTAGGGAAGAACAACCCAAACTATGGTTACACGATGCAAGGTTCCACATTAGGAACCACCACCCAGGAAAAAGATTTAGGCGTCATTGTGGATACCATGTTAAAACCCTCGGTCCAGTGTGCAGCGGCGTCCAAGAGAGCAAATAGAATGCTAGGTATGATAAGGAAAGGAATGGAAAATAAAACAAAAGATATTATAATGCCTCTATATCGTTCCATGGTGAGACCGCACCTTGAATATTGTGTGCAATTCTGGTCGCCGTATCTTAAAAAGGATATAGCGATTTTAGAAAAGGTTCAGAGAAGAGCCACCAAAATGGTAAAGGGGATGGAAGGATACTCCTATGAGGAAAGGCTAAAAAGGTTAGGGCTCTTTAACCTGGAAAAGAGACGGCTGAGGGGAGATATGATAGAAGTCTATAAATTAATGAACGGAGTGGAACGGGTAAACGTAGATCGATTGTTTACGTTATCAGAATATAGAAAGACTAGGGGACATGCAATGAAGCTACAGGGTAAACTATTTAAGACTAATAAAAGAAAATATTTTTTCACTCAACGTGTAATCAAACTCTGGAATTTGTTACCGGAGGATGTAGTAAAGGCTGTTAGTGTAGCTGGGTTTAAAAAAGGTTTGGACAAGTTCCTGGAGGAAAGGTCCATAAACCATTATTAAGAAGTGACCGAAGATATCAATGCTTGACCCAGTACAAGCATTGTGGAACTTGTGTCTCTTGGGGAAACTGCTAGGTACATATGACCTAGATTGGCCACTGTTGGAAACAGAATACTGGGCTTGATGGACCTTGGTCTGACCCAGTATGGCATATCTTATGTTCTTATGTTATGTTTTTATGGCCTTCCTAAATTGATTGAGGTCTCTGATTGCTCTGATGTTGGGAGGGAGGTTATTCCAACATCTAGGGGCATAAAGAGCGAAGGCTCTATTACTAGTTGTTCGTGAACATTTTGTAGATTCAGGTGGGATAATCAGTGTGTTGGCGGCTAGTGTCCTCCGTAATCTGTTGTTTTGTGTGTGTGTGAGCAGGGCAGAAATTGAAGGTGGGGAGATTTTGTTAATGGATCTGAATGTGATGAGGAGGGCCTTGTATGAGATCCTACAGTTTATAGGTAGCCAATGTAGGTCTCTTAAGATAGGAGTTATGTGGTCTTTTCTGGACACTCCGCAGAGGACTCAGGCGGCAGCATTCATCGCTAACTGTAGAGGATTTAGGATGCTCTTGGGGAGACCGTGGAAAATAATGTTTGCGTAGTCAAAGTGGGGTGTTACAATCACTTGGAATATTGTACGGAAGTCCTCTGGGGCGAGCATGGGTCTCAGATGTCGTAAATTCTTGATCTTGTAGTATATTGCTTTGACGGTATTGCTTATGTGCGCTGAGAAATCCAGTTGTTGATCAAGCGTTACACTGAGATAGCGTATGGAGGTCTTGCTGGGAAGTTCTGCGTCTCTAACCTTTAGAGTTGTAGGAGGTGAAAAGTTCTTGTTCTTCGTGATGAACAAGACCTCAGTTTTTTTGAAGTTTATTCTGAGGTTCTGATTGAGGAGCCAGTCTGTGATTGCATTGAAACAGTTCACTAATGCTGTATAGTCGGGCAATGTGACATTGACTGGTGTGAACAACAGGACATCATCTGCATAGATGAGGCAAGAGATTCCATATGAGCGGATGATGTCACAAATCGGCTGCATGTAAATATTAAAGAGCAGTGCGGATAGGGAGGAGCCTTGAGGTTACCCCTTGGCTTTGCTGAAATGGTTCGGATGTGTTGGAGCCCATCTGAATTTGCTGCCATCGATCCTCTAAGTAGGATTTGCACCAATCCCAAGCGCGGCCGTGGATTCTCTTCTCATGGAGTCGAGTTAGAAGCTGGTCGTGATCAACTGAGTCGAAAGCAGCGGCGATATCGAGAAAGATAAGCGCAAACCCCTTTTTGATGTTGTGTATCCCGCTGATTAAGGTGTTGGTTAGGGAGGTCAGTAGTGTCTCGACTCCATGAGCTTCCCTAAATTCATGTTGACAGGGGTCTAGGGGGACTTCAGTATCAGTATGTTGCTGGATCTGTCTCTGTGCCACCTTCTCTAGTATTTTGGCTAGAAGAGGAATACTTGAGATCGGACGGTATGACTCCACTTTCTGCGGATCAAGGTGATTGTTCTTTAGAAGTGGTCGTACGGATGTCTGTTTAAGATCCATTGAGAATATTCCTGTTGCAAATGAGAGACTTATGATTTCAGCTATGATTGGGCTGAGTTCTGAGCGCATTGATCTAATCCAGTAAGCTGGGCATGGGTCATTTGGTGCAGTGGTGGTGGTGATGGTGGCAATAATGTCTTCGATGCAACCCGCAGATGGAGGTGTGAGTTTCATGAGTGGATTCTGATGGAGAGGAATATAGAGAGGTTTGGGGCTCATGGCTATGAGTGTTTTGACCGCTTTGGATTGGAGGTAGTTGGCATATAGCTGGGGTTGTATTTCTTCTTGCTGAGGAGATGGTTCCTTAGTAAAGGATTTTACTAAGTCGAAGAGGTCCCGTGGCTTGTTTAGTGAGCAGCGGAGTCGCTCGGAGTGGAATTCCTTCTTTTTGTCCCATATTGATTCTCGATGAGCTTTCAAGTGAACTAAGTATGTGGCCTTGTCAGAGGTGTTATGGGTGCGTCGCCATTTTCTCTTTAATTTCCTCAGGAGAAGTAATGTCCGCAGCTCGGCAGAGAACCAGGGTGCTGTCTTTCTTTTACCAATGCAAGTGTTGGAAGTTGGATGTTTGTGGCCGGGAGGCTGTTGTGAGAACATTTTCATGGTGTCATTCCAATTAGTGATCATGCCGTTGAGATTGGCTGATGGCTGTATCAATTTTGGGATGGCATGCTTGATAAACTCTTCTTTATCAAGTGGTTTGAAGCGTAGGTGGTTTGCCAGAGTTGCTGCATTTGGTCAGCTAAGAGGATCATGTTCATGCTGTGATGGGATCTGGAAGGTTATTAAGCAGTGATCTGACCATGGGACGGGTGATGGCTAGGTCAAGGTGATGCTTCTGGGCTGTGGATGGGGCGAAGACAAGATCAAGAGTGTTCCCTCCTTGGTGGGTGGGGGCATTTACAATCTGTTCGTAGCTGAGATCAGACATTGCTTCAAGGAAGGTGTTAGCAAAGGCGGCATGTAAGGATGCAAGATTAAAGTCACCCAATAGCCAGTTTGGTTTGCTTGGGTTTTCAGGATTACAGGCCAGGTCAATTATGAGGGAGAGCTCATCCAAAGGAGAGCTTGGAGCTCTGTAGATGAGATTGACAGTGTTGTGTTTGTTAGCTATAGTAATTATGTCTAGGTGCTGAGTGCTTCTAGAGGGGATCGTCTGGTACTGGAGCTCCATTTTTGCTAGGATGAACACGCCTCCACCTCTTCTACCGGTCCTGTTACAGGTGTATATTGAAAAGTTAGGTGGGGTAAGTTGATTTAGGAGGATTGTGTCTGTGTCTGAGAGCCAGGTTTCTGTGACCATTAGTATATCAAGGTTAAGGTTAGTTAATAGATAAGTAATGACTGGCCACGTTTTGCGGGCCAAGCGAGCGTTTATAAGAGTACATCTCAGGTCTTGTTGCCCATGTGGTTTGTCTGGTTTTGTGTTGGTGGGCTGCTCTAGTGTTACGTAGAGCAGGTGTGAGTGTCTGTTGTGGTAAGGGTTTGGTGGCAAGTGGTAGTGGTTGCGATGGTTTTTCTTATGTGAACCACGAAGTATGGGTATGGGTTGTGCGCCTGCAAGAATGCATTAGTGTCATATATGGCATTGGTAAGGAAGTATTTGGTAGTAAGGAGTAGTATAGAGATGGCCGTGTTTGTTTGCTGGGTGCCAAAATAGCCTGCGGTGTATGGAGGTTGTTTGCCTCAAGGGCGCCTGAGTTGTATGGAGGGTTGTATGTTCAGAGAGGCAGTGTATAGGCAGTGGTATATGGATAGAGCCACAGGCAAGCAGTTGTACATTAGATAGAATACACGAGGCAAGGATTTGTATCTAAACCTAGCTGGGTAAAGTGGGATATTAGGTGAATTGCAGCTAAGAAATTACAACGGAGGCTACAATGTATCACAGCTAGCAGGTTTAGCAGATCTGACCAACAGCTAGTTGACTTGGAGAATCTGCTACACTGCTATAGTGAAACGCTACAGTGTATCACACCTAGCAGTTAATGAGGGTTACAGAATGAGGACAGTAAGTTAGTTGTACTATGTAACAGCAAGATATCTTACAGATACTGCTACACTGAAAGCATCAGTGGAGAACAATTCTTGAACCTGCTTTGTTACGTCCGTGTTGCTCCGGGTCTCAGGCAGGGGTGGGACGAGCAAATCAGCAATCAATAAGGCGAATTCTCCTCCGGTGATTTCGAGGCTAGGGTTTCAATCTGAGTGCAGCCTGAGTTCTGGTAATAACTGCTGGGGTTTGGACTTTCGGTCCACGCCTAAGGGCCATGCCAAAGGGCCCTCTGGCAAGGTTGTGCCCGATCGGCGCTCCTTTAAACGTGTCCCGAGCTCCCCCGATTGGGTAGGTCCTGCAGCAGGGGGAGGTGCGTTGCTCCGGTGTGCTCTATCCCTCAATGGGAGAGCCGATGGAACGCCGGAGTGAAGCTGGAATAGAACGTACGCGGGGGCATCGAAGGGCTACTCAGCTCTTCGTCTCCTTTGACCCTAATAAACTGGGGTTACCTGTCTCCAAGCGTACGTTGTCCACTTGGGTAGCAAATTGTGTCGCCTGGGCGTACAAGGCAGCCGACCTCCCCTTGCAGGTTCGAGTCACGGCCCACCGTGTCAGGGCGAAAGCCACATCAGTAGCTCATCTCCGCTCTGTTCCGTTGGCAGACATCTGTTGGCCCGCTACTTTGTCTTCAAGCCAGACTTTTGCAGCCCACTACTGCCTCGAGAGAGAGTCCCGAAGGGACAGTGCTTTCGGACAGGCGGTACTCCGTAATCTCTTTGAGGTTTAGGCAACTCCTACTCTCCGGCCCTTGTGTTGGGCTACCGTACGGGGGTGTTCTCAGAGGATATTCTTATCACGGATGCTGAAGCTTTTCAGAGGGAGCCATTTTTTCAGCTTTGGGTTCCCGGTAGCCTAGAGCTGGGGAGTCCCATATGTGAGGACTGACTTCCTGCTTGGTCCTGGAGAAAGAGTAGTTACCTGTAACAGGTGTTCTCCAGGAGCAGCAGGAATCATTTCTCACGACCCTCCCTCCATATTCTTTATTTTGTTTTTTGCTGTCTTTTAGCTATGTCATCAGACTGAGCAAGATGGCACCCTTAGGCGGGAAGGGGACCACGCAGGCACGCTGCATTCCCAAAGGCTTTCTTTGAAAGCTGGAGAAATGCTCCTTCAGCGCCGACATCACCCCATAAGTGAGGACTGATTCCTGCTGCTCCTGGAGAACACCTGTTCATAGTGTCACAAGCACAACGCCCGGAGCCACTTGCCTCTAGTGGTCGAGGGGCGTGGTGGTTGAGGATTCCTTCTTCTATCAGCTCCTAGCAGCCTGTTTCTTCGTGTTGGGTTCTGGGAAGTGTAGTACTGCTAAAATATGCTGGTGCCTTAAGTAGAAGGTTTGTAGTTGAGGTAACCGAGGGTAAGGCTTGTAACAGTTTATTTCCATAACACAAAACACAGCAGGTTCAAGATATCATTTACAGGATTATAATTGTAGGATTTGCTTAAGGTACAGCAAATACTGGCAAACAAACCAAAAGAACTCAGAAATGGCTTTTTAAAGTCCTCTTACTTGCAGAAGCAATTGCCTTTAGAAACTAGGCTGCCACTTTCCTTTTTAGTCCTTGTTAATCAGAGCATAAAGAAAAAAATTCAAGCTTAATTCTTCTACAGCGTTTCTGCCAGCCTCAAAAAACCTCTCTAGGCTGCATTTCTATGTGAAACCAAACTTAGAACAAAACAAACATTCCAAGCTGTTTATCAAACTCTTAGCAGGCTTTTCATATAGGAGAGGAGCAAGCAAAAACTCTTATAGCAGCTAACTTGGCTTTTCTTGCCGTTGCACAGTTCAAACACAGGTGACAAACAAGCATGAATCAGAGCTTCCTGATCAGGCTTACGTTGCAGTAAATTTCCCTTTTAAAAAGACAGGAATTTACCTCCACACTGCTTCTGCCATATGATTAACTTCCAAGGAGAATTACTTCTTTCAGGGCTAGCTTTTCCTCAAGACCTCCTGTCTAGAGCTTGGCATAGAGAGCAATCCATAAAGCAATCTTCTTCCCCCAACTCTGACACTGGTTCTCCCAACTGCATGGGCTCTGACTCACCGACCTGGTCAGACTGCTCAGCTGACAACCTCTCTGGTGGTCTGAAAGCTTCTCCACTTCCTGGTCCCCACCTCTGCTGCCATCCTGTTGCAGGGAATTCAGCTCTCTCAGCTCTGGGTCGCTCAGCTCTTCTCCAAGAATCCACTCCTCCTCTCTGCTTCTGTCTCAGCTGCTCTCCCGACTGCTCTCCTTCTCGTCTCCCCCTCTCTGCATAATCTAACCCAGGCTTATACCTCCAGGGTTCTAATCCCACCTCTTTCTTTCCCAGGTGTTGGTAATCCCCCTGCCTCCTGATATTAGAATAATCAGTGCACTTGTTAAAGTAAGGTCTTTGGTCCTTGTGCTTGCAATCCCTCTTTCTTACTTTATCAGTCATTGGCTGAAACCTGTTCCAGCTGGGGGTTTTCTGTCTTTGAAACCTGGCTGTGGCTTTCTCTCCCTGCACTCCTAGAAGGGGACCCTTAACTAGGGTGAATTTGTTATGCTTCTCACCTCCCCCACTCTCAGGATAGCTGACCTTGCCACAATAGTAACATAGTAAATGATGGCAGATAAAGACCCGCATGGTCCATCTAGTCTGCCCAGCAAGATAGCAGGAGTAGGTGCACCTGCCGCTCTGTGCAGGCCACCCCTCCCCATGTCTTTGTTTAGAGGTGAACCCATCGCTCCATGTAGGACACCCCTATTTGTGGAGAAATTAGATGATTCAGTTTATTTTGATTTTATCCTGTTGCTGTAAAGGGATCCACTGTGTCTGTTCCATGCCATTTTGAATTCTGTCACTGTATTTGCCCCCACCACTTCCATCGGGAGGGCATTCCAAGCATCCAGTTCAGGTGAGTAACTACTCTATACCTCTCTACACCAGAACGTTTTTCAGGAATTCAGCCCCTAATATCAGCCTGCTTGTCGGACATTGCTGCCTGGATGCTGCACCACCATCTGAAACTAAACCTAGTCAAGGCAAGGTGCATTAAGGTGGAATGAATGGAGTCTGTAGTTGGCATTAGAATTAAAATGCATAGATAAGTGGTTTTCTTAATGAGCTGGGTTCCCAAGGGAGGGGATACAGGAAGACATGAAAGGAGCTGCAGAATGAAGGCACTTTTGGATAAATATGAGAAGTCTGAACTCTATGCAGAAACGGATAAGGAGCCACTTAAGTCTCTTGAGAAGAGAGGTGAGCATAGCAACACTGGCGGAAAGGCCAGGACTTGAGAATTCTTGGACTAGACTTTAAAGCTAAAATTTCCTTCTGCTATTTTGAATCTCCATGCCAAGTCCAGATAAATTCTGATAGGCAGCAGAATGGGACACTATTGGCGGCGGAGGATCACTTTTCTGTGACAACGGCAACAACACTAAACTTAAACTGCGCGGAAGAAAGGCCTTCCATATCTTGCCATGAAAATCCAATGGATCGTCATACCAAAACAAATTGCACTATAGTGCTGGAAGATGAGACCGCCAGGTCGGAAGGCACTCAACTAACTACTGGGGAGGAACTGAAGACTATTCAGAATAAAGTCAGCATTTATGATGTGGTTGGATAAGAGCCCTCGGGATGTCTGACTGCTGATGTAGCTGCGCATGAAATGAGGGTCAGAAGCTACAATGATGTCTTACATAATGGGACATAGAATGTACGAAGCATGAACCAAGGGAATTTGGAGGTGGTCAAGAATGAAATGGAACATGTACAACTTAATCTGTTGGGTGTCGGCGAACTGAAATGGACTGATATCATGCACTTTGCATCAGATGATCACATGGTCTACTATGCTGGAAATGAAAGACAAAGAAGAAATGGTGTTGCATTTATAATTCAGAAGAAACTTAAAAGAACTGTAATGAAATACAGTGCAGTCAGTGAATGCTTAATTTCTATTCATCTACGAGGAATGCTTATCAACACAATTATAGTTTATTTTATTTATTTATTTACATTCTCTTATATACCGCGCTATTCTGCATCAGTGCAGTTTACATTGAACAAACTGAAATTACATTGAACAGGGCATTATAACTTGGAGATAACTATTTTACAGGGAACATGGACAACATATAGTTCAAGTATATGCCCCAACAACAGCTGTAGAAGAGGATGAATTTGAGTTATATGAACAAGTACAAGCTGAAATTGACAAAACATGCAAACAGGATATCCTGATAGTCATAAGTGCCTGGAACTCAAAAGATGGCAACAAAGAAGAAGGCAAAATGGTTGGAAAATAGGGACTTGACAATAGAAATGAAGCTGGAGAAAGACTGATATAATTCTGCAAGTCCAACAGTCTATTTTAACATCTTTGTTAGTGATATAGCGGAAGGGCTATCAGGTAAGGTTTGCCTCTTTGCGGTTGATACAAAAATCTGCAATAGAGTAGACACCCAGGAAGGTGTAGATAACATGAGGAGGAATCTAGCTAAGCTTGAAGAATAGTCTAGAATTTGGCAGCTGAAATTTAATGTTAAAAAATGCAAGGTCATGCATTTGGGCTGCAGCAATCCAAGGGAGCAATATAGTATAGGGGGTGAAGTACTTTTGTCCACTAAAGAAGAGCGGGACCTAGGCGTGATTCTGTCTGATCTTTAAGTAGCTCAACAGGTAGAAAAGGCAACAGCAAAAGCTAGAAGGATGCTTGGATGCATAGGGAGAGGAATGGCCAGCAGAAGAAAGGAAGTGATAGTGCCTCTGTATAAGTCTTTGGTGCGACCTCATTTGTTTTGTGTGCAGTTCTGGAGAACACACCTTCAAAAGGATATAAACAGGCTTGAGGCAGTACAGAGGGTGGCTACTAAAATGGTTAGTGGTCTTCATTATAAAGCATACGAGGACAGACTTAAGGATCTTAATATGTACACCTTAGAGGAAATGCAGGATAGAGATGATATGATTGAGACGTTTAAATACCTCCATGGCATAAATGTACAGGAGGGGAGCCTCTTTCGATTGAAAGCAAACTCTGCTATGAGGGGACATGGGATGAGGGTGAAAGGGGCTAGATTCAGAGGTGATATGCGGAAATATTTCTTTATGGAAAGAATGGGGGATCCGTGGAATAGTCTCCCAGTGAAGGTGGTAGAGATGAGGACAGTATCTGAATTCAAAAAAGCATGGGACAAACACAGAGGATCTCTAAAGGGAAAAAGGGGACTGTTGTAGTGATTGATATGGAAGGACCATGTGGTCTTTGTCATCATGTTTCTATTTCTATTCATCTCAACAACCATCTTAAAACAGTACAAGCGGTGACACTATATACGGATTTCACCTAATGGATTGTACAAAAATCAAATTGACTACATTTGTGGAAGCCAACAATGGAAAAGCTGTATAACATCAACAGGGCAAAACCTGGAGCGGACTGTGGCGACTGGGAAAATACATGGACCAACAAGAAACCATACTGTGCTGATAGGCTACACCTCTCTGTCGCAGGGAAAAGAATCCTAAATGAAAAATTCAGGCAGTATGTCTATTTGCATTGGAGTGGAGGAGTGGCCTAGTGGTTGAGGCAAGGTACTTCAGGCCGGAAGGTCGGGGGTTCAAATCCCACTAGAGGACAGCAACCTTGGGCCAGAAGGACTGGGGTTTCTAGTCCCACAGGTGCTCCTTGTGGTCTTGGGCAAGCCACTTAACCCTCCATAGCCCATATTCCCTGTAAAATAGTTATCTCCAAGTTATAATGCCCTGTTCATTGTAATTTCAGTTTGTTCAATGTAAACCGCCTTGATATCATGAAAGGCGGTATGTAAGAAATGTTAAATAAATTTGCATTTAAACTAGAAGAAGGGGGTGACGGACGGGGAAGGTCAAGTTCTGGATGTCACCCCCTGCAAAAGCAGAATAACAGAAACAACCACACTTTTAAACAACACATCAAAAGCAACTGGGAAGAAGTGGGTAGAATAAATCAAGGCAAAATACACATAAGCCAGTTATATGCTGGAAAGCAATGAGCACAAATGCTCGAAGCTTAGCCAACAAACTTCCGGACCTGGAAGCCCTAATGATGGAAAAGGACTTGGACATTGTGGCCATTACAGAAACATGGTTTAATGAATCACATGAATGGGATATAGCCATACCTGGCTATAATCTGTTCAGAAGAGACAGAGAAAATGGAAAAGGGGGAGGAGTAGCCTTGTATGTCAAAAGCAATATCAAAGCTACTGAGTGCAGGGTGCATGGGGAAAAGAAGAAGCGCTCTGGATCATGTTGGAAAGAGGAGATGGTACTGTCATCCATACTGCGGTAATCTACAGACCTCCAACTCAAATTGAAGAGAGAGATAATGAATTGATTATAGATATTGCCAAGATAGCAACAAAGGGGGAAACTATCATATTGGGTGACTTTAATCTACCCGATGTGGATTGGATTACTCCTTCTGCAAATCTGGAAAGAAGCAAAAAAAAATTGTGGACGCTATCCAAGAACCAACCAGGGAAAGCTCAACGCTGGATTTGGTGCTCACCAACAGTGATAGCATGTCTAATGTCTGGGTGAGTGCCCCTGTGAGCAACAGTGATCATCACACGGTGTGGTTTGAGATAAAAGCTAAGGTCCAATCCAATCATAGCAAGCTCAAAGTCCTAAACTTCAAAAACACTGACTTCAATAAAATGGCCGAGTACCTAAAGGAGGAGCTAACAGGGTGGAAGGGGATAAGGGAAGTGGAATTGCAATGGGCTAAACTAAAAGGGGCAACAGATAAATATGTAAGAAAAGTAAATAAAAACGAGAGGAGAAGGAAACCTATTTGGTTTTCCAAAGAAGTGGCTGCTCAAATAAGGGCAAAAAAACACAGCTTTCTCAAAATTCAAAAGCTTGCAAACAGAAGAACACAGAAATGAATACAGGATCAAACTCGAGGAAACAAAAAGAGAAATAAGAATAGCAAAATCAAAGGCAGAGGAAAAGATGGCTAAAGATGTTAAGTGTGGCGACAAAACTTTCTTCAGGTATATTCGGGAAAGGAAGATGATCAGAGGTGGAATTGCAGGACTCAGAAGTGCTGGAAACTGACTCGTGGAAAATATTGATAAAGTGAAATTACTAAACAAATACTTCTGCTCTGTTTTTACTAAAGAAAATCCTGGAGAAGGACCACCTGTGACTCCCAAATATAAAAAGGGGAATGAGGTAGATACCACATCATTCAGAGAGGATGAGGTTTTAGAACAACTAGCAAAACTGAAAGTGGACAAGGCCATGGGACCGGATGGGATACATCCCAGGATACTGAAAGAGCACAGAGATGTTCTTGCAGGGCCGTTAAAGGATGTTTTCAACAGATCCTTGGAAACAGGAGAGGTTCCTCAGGACTGGAGAATGGCTGATGTCGTACCTCTACACAAAAGTGGTGTCAGGGAAGAAGTGTCAAACTACAGGCCCATGAGCCTTATCTCGGTGGCGGGAAAAGTAATGGAGATGCTCCTGAAAGAGCGAATAGTGAACTTTCTCAAGACCAGCAGGTTACAGGATCCGAGGTAACATGGTTTTACCGAGGGACGATCTTGCCAGACAAATCTCATTGAGTTCTTTGACTGGTGACCAGAGAACTGGATCAAGGACACGCGGTGGATGTCATCTACCTGGATTTCAGCAAAGCCTTTGATACTGTCCCTCATAGGAGGCTTATCAATAAACTCAGTAGTTTGGGGATGGGTCCCAAAGTGGTAAACTGGATCAGAAATTGGTTGACTGACTGACGACAGAAGGTGATGATAAATGGAGCTCACTCGGATGAAAGGAAGGTGATTAGTGGGGTGCCTCAGGGTTCGGTCCTAGGCCCGGCACTGTTCAATGTATTTGTGAGTGATATTGCTGAAGGACTGAATGGAAAAGTCTGTCTTTTTTCAGATGACACGAAAATTTGCAACAGAGTGGACTCCCCCAAGGGAATGCTTAACATGAGGAGGGATCTGCAAAAGCTGGAGGAATGGTCTGATGTTTGGCAATTAAGATTTAATGCGAAGAAGTGCATTGTCATGCACTTGGGTAGCAGAAATTCAAGGGAAATGTACACGATAGGGGGCGAGAGGTGGTGTGCACGGAGCAGGAGAAAGACCTCGGTGTGATTATTTTTGTAGATCTCAAGGTGGCAAAACAGTGCGACAAGGCGGTGGCAAAAACCAGGAGGATGTTGGGCTGCATTCGAAGAGGAATTACCAGCAGAAAGGAAAGGTATACTAGTACCACTGTATAAGTCTCTGGTGAGGCCTCACTTGGAATACTGTGTTCAGTTTTGTCGACCGTATCTTGTAAAGGGTGTAAAAAGAATGGAAGCTGTTCAGAGGAAGGCGACCAAAATGATTTGGATCCTGCATCAGAAGCCTTATGAGAAGAGACTTGAAAACCTAAATATGTACACTTTGAAGGAGAGGAGGGATAGGGGAGATATGATTCAGACCTTTAAATACAGAGACATAATGAACAAACAAACCTCTTCCAGAGACGGGGAAGCTGTAAAACTAGAGGGTATGACATGAAGCTGCAAGGTGGTAAATTGAAAGGCAATGTCAGGAAATACTTTTTTACTGAAAGGGTGGTGAATGCTTGGAATGCCCTCCCGATGGAGGTGGTGGGGACAAACACAGTGACGGAATTCAAAGTGGCCTGGGACAGACACTGTGGATCACTTTACAGCAACAAAATTAAATCAAAATAAACTGAACCATCTAATTTCTCAACAAATAGGGGAGTCCTACATGGAGCGATGGGGGGAGGAGCGGTGTGGGGAGGGGTGAAGACATGGGGAGGGGTGCACCTGCTCCTGGTGGGTGCACCACTAAGCAAAGACATAGATAGGGGTGCACCTACTCCCTAAAAGACATGGGAAGGGGTGCACCTACTCCTGTCAGATTGCTGAGCATACTAGATGGACCATACTGGTCTTTATATGCCGTCATTTACTGTGTTACTATGTTACTATGTTAGATAACCAACTACTAGTATGCAAATTCAAGCTAAAGTTGAAAAAGAGCAAGACACTCATGAATGTAGCAAAATATGAGCTTGAGAATATACTACCGGAATTTAGACAGCCTGCAAAATCGATTTGCTGCTTTAGATACAAAGGACAGAGCTCCAGAAAGAGTTATGGAATGACATCGACAAAGTTGTGTTGGAAGAAAGCGAGAAGTCTCTATTAAAGGTAAAAAAGCAAAAACGACCAAAATGGATGACGGAAGAAACTCTGAAAATTCCCCAGAAATGCAGAGAAGCTAAAGCCAAAGGAGAAAGATGCAATCACAGAACTCAACAAAGATTTCCAACATGCAGCAAGACAAGACAAGTGAAAGTACTACAATGACATATGCAAGGAAATAGAAGCAGAAACTATTAGAGGAAGAACAAGATCGGCTTTCCTAAAGCTACGAGAGTTAAAGAAAAAATTACAGCCTCGAATTGGAATATTACAAGATGCTCAAGGATCTATGTTGAATGATGCTGAGAAGATCAAGAAAAGGTGGAAAGAATATACAGATTTATTATATGATAAAGATCAAGCGGACCTACAGCTGTTTCAACCTGTACCTTATGATCTGGAACCATTGGTGATGAAAGAAGTCGTCAAAGCAGTATTGAAAGCTTTATCAAAGAATAAAGCACCAGGCATTGATGGCATTCCCATAGAAGTATTACAGCAATCTGATGCAGCTGTTACCATACTTACAAGGCTCTGCCAGGAAATTGGGAAGAAAACATCACGGCCAACTGACTGGAAAAGATCTGTGTTTATACCAGTACTAAAGAAAGGTGATCCAACTGACTATCGCTCTGATCCCACATGACAGCAAGATTCTACTGAAGATTATTCAACAAAGACTACAACCATACCTGGAACAAGAACTACCTGAAGTGCAAGCAGGATTCAGGAAAGGGCAAGGAACGAGAGACATCGTGGATGTGAGATGGATCCTTGAAAAGACTAAAGAATACCAAAAGGATATCTATTTGTGCTTTGACTACAGCAAGGTGGTTTGTGTAAACCATGAAAAGCTCTGGGCCACTTTAAGAACCATGGGTATACCAGAACACCTGATCATTCTCTTGCACAATCTTTACAGTGATCCAGAAGCAACAGTTTGAACGAAACAAGGAGGAACAGAATGGTTTAAAATCAGCAAAGGTGTATGACAAGGCTGCATACTTTCCCCCTACCTGTTTAATTTTTATGCAGAACAAATAATCAGAGAAGCAGGACTGTATGAAGACAACAGAGGTGTAATGATTGGTGGAGGACTCAACAACCTTTGCTATGCTGATACCATATTACTGGCTGAAAGTGAAGACTATTTGAAACATTTGCTCCTCAAGATCAAGGAACATAGTCTTAAATTGGGCCTGCATTTTAATGTAAAGAAGACAAAGGTCATGATAACAGGCAAAATCAAGAAGTTCATAGTTGATGGAGAAAAAATTGAAATCATGAAAAACTTTAACCTACTTGGATCAACTATCAATAAAGAAGCAACAAGCAGTCAAGAATTCCGACGACGCATTGCTAGGTAGAATGGCTATGAAGGACCTAGACAAGATTCTCAAGAGCAGAGATGTTTTCTCTCCATACAAAGATTTGACTCTTTCAAACCATGGTATTTTCAATAACATCATATGGATGCAAAAGTTGGACAGTGAAAAAGATAGGAAGAAAATCAATGCCTTTGAATTATGGTGCTGGCGGTGAATACTGTGTATATCATGGACTGCCCGAAGAACAAACTAGTCAGTACTAGAGATCAAACCTAAACTTTCGTTAGAAACTCAGATGACAGGACTTTGGCATTCATACTTTGGACACATCATGGGAAGAGAGATCATTAGAGAGAGACATCATGCCTGGCAAGGTAGAAGGTCAACGCAAAAGTGGAAGGCTAGCAATGAGATGGATCGATACAATAACAGCAGCTATGAGTACCAGTCTGTCAACAATGAGCCGCCTGACCGAAGACCGAACACAATTTAAGACAACTATCCAGAGGGTTGCCATGAGTTGACACAGACTCGACAACACTTAACAACAGTCGGACCCAAAAACTTTCTATCTCACTTAGGGCAAAAAAACATCTTAAGTATCCAGTCCCTATCGGACTCCACTATGGAGGAGTCTATTAAAGTGGCATTGTCCATGTTTTTTGGCAATAAACTTAAAACATAGCTGATACAGTTTTATCATTGCTTCCTTCTCCTTCTCCTTCTTTTTTTTTAATCAAGCATAGTTTTATTCTTCCCTAAAACATTCAAAGGCGAAGAATTAGCCTTAACAGGTAAACAATATGCATACACAACTGGCGGCAAGGTAGTTTCTTTCTGTGTGATTTGATTGTCTCGCTGTCAGGACAGCTACCCCTTCACTGTGTTTCCCTGGTCTTGGTTGATGCTGGGTGGGGAGTTCTGTTGGGCATAGTTGAGTCAATGGGATAGGTCCCAATCATTCCCAGGATGTCTAGATAGTATTCACTAATAATGACATGAATCGTAAGATATTTCTTTTTGGCCTATATGGCATTTGCTAGACCTAAGATTGTAAATGGTGGTTTTGAAGGGATTAAGGGTAACTAGGTAGTTGTTTCTTGATCTTGTGCCCGCTTGAAGATTGGGGGCAAGCTCTAGTTTCCTCATACATCCTGATAGCTTGGGGGATGAGATCCCTTAGTTTACTGGCCATTCTTAAGATAGATGTGCTTTCATAGAGCTCTCTTACAGGAGGATGTCAAAGGACATTTTGTTTGTCCTTTGCATTTTACTGGGCCAGGGTACATTCTATCTGTTAAAGGACCACAGAGCTCTCCAGTTTTGTAGTATATCAAGGAATGCTTAGTTAGTCCTCTGCAGTAATTATTAGCTAAGTATTAATTTCGCAGACAGTCCATGTTAGAGTTTTGGTGCCTCCAAGCTCAGGCCTTGTGAATCCTTGTTCTGGAGGTGGGGGATTGATATTTATAGTATGGCTGTCAAAAGGAAAAAATTAAGGCAGAGTAGGGCTATCTGTTCGGCAGGGCAGATAAAGGAGACAGTGGGAGACTGAAGGCCCATGGTGGTTAATTAATGTTCAGAAAGCCTTTTACAGCTTTTCTGAGTTCTTGGAGAGCTAATTCTATCTCCAGGAACAAGCAGGACTGTAGTCTTCACGTATGGATGAGATCGGTACTGACAGAGCCCATGCAGGAACGCTCCCCAGCATCCAGTAGGAAAGCTTTTGGGAGCACGCCTAACCAGCGCTATCTGAAACCTTGTCTTTGTGGTGCATGAGGTCTGCTACCTTTGCATCAGGCAGGCATGTTACCAGGCGATCCTCATCCACCAGCCACCCAGCTATCTACATGCATAATAATTGAATCACACACTATAAAGGCCATCCTAACCTTTCCCTCATGGGCACATGTCCACCAGGAGATGTAACACCCTCTTGCACCAAGGAGGTTTCTCCAGGGACATGTTCTAACTATAGGATCACTTCCTGCCTCACCAAGGGGATGCTCTCCTTTCACGAGAACTCGCTTCTCCATGGCGTAGCTGAGAGGCTGCCAGACTGGAGGTGGGGCTTCAATACTATGTCTCTGTAGTTCTCGTCTTTGACTTCCTTATGTCTTCCGCTACTCTAGCCTCCAGAGATTGCACTCGTTCCTGAGTGCAAAGAGCTCCTTGCACCTAGTGCACACGTAAGACCTCTTGCTAACTGGGAGAAAATCGAACTTGTGATGCTCAATACAAAAGACTGGATAGCAGTCCAGCAGTGAGATGAGGGTTATCTGCATCTCAGCATTAAAGTTTTATTTAGTTATTTGTTGTATTTAGTTGCTAGGGATAAGGTATACAACTATACCAAATAAGTTTAAGGGACTTTGTTCACCTCAAGATTAATTACTTTCAGGGCCTTAACTAATCTATTCCTGGTGAGGATAATCAGCTGAACCTAGAAAGGAATGTGAATAGATGTAAGACCCTATAAAACTAGGATTATGCCTGGGGTGGGAGGGAGGGAATTAACACTTAGCAAAGGCTGGCTTGCTACACAGAAGCCAGACCTGTGCTTCTAAGGTAATCTGTGACCAATTTCTTGGGTGATTCACACAACCCTCGCTTTGATAAAGGGAGTCTTTCAAAATACCCTTTTGATCTGTCACTTGGCTTTAACACCTATTTAAAACAATTTCACAGGTCTCTTGCCCCCTATCTTGAAGGCCTCTTAGTAAAGTACAAGCATTGCGGAACCTGTGTCTTTTGGGGAAACTGCTAGGTACGTATGACCTAGATTGGCCACTGTTGGAAACAGGATACTGGGCTTGATGGACCTTGGTCTGACCCAGTATGGCATATCTTATGTTCTTATGTAAAGGTCTCTAGAAACAATTTATTGTTCAAAGAATACTGACCCTGTTTTTCCTTTCATGCTAAGTTATACTCTGATTTGATTTAAATTAAATCTATTTGCTGATACTAGTCCCTGACTGTGTATTAAATTTAAGATAGAAACTGTCTGCTGGGTTTTAAATTTAACCTGAAAGCTCTCTGCTGTGTTTTAAACTTAAACCAAAACCTCTTTGCTGATACCAGGCCCTGACTGATTTAACAAATACACTGGATTACAATTTACACAAAATAATCAGCTTCAATCTAAATAATTCCTTTTTCCCCAAGATTTAGAAATATTCCCAGAAGTAAATACTTAACAATTGCAGATCTCTCTCCAGAAGTAGCAGTCCCTTTTTGTAGTCCTTCAAGACTCCAGATCAATCTCCTGGAACTTCGTGCTATCTCCAATGTCCTCCATGTTTAAACACCACCTCAGGGCACAAGACGTCCTAGTCCAGACAGACAATCGTGGCCATGTTTTATGTGAACATGTAAAATGATTAGTGGGCTTCATTATAAAGCATATGAGGACAGACTTAAGGATCTTAATATGTACACCTTAGAGGAAAGGCGGGATAGAGGTGATATGATTGAGATGTTTAAATACCTCCGTGGCATAAATGTTCAGGGAGAGAGCCTCTTTCAATTGAAAGCAAGTTCTGCTACGAGGGGACATGGGATGAGGGTGAAGGGAGATAGATTCAGGAGTGATATGCGGAAATATTTCTTTACGGAAAGAGTAGTGGATCCATGGAATAGTCTCCCAGTGGAGGTGGTAGAGATGAGGACAGTAACTGAATTCAAAAAAGCATGGGACCAACACAGAGGATCTCTAAAAGTAAAAAGTGGACTGTTGTAGTTGTTGATATGGAAGGACAGACTAGATAGGCCATGTGGTCTTTTTCTGTCATCATGTTTCTATGTTTCTTGAACAAGCAGGGAGGAGCCGGTCTTGGGGCCTCTGCGAGGAGGCCTTGAACCTTTGGTCCTTTGACATTGCTCATCAAATACACCTTCAAGCAGTGTACCTCCTGGAGGAGTTCAGTGTCTTGGCAGACAAAGTGGCATCCTCCTTCCCCACAAATGGTCTCTCCATCCGGACACAATGTCCTACCTCTTCCAGACCTGGGGAACTCCAGGCATAGATCTCTTTGCGGCTCCCCAAAATGTCAAGCTTCCTCGCTTCTGCACAGAACTCTGAAATCCACCAACTAGCCAGTGGATGCCTTCCACCTACACTGGGGTTGGTCTGCTTTATGCTTTCCCTCCCATACCCCACATTCCCAAGACACTTCAAGCTTTAATTCAACAAGGGCTCCATGATACTCATAGCCCCTCACTGGCTATGGCAATTGTGGTTTCCACTGCTACTACATCTGACTCAGACTCAACCTCAGTGCTTGGGAAATGTGCCATATCTCTTCTCCCAGGACGGTAGTTCACTGCTTCATCCCAATCCAGTCTTTCCACCTCATAGCTTGGCTGCTGAGAGCATAGCTTTACAGGGCTTTGACTCTACCCAAGAGGTTAATGAGATCCTCTTGGCTTCTTGAAAGCCATCCACCAGATGCTCATATGCTTTTAAGTGGCGAGATCCTTTGTCTGGTGTTCCCAGAAAAATGTCAATCACTTTTCCGCTCCAGTGGAGTCACTCCTCCAGTATCTAGACCTAGTCCTTAGTGGAACACCAGATCTAGTGAAAGAGATAAGGTTGTTGGGGCCACTTGGCAATAGTGATCATAGCATGATCGCCTTTGATTTAATTAGTGGAGGAGGGATAGTAAGGAAATCCACAGTACTACCTTTTAACTTTCGAAAGGGAAACTATGATAAAATGAGGAAAACAGTTAAGAAAAAACTAAAAGGAGCAGTTGCAAAGGTTAAAGACGTACATCAGGCTTGGCTGTTGTTGAAAAATACTATCTTGGAAGCCCAGACCAGCTGTATTCCACGCTTTAAGAAAAGTGGAAGGAAGTCCAAAAAACTGCCAGCATGGTTTAAAGGTGAGGTCAGAGAGGCTGTTGTTGCCAAAAAGGCATCTTTCAGGAAAAGGAAAAAAGAGCCAAACGACGAAACCTGGAAACAGCACAAGCACTGGCAAGTCAAATGCAAGGCATTGATAAGGCAGGCAAAGGGAGAATTTGAGAAGAAGCTTGCTGCGGAAGCAAAAACGCGAAGTAAAGACCTTTTCAAGTACATTCGTAGCAAAAAACCTGTGAGAGAGTCAGTTGGTCCATTAGATGATAAAGGGGTTAAAGGAGCACTAAGAGGCGACAAGGCGATAGCGGAGAGATTGAATGAATTCTTTGCCTCAGTCTTTACTGAGGAAGATGTAGGGATGTTACCCATGGCTGAAGTGGTATTTAAAGGTGCGGAAGAATTGAAGGAAATATCGATACATCGGGAAGATGTATTACAACTAATATATAAACTGAAGAGTAGCAAATCACCTGGGCCGGATGGTATACATCCAAGGGTGTTGAAAGAACTGAAATACGAGATTGCAGACCTGCTATTAGTAATCTGTGAACTATCATTAAAATCATCTCTAATACCTGAAGATTGGAGGATCGCCAATGTAACACCAGTTTTTAAAAAGGGTTCCAGGGGTGATCCGGGAAACTACAGACCGGTGAGCCTGACATCAGTACCGGGAAAAATGGTAGAAACCATCATAACGAATAGAATTACTCAGCATGTAGATAGTCATGACCTAATGGGAGACAGCCAACATGGCTTTAGACAAGGAAGATCTTATCTTACTAATCTGTTATGTTTTTTTGAAGGAGTGAATAATCAGGTGGACAAAGGTGAGTCGGTTGATATTGTGTATCTGGACTTTCAGAAAGCCTTTGACAAGGTCCCTCATCAGAGACTTTTGGCAAAACTAAAGAGTCATGGGATAGGAGGCAGTGTACTATTGTGGATCAGGAACTGGTTAAAAGATAGAAAACAGAGGGTAGGGCTAAATGGCCAATTTTCCCAATGGAGAAAGGTGAATAGTGGTGTACCCCAGGGATCTGTTCTGGGTCCGCTGCTTTTTGACATATTCATAAATGACCTGGAAAGTGGAATAACGAGTGAGGTTATCAAATTTGCAGATGACACAAAACTATTTAAAGTTGTTAAAACCCAAGAGGATTGTGGAAAATTGCAAGAGGATCTTGATAAATTGGAAGACTCGGCATCAAAATGGCAGATGAAATTTAATGTGGACAAGTGCAAGGTTATGCACCTAGGGAAGAACAACCCAAACTATGGTTACTCGATGCAAGGTTCCACATTAGGAACCACCACCCAGGAAAAAGATTTAGGCATCATTGTGGATACCATGTTAAAACCCTCGGCCCAGTGTGCAGCAGCGGCCAAGAGAGCAAATAGAATGCTAGGTATGATAAGGAAAGGAATGGAAAATAAAGCAAAAGATATTATAATGCCTCTATATCGTTCAATGGTGAGACCGCACCTTGAATATTGTGTGCAATTCTGGTCGCCGTATCTTAAAAAGGATATAGCGATTTTAGAAAAGGTTCAGAGAAGAGCCACCAAAATGTTAAAGTGGATGGAAGGATACTCCTATGAAGAAAGGCTAAAAAGGTTGGGGCTCTTTAACCTGGAAAAGAGACGGCTGAGGGGAGATATGATAGAAGTCTATAAATTAATGAACGGAGTGGAACGGGTAAACGTAGATCGATTGTTTACCTTATCAGAATATAGAAAGACTAGGGGACATGCAATGAAGCTACAGGGTAAACTATTTAAGACTAATAAAAAAAAATATTTTTTCACTCAACGTGTAATCAAACTCTGGAATTTGTTACTGGAGGATGTAGTAAAGGCTGTTAGTGTAGCTGGGTTTAAAAAAGGTTTGGACAAGTTCCTGGAGGAAAGGTCCATAAACCATTATTAAGAAGGGAACCAGGATATCAATGCTTGAACCAATACAAGCATTGTGGAACCGGTGTCCCTTGGGGAAACTGCTAGGTACGTATGACCTAGATTGGCCACTGTTGGAAACAGAATACTGGGCTTGATGGACCTTGGTCTGACCCAGTATGGCATATCTTATATTCTTATGTTCTTATCTCCTCTACCTGTCTTCGACAGATCTGAAGACCAACTCAGTGAGAGTCCAACTCTGCCATTGCAGTCTCTCACCATCTACTGGATGGACAGCCTATCTCCACGCAACCGCTAGTAGCATGTTTCATGAGGTCTCCTACTGTCCAAACCACCCATTAAGCCACCCCTGGTGGCTTGGGACCTCAATGTAGTTCTAGCGCAGCTTCTTAAGCTGCACTTTGAATCATTAGCTACAATCTCACTTAAGTTTCTTTCTTAGAAGGTTATCTTCCTAATTGCCCTCACTTCAGCTAGATGCATTAGTGAGCTTTAGTCTTTTGTGGTGGATCTTCCCTATACCCACTTTCACCATGACAAAATAGTCCTTCAGGCTCGCCCACACTTTATGCGTAAGGTGGCGTCTCCTTTCCATTTAAATCAGTCAATCTACCTGCCAGTTTTCTTTCCTAAACCGCATGCATCTAGAGCAGAAGCAAACCTGCACACCCTTGACTGCAAAAGTGCCTTGGCTTTCTATCGCCAAAGGACTCTGGATCACCGTAAAGCCTCGCAATTGTTTCTCATTTGACCCCAGTCACTTGGGATTGCCTGTTTTTAAGCATACACTCTCTAAATGGATAGCAGACTGCATTTCTTTTGCCTATGACAAAGCAGGAACTCTTCCTGGAAGGGCATGTCACTGCTCACAATGTTCACGCCATGGCCATCTCGATGGCAAAACTATGATCAGCCATTGATGAAATTTGCAAAGTAGCAACTTGGTCCATACCTTTGCTGCCCATTATTGTCTAGACAAGGACTCCCGTTGGGATGCCATGTTTGGTCAGACCGTACTCTAGCACCTCTTTCTTCTACTACTCCTACTACTACTACTATTAATCATTTATATAGTGCTAAAAGGCTTATGCAGCGCTGTATATATACATGTAGAAAGGCGGTCCCTGCTCATCAGAGCTTACAATCTAAACAAGGCAGACAATACAATAGCTGAGAATAGGGATACCAATAGGGAAAGGTAAGGAGACACAACAAGGGATCAGGATCCAAAAGCAGCCTCAGAGGTAAGCTTTCAGAATGGGTTTGAAAATAGGCAGAGATAGAGCCTGACATACAAATTCAGATAGTTTGTTCCAGGCATAAGGAGCAGCAATGTGAAAGGGTCGAATCTGAAGTTAGGAGTAGAAGAAGAAAAGGACATAGAAAGGAGCAAGCCAGTAGAAGAGTGGAGTTCACGAGGAGAGGTGTAGGGAGAGAGGAAAGGTAGTGAGGAGCAGTAGAATGAATTCATTTATAGGTCAGACAGAGACATTTGAATTGGATACGGAAACAGAAGGGGGAGCCAATGAAGTGACTTGAGAAGAGGGGGTTATATTGGTATATCAGGGCTGGCAGAAGATTAGCCGTGCAGCAGAGTTCTGAATATATTGAAGGGGAGAGAGATGACCCAGAGGGAGACCAGCAAAGAGGAGGTTGCATTAATCTAGATGGGAGGTGACTATAAATGAATAAGTGTCTTAGTAAAGTGTTCAGAAAGGACAGGACAAATTTGGCTAATGTTATAGAGAGCAAAAGGTTTTCTTGGCAAGGTGCAACTGGAAGTAGATTTTTTTTTTTTTTTTTTTTGTTTAATTATTTAATGTCTCTTCTATACCACGCTCTTTAAAAATCAGTGCGGTTTACAGGTAACAGATTTGTGCAGTGCAGGCTGGCCTACACTGGACTTACAATAAACGGGGGATTGTATACAAGGTTAATAGGGTGACTATGTACAAAATAACTTGCTGTCATAGGTTATGAATACAACTCAACTATTTACACCTTGGCTTTTCCTTTCTTCTGTGTAATAATCCTATAGCTTCTGGGTCTGTTTATAAAACCAAGGGGCATGACAGAATACTTGAGTTGCTTATAGACAAAGGTGAGTCTGTTGATATAGTGTATCTGTTTATTCACACCTTCAAAAAAACATAACAGGTTAGTAAGACAAGACCTTCCTTGGCTAAAGCTATGTTTGTTGTCTCCCATTAAGCCATGACTGTCTACATGTTCAGTAATTTTGTTCTTTATGATGGTTTCTAGGGGTGATCCGGGAAACTACAGACCGATGAGCCTGACATCAGTACTGAGAAAAATGGTAGAAACCATTATAAAGAACAAAATTACTGAACATTTAGATAGTCATGGCTTAATGGGAGACAGCCAACATGGCTTTAGCCAAGGAAGGCCTCGTCTTACTAATCTGTTATGTTTTTTTTGAAGGTGTGAATAAACAGATACACTATATCAACCGACTCACCTTTGTCTATCTCGACTTTCAGAAAGCCTTTGACAAGATCCTTCGTGAGAGACTTTTGGTAAAATTAAAAAGTCATGGGATAGGAGGCCGTGTACTATTATGGATCAGGAATTGGTTAAAGGAAAGAAAGCAGAGGGTATGGCTAAATGGCCAATTTCTGCAATGGAGAAAAGTGAATAGTGCAGTACCCCAGTGATCTGTGCTGGGGCCACTGCTTTTTGACATATTCATAAATGACCTGGAAATGGGAATGAGAGGTTATCAAATTTACAGATGACACAAAACTATTTAAAGTTGTTAAAACCCATGAAGATTGTGGAAAATTGCAAGAGGATCTTGATAAATTTTTATTTATTTATTTGCAAGGCTTGATATACCGCCCATACCGGAGTGTCAGGGCGGTGCACAATAATAAACATAGTGGCTACTAGAAAATCAAAGGAGGGAACGAACGCCATTGGATTCATAGGAAAGCAGTAGTGAAACAGTAGGATGAAGACAGAAAAGGAGCAGAACTAGACACAAAAGCAGGGCTGGCTGCTGAGGGGATGAGAGGGGGAGGGGGAGTGGAGGCTATGTATAGCACCATGACCATCATGCGGTGGCAGGGAGGTCGAAAGCCTGGTAATAGAGATGGGTTTTAAGTAGAGCTTTGAAGCAGGGAAATGAGGGTTCGGTACGAAGAGAGTGTGGGAGAGAATTCCACAGAGCAGGACTTAGAAAAATGCAGAGTGACAAGTGAATTTGATGTGTGCTTGGGATGGAGAGGGAAGAAAGACGATTGCCATGAGCAGAATGGAGGAGACGGGGAATGGACTGGAGGTAAATGAGATCGGACAGATATTGGGGGATATACCGGTGTGGAGAACTTTGTGTGTTGTGATGAGATACTTATAAACAAATCTGAATTTGATGGGGAGCCAGTGGAGGGTGAGAAGACAAGGTGTGATGTGATCGAAAGGGGATGAGTGGGTGACAATATGGGCGGCAGTATTTTGGATGAGCTGTAGACGACGAAGAGAGTTGGGGAGGCCGGCGAAAATTGAATTACAGTAGTCCAAGCGGGAGATCACGAGGGAAAGAACCAGGGTGATGAGGGAGGGAGCAGAGAGATGGCTGGAGAGCCCGAATCCTACGGAGGTGAAAAAAACAACTGCATAAAAGGGAGGAAATATGATGGTGGAAAGACATTGAGGAATCAAGGATGACACCAAGGTAGCGGAGAGTGGGGACAAGTGGAATGGGGAGGGAGGACATAATGAGAGCTAGAGTGGGAGGGGTGGCAGTGAAGGAGAACCAAGTAGTGGAAGACTTAGAGGGATTGACGCAGAGGAAGTTATCAGAGAACCAGCCGGCAATGAAAGTGATAAATTGGAAGACTGGGCATCCAAATGGAAGATAAAATTTAATGTGGACAAGTGCAAAGTTGTGCACCTAGGAAAGAAAAGCCCAGACTATGGTTACACGATGCAAGGTTCCACATTAGAAACTACCACCCAGGAAAAAGATTTAGGCGTCATCGTGGATAACATATTAAAACCTTCTGCCTAGTGTGCAGCAGCAGCCAAGAGAGTAAATAGAATGCTGGGTCTCATAAGGAAAGGAATGGAAAATAAAGTAAAGGATAGTATAATGCCTCTGTATCGTTACATGGTGCGACTGCACCTTGAATATTGTGTGCAATTCTGGACACCGTATCTTAAAAAGGATATAGCGATATTATTAGAAAAGGTACAGAGAAGAGCCACCAAATTGGTAAAGATGGAAGGATACCCCTATGAAGAGGCTAAAAAGGTTAGGGTTCTTCAACCTGGAAAAGAGACAGTTGAGGGGAGATATGATAGAGGTCTATAAATTAATGAATGGAGTGGAATGGGTAAATGTAGATCGATTGTTTACGCCATCAAAATATAGAAAGACTAGGGGGCATGCAATGAAGCTCCAGAATAACCTATTTTAAGACTAATAATAATGATGATGTTAGACCGTTCCACCTTATGATATTCACTGTATATACCTGCTCTGTTAAATGTTATTTATGACATGTCTCTATACCCACTCAAGATCTCTAGTCTGATGTAATTGCTTTTATTTAATTATTTATATGCTATTCCCCAGTTAATCCTTGTTTTATTCCCCTGTTACCTGTAACTTGGACAAGTTCTCTAAATCTGAGTGTATTTTGTTTAATGTAAACCGCACTGATGTCAAATAGCGCGGTATATAAGAGCTGTTAAATAAATAAAATAATAAGAGAAAATATTTTTTCACTCAACGTGTAATCAAACACTGGAATTTGCTATCGAAGAATGTAGTAAAAGCTGTTAATGTAGCCTGGTTTAAAAAAGGTTTGGACAAGTTCCTGGAGGAAAGGTCCATAAATCATTATTAAAGGGGACCCAGAATATCCACTGCTTGACCCAGTACAAGCATTGTGGTACCTGTCTTTTGGAGAAACTGCTAGGTACTTGTGACCTAGATTGGCCACTGTTGACAACAGGATATTGGGCTTGATGGACCTTGGTCTGACCCGGTATGGCATATCTGATGTTTTTATGTTCTTATGTGACACCTAGATCCTTTTCCTGTGTAGTGATTCCTAATGTGGAACTTGCATCGTGTAACCATAGTTTGAGTAATTCTTCCCTAAGAAAATAACTTTGCACTTGTCCATGCTAAATTTTATCTGCCATTTGGATGCCCAGTCTTCCAATTTATCAAGGTCCACTTGCAATTTTTCACAATCCTATTTGAATAATTTTTTGTCATGTACAAATCTGATCATCTCACTCTGTTCTCATTTCTAGGTCATTTATAAATATGTTTAAAAAAATGGGCGCAGCACAGATCCCTCAGATACTCCATTATTCATCATTTTCCATTGAGAAAATTGGATATTTAGCTTCTCTGTTTTCTGTCTTGTAAGAAATTTCCAATCCACAATGGTAAGCTGCCTCCTGTCCAATGACTCTTTAATTTTCTCAAGAGTCTCTTGTGTGGGACCTTATCAAAAGCTTTCTGAAAATCCAGATATACTATATCAACTGGCTCACCTTTAAACACCTTAAAAAATATATCGGATTAGTGAGTCAAGACTTACCTTGGCTAAATCCATGTTCATTGTATCATTAAATCATGGGTTTATATATGTTCAGTAATTTTGTTCTTTATAATGGTTTTTACCATTTTGCTTGGTGCGGACATCAGACCATCCCTGGAACTCTTTTTTTTTTTTTTTTTTTAATTGACGTTACATTAGCTACTTTCCAATCTTCGGGTACTACGGATGATTTTAATGATAGCTCACAGATTACTAACAGTAGGTATGAAATCTCATTTTTCATTTCTTTGAACACTGCGATGCATACCATCTGGTCCAAGTGGTTTGCTACTCTAGTTTAGTTAATCAAATTGTTGCACTGTATCTTCCAGATTAGTTGAGATTTTCAGTTCCTTTGATACATCCCCTTTAAATATTCTTTCCATATCATCCCTCCAGTCCAGATACCTGGTTTGTGCCCCCCAACTAGCAGATGGAGACTGAGCATGACCAGCTTTGTGATGCCATCCTATAAGGTCTCCGTGTTTCAGAAGGTTGTCCAGGTTTCCTCAATCTCCAGCTGGTTTTTGGGTCCTCTGTCCATTTGGTCTGCACCTTAGGGTTTAGTGTGGCCTCCTAGGTTTCTTCTTTTCTTCCCCCTGGGTAGGCAGTGGTAGGGCTTTAGCCCACTGAGAAAAATGAGGGAATAAGAGAAGGAACAAAACAAAAAAACAGAGAAAAAAATAGTAATAATTGGTGTTACTCAGAGGCATTTCTGTAGCAATCTGACAAGAAAACAGCTAAAATTGTAAAGAAACCTAATTGAGGAAATACTGCTGGCAGCCTGCCACTGATTCAGTGAGTTTTGCGAATCAACCAAGACAGTAACATAAGAACATAAGATATGCCATACTGGGTCAGACCAAGGTCCATCAAGCCCAGTATCCTGTTTCCAACAGTGGCCAATCTAGGTCATACGTACCTAGCAGTATCCCCAAAAGACACAGGTTCCACAATGCTTGTATTGGGTCAAGCATTTTTATTATTTATTTATTTTATTTAGTATACATTTGTATACCACTACTTCCAGCGATCAGTAGTGGTTTGATTACAGAGTGTAGTTTGTCAAATCAAGACAGCAATTTTGGGGTATAAACACATTGATTTGAAGGGAAAAACACAGCACACAGGAAAAAGGTCTTAAGGGAGGGATTCAGCATTTACATATATACATTTTTACATAAGTGTCCATGTTTCATAGTGTGGTAGCTTGGAACCCCCTGGGGTTTACATCAAATTGTATTGACACTGGAATAAATGCGTCTTGAGTTTTTTTCTGAAAGCCATAAGATCTTTGATTGCTCGTAACTCAGGTGGTAGTTGGTTCCAGAGGGTCGGGGGCAGAGTATGAGTATGCGCGGCGGCTAGTACTGGATTTGACAGATCTGATATTGGTTGGAACGTGGAGAGTGTCTGAGGTGACGGTTCTTCTGTCTCTGTTTGGGGGTTGTGTGCTGATAAGGGTGGAGAGAAAGGATGGCGCTATGTTATGTATGAGTTTGAATGTGGTTATCAGTGTTTTATATTTTATCCGAGCAGAAATGGGGAGCCAGTGCAGCTCGATCAATACAGGTGTGATGTGTTCAGTAAAGTTTTTTCGCATGATGATTCTAGCCGCCACATTCTGGGCCATTTGCAGAATGTTTAGGGTTTTCTTTGGAAGCCCTTGTAGGATGGCTTTGCAGTAGTCTAAGTGTGGCATAATGAGTGTTTGTGCAACAGTCCTGATTGATATCCTGGGTCCCTTTTTAATAATGGTTTATGGACCTTTCCTCCAGGAACTTGTCCAAACCTTTTTTAAACCCAGCTACACTAAGAGCTCTTAGTACATCCTCCGGTAACAAATTCCAGAGTTTGATTACATGTTGAGTGAAAAAATATTTTCTCTTATTTGTCTTAAATAGTTTACCCTGTAGCTTCATTACATGTCCCCTAGTCTTTCTATATTCTGATAGCGTAAACAATCGATTTACGTTTACCCGTTCCACTCCATTCATTAATTTATAGACCTCTATTATATCTCCCCTCAGCCGTCTCTTTTCCAGGTTGAAGAGCCCTAACCTTTGTAGCCTCTCTTCATAGGAGTAGCCTTCCATCCCCTTTACCATTTTGGTGGCTCTTCTCTGTACCTTTTCTAATAACGCTATATCCTTTTTAAGATACGGCTCATTTGGCTCCTGGGTGCCTCCCCACTAAACTACCACCCCATCCCTTCTTTGGCTGCCACATAAAGGGAGGATATGCTGAGTCCGCGGTGCTGCTTGGCCGTCTTTCGTGTGTTTTCTTTTTCACCTGTTTTTGCTTCCATCAGCAATTGGCTCCAGTTTGGCAGTGCCGGGGCAGTCAGCTTGGTCAAGTCGCGGCTTCGGAGGATCGAGCCTCCTGCACCGGGAGGAGCTGCGGCCATCTAATCCTGCCCAATCGGGGCAGCCACGTGCAGCAGGAACTTTAAATTTCAGCGCGCCGGCAGGCGCTCCTCACAAAGACTCCCCCGGCACCATCATCAGCTCTCCTCTTCGGAGGATCGAGCCTCCTGCACCGGGAGGAGCTGCGGCCATCTAATCCTGCCCAATCGGGGCAGCCACGTGCAGCAGGAACTTTAAATTTCAGTGCGCCGGCAGGCGCTCCTCACAAAGACTCCCCCGGCACCATCATCAGCTCTCCTCTTCGGAGGATCGAGCCTCCTGCACCGGGAGGAGCTGCGGCCATCTAATCCTGCCCAATCGGGGCAGCCACGTGCAGCAGGAACTTTAAATTTCAGCGCGCCGGCAGGCCCGCGCCTGAGGGCCTCGCCAGAGGGCCCTTTGGCGTGGCCCTTAGGCAGTGGCACCTCAGCAACTCTACGAATAAAGACAGAACTCTCACCCAGAACAGAGCCAGCCGTCTGTATCAGAAAAAGGCAAGTCCTTCACCCATTAGACTCCTGAAACCATATGCTGTTACCGGTATAAGCACACTGCTGTCTCGTTACATGTATAAGCACCTGTATAAGCACACTACTGTCTTGCCTGTATAACCATATGCTGTTACCTGTATGAGCACACTGCTGTCTCGTTACATGTATAAGCACCTGTATAAGCACACTACTGTCTTGCCCGAGACCCAGATGCCGAGATGGAGGAGGGTAAGATCCCCTTCACTGCTGAGCCCACAATTGTCAGCTTATTCTGAAAGGAGGAACTAGTGGCCCTGATTTTGCATTTGCTGCCAGCCTTAAACTTCATGGTAGGTCTTCCTCCCTAGGAGAGTAGCCTGGATGAACTGTTACTCCAGGGCATTCGATCCCCACAGGATGTCTTTCCGGTGCACAAGGCCATCAAGCAGATGATTACAGAGTGGGAACTCCTTGAAGCAAGCTTGCGCAGAAGCGGACTATATCCAGTTTGTATCCCCTTGCTTCGGACGAGAGAGAGATCCTCAGAGTACCCAAGACGGATGCCTTGGTCACCGCAGTTACCAAGAAGACCTCTGTCCAGGTGGAAGGAAGAGCTGCCCTGAAGGATCCACAGCCTAGGAGGTTGGAGACCATGCTAAAGCAGGCATTTGAGGCCAACGCTCTTACCCTACAAATGGCTATATGCAGGGCCTATGTGGCTCAAGCGTGCCTGTGGTGGTCACAGGCCCTGCCCGAAGCGGGATTGGGTTAAGAATCGGCATTGTTGGAATCCAGCACAGCCTACCTGACCTTCTATGACCTTGTGAGGGATTTCTCCAACAGAACGGCTGCAGCAGTTGCAGCTCGTCACGTCCTGTGGCTCTCTAATTGGTCTGCAGACATGTCGTCCAAAGTGTGATTGTCCAAGCTGCTTTTCAGGAGGAAGCTGTTTTTCAGTGAGGTGCTGAAAAAAGTTGGTTAAGGATCTGGCAGACTCCAAGGGAGGTCACCTGTCAGAGGATAAGCCCAGGGGACTGAGGCCCCATTGTCTCCAAGGGGTCAGTTCCGGCATTTTCAAAGATTCCAGTCAATGTGATTCGTGCCTTTTCAGAAGGCTCATTACCTTGCATGGGGAAATTTCCTTTTCGCAGTCTAGGAACAGGCAGGGGTTTACTCCTCTGCTGGGGGTTCTTCAGTAAAGGTGCAATGAAGTGTGGTGGGGGGACAAGGCCGGGGTCCGTCTTCTGCTCTTCTACTAGGCTTGGGTCCAGATCACGCAAGACCAGTGGGTACTGGAGATCATACAAGAAGGGTACGCACTAGAGTTGGCACGACCCTGATACTTTTCTAGTCTCTCCCTGCAAGTCTGCGGCAAAGCACAACGCGATAAGAACGACCTTGAACAAGCTTGTATGTGTGCACATGGTCTGGCTTGTGCCCTCTGGCCAGTGCAGGTCCGGTCAGTACTCCATTTACTTTATTGTTCCCAAAAAGGACTGTACCTTCCACTTGAGCATCTATCTCAAGCATGTCAACAGGGCCCTATGGGCCCCACAGTTTCATATGGAAATCTTGCATGTGCTCATTGTCGCAGTGCGCGAGGGCACGTTCCTGACATCGTTGGACCTGACTGAAGCATACCTTTACAATCCCGATCAGGAAGGAACACCAGCATTACCTGCAGTTCGTGGTGCCTATGGACCATTTTCAGTTTTGTTCACTCCATTTTGGTCTCACAACTGCTCCTGGAACCTTTACGAAGGTTATGGTCATAGCCACCTTGTGCCGAGAGGGGATATTAGTCCACCATTACATTTCAGAGACATGGTAGAAGGACAACCAGCAGGACACTGTGATACCTGGGTACAAATTATATCGTAATGATAGAGTAGATCAAATTGGTGGAGGGGTTGCACTCTGTTAGAGAAGGCATTGAGTCACAAAGGATTCAAGTTTTGCAGGAAACACAATTTACTGTAGAATCTCTATGGACTGAAATTCCATGTAAGAAGGGGAAGGCGATGGCAGTGGGGGTTTACTATCGACCATCTGGCCAGAATGAACAAATGGATGATGAAAAGCTCAAAGAAATCAGGGAAGCTAACAAAAGTTACAGCACAGTAATAATGGGTGATTTCAATTACCCCTGGTATCGACTGGGTCAGTGTTACAGCAGGACATGCTAGGGAGATAAAGTTTCTAGATGAAATAAATGACTGCTTTTTGGAGCAGCTGATTCATGAACCGACCAGAGGGGAAGCCATTTTGGACCTAGTCCTTAGTGGAACACAAGATCTGGTGCAAGAGATAAGAGTGTTGAGGCCACTTGGCAAAAGTGATCATAGCATGATCATGTTTGATTTAATAAATGGAGGAAGGGACAGTAAGGAAATCCACAGTACTACCTTTTAACTTTCAAAAAGGAGACTATGAGGAGGAAAAAAGTTAAGAACAAACTAAAAGGACTAGTTGCAAAGGTTAAAGATTTACATCAAACATGAGTGTTTAAAAATGCTATCTTGGAAGCCCAGACAAGTTGTATTCCACGCTTTAAGAAAAGGGGAAAGAAATCCAAAACACTGCCAGCATGATTTAAAGGTGAGGTCAGAGAGGCTGTTGAAAAAAAAGCATCTTTCAGGAAATGGAAAAAGGAGCCAAATGATAACTGGAAACAACACAAGCACTGGCAAGTTAGATGCAAGGCATTGATAAGGCAGGCAAAGAGAGAATTTGAGAAAAAGCTTACCGTGGAAGCAAAAACGCTTAGACTTTTTCAAGTGCAAGGGTTGCTCAGAAAGTAATGCCCTACATGTTTTTTCTCAGTCCAGAATGAAGATAGAGGTATGAAATTGAAAGGGTAATAGCTTGGAACTTCAAAGGACACGTGTGTAATTTTACAGTCGTCCGACAAATAGCGAGTCGGTAGTGATCCTTCAAATGGCTTCTGTGAGTGACACACGGTACAAACAATGAGCAGTAATTGAATTCTTGGAGGAGAAAAAGTGTGAGAAACATTCACAAACGGTTGTGTGCTGTGTATGGAAGTTCTGCGGTTGATAGGAGCACCGTTGGACGATAGATAAAGAGAGTAAAGGCTTCAGGAAGTGGTAAAACAGAACTGGAAGATCGTGCTCCAACAAATCAGAGCAGGTGTCTTTCCTTTGGTGTTTGTGTTCGGTTGTGAGACTTCGCGGAACCCATCTTGCACACACCTTTGAATATCCCAGAGAGTCAATAATTGCCATTGCACTACCTCTACTGACGGAAAGCTGTACAGACAATTCCCAACTCGTGATGTGCCGATCCGCGCGAATAATGTCATCAGCGCGCTGCAATTTGTCAGGACTGGTGGCTGAGGCAGGACGCCCAGACCGCGGCCGATCTTCCAGTTCCGTTTTACCACTTCCTGAAGCCTTTATTTCGGTCTTTACTAAGGAAGACGTAGCATCCCTATGACTGAAATGGCATTTAAAGGTGATGTCGCAGAAGAATTGAAAGAAATATCGATACGCTGGAAAGATGTCTTACAGCTATTTGATAAACTGAAGAGTAGCAAATCACCTGGACCAGATGATATACATCCAAGGGTGTTGAAAGAGATCAAATATGAGATTGCAGCCCTACTATTAGTAATCTGTGAACTATCATTAAAATCATCTGTTATACCTGAAGAATGGAGGATGGCCAATGTAACGCCAATCTTTAAAAAGGGTTCCAGGGGTGATCGGGAAACTGCAGACCGGTGAGCCTGACATCAGTACCGGGAAAAATGGTAGAAATCATTATAAAGAACAAAATTACTGAACATGTAGATAATCATGGCTTAATGGGAGACAGTCAACATGACTTTAGCCAAGGAAGGTCTTGTCTTAATAATCTGTTATGTTTTTTTGAAGATGTGAATAAACTGGTAGACAAAGATGAGTCAGTTTATACAGTGTATCTGGATTTTCAGAAAGCCTTTGATAAGGTCCCTCATGAGAGACTCTTGGTGAAATTAAACAGTCATGGACTAGGAGGATTATTGTGGATCAGGAATTTGTTAAAAAATAGAAACAGAGGAAAAGAGGAAATGACGTCACCGAACGGAGAGGCCGCTTGAACACGGAGCTCCGGAGAAGCAGGGGAGAATTTTGCCCAAACTACCCTTAAATAGCTCGACGGCCGGTGGAAAATAATTTGGTGAAGTGGGCAGCAGTGCTGAAGCGAATGGCGCTGAGGAAAAGTGTGGCGGACTTGAAAGGATATGCATACAAGAACACAGCGGGGGGCTCCGGTGGAAAAAGCAAGATGGCCGCGGTGAGTGCGGGAAACGGAGAGGACGGAGATAAGGCTCGCGATGGAGAGCAACACCAGGAGAGCGCTGTGGAGGCCCTGAGAGGAGAACTAAAAAGTTGGTTTGGCACCCTCCGACAAGACTTGGCTCATTTTAAATCTGAAGTGCAACTTTGGATGGAGGATCTGAAAGCTGAGGTGCGAGAGGTGGGCCAGCGCGTGGAGGATTTGGAGGGAAAGGTGGAGATTCAGGATGCCTCTATCCTTAAGATACAGGAGCGAATGGACAATATGGAGGCTGAAACGGAAGAACTTTGGACTAAGGTTGAGGACTTGGAGAACCGCTCGCGGAGGGCAAATATCCGGATGAGAGGGATGTCGGAGTCTGCGGAAGCAGAGGATTGTGGCAGTCTTGTAGTGACAATCTGTAAGCGACTAATAGAGGAAGCTGGTCAGGATAGCTCCCAGCTGTGCTGGTCCATCGATCGAGCCCACAGAGCACTGGGCCCCCGGCGTGATGGTTATCATAGAGACATTATTGCTAAATTTCATGAGTACGCCACTAAGAATGCAGTGGTGGAGGCAGCTCGCAAGCTGTCCAACTTCAAGTGGAATAATCAACGCGTGGAACTATATACGGATCTATCCGCCATCACTATGAGAAAAAGGCGGGAGATGTCTGGCGTCACCAAGGTGTTGCGGGAGAAAGGCATTAAATATAAATGGCTCTTTCCCTTTGGCCTGCAGTTCTGTGTGGAGGGGCGGACATCAGCTGTGCGAACTGTGGCCGAGGCTGTTACAGCCTTGCGTGAGGCAGGATGGACTGAGCTGCCGGAAGCTTCCCAGCAGAAGGTGGTGAGAGAGCAGAGAGGGCCAATGCGGGGCAACGAGTGGCGGCGAGCCCCTCAAGGCGACCGAAGATTGCGGCGGCAGCGGCAGAGTGATGCGGCCGGGGGAGCTGGAGCAAGCACAGGCTGAGGGCGCTTCGGAGCCCGTTTTTTGCTACATCTAAGAACTGATGTCCTGCTAAGTCCTTGTTACTATGTGTTTCTGCCATAAGGCTATAATGTTTAGTTTAATGTGAGCTGTTGGAGGGTAGTGGGGGTGTAGGCGGGGGAGGGGAATGGGGGGCGAGGCTACTTAGGGGTGGGTGGGGAGAGTAGTCTGTCCCATAGGCCTTCCTTCTATGTGGACGGAGAGGGGGTTCTGGGCCTACGGATTCAGTGGGGGTCAAGTTGGCTTCCTGGAGTGGTGAGGATTCATGCCTCGAGCACGAGGTCGGAGTGGGGAGTTGGAAGACTGAAGGGGGAGGGGGGTGGGGGAAGGGTGGAGGGAGGAATGGGCCCCGGGCAGGTTGCAAACAGGGGGAGGGAGGGGGAAGGGTTAAATGGAGAAAGTGAATTTTATATCCATGAATGTACGAGGTTTAAACTCACCCGTCAAATGACAGAGATTGTTTAAGGAGTTGCATAGATTGCGGGGAGATATTTGCTTTATACAGGAAACGCACCTGAAAAAATGCGATGAATGGAGGGTGGCGCACCGCACCTTTTCAGAGAGGTGGTTTGCATCTAATCGAGTGGACTTGAAAAAAGGGGGGGTGGGGATCCTGATGCGGGGAGCGATAGTGTATTCTGATTGTGTAGTGCATCGGGATAAAGAGGGCAGATATATCATTGTTAAGCTACGAATTAAGGAGCAGGTCTATACCTTGATCAATGTCTATGGGCCCAATGTAGGACAGGGGGGCTTTTATGATGAATTCCATGGGGTGGTGGAATGGGTGGCAGAAGGTCTCATCTTTATGGGAGGGGACTTCAATTTAATAATGAACCCGGGCTTGGATAACTCTTCGGGGAAAGGGATGGGGAATGCTAAGGGGAGGAAAAATATGAAACTATTAGGGGCTAATTTGGGTGTGGTGGATGTGTGGAGGGAACTACGGGGGAGGGAAAAGGCTTTTACATTTTATTCACCGGTCCATCAATCCTTTTCTAGGATTGATATGTTTTGGGTGTCCAAAGAATTGCTAGCGAAGGTGACTGAGTGTGAGGTGGGGGACCGAACGTGGTCGGATCATGCCCCTATTTGGGTTGAGGTGGGCCTGGGAGAAGAGCGGAGGAAGTGTAGGATGTGGATGTTGAATGAGGCCTTGTTGGAGAGTGATGAAATAAAGCAACAGATGCGCGGAAAAATTAACCAGTATTTGGAATTGAATGATCGGGAGGGGTGTAAGATTGGGACATTGTGGGAGTGTTTGAAAGTGGTGATACGAGGAGACTTAATTTCGGTGGGGGCGCACATGAAAAAACTGAAAGATCAGTGGAAAGAAGAGCTAAGGGTAGGAATTAGGGCCATCGAGGAGAAGATAATGCAGAGTACCAGAGAGGTGGGGTTAGGCCAGGAGTTAGCGAGGATTAAAAGAGAACTTAGCGAAATAGAGTTAGGAGAAATCAAGTATGCGCAGGATATCCTTAAGCAACAGTTTTTTGAATTCGGCGATAAGCCGAGCCGGTTGTTGGCGCAGCAGCTGAAACAACACCGTAGTAGGAATCTCATCACTAAAATCAGGGATGTGTGAGGGCAGGAGGTGCGACAAGTGGACGCCATCCATCTGTGTTTTGTGGATTATTACCAGCAATTGTACACTGAAGAGATTCATAAGACAGAGGAGCAGCTGGAGCAGTATCTGCCAAGGAACTTGCCATGCCTCACTGGCGTGGAGTCGGCCTATTTGTCTAGACCTATAGAAGAGCGGGAGGTGGTGGAGGTGATCCTGGGTCTCCCGGCGCATAAAGCGCCCGGGTTGGATGGCTTCACAAATAGTTTCTATAAGATTTTTAGTACAGAGCTCTGTTCCCTGTTGACGAGATTATTTAATGCGTTTAAAGAGGGGGAGCCTATTCCAGAACAGATGAGGACGGCGGAGATTACCGTGCTGCCTAAGGTGGAGAAGGATGCCTCTTTGTGTGGGTCCTATCGGCCTATTTCGCTGCTCGGGACAGATTTTAAGATCTTTACTAAAATCCTGGCGAATAGGTTACAGCGTTTCATGCCCTTTTTAGTGCATGAGAACCAGTCGGGGTTTGTCCCGGGGCGCCATACGGTGGATAACATGCGCAACGTGCTAAATGCAATAAGGAAAGGCAGGCTGGGGGGGGCGCCACTGGTGCTCCTAGCAGTCGATGCCGAAAAGGCATTCGACCGTGTCTCTTGGCCCTTCTTCTTTAAAGTTTTAGAGCGCATGGGGATTAACGGTGACTATCTCCGGTGGGTCCGAGCTATTTATGCTCATCCTATGGCCCGCATTCGTATCAATGGGGAATACTCCAGGTCCTTTGCTTTATTGAGAGGGACGAGACAGGGATGCCCACTATCCCCTTTGCTTTTCGTTTTGTCCATGGAGCCGTTGGCTCAAAAGGTGAGGGACTGCCCTGAAATAAAGGGGGTGTCCTGGGCAGCATTGGAAATCAAGCTCTCCCTGTTTGCAGACGACTTGCTATTTATGCTGACTGACCCCTGTGCCTCCTTGAGGGAGCTGAAGTGAACTCCAAATGCTTCGAAACTAGGTCTAATAAATCCAAAAGTCCATGACGAACCCAGCACACATTAAACCACTAATAAACTTTTTTTGTTGGAATGGCCAGCACAGTACACAGGACTTTACCTGCTACCACAGTGGCCCGTCCTTTTTAATCAAATTTAGAAATCAAATTTAAAACAGCTCTTATTCAAGAAATGGCTGTACTTAGCTTTGTAGAAAAAAGAGCAGGCTGTAAAAAAACGTTGTTTACAACGATGAGTCGATATCGCTTCAGTAGGTCAATATTGCTACGACGTGCCACGTTTCGGGGGTACACACATCAACCCCCTGCTTCAGGTCCGACCTCTGAGTTGAGTAAAGAACGTCAGCCCTAAATACATAGCCGTGAGAATGGTTTTTATATACCCGGCTTGCCGTTGAAAATCACAAAATAGGACACACCTGCCCAATGTGATATGCCAAAAAGGAACCAATCCAGTCTAAGAGGTGAAACCACCAATCAGATTCCACCTCCCGATAAGAAAGGTTGATAGGCAGTTAAAGGAACCTATGTAACTGCCTATCAACCTTTCTTATCGGTTCCTTTTTGGCATATCACATTGGGCAGGTGTGTCCTATTTTGTGATTTTCAACGGCAAGCCGGGTATATAAAAACCATTCTCACGGCTATGTATTTAGGGCTGACCTACTGAAGTGATATCGACTCATCATTGTAAACAACGTTTTTTACAGCCTGCTCTTTTTTCTACAAAGCTAAGTACAGCCATTTCTTGAATAAGAGCTGTTTTAAATTTGATTTCTAAATTTGATTAAAAAGGACGGGCCACTTTGGTAGCAGGTAAAGTCCTGTGTACTGTGCTGGCCATTTCCAACAAAAAAAGTTTATTAGTGGTTTAATGTGTGCTGGGTTCTTCATGGACTTTTGGATTTATTAGACCTAGTTTCGAAGCATTTGGAGTTCACTTTGGTGTTTTGATTGTCTCCGGTATAACCATGGCTGCGGCCACTTTTGCCTACACGGAGGAACGACTTTCCCAGTTGAAGAAACATAAATCTCTTTTTGATGGAGATTTGGTGATAGGTATGGCAGGGGATTTACCTCCAACCATCCTCGAGCTGAAGGATCTACATAAAAAAAGTATCCGGTTTGAATTGCATGGAGAGGCAATGGCACAATATTTAAAGTCTTCTGTGATACCGAGGGGGCTGCGGGTTTTGAAACCCCCCAAACAATTCACGGGGGATGAAGGTTTTTTATCTAGATGGAATGCGATATTGAACAAATGCAGTTTTGATCTGGTGGCATTACTTCTAGAGCGGTCTCTTCAGGAACGTGAGACCCTCACTTCTCAAATGGTGGTTCTAAAGGGGAAGATTTTGTAGACATTACCTCCTCTGAGTTTTGATACACAATGGGCTGAAATAGACAAACAACTCACCTCCTTTCGTGATCATGTCCGGGGGCTTAAGATCACTAAATTTAAAAGAGATAAATTAGATTACGACAACAATTGTGTCTATAATTGGCCCTCGCGTAAGCAATTTCGTAAGAAGGTCTCTTTTGCACCCAGTTCTGATGATTGCTCTGACAAAGATTCCAGCGAGTCAGGTCAATTGACCAACAGTAAAAAATCACAGCCGTCGACAGAGTTCTCTAGAGGTAATTCCTACCGTGCGCGCCGTCCCAGGGGTACTTACCAAATGGATTTTTGGGAAGGTCCGGACACTCGCTCCCGAACGCGGAATCGTCAGTTATAAACATCTCCGGCAAGTCTCTTACATCTCAACAGCTTCAAGTGTTGGACATGGGTTTATCCTTTGTTCCTTGGCCACGGTATGATGGGTTTGCGATGCGAGTGGCATTGCATAAATTCTTTCGCAAGTTACGAGTCACACATTATATGGCTGGACTAGGGGTTCCGGGTGATGTTTCTCTGATAAAAAACCCCTCTTACTGGCAGCCATCTGGTCAAACAGATGCGGCTATCTCTACGTTTCAACAACTTACCCTGCAGGGTTTAACACAACTGGAGCACTCAAAAATACGGGGATACAACAATTTTGCCAAGGATCATCGTAAAGCAGCACAAGAGTTATCTCAGTCGGGTCTAGTAATCAGACAGGCAGACAAAGGGGGTGCCACAGTGATACTCTCGAGGGATCAGTATGATCGTGAGATACATGTCCATTTAGACAATCGGGCTCATTATACCCCTATAGAAGATCCCACGATTCAACTTAAGGAACATATTTTTCAGCTTATTTCACAAGCATTTCTTTGTAATTGGCTGACCCGGAAGGAGGCTGACTTTTTGATCAAACGTTTTCCTCGGACCCCGATATTTTATCTTGTGCCCAAAATCCACAAATCGTTAGAGAACCCTCCCGGGCGCCCGATTGTATCGTGCAGAGACTCTATATTAGAACCTTTGTCCCAGTTCTGTGATCTTTTTTTGAAACCACTTGCAATGACTGTGTCATCATACATCAAAGACACGGGTGATTTTTTGAGTCAATTGGCAGTCCATTCTGATATTTCTCTTTGTACATTTTTAGTTACGCTGGACGTTCAAGCCCTCTATACAAATATTGATCAGAGTGAGGTTATGTCTGGCCTTTTACAGTCATCAATTCCATTACCAGATCGTATACCCAAGCAGTTCTTTCTAGATTTATTAGCTTTGGTATTAAATAAGAATTTTTTTCTCTACCAAGGGCAATTCTATTTACAAACCTTTGGAATAGCCATGGGAGCAACGGTGGCCCCTTCCATAGCAACGATCTACATGGCCTGGTTTGAGGATCAGTATGTCTATTCACATCCATTATTTTCCCATGTCATGTGTTGGAAACGATTCTTAGATGATGTTTTTTTCATATGGACTGGCAATAGGGGGGATTTGGATTCCTTTTTGATTTCCCTAAATTCCTTTAAGTCTAACATACAATTTACCTCTCAGGTGGAGACCCAAAAGATTCAATTTTTAGACATCACAATTGAATACTCTCAGACCGGCTTTTTAACTTCCTTATATAGAAAGCCTGTTCAACGCAACACGTTGCTTCGATTTGATAGTTACCATCCTCCAGCCCTGAAACGGGGCTTACCGTATGGCCAGTTTTTGAGACTTCGTAGGAATTGCACCGAATTATCGCAATTTAAATTTCACGCACATGAATTGACTGCTCGGCTTCTATCCAGGGGATATCCATCAAAAGTGGTTCATTTAGCCTATAAAAGGGCTTGTAACACACATCGGGAGTGGCTTTTGATACCTAAGGCTTCTACACATTCTGAGGAAAAGACAATGGGGGTTCTTCCCTTTATGCAAGGTACAACTGCGGTGGTTCGCTTGATACATCAATTTTGGCCCATTTTAGCCATTCATACATGTTTTCAGAAGCCACTCCAAATTGCTTATTCCCGGGGATCTAATTTGCGAGATTTTTTGGTGAAGACAAGATCTCCCTCAGACCAACCTCCAAAGGGCCATGATTTGGCTGGCCATTTCTCGTGTCAATCTTGCTCCTTTTGTCCGGGCACTTTAATGGGCATTGTTTGGTTTGACACCCGTACCAGCAGATCCTATTATACACGTTGGCATACTGATTGCAACACCAACCATGTGGTTTATTTGATCGTTTGCCCGTGCCAGCTGCCCTATGTTGGAAGGACTTCACGATCTTTTAAGCAAAGATTGATAGAGCATGCTTCTAGGGTACGCATTCATTCATTGACAGCTCCTTTGGTTAGCCACTGTCTCGAGCACTCTCACGAATTTGAGGATCTTCGATGGCGAGTTCTCGATCACGTACCTCTAGATCCATGTGGTGGAGATCGGATCCAGCGTTTGCAGAATTTGGAACAAAGATGGATATTTAGATTAAATTCTGTCGCTCCACATGGTCTTAATCAACAGATTGACTGGTATACCATTCGTTAAAATTGGGATATGTGAATGGATGGGAATCCCCCTCTGCATAGGTTCCTTTAACTGCCTATCAACCTTTCTTATCGGGAGGTGGAATCTGATTGGTGGTTTCACCTCTTAGACTGGATTGGTTCCTTTTTGGCATATCACATTGGGCAGGTGTGTCCTATTTTGTGATTTTCAACGGCAAGCCGGGTATATAAAAACCATTCTCACGGCTATGTATTTAGGGCTGACGTTCTTTACTCAACTCAGAGGTCGGACCTGAAGCAGGGGGTTGATGTGTGTACCCCCGAAACGTGGCACGTCGTAGCAATATTGACCTACTGAAGTGATATCGACTCATCGTTGTAAACAACGTTTTTTACAGCCTGCTCTTTTTTCTACAAAGCTAAGTACAGCCATTTCTTGAATAAGAGCTGTTTTAAATTTGATTTCTAAATTTGATTAAAAAGGACGGGCCACTGTGGTAGCAGGTAAAGTCCTGTGTACTGTGCTGGCCATTCCAACAAAAAAAGTTTTGATGGGTAGGAGGGAGCAGGGGGTATGGCAGTGCCCAATCTTTGGAATTATTGGGAAGCAGCGCAAATGTGTGCGGTGGTGGAATGGGTGGCGGAAACACCCAAGGAGTGGGTTCATATGGAAGCGGAGGAATTGGGCGGAGGGAAGTTGGAAGATTGGGTGTGGCTCCCGCGGCGCTGTAAACGGCGTTTCCCGGGCCAGAATCCATATGTTCTACGGTCACTGCAGGTCTGGAATAAATGGAGGGAGATATGGCTGGGGACCCAGGGGCTGTCTCGCTTACTCCCTATCCGGGGGAACCCTGATTTCCCGCCAGGTCTGGGGCAATCTCTTTTCGGGACCTGGGAACTTTGGGGTTTAAGTAGGGTGGGTAAACTGGTGGAGGGGCTGCAGGTGCGGGAGTTTGCGGAGTTAGCAAAGGAGTATCACCTGGAAGGGACGGATGTGTATGGGTATTTACAGATTCGACATTACATACACCATAAGATTCTCCCGCATTTAGGACGAGAACTCACCGAGGTAGAGAAGTTTGTGCTGATGGGACAACGGAAGCGGGCCCTGGCAACCTTCTACCGGTTGATGGGTAGGGATAAGGGGAAGGAAAGATATCAAGAGGTGTGGGAATCAGAACTGGGAGGGCCCTGGGAGGAAGAAGTATGGGCACGTATCCATGAGAGCCGATATAAGGGTCTCCTAGCGACGAACTTGATAGAGAATAATTATAAAGTGCTCTATCGATGGCACCTGACCCCAACACGGCTGCATAAAATGAACTCGCAGATATCTGAGATTTGTTGGCGGCAATGTGGGAGGAGAGGTACATATTTTCACATTTGGTGGGAATGTGGGGAGGTGCATAGTTTATGGAGCGCTGTGTGGGGGTTTCTGGGTGAGATCCTGGGGAAACAGCTGGACCCCCGGCCGGAAACTGCATTGTTGGGGGTGCCCCCGCCTCTTCTCAACAGGGCTGAGGGTACTTTTTTGGATTTGGGGTGTGTAGCCCTGTGGATCTTGTTGGCAAGGAAATGGAGACGGGCAGAGCTACCTACTATGGGAGACTTCCAGGGTATGTTGTCCCAGATATATCTGATGAGTAAGCTGACAGCCCTCAAACGGGGGAGTCAGAAGAACTTTGGGAGGGTATGGGAGAGATACATTCAATGGATAGACGGAAAGGGGAGTGTGTGAAGGTGGTGAGGGTGGTAGGCTGAAGGGGTAGAACGGTGGGGCCTGGGGGGGGGGGGTTGGGTGGGAGGGGTTTTGGGAGTGTATAGTAAACATGTTCAGCATCCCTGGGAGAAAGGTTATGTGTTGGGCGCATTGTTCTCTTTGATTTGCAGTGTGGTGTATGTTCCTGTTTCGCTGTAGTTGGATGTTGTGCATAATTGAAAATAAAATAATTAAAAAAAAAAAATAGAAACAGAGGATAGAGCTAAATGGTGAATTTTTCCAATGGAGAAAGGTGAATAGTGGAGTACACCCAGGGATCTGTGCTGGGTCTGCTGCTTTTTAACAAATTCGTAACTGACATGGAAATGGGAATAATGAATGAGGTAATCAAATTTGCAGATGACACAAAATTATTTAAAGTTAAAATCCATGAGGATAGTGGGAAAATTCCAAGAGGACCTTGATAAATTGGAAGACTGGGCATCCAAATGGCAAATGAAATTTAATGTGGACAAGTGCAAAGTTATTCACCTAGGAAAGAACAACCCAAACTATGGTTACACATTGGGAACCACCACCCAAGAAAAAGATTTTGGCATCATCGTGGATAACATATTGAAACCCTCCACACAGTGTGCAGCCAAGAGAGCTAGGGATCATACAGACCCCCTGGAACCACAACGGAATATCTCTCTACGGTACTTGAAGCAATATGTGCACACAGCAAAAAACACAAACCCCTCATTGCACTAGGAGACTACAACCTAACCTCCACATCCACCAAGGAAGCTGCATCATTCCTAAAAGCCATGGAATCACTAAAATACTACCAAGCTATCAACACCGCAACACACCAACATGGTACAACACCGGATATGGTTTTTATCCCAAAGAACTTGGTGGAGCAGGGCAAGACCACAACACCAACAATTACACCGGTTCCTTGGTCAGATCACCATCTAATTGAATTCACATTGACCCAAAATGACCTCATCCAACACATGGAAAATGAGATCATAACCAGGAGATTTAGAGCCTTTAAAAAAGAAGCATTCATAGACAAAATCAAACCACAACTTCAGCAAGATTATGAAACCCTTGACCTAGGCATAGAGAAGTGGAACTCCATAATATCAAATGCAGCATCAGCCCCTAAAAGTACAGAAGCACAAACACACAGGGAGACCCAATGCCCCCTGGTACTCAAGTGATATTAGAGACGCAAAACCACCCTTCGAAAACTGGAGAGAAAATGGAGGAGAAACAAGTCACATGACTCCTTAATTAAATACAGAGAAAGCAAATGGAATACAACAATCTAATAAAGGAACGTAAACAGCAACACCATACCAACCTAATCATGAAATCTGTCAACAAACCAAGAGAACTATTTAGAATTGTCCAAACACTAACTAAGAACACTACGCAGCATGATACCCACCATCTTAACCCACAGGGATATGCAGACTACATAAAATTGAAAAACAACACCCTGACATGCTCCATCACACCGCAAACAGATGACCATGAAACGATAGAGGAGCATCAAACCTGGGAAGACTTCAGCATACCATCAAAACACCAAATTGAGGACATAATGAGTGGCCTCAACACAACAACTTCACCATCAGACCCATCCCCAGTAGCTTGGATCAAAGTCATTAAAACACAGCTCTCCTATCACATTCACAAAATCGTCAAAGATTCACTCCAACAAGGATACATGCCACAAGCTCTGAAGCACGCCATGATAAGACCGATACTTAAAAGCAACAACCTCAGCCTCTCTGAACCAAAATCATACTGTCCTATCTCCAGTCTACCTTTCCTTGCAAAAAGCATTGAAAAAACAGTACAACGCCAACTACAAGAGCATATTGACATCAATGCCCCACTGGACATCCATCAACACGGTTTTAAACCACAACACGGAGTTGAAACACTACTTACTTCCCTCTTTGACAATCTCTTAAAAAGGCATGGACAACATAAAGAATGAATTCCTGCTTGTATTCATGGACATCTCGGCAGCCTTCGACACCGTGTCACACGCCAGACTACTGCAACGCCTGCAGCAAATAGGATTATGCAAAAACACTCTAAAATGGTTTACTTCATACTTGGAAAATAGAACGCAACAAGTCAAATGCACACAAAAGAAATCATCACATTTCCCCGTCATGCAGGGAATACCACAAGGCTCAGCCCTATCATCAGTGCTCTTTAATATTTACATCCAGCCCATATGTAACATCAAAAGTCACAAGCTCCAATATCACATTTACGCTGACAACATCATGGTGTATGCCCCAGTCAACCTACTAGCACTCAACATCACAATTATAACCAGATGCCTTGAAGATATGAACACCTGGTTCACAGCCAATAATATGACGGTCAACTACGATAAAACTGAGGCAATGTTCGTCACCAGGAACACTACCTTCACTCCACCACAAACCTTGTGGTCTTGGGCAAGCCCCTTAACCCTCCATAGCCCATGTTCCCTGTAAAATAGTTATCTCCAAGTTATAATGCCCTGTTCAATGTAATTTCAGTTTGTTCAATGTAAACCGCACTGATGCAGAATAGCGCGGTATATAAGAGAATGTAAATAAATAAATAAGCATTTTAGATAAGCTTATAGTCGTTAAAGATGAGGTTAAATATCTGGGCATCACAATGGACAGAGCACTAAACCTGAAATCCCACATCACAAAACGGCAAACAAGGCCTATCAACGCTTAAGGATCATCAGAAAACTCAAGCCATTACTCCGCCAGGATCACTTCCGCACAGTATTCCAAGCACTCATTACAACTCTGCTTGACTATGGAAACTCGTTATACCAAGGCCTCCCTCAACAAACCCTACACCCACTCTAAATGGTGCAAAACACTGCAGCACATATCATTACAGACACTCCAAGATCTGAACACATCACCCCAGTCTTACACCTGGATAGCGAACTGCATCACCTGCACCTTTGAACATTTTGGGCTCATTCTGGATGGCAGTGCCATGGCGGCCTCTGTGGCAAACCTGTGCTCCATCCCAGTATTGGACATCTGCCAGCTGGTCTTCAGCCCATACCTTTGTTGCTCATTACTGCCTGGAGTGGGAGTCCGAACAGGACAGCACCTTCGGCCAGCCCGTGCTCTGTAATCCTTTCGGGATCTAGGCAACTCCTTCCCTCTGACCCTTCTGCATTCAGGCTACGTTGGTTCCTCACTGGACACACAGGTCATTCTGGAGTCTGTATTCTTGGACTTAATTACTGCTGCTCACGACTCCCCTTAAGGGCGACCGTGTTTTTTCCTTATGGGCTTTAGGTAGCCTGTAGCTATGGAGTCCCATATGTGAGAACTGACTTTCCTGCTTGTTCCCGTAGAAAGCATAGTTACTCACCTCTAACAGGTGTTCTCCAGGAACAGCAGGAATCAGTCCTCACAATCCCTCCTCCCCTTGGAGTTGCTGTATATGTATATTTTTGCCATCATCTTTTGTCGGTTAGCTATATCTTCTGACTAAGATGGCACCCTTGGGTGGGAAGGGGACCACGCATGCGTAGTGGCATCTCCCAAAGGCTTTCTTTGACAGCAAGGCCTCTGTCGGTGCTGACATTGCCCATATGTGAGGACTGATTCCTGCTCTCCCAGGAGAACACCTGTTACAGGTGAGTAACTACGCTTTCTCCGGGAATAGGCAGGAAGTCAGTCTTCATATATGGGTGACGTCTGCACAGACAGAGCCCTCGCGGAAGCATCTCTTCAATTTTCAAAGAAAGCCTTTAGGAGATGCCACCATGAATGCGTGGTCCGCTTCCTGCCCAAGGGTTCCATCTTGCTTCAGTCTCCTTTTCTCCGTGGAGCCCATCAGATATCAGTCTTTTTCCCCGGAAAAAGTATCCATTTTTTGAGTTTTTTCACTCTTCAGTCTTGCACCGGTACTTTTCCTGACCCCGAGCACGCTGACTCAGCGTCACATCTTGGGCCCATTTAAATTTTCTCTTTTTTCCGCGGTGCAGTTTGTGCCTTTTTTTTTTTTATCTCTGGCAGATCCTCGGGTTTTCAAGCTAGCTGGGGCCCTTTTCCCCGCCCCCTCATGGTGTCCAGTGTCTTCAAAACTATTTTTATTTAATTATTTATCTATTTCTTCTATACCGCCCCTTCCAGAGATCAAGGGCGGTTTACATGGAACAGTTAACATTTTTGTATACTTCTGTATACTTTACATAGAACGGTATTTGTAACTATGTACAGGTAACATTGCATGGAACAGTTTTAAAACTATTTACATGGAACTATTTACAACTATGATTGGTGCTCAAGGGTCATTTCCCTCACAGACACACAAGACTGCTGCCTTCATTGCCTTGGGCCAGACCATGACCCGGCGGACTGTGGCCTATGCAGGAAAATGTCATCCAAGGCCCTCAGGAGTTGTCAGCAGCAGCATGAGAAGTTGTTCCTGAAGTCTCCAGTGACACTGCGCACCAAGATCCCCTCTGAGGCCCCGGACTCACGTGGTGTCTGCACGGGCCCTGAGTGAAGCCACAGGCCTCAGAGCAGAGCTTCCCAGTCGAGGAACACAAGAAGGAAAAGAAACCCTTGAGGGGTCACATCCATGGATGGATCCAGAAAGGCAGGTAAGTCCTGAGCCAGATCCCGCAGTCCATGCCACTTATTAAAGGACGTTAAGTGGGAGCAGCCTACCAAGGTCGCCTGAAAAAAATCGTCTTATCGGCCTCAGACCCCCAAGGCCATCCTCCCTCAGGACTCCCCTTCAGGGAACCAGCACCGGGCCCAAGTCCTTGGTGCCCACGTCGATTACTGCGGAGCCTTCTGGAGACCAGAATGGCAGCCTTGGAGCACAGCTTGTCTGCCTTCATGGCTCAGCAGCAGGTCCTGATAGTGTCTCCCCCGGGTCATCTGGCCAGACCTCCAGGCTCTCAACATCGAGGATATCCCCGGACATTAAGCCGATCTTTGACAGTGGTGTCGATCCTGAAGTCCTCCCTGGTGAGTGTCCAAGGCTTTGGCTGCGGAGCCTCCGAGGGACCTGAACTGGGCTCGGGGCTAGATCATCCGGCCCATCCCTCCCTCAACTCCTCCACCGATTACTCAGATTGGGAAACTAAGGACCTGGAGTCCCCAGATACCCATTGCCACTACGATGTACCCTTGGACCCATCCCCCTCAGACTCGGCGTCGATCCCTGCCCAAGGACAATGGCATTCCTCGACTTCATACGGGACATGTTGAAGGTGTTGGCATTTGCCACTGAGTTGGAGGAGGAGGACCTTCGCACAGAGGAGCTCGAGATCCTCCAGTACGAGTCCCCTCTGAGGGAAGCACTAACAGTGCCTGTCCCATCCGTCCTGGAACGGTTGATTCTCCGCATGTGGGAAATACCAGCAGCTATGCCCATCGTGAGCCGACAGCTTCCAGAAAGCACAGCTGCCACATAACTCCATGGAGGGTGGAGTCTGCCATGCATTGCCTCAAGAGCCAGAAGACATACTCCTTGGTGCCCTCGAGTAAGGAGGCCCACCCTCTTGTTGCCCTCGGCAGGAAGTGCTAACAGGGCTTGATGCTCATCAGCTGGATCCAGGCATACCAGCTGTACATGGGCATGTACCTGAGGGACCTTGGCTGAACTGAACTGGTGGCAGAATACACAGCACCTTTGAGCAGGGATGCCCTTTTAGACCCTCACCCCCCAGAAGGTTCTCACTACAGATGCCTCCTTTGGAGCACATTGCGAGAACTCTGCACTCAGGGCAGTTGGTTCGAGGCAGAAAGCCAGCAGCAGAACTCCGGGCCATACACTTGGCTCTCGGGCTTTCCACCACCATCTGCAGCACCAGTCAGTGCTAGTCTAAATGAACAATCAAGTGGCAGTGTTCTATGTAAACAAACAAGGGGGCACGGGGTCCTATACCTTCTGCCACAAAGCAGTGGTTCTCTGCTGCTATGCGATCTACCAAGGAATGCTCATGCGGGTGGTGTATCTGCTGGGACAGGACAACACTCTGGTGAACAGACTGAGCAAGGTCCTCCAGCCACACGAGTGGCAATTGGACCCCAGTTTCTGCACCCTTCATGCTCTCTGCTGCTGACTTAGACAAAAGTCACTTTTGTTGTAGAGGTTGGTAAGCCATCCAGCCCTTTGGGAGCACCCATTCTGGACCCATCGTCATTGACTTAATCTCTTAGTACCATCCAGAACTGGTCCCATTAGGTGTTTGTAGTTTAATGGTGGAACCAGAAAGCATTCAAAAGCGAAGGTCTTAGACTTTAGGAAAACTAACTTTGTCAAGATGGGCCAATACCTCAAGGAGTCATTAGCGAGATGGGAACAGCTGGGGGATGTAGAAAAACAGTGGGCAAAACTGAAAGGGGATATTTTAAGGGCAACCAACCTTCTTGTTAAAATAGTAAATAAAGGTAAAAGAAAAAGGAGACTGCTATAGTTTTCAAAAGAAGTAGCTGAAAAGGTGAAGAATAAGAGGGAGGCCTTCAGGAAATAAGAGATCACAGAGAGAGGAAGGCAGACATATATATTTGAAAAACTTAGAGAAGCAAGCAAAGTAGTCATGAAAGCAAAGACTCAAAAAGAGGAGGAAATAGCCAATGCATTAAAATGGGGGGATAAGACATTTTTCAGGTAGTTAGTGAGAAGAGGAAGGGCAAAAGTGGTATCACAGGCCCAAGGCCAATCAGGGCTTTTAAACAGCCTCAAAGGGAGCGCCATCGGGTGCGAAGAAAAGGAGAGCCGCGGCCGGAACATCCACTGCCCCTGCCTCCTTCACCCAGACCGGCATCGAGCGGGAGAGCAGGAAGGAGATCCCCTCCCTGCTCACAGGCCCGAGGCCAATCGGGGCCTTTTAACAGTCTCAAAGAGTGCCATCGAGCACGCCCCCATGCCTGAGGGCCTCGCCAGAGGGCCCTTAGGCGGGGAATGCAGGCGGAAGCAATACCAGAAGAAAGCTCCAAACTCAATATCCAACCATCCAACATTGAAGAAAGACGATTCTATAACATAAGAAGCCCATAAGAAGAAGGAATCGGCAGGAAACAGCTTCTCTGTCCCCACGCTGCCAATCGGACTTCGGGAGAGGAAGTGGGAACTGCTCCCCCCACCAAGGCTCAATCGGGGCGCAACAAAAAGCTCATAAGAGGAAGTAACCGGTGGGCAGCCGCCGCCGGAGACCCGCCACCGGACGCAGCAACCCTTCAGTAAATATAACATATGCTGCATAGCCTGCAGATTCCACTACTACCTCTTTGCTGCCTCACTAATACCTCATTGCTGTAAAGATAACTTATGCTGCATAGCCTATTAACTCCATTACTACCTCACTGCTTGTAAAATAACATACTGCATAGCGTTTAGACTCCATTACTAGTTTAGAGCTACATGAGAGGAGGAGAGACCGAACAAAGAGAGCAGGCAAATTTAGAGCTACAAGAGAAGGGTCAAACACCCACCACTACTGGGCCACAATTCAAGCCGATCCCAGGTCAGTAAATTGCAAAAATGCACTCCACTCCCCACTACCTCATTGCCTACCTTACACTCCTCCACACTTTCACATCCTGCACAAAGGGGCATCGGACCCAACGAGCAAATCCCCTTGCTCCACCTACATACCACCCAACCTGTATGGACACTAGGCTCATTCATCTCTAAAGAACACCAGCATACTAAGCCTGCAGGTCATAAATGGCACAATGCCACACGTACTACGCCCACTCATCTCACAAATAGTGTACACACCAACCCAATCATAACAGCCAACATTAGGTGTGCTTTACTAAACGCCAGATCAATCAGGAACAAACCGAATACTATCCTCGACAAAAAACTGGATATAATCTGCATCACTGAGACCTGGCTAGATGACTCAGACCAGGTCATATTAAATCAAGTAACCCCAACAGGCTATTCATCATTCAATTGCATCAGAGCACAAAAGAGAGAAGGAGGTGTGCTAATACTGGCCAGAAAGGAATACAGATTTAAAACAATCTCTACCACTAATACAATCAAATCCAACACAATCACCATATCCAACAAGTACCTAAGCATCTCCCTCACCTACAGGCCTCCTGGAGCCACAACTGAACAACTCTCCACTGTACTCGAAGCAATATGTGCACACAGCAGAAAACACAAACCCCTCGTACTAGGAGACTACAACCTAACCTCCGCACCCACCAAGGAAGCCACAGCATTCCTAAAAGCCATGGAGTCACTAAAATATTGTCATCTACCTGGATTTCAGCAAAGCCTTTGATACTGTTCCTCAGAGGAGGCTTGTCAATAAACTCAGTAGCTTGGGGATGGCTACCAAGATGGTAAACTGGATTAGAAATTGGTTGACTGACAGATGACAGAAGGTGATGGTACATGGAGCACACTTGGATGAAAGGAAGGTGATTAGCGGGGTGCCCCAGGGGTCGGTCCTGGGCCCGGCACTGTTCAATGTATTTGTGAGTAATATTGCTGAAGGACTGAATGGAAATGTCTGTCTTTTTGCAGATGACACAAAAATTTGCAACAGAGTGGACTCCCCTGAGGGAGTGGATAACATGAGGAACGATATAGAAAAACTGGAAGAATGGTCTAATGCTTGGCAATTACAATTTAATGCGAAAAATTGCAGTGTCATGCACTTAGGTAGCAGAAATCCAAGGGAAATGTACGCAATAGGGGGGCGAGAGGTTGGTGTGCATGGTTCAGGAGAAAGACCTTGATGTGATTCAAGAGATCACAGAGAGAGGAAGGCAGGCATCTGTATTTGGAAAAACTTAGAGAAGCTAGCAAAGTAGTCAAGAAGGCAAAGATTCAAAAGGAGGAGGAAATAGCCAATGCATTAAAATGGGGGTATAAGACATTTTTCAGATATATTAGTGAGAAGAGGAAGGGCAAAAGTGGTATTGTCAGACTCAAGGGTGCAGGGGAAGAATATGTAGAAGCTGATAAGGATAAAGCGGAATTGCTTAACAAATATTTTTGTTCTGTGTTCACAGATGAAGAACCAGGAGCAGGACCTCAGAAAACACCCACAAATAGGAACAGAAGCGAGGGACATCTTGAACAATTTTCAGAAGACTGTGTTCGCGAGAAACTAACTCAACTTAAAGTAGACAAAGCGATGGGACCAGATGGGATACACCCTAGAATACTGAGGGAACTTGGGGACGTTCTAGCAACTCCACTGACTGACCTTTTCAATGCCTCGTTGGAGTCGGGAGTGGTGCCAAAGGACTGGAGAGAGGCTCATGTGGTGCCTTTACACAAAAGCGGAAGTAAGGATGTGGTTGAAAACTACAGGCCGGTTAGTTTAACTTCAGTGGTGAGTAAATTATTGGAAACGCTGCTGAAAGAGAAAATAGTGAGGTTTCTGGAGTCCAGCGGATTACAGGATCCGAGGCAGCATGGATTCACCAGAGGCAGGTCTTGTCAGACAAATCTGATTGATTTCTTTGACTGGGTGACCAGGGAGTTGGACCGAGGGAGAGCTCTAGATGTGGTGTATTTAGATTTCAGTAAAGCCTTTGACACTGTTCCTCACAGGCGACATATAAACAAACTGAGCACCCTAGGGATGGACCCTAAAGTTACAGCTTGGGTTAGAAATTGGTTGGGTGGGAGGCGACAAAGAGTACAAGTAAATGGAGCTCACTCTGAGGAGAAGAATGTTACCAGTGGTGTTCCCCAGGGATCTGTCCTTGATCCGATTCTTTTTTTTTTTTTAATTGAAATTTTTACAAACTTAAAAAGCAAGCATAAAGAAACATACTGATGATTCATTAAGAAAAGAATACAAAACAGAAAAAATATACAAAATAACAATACATCATACCTAGCCCACAATATGGGGAGAATATAATAACCACAATAAGAATCAAAAAGAAAAAGCCAAGAGTCATAACTCCTGAATTTCTAGACAGCTAAATTAACAAACCACCTATCGCAATCCCTTCGTGCCAAGCCCCTCTTTATCACAAAGAAATGATTCAAGTTGAGTAGGATCAAGGAAAACAAACCTAGTTCCCTGAAAAGTTAACAAGCACTTACAAGGATAACGAAGAAAAAAGGTGGCCGGCAGGGCAATCACTCTAGGTTTAAGGGCCAAAAAACCCTGTCTCCTAGTTTGAGTCGCCCTACAGACATCCGGAAATATTTGCACTTTCGCACCACAAAAAGGTACAGACATATTCTTGAAATAACTACGAAATACAAGAGCTCTATCTTGATCAGAAAGAAATGAAACCACCAAAGTGGCTCTAGAGGAAATATTATCTTGTGAGTCCTCCAGGAATTTGGTGAGATCAAGGTCAGCCCCACCTTGAACCTCATCAAACCCCCCAGGAGAACCCCGAGACAGAACTCTACCAGTCAAATAATAAAGTTTAGAGAGACAGATGGAATCAGCCGAAGCCAATCCCAAAACCTCCCTAAAATACTTTCGCAAAAGTATTTCAGCTGAAAGCAACCGACAATAAGGAAAATTCAACATCCTAACATTCTTTGCACGAAACAAATTATCATACTGTTCGATTTTGTGGTGTAAGACTAAGCTATCTTTAATATGAGAAGCATTCACAGCTTTGAGAGCCTGACACTGATTTTCACAATTAGTAATCTGCTTAGAAACAATCTCCACCTTATTATCCACTTCAGACAACTTAGCAGTAATCTCCGAAGAGAAGCTGCAAAGTTGCACAACAGTAGGCACTAAAGAACTTTCAATACGGGTAACCACCTTCCAAATGTCAGCCAGAGTTAACTGTTCATCAGGCACTAAACTGGCTTCTTTTGGAACGGGTACCCATACCACAGGCTTCAGTTTTTCCCCCGTTACCACCGGGGTACTCTGCTGAAACCGCATACCCTCTGAAATGGACAAAGGAGGAGAAGCATAGACTGGGGGAGATGGTGGTGTCCGGTCTGGAGAGCTCAAGGACACCGGAGAGGGCCGGAGCACAAGAAAGTCAGGGTCAAGCGTAGCATCCACACCAGACAGTACCTTAACATGCTTGTCCATAGGGCCCACCGCAGGCTCAACTGCCACAGCTGGCTCAGTCTTCTTCTTACGTTTTCCCATCTCAGTCCCCACAACCAGAGGACGACGACCCATGCTCTTTGCTCCTTCGTTGCTCCCAAGGGGCATAAAATGCCCCTTGTATCTAGCCCCTTCTATCGCTGCCCCGACTAGCGCCTCCGGCTGCGCCAACCCAGGGAACCTTTTAAACAGGCCCCCAATGACGTGGGGACCGCCGGAGCAGGTGCCTGCCTCACCGGACCTCTGCGCCGCCTCTCTGCTCTCTCCCAGGCAAACTCTCCCACTGCTCCGGTATTTCACGAGGCCCCCGATGACGTCGGGACCGCCGGAGCAGGTGCCTGCCTCACCGGACTTCTGCGCCGCCTCTCTGCTCTCTCCCAGGCAAACTCTCCCACTGCTCCGGTATTTCACGAGACCCCCGATGACGTCGGGACCGCCGGAGCAGGTGCCTGCCTCACCGGACCTCTGCGCCGCCTCTCTGCTCTCTCCCAGGCAAACTCTCCCACTGCTCCGGTATTTCACGAGGCCCCCGATGATGTCGGGACCGCCGGAGCAGGTGCCTGCCTCACCAGACCTCTGCGCCGCCTCTCTGCTCTCTCCCAGGCAAACTCTCCCACTGCTCCGGTATTTCACGAGGCCCCCGATGACGTCGGGACCGCCGGAGCAGGTGCCTGCCTCACCGGACCTCTGCGCCGCCTCTCTGCTCTCTCCCCGGTCCGATTCTTTTTAACATCTTTGTTAGTGATATAGCGGAAGGGCTGTCTGGTAAGGTTTGCCTCTGCAGATGATACCAAAATCGGCAATAGAGTAGACATCCAGGAAAGTATAGATAATATGAGGAGGGATCTAGCTAAGCTTGAAGAATGGTCTAGAATTTGGCAGCTGGGATTTAATGTTAAAAAAATGTAAGGTCATGCATTTGGGCTGCAGCAATCCAAGGGAGCAATATAGTATAGGGGGTGAAGTACTTTTGTCCACTAAAGAAAAGCGGGACCTAGGCGTGGTTGTGTCTGATGATCTTAAAGTAGCTAAACAGGTGGAAAAGGCGACGGCAAAAGCTAAAAGGATGCTTGGGTGCATGCGGAGAGGAATGGCTATCAGAAAAAAGGAGGTGATAATGCCTCTGTATAAGTCTTTGGTGCAACCTCATTTGGAGTATAGTGTGCAATTCTGGAGACCGCACCTTCAAAAGGATGTGAACAGGATGGAGTCGGTGCAGAGGATGGCTACGAAAATGATTAGTGGTCTTCATTATAAAGCATATGAGGACAGACTGAAGGATCTTAATATGTACACCTTAGAGGAAAGGCAGGATAGAGGTGATATGATTGAGATGTTTAAATACCTCCATGGCATAAATGTTCAGGGAGAGAGCCTCTTTCAATTGAAAGCAAGTTCTGCTACAAGGGGACATGGGATGAGGGTGAAGGGAGATAGATTCAGGAGTGATATGCAGAAATATTTCTTTACGGAAAGAGTAGTGGATCCATGGAATAGTCTCCCAGTGGAGATGGTGGAGATGAGGACAGTAACTGAATTTAAAAAAGCATGGGACAAACACAGAGGATCTCTAAAGGTAAAAAGGGGACTGTTGTAGTTGTTGATATGGAAGGACAGACTAGATAGGCCATGTGGTCTTTTTCTGTCATCATATTTCTATATTTTTCTATGATTCTCTGATGATCTCAAGGTGGCAGAACAGTGCGACAAGGCAGTAGCAAAAGCCAGGAGGATGTTGGGCTGCATACAAAGAGGGATTACCTTACCTCAAATCATGGAGTTCAGGAAAAAACTCAAAACACATTTATTCTCAATATACTACAGTTCTTTGACGAATTCACCTTTTCAACAAGAAAAAGGATAGTTTCACCAGCTAACTTTATCCATCTCTGAACTGGAATAAGTACCAAAACCCCAAACCGATGTTTTTGAATCATACATACCTTGTACATAGTTTATAATCCTGTTCTTTGTACATAGTTACAACTGTTAATTGTAAGTTTGATCTGAATTTTTGTAGCTTCACATTGTTATATGTAAAAACAGCATTGCCTTGTTTACTGTTGTTCAATGTAAACCGCAACTGATCATTGGAAGGTGCGGTATATAAAAACTTGTTAATTAAAATTAAATTAAATTACCAGCAGAAAGGAAGAGGTACTTATGCCACTGTACAGGTCGCTGGTGAGGCCTCACCTGGAATACTGTGTTCAGTTTTGGAGACCATATCTTGCAAAAGATGTAAAAAGACTGGAAACTGTTCAGAGGAAGGCGACCAAAATGATTTGAAGCCTGCGTAAGAAACCTTATGAGAAGAGACTTGAAAACCTAAATATGTACACTTTGGAGGAGAGGATGGATAGAGGAGATATGATTCAGACCTTTAAATACTTAGAGGAACGATGAACAAACAAACCTTTTCCGAAGGCTGGGAAGCTGCAAAACTAGAGGGCATAAAATGAAGCTGCAAGGTGGAAAATTGAAAGGCAATGTCAGGAAATATTTTTTCACTGAAAGGGTGGTGGATGCTTGGAATGCTCTCCCGATGGAGGTGGTGGGGGCAAACACGGTGAAGGAATTCAAAACAGCATGGGACAAGCACAGCGGATCCCTTTACAGCAACAGGATAAAAACAAAATAAACTGAACCATCAAACTTCTCGACAAATAGGGGTGTCCTACATGGAGTGGTGGGTCCACCCTCTAAACAAAGACATGGGGAGGGGTGGCCTGTATAGAGAGACAGGTGCACCTACTCTTGCCGTATCTTGCTGGGCAGACTGGATGTACCATGCTGTTCTTTATCTGCCATAATTTACTATGTTACTATGTTAGACAATCAACGCCCCAACACACCAGCATGGTACAACTCCGGCTATGGTCTTTATTCCAGTGCACTTGGTGGAACAGGGCAAGGCCACAACACCAACGATCATGCTGGTCCATTGGTCAGATGTGATTGACTTCACCTTGACCCTGAATAACCCCACCCAACACATGGAAGATGAGAGCATAGCCATGCGTTTTAGAGCCTTCAACAAAGACTCATTCATAAACAAAATCATTCCACAACGCCAGCAGGAATACGACACCCTTGACCTAAGCCTCGAGAAATGGAACTCCATAATATCTAATGCAGCATCAGCCCCTACGAGTACAGAACCACAAGCACACAGGAGGTCCAACGCCCCCTGATACTCAAGTGATATCAGAGATGCAAAGCGCACTCTCCAAAGACTGGAGAGTAAATGGAGGCGGATCAAGTCACATAACTCCCTGACTCAATACAGAACCAAGCAATTGGAATATAACAATCCGATAAATGAGCGTAAACAGCAGCACCATACCAACCTAATCATGAAATCTGTCAACAAACCGAGAGAACTCTTTAGCATTGTCCAAAAGCTCACTAAGGACACCATGCAGCACTGTACCCACCAGCTTGACCCACAGGAATTTGCGGACAACATGAAATCAAAAAACACCATCCAGACATGCTCCATCACACCACAGACAGATGACCATGAAATGAAAGAACAGCATCAAACCTGGGAGGACGTCAGCATACCATCAACACATCAAATAGAGGACATAATAAATGGACTCAACACAACAACCTCACCGTCAGACCCATGCCCAATGTCTTGGCTCAAAGCCACAAGAAGCCAGCTCTCTCATCACTTTCACAAAATCGTCAAAGATTCACTCCAACAAGGATACATGCCGCAATCCCTGAAGCACGCCATGATATGACCGATACTTAAAAGCAACAACCTAAGCCCCTCTGAACCAAAATCATATCATCACATCTCCAGTCTACCATTCCTTGCAAAAATCATTGAAAAGACAGTGCAAAGGCAACTTCAGGACCATATTGGAAACATAGAAACATGATGACAGAAAAAGACCACATGGCCTATCTAGTCTGTCCTTCCATATCAACAACTACAACAGTCCACTTTTTACCTTTAGAGATCCTCTGTGTTGGTCCCATGCTTTTTTGAATTCAGTTACTGTCCTCATCTCTACCACCTCCACTGGGAGACTATTCCATGGATCCACCACTCTTTCCGTAAAGAAATATTTCCGCATATCACTCCTGAATCTATCTCCCTTCACCCTCATCCCATGTCCCCTCGTAGCAGAACTTGCTTTCAATTGAAAGAGGCTCTCTCCCTGAACATTTATGCCACGGAGGTATTTAAACATCTCAATCATATCACCTCTATCCCGCCTTTCCTCTAAGGTGTACATATTAAGATCCTTATGTCTGTTCTCATATGCTTTATAATGAAGCCCACTAATCATTTTAGTAGCCACCCTCTGCACCGACTCCATCCTGTTCACATCCTTTTGAAGGTGCGGTCTCCAGAATTGCACACTATACTCCAAATGAGGTTGCACCAAAGACTTATACAGAGGCATTATCACCTCCTTTTTTCTGCTAGCCATTCCTCTCCGTATGCACCCAAGCATCCTTCTAGCTTTTGCTGTCGCCTTTTCTACCTGTTTAGCTACTTTAAGATCATCAGACACAACCACGCCTAGGTCCCGCTCTTCTTTAGTGGACAAAAGTACTTCACCTCCTATACTGTATTGCTCCCTTGGATTGCTACAGCCCAAATGCATGACCTTACATTTTTTAACATTAAATCCCAGCTGCCAAATTCTAGACCATTCTTCAAGCTTAGCTAGATCCCTCCTCATGTTATCTACACCTTCCTGGGTGTCTACTCTATTGCAGATTTTGGTATCATCCGCAAAGAGGCAAACCTTACCAGACAGCCCTTCCGCTATATCACTAACAAAGATGTAAAAAGAATCGGACCAAGGACAGATCCCTGGGGCACACCACTGGTAACATCCTTCTCCTCAGAGTGAGCTCCATTTACTTGTACTCTTTGTCGCCTTCCACCCAACCAATTTCTAATCCAAGCAGTAACTTTAGGGTCCATCCCTAGGGTGCTCAGTTTGTTTATAAGTCGCCTGTGAGGAACAGTGTCAAAGGCTTTACTGAAATCTAAATACACCACATCTAGAGCTCTCCCTCGGTCCAACTCCCTGGTCACCCAGTCAAAGAAATCAATCAGATTTGTCTGACAAGACCTGCCTCTGGTGAATCCATGCTGCCTCGGATCCTGTAATCCGCTGGACTCCAGAAACCTCACTATTTTCTCTTTCAGCAGCGTTTCCAATAATTTACTCACCACCGAATTTAAACTAACCGGCCTGTAGTTTTCAACCACATCCTTTCTTCCGCTTTTGTGTGAAGGCACCACATGAGCCTCTCTCCAGTTCTTTGGCACCACTCCTGACTCCAACGAGGCATTGAAAAGGTCAGTCAGTGGAGTTGCTAGAACGTCCCCAAGTTCCCTCAGTATTCTAGGGTGTATCCCATCCGGTCCCATCTCTTTGTCTACTTTAAGATGAGCTAGTTTCTCACGAACACAGTCTTCTGAAAATTGTTCAAGATGTCCCTCACTTCTGTTCCTATTTGTGGGTGTTTTCTGAGGTCCTGCTCCTGGTTCTTCATCTGTGAACACAGAACAAAAATATTTGTTAAGCAATTCCGCTTTATCCTTATCGGCTTCTACATATTCCTCCCCTGCACCCTTGAGTCTGACAATACCACTTTTGCCCTTCCTCTTCTCACTAATATATCTGAAAAATGTCTTATCCCCCCATTTTATTGCATTGGCTATTTCCTCCTCCTTTTGAATCTTTGCCTTTTTGACTACTTTGCTTGCTTCTCTAAGTTTTTCCAAATACAGATGCCTGTCTTCCTCTCTCTGTGATCTCTTGTATTTCATGAAGGCCTCCCTCTTTTTCTTCACTTTTTCAGCTACTTCCTTCGAAAACCATAGCGGTCTCCTTTTCCTTTTACCTTTATTTACCATTTTAACAAAAAGGTTGGTTGCCCTTAAAATATCCCCTTTCAGTTTTGCCCACTGTTTTTCTACATCCCCCAGCTGTTCCCATCCCACTAACGACTCCCTGAGGTATTGGCTCATCTTCGCAAAGTTAGTCTTCCTAAAGTCTAAGGTCCTCACCTTGGAATGGATTCTAACAGCCCTAGTCCTAATACTGAACCACACCATCTGGTGATCACTGGATGCAAAATGATCTCCCACTACAACATCTGAAACACTTTCCCCATTGGTAAGCACCAAGTCCAGTATGGCCTCTTCACCTGTGGGGTCTGTTACCAATTGCCTGAATAGTTCTCCCTGTAGAGAATCCAGGATCTCCTTACTTCTAGATGATACTGCAGCAGGAATGTGCCAGTCAACATCTGGCATACTGAAATCTCCTATCAGTAGCACTTCCCCTTTCCTAGCAATGCTGCGTATGTCTTCAATTAACTCTCTGTCCACCTCTTCCTCTTGTGAGGGAGGTCTGTATATCACACCAATGCAAATAGATTTCTCTTTCCCTCTTTCTAGTTTAACCCACAATGCCTCCTCTCTCCCTTTTAAGCTCTAATTCCAAAGCTTTAATGGTAGTTTTTACATATAGTGCCACTCCTCCTCCCCTTCTTCCTACCCTGTCCTTTCTGAATAAAGTATAGCCAGGTATAGTTATATCCCAATCATGGTTTTCTGTGAACCATGTTTCTGTAACTGCCACTAAATCCAAGTCAGCCACTCCCACCAAAGCTTCGACATCAGGGATCTTATTTCCCATGCTACGGGCATTTATACACACTGCTTTCCATATGTTACCCCTGTTACCCATTTCCATAAAGGTATTTAATGTATCACCTACCTGGGGGCTTTCACTTACCCTGGGGGCTTTCTTCACCCATCCTCAACGAATCTAGTTTAAAGCCCTCTTCAGTAGATTAGCCAGTCTACTACTGAAGACGCGTTGACCTTTCTTGGACAGATGGATGCCATCTCTGCTCTGCAACCCTTGGAACGTCATCCCATGGTCTAGGAAACCAAAACGCTCTCGATGACACCATCCACGCAGCCATGCATTCATCTCCAGGATGCGAGCCTCTCTGCCTTGGCCTTTACCCTCAACAGGGAGGATTGAAGAGAACACCACCTGTGCACCTAACTGCTTCACCCTCTGTTCCAGAGCCATGAAGTCACTTTTGATACGTGCCGAGGTATACCTGGCAGTATCATTTGTTCCAACATGGATTAGCTACATTGGGTAATAGTCAGTGGGCTTGATGAGTCTCGGCAAACTCTCCGTAACATCTTGGATTTTGGCACCAGGCAGACAGCATACCTCTCTGGACATCAAGTCTGGTCGGCAGATGGACGCCTCAGTACCCCTCAGAAGAGTCTCCAATCACCACTACCCTTCGTTTCCTTCTGGTCACTGATTCTGCAACTTTGGGGTACTTGAACTCTGGTTCTTCCCTTTCCAGGGATGCTTTCACCTCCTCCACTTCCAGGGCTGCATAATGGTTCTTCAATTCAAGGGCTGGAGAAGTTGGATTGGTGATTTTGCAGGCCCTGGTGACTTGTGTCCAACCATCGACATTCTGTTGGCACCCATCTTCTCCTGTGCTGGAGAGCTTGGTTGCTGCAAGAAGCATCTCATCAATGTACTTCTCACTGTCTTGAATGCCCCTCAGCCTCGCCACCTCCTCTCTGATTTCCTCCACTTGTTTCCTCAGAGCTTCAGCATGCAGGCACCCTGCACATGGAACTGGTCCTTCAACTGGCATTAGGACCTTTATCTGGACCGAGGCAGAAGCAGCCATTGTTCTGTTCGTGGAGCTTAGGCATCTGTTAAAGCAAAAGAGAGAGATCTACCAAGTACCAGCTGGTTTCCCAGCTGTCCTTTCAGAGAAAAAACAGTTAAATCTCTTTAATTATATTCAGAATGTCCAATTCTCTGTGATGTGTTAATGGGAGAGGTGCCCTATAAAGCAAGACTGCTCACTAGGGGTGGGTGGGAGTCGGGGTGGGTAGGGAGGGAATTATCACCTGATTAGGTGTTAGCAGTTTCCAAACCTGAGGAGGTTACTAGAGTTCAGCAACCTACTGTGCTCAAGGAAAGTTCCACTAAAGCACCAAAAAGAAAGTAACCTTGCTTTAAAAAATATACAAAAAACCCTTTTAAGAGCTCCCAGTCAGAGAGCTAGCAATGTAATATAATAAAAACAAACAAACCCTCAAATCCTTACTGCTTGTTGATCTGTAGAGCCCTGGTTAGGAAAGCCCCACTGGATGTCCATTAGCATGGCTTTAAACCCCAGCACAGTGTGGAAACACTACTCACTTCCCTCTTTGACAATCTCCTAAGAGGCATGGATAAGATAAAGAACAGATTCCTGCTAATGTTCATGGACATCTCGGCAGCCTTTGACACTGTCCCACACCAGGTTACTGCAACGCCTGCAGCAGATAGGAGTATGCAAGAATACTCTGAAGTGGTTTACTTCCTACCTGGAAGATTGAACGCAACAAGTCAAATGTGCCCAAAAGAAATCACTACAGTTCCCCGTCACGCAGGGAATACCACAATGTTCAACCTTGTCATCAATGCTCTTTAATATTTACATCCAACCCATATGCAACATCATCAAACGCCACAAAGTCCACTATCACCTCTATGCCAACGACATCATGGTGTATGCTCCATTCAACCTACTAGCACTTAACACCACAACAATAACCAGATGCCTTGAAGAAATGAATGCTTCACTAACCTGATGGTCAGCTACGATAAAATTGAGGCAATGTTCGTCACCAGGAAACCCACCTTCATTCCACCACAAACTATCAGAATTCTAGACAAACTCATAGTCAAAGATGAAGTTAAGTACCTGGGCATCACAATAGACAGAGCTCTGAACCTGAAATCCCACATCACCAAAACCGCAAACAAGGCCTATCAATGTTTGAGGACCATCAGAAAGATCAAGCCAATACTCCGCCAGGATCACTTCTGCACAGTGTGCCAAGCACTCATCACACCTCTGCTTGATTACGGAAACTCGTTATATCAAGGCCTCCCTCAGCAGACCTTACACCCACTCCAAATGGTGCAAAACACTGCAGCACGCATCATTACAGACACTCCAAGATCTGAGCACATCACCCCCGTCTTGCAGCAATTGCACTGTCTCCCAGTGATGGCCAGAACAAAATTTTTTAAAGTCCTGATCATCTTTAAAATCATTCACCATCTCTCAGCAGATGCACTCCAATATATCATAACAAGGGATATCAGCAATAGACCAAGAAGGACCAATAATGACAACATGATCGGCACACCTGCAGGATATCACAAGATTAAACAAACAACTTCAAGAAGAGCTCCTTCACTACTGGCATCCACACTTTGGAACTCCCTCCCAACGAGCCTGAGAGCATTAAATGATATCATAGACTACCGCAAGGCCCTTAAAACCCTGCTCTTTACAGAAGCCTATGAGCAAACAGACAACAGTCTCCACCCAACGGTAATGCAACTACCTCTGCGAACTTGATACCCACTCATCCCAACAAGACATACGAGTCATTGTATAATGTTAAGTACCCTCTTGTTAAATGTAAACCTCCAATTGTGATGTGACCACTTTGATAGTAGTATAAGGTGGTATACAAATCTGTCTAAATAAATAGTCAGACTCAAGGGTGAAGGGGAGGAATATGTAGAAGCTGATGAGGGTAAAGCAGACTTGCTTAACAAATTTCTGTTCTGTGTTCACAGATGAAGAACCAGGCACAGGACCTCAGAAAATAAATAGGAACAGAAGTGAGGGGCAAAGAACAATTTTTAGAAGACTGTGTTCATGAGGAACTAGCTAAACTTAAAATAGACCGATGGGACCAGATGGGATACACCCAAGAATACTGAGGAAACTTAGGGACGTTCTTGCAGCTCCACTGACCGACCTTTTCAATGACTTTTTGGAGTTGGGGGTGGTGCTAGAGGACTGGAGAAAGGCACTTGTGGTCCCTTTATACAAAAACGGAAGTAAGGATGTGGTTGAAAACTACAGGCCGGTTAGTCTAATCTCTGTGGTGAGTAAATTATTGGAAACGCTGCTAAAAGAGAAAATAGTGAGGTTTCTGGAGTCCAATGGTTTCCTGGATCCGAAGCAGCATGGATTCACCAGAGGCAGGTCTTGTCAGACAAGTCTGAGTGATTTCTTTGACTGGGTGACCAGGGAGTTGGACCGAGGGAGAGCCCTAGATGTGGTGTATTTAGATTTCAGTAAAGCCTTTGACACAGTTTCGCACCAGCGACTTATAAACAATCTGAGCACCTTAGGGATGGACCCTAAAGTTACTGCTTGGGTTAGAAATTGGTTGAGTGGGAGACGGCAAAGGGTACAGGTAAATGGAGCTCACTCTGAGGAGGAGGAGGTTACTAGTGGTGTGCCCCAGGGATCTTGGTCAGATTATTTTTAAGCATATTAGTGATATTGTGGAAGGGCTGTCATGTAAGGTTTGCCTCTTTGCGGATGATACCAAAATCTGCAATAGAGTATTCACCCAGGAAGATGTAGATAATGAGGAGGGATCTAGCTAAGCTTGAAGAATGGTCTAGAATTTGGCAGTTCAGATTTAATGTTAAAAATGCAAGGTGATGCATTTGGGCTGCAGAAATCCAAGGGAGCAATATAGTTTAGGGGGTGAAGTATTTGTCCACAAAAGAGCGGGACCTAGGTGTGATTGTATCTGATGATCTTAAAGTAGCTAAACAGGTAGGAAAGGCAACGGTGAAAGGTAGAAGGATACTTGGGTGCATAGGAAGAGGAATGGTGAGCAGAAGAAAGGAGGTGATAGTGCCTCTATATTAGTCTTTGGTGCAACCTCATGATGTATTGTGTGCAATTCTGGGGACTGTACCTTCATAAGGATATAAACAGGTTGGAGTCTGTGCAGAGGATTGCTACTAAAATGGTTAGTGTTCTTCGTTATAAAGCACATGAGGACAGACTTAGGGAGCTTAATAATGTATACTTTAGAGGAAAGGCAGGATAGAGGTGATATTATTGAGATGTTTAAATACCTCCATGGCATAGATGCACTGGAGGAGAGCCTCTTTTGATTGAAAGCAAGCTCTGCTATGAGGGGACATAGGATGAGGGTGAAAGCAGATAGACTCAGAGAAATAGGCGGAAATATTTCTTTATGAAAATAATGGTAGATGCATGTAATCGTCTCCCAGTGGAGGTGGTAGAGATGAGGACAGTATCTGAATTCAAAAAGCATGGGACAAACACAGAGGATTTCTTAAGGAAAAAAGGGGACTGTTGTAGTGGTTGATATGGAAGGGCAGACTAGATAGGCCATGTAGTCTTTCTGCCATCATGTTTCTATGTTTCATCTTGGAGGCGCAATGTCACTTCCCCCAGCAAAACCTTTTTTAAAGAGATTTTTTATGTTCCCTGTGACTGCCACTCCTGCCAGCCCCTCTGTCACCGAGTTGTTCTAGGAGTCCATTGACACCATACTCACTGGTGAAATAGCACGGTTTCCTGCATGTTGACTCAGACGGGAAGATTGACGGGGGATTTCCTTCACTCATCTGCCCTTGCTTCTCATGGCCATTATTGTGAAGCATCTGCATTCCTCTCCTCCATCTTCCAGTTCAGTTGGCCTAAATTAGTATGCCCATTTGATCGCTTATATTTATGAAAGTAATGGAGCTTCCAGTCCAAGCATCCATTTTGGGTGCTGATGTCATTTGCCTTCTAATGGCCATTGCTGACTATCTCGATTCAGTGGTGACTGATGCTGCTATACAGATAGCAATGATATTTATTGTGCTATCTGGATTGCAAAGGGCTGCCTTTTCTTGCCCCATCATTATGTGGTTAGTTATCTGGTTAGCAGGCTGAATCTCGCCACTAACCTGCTACTCATAAACTCTGCCCCAGTTTGTCACTGACTGCCCTGGCACCATCCGAATAGTGCCAAGGCAGTTAGAATATTCAGCGACACTATCCAGATAGCACTGCTGGATATTATGCTGGCCAGCAGTTATCCATTTAGTGGGTGTTGCTCACTTGATAAGTGCTTTTGAATATTGGCTCCAGAGGCTTTAGTACAGACCAAATCAAGCAAAGTTCAAATGCAAAGTATCTTCCAGTAGAAATTTGCCTAAGTAGCATCATTTGCATAAGCTTCAGAGTAGGCCGATCAGAGGGCAAGAAATTGCAGCCCCAGAGCTGCTGTTTGCACACACTTGGATGAATTACACTCTGCATTCAGAAAATCAATACGTCAACATCAAAATAATCCAAGCTTTTCAAATGTTAACTGAATTTCCTGGCGTGGAGGAGTAGCCTAGTGGTTAGAACACTGGCTTGGTAACCAAGCAACCAGGGTTCAATTCCCACTAGCACTCCTTGTGGCCTTGGGCAAGTCACTTAACCCTCCATTGCCTCGGAAGAAAGGCCTGGCAATCTGCTTCCGGTGACACTGCCAAGAAAACCCAGGAGCTTCTGGGTCTCCAGGAGTCAGGACTGACTCGAAGGCACACATTGGATTGGATTCCAATTCTCCTGGAGTGAAACTAAGTTTCTTAACCTCAAAACATAAAGCACACGCAAAAAGACTTCTGGACATCCCTGCCAGTTGTAAAACCTAGTAGTAGATTGTGAGCTTCCTAACAAATTGTCATGTTGGGAGCTACTGCAGGTAAGTCACACTTAGTGGCAGCATCTCAAAAAGGGTTTATTAACACCTAAGCTGCAACCCAGGAAGGACTTGGCATACACATTGCAAGATATGTATGAATATACAAGCTGAAGCTTCAGTGGCAGGCATCATGAACTATTTAGAGCAAGGTTTTAACCAGTCTGTAAATCCAGTTCAGGGTTTGGGTGGTGAGTCTTCTTAATTGTGTCCACATAACTTAGTCTTCAAGCTCTTGAATTGCTCAGAATGCTGCTGGATGATGTACTTATTTTGTAATTCTTGAATTCTTAGGATGTATAAACTTGTCCTTTGCATATGTGGAGGGAGAGAGTCTCCTGATGGCTCTGAAGGATGTGGCTCTTTCTTCAGGAAGGTAAGTTCAGGCCTCCCAGGGGCTGTACTCAATGACTTCATCCAGTCTGGGGAAAAAGCTTCCTAACCCAGGTGACAAATTAAAAATTCCTATTTGTCTGAGGCATTCACAAGTGTGTATCTGTTTCAGGGTATTCCTTACACAGGATTGTGATAACTTCTTTGGCCCTATAGAGGTGATATGCTGCAGTGTGATTGGAGTTTGGGGTGACATTCTATACAGAAGTTTGCATGTATGGGCTGAGACCCTTTTGGAATGGGTGCTACAAACATCGGCTTAGTATTCTGTTCCATTTGGCAGACTCTGAGACAGAAACAGGTCTTGTACTAGCTTGTGGAGGTGGAAAAGTGAGTGTTCTTGTCTAGGGCAAAGAGAGGAGAGGTGAGCTTTTAGTCACAGGATAGCATCTCTAGCCGTGGGTGGCATATATATAATATGAGCCATGATGTGATTGTGTCCTAGCTTCTATACCAGGGGAATTGTGGACACTTACTGCTTGTGTTGGCATGGTGCTGAAACTGGCTGGGCACAGTAATCATGCTGTGTTTCTACCTGTGTAAAAAAAAAAGAAAAGACCAGAGCATAGAATTAGACAGTAATTAATCCTGGGTAACAGAGGTATGTATGCAGCAATGGGGAAGGAGGCTCTGTTTAGGTTTTTGTGTACCCGTGCCTGACTCTCAGCCAGTTGGCTGGGTTAAGGAGTCCTCACATCTGGTGTCAAGAGTTTCAGGCATTGCAGTGCCAACATGGCTGGCAGACACAGTGAGTGATGGAGTTGCTGGAATCTCAGGCAGTGTATTTGGAAGAGGGGGGTACTAAGGCGATGAGTATTTGACCCAGTTGCTGGCAAGATGTAGTGTGAAAATGGTATTACTGGGTGCTTGAACACTTTCATTGTAGTTGCCAGTACTCATCTGCAGTGGTAGTTGGTGGAGCTGGATTCTGATAAAGTGGGTATGCAGTGCGAGTTGAATGGAATTGCAACAGCAGGTGGAGACTTCAAACATCCAAATGCTGTTAAGGGGGTAGAACTTCAAAAGAAAGTGTACCACAAAGATCTAACCAGATAACAAAGAGCATATCAGCTTGCAGACACTAGTAAATATTTGGGCTTGAGCCCAAAAGGCACCAGAACCTTTAACTGTGAACACATCAACATCCTGTCTAAATGGGAAGCCAAAAAGTGGTAGAGCACAGAAAAGAAGAAAATAGATGCTCTTCACAAGAAAAAGACTTGGATACTTGATAGCCGAGACAGAAGATGTTCAGGTGTATGTGGATGTTTAAGATTTAAGCACAGTGCAGAAGGGGAAGCAGAGTACTACAAACCAGTCCAATAGCTAAAATATTAATGGCAGAAATACAAACAAAACTGTAATGAGACATCTGTGCCAGTTGTCTAGTTGTAAGACTGTAAGAACCCTTCTTTGCATGGAAGCCAACAAAAGACATGCAAATAAGTCAACTGTGTATGAAGATAGTCTGTACATGGAGCATCCCTCTGGATTTATTGATAAGAGAACAGTGACCCAGTGTACAGACTCCTAAAGAGCATCTATGGACTTCAGTGTCTGGATGCTGTAATAAGAAAGTAGACAGTCTTCCTCCAAGGAGGATTTATGAGATGTAAGGTGTATTCTTGCTTACACTCCAAAGAATAAGACAACAGATAAAAATTACATAAATCTATGTGGACAGAATCCTAGTGTCTTAGGAACGAAAAAGGACTTACAAGGAGATGGCCTGTTGGTATCATGAGAACCTTAAGGTCAAGGATGTGGAAAATATTAGGGATTCACATATGGGTGACGTCTGCACCGACTGAGCCCATGCAGTGAACACTCCCCAGTTTTCACAGGAGTTCAGCCACGCATGCGCAGTCAGTCACCCTCCTGCCCAAGGGTGCGGTCCTACCTCAGTCTTCTTTTTTTCTGCAGAGCCCATCTTTGTCTGAGCCCTGGAAAATGTTACTGTTTTTTGAAATCGTTTTTTCTTTTCTTTTCTTCCGATTGCATACCATCTCCAGGAACAAGCAGGAATGTAGTCTTCACATATGGGTATCATCGGTACCGACGGAGCCTGCACAGGAACGCTCCCCAGCGTCCAATTAGAAAGCCTTTGGGAGCATCCCACAGCGCCTGCGTGCTGCCTTCCCGCCTTTCCCAACTGCCTCTCTCCAGTTCTTCGTTTTCCGTGGAGCCAGCAGGTCATTGTTCCTGTCACCGCAGAAAACTTTTCCTAATTATCCTCTTTTTTTGTGGTCGCGTCTGCCTTACTCGACGCTATACATGTACCGCCAGTTCTTTCTTTCTTTCTTCCTTTAAAAAAAAAATATATATACATATAGTATTTTTTTCAAAACTTTTGTTTTCTAGGTGCATGCGCCATTTTGGGCCTTAGGCCCAAAATTTCCTCTACCATGGAAAAACCCGCTTCGGGTTTCAAAAAATGCACCAAGTGTGGCGGTACCATCTCCATCACCAACACCCATGAGTGGTGTCTTAAATGTTTAGGTCCTGACCACTCTATCTCGGAGTGTATGGCTTGTGCCATGATGTCCAAGAGGGGTCAACAAAACCGAGTTGCTAAGCTCAGCACCCTTTTTCCCTCCGATGCAGCTTCTGTGGCATCGACGTCTTCCAGGGCTTCGTCTTCCTCCCATGGATCTCAGGTAACTAAACATAAGTCCGGTCGGTCCTCAAAGGGTAGATCTCCTTCTAAGCATTGAGATGCCACTGGCGTTGCCCTTGAGTGTTCAGTACTGGCAAAATTGCCCAGGCGGGAGGCTTCGGCTTCCAAAGCATTATCGGGGCTCCAGGATGTTCTCGAGGCCTCAACCTCGGCAGAACTAATGGTGCCATGCTCTGGGGTACTGGCTACTTTCTCCGGTACCGACGCCCAGGCATCGGCAGCGTCGATAGACCAGAGGTTCCTGGCTATTGAACGCAGTCTGGCGGCTCTCCTTGCGGCATTGACACCCTCGGAACCGCATCAGACAGTTCAACCGGTACCGGTACTGACAGCATCGACATCGGTGTCTGATTTGCCGGCACCCAGTCATGCTATGCCTTCCGGTACCGATACACCGGTACAGACTTCGGTCGGTAGGGGTATCATGCTCTACAAGAGCATCCGCACAGAAGGTACTTTGAATCCTCGGAGGAGTCTGAGGATTCTGACGACTCTGTCGGTACCGGAATACTTCTCCCGGAGGAGCCTTCCTCTCCTAAACGTAGGATGTCTCTTCCAGAAGATATCTCCTTTCAGGATTTTATCAGGGAGGTGGCTCGAGGTCTTTCCATTACTGTGGCTCCCGAAACAGAACCCAGGGCAAAGGAGTTGGAGATTCTACAATATCCCAAGGCTCCTAAGGAGGCAGCTACTTTGCCTATCCATGAGATCTTACATGATCTCATGTTGAGAATGTGGGAGACACCTCTTACCACCTCTCCTCACTCTCGCAGTCCTGGTTTCCAGAAGACTCTGCTTCCTCACCACTCTATTGTAGTGGAATCAGCTATGAGAAGGATCAGAAGTGCAAAGAGACATGCCTCTAATCCTCCAGGACGTGAGTGTAGAACTTTGGATGCCTTTGGACGTCGTACTTTCCAGGCTTCCATGCTTTCTGCCAGGATCAGTTCCTATATTTTATATATGGGAATGTTCCTTAAAGAAGTCACAGGAGATTTAGAGGTTTTGAGCCCTCTTCTTCCTGAAGATAAGAGGCAGGATTTTCTCACATTGGTTAAACATGCCCAGGATGTTTCTAAATTTGTCAATCATGCAGCTTTTGACTGTTCTGAGTGCATAAGCAGAACCTCTGCCATTGCCATAGGTGCACGTAGAATTGCCTGGCTCCAGGCATCCGATTTGGAGCTCTGGGTGCAGGACAAACTGGGCAATATCCTTTGTACAGGTGAGAATCTATTTGGCAAAAATTGGCAAGCCAATGAGTTGGATGCTGACAACTCCACTTTGGATAGGTTATCCAAAGCCACAGCTGATCCTGCAAGGAAGAAATCTTTCAAGAAACAATTCTTCTCAAAAAATAAGAGGTTTTACCCCTCTTATTCCCAGCAGAGACGTTCGGCAGGTCAGCCTGCCCGAAAGAGTCAGCAACCATCTAAACAAAGGAAAGCAAAGACTGCTAAGCCTCAACCGTCTCAGCAGTCTCAGCCTCCACAAGGCCTTTGACTTTCATCTAGAGAACTTAGCCTTCCTGGCCCTCAATGGACCAGAGCCTTTCACCATTCCAGGAAGGTTGTGTCACTTTGCCCCCAAATGGGGGCAGATAACAGCAGAACATTGGACTCTCTCCATTATAAAAGAGGGATACAAGCTTCATTTTATCTGCATTCCCCCTCCCACAATGGTAAGACAGTTCAAGTCTCAGACCTCTCTCATCAACCTGTTAGATCAAGAGGTCACTATGCTTCTTGCCCAAGGGGCAATAGAAGAGGTACCCATTCCCCAACAGGGTACAGGGTTTTACTCCCCCCTATTTCCTTATCCCAAAGAAACGGGGACACAGGCCTATTCTAGACCTCAGAGAATTGAACAAATTCCTGTTCAAAGAGAAATTCAAGATGATTTCTCTAGGAACTCTGCTGCCATACCTTCAGAGTCAGGATTGGCTTTGTTCTCTAGATCTCAAGGATGCGTACACTCATGTTCTCATCCATCCAACTCACAATAAGTTCCTTCGGTTCCTTTTTCAAGGAAAGCACTACTAATACAGGGTGCTTCCTTTTGGCCTGGCCTCAGCACCAAGGGTGTTCACGAAATGCATGGCTGTGGTAGCAGCATTCCTTCGCACTCTAGGAATATTCGTCTTCCCCTACTTAGACGACTGGCTCATTCGAGCCCCATCAGAGTCAGAGGCCAGGACTTCTCTATCTCGCACAATGCGTATCCTTCAGTATTTGGGTCTGGTCATAAACATCCCAAAATCCAGTCTAACTCCCACTCAGTTTCTAGAGTTCATAGGAGCTTTGCTGGATACCAGAAAGGCAAGGGCCTTTCTCCAGGACCAAGCAGGAAGTCAGTCCTCACATATGGGTGACATCGACGCCGATGGAGCCCTTGCGGAGCATTTCCCCAGCTTTCTATGAAAGCCTTTGGGAATGCAGGCACGCATGCGCAGTTCCCTTCCTGCCTAAAGGTTCCATCTTGCTCAGTCTCTCGTTTTCCGTGAAGCCCACCAGACGTGAGTCAATGTTCCCTCTAATTTTCTGTAGGCTGTGTGCGGATAAAATATCAGCTGTGCAGCTTTTGAAGGAAGGTTAAATTTTTGTGCGCCACATAACGACACTCGGAGTTATATACTTTAAAATTTGACTACATGTCAGAATACAGTATGTACACCACATTGATTGCACTAGAAAATATTGTAGAACTTGTGAAAACCGTAAATACACAACAACTGGGAGGAGTGGTCTAGTGGTTAGGACAAGGTACTTCAGGCCGGAGGGTCGGGGGTTCAAGTCCCACCTGGGGACAGCAATCTCAGGCCGGAGAGACTGGGATTTCTAGTCCTATAGGCACTCCTTGTGGTCTTGGGCAAGCCACGTAACCCTCCATTGCCCATGTTCCCTGTATGTATTAGTGTGTGTGTCTCATATCCCCTCGTGTTAAATGTATCCCCCAATTGACCGCTTTGACCCGGTGAAAAGCGGGATATAAATACAGCTAAATAAATAAATAAATAAACTTTTCAATTTTAAGAATGTCTGTTTTCTATCAGAATCAAAACCGTAATTTTTGTGCGCTCTGTTGTAAAGTATGTGCGCTCACTCGGCGAGGTGTGTGCACGCGCACAGCTTAGAGGGAACAGTGACGTGCGTCCTAGTCATCCCGGAAAATTGTTTGACTTTTTGCGATTCTTCACTATTTTTTCTTCTCCGGTTCGACGCCAGTTCCCCTCCCGCCAGGTTCGGTACAACGGTATCGAGCCCGATCTTCTTTTTTCGGTTTTTGCCCTTAGTGGCTGGCGTCGCGCCATTTTTTTCATTTTCCCTGGAAGGCTGGTCCTTTGACCTCGCGGGGACTCTTTTTTTCCTCGATGGCTTCCAGCTGTTTTAAGAAGTGTGATCAGTGCAAGAAACTGATGTCTCTCACCGACACACACGACTGCTGCCTTCGGTGCCTCGGTCCTGATCACAACCCTAAGATGTGTGGACCATGTGGGAAAATGTCTTCCAAGGCACTGCGAAGTCGTCAGCACCAAAAGGAAAGGCTTTTTTCTGACTCGGCCTCCGGCCGGGCCTGGACCTTGTCTGAGGCCTCGACATCTCGGGAGTCAGATCCCAAGCACCGTCGTGGCTCCTCGGACAGGGGGTCCCCCGACCGGGAACGCAAGAGGAAGAAGCGGCTCGTGAGGGCGTCGTTGGAAGAGGTCCCTGGCTCCTCGAGAGCTCGGTCTCAGACCCCCAACCGTCGCCCCGGGCCTGTGGAACAGGAGAAGCCTTCCAAAGTCCCTCGACTGGAGCCAGAGTATGCTGGACACGTAAGCCCTGTAGTCCTCGTGGACTCTCCTCCCAGGGAGCCGACGTCGGGCCCGGCGCTGCCGGGGCCCGAGTCGGGAGCTGCTGAGTCTCCTGAGCTGGGTCTCAGGTTTGACAGCCTTGGAGAGCAGACTGTCTGCCTTCATGGAACAGCAGCGGGCTCTGATGGCCAGCCTGTCTGGCGCATCTGCCCCGACCACCGGGACATCGATATCGAAGTCGACCCCGGAGACCGAGCCGATACTCGAGGCCATAAAAGCTTGAGGTCAACCTCGGTCGTGGTCTCCCTCGACCTCCCATTCGGGACCGAGGGTGTCGATGCCGGTGCCTTCGGCGTCGGGGCGGGTGCTCGCAGGCCCCGCGAGGTCGGACCCTGATTCCTCATCGGACGAGTCCGCATGGGAGACGGAGGACAAGGAGTCCCCCGACACCTTCAAGACTCGGTGCGTCCCATCGGACTCACCGCAGTCTGAACCCCGGAGTAGATCCCCTCCGGAGGATACCCGGTTCTCGGAGTTTGTTCGGGATATGGCCACTGCGTTGGCTATCCCTGCGGATCCCGAGGAAGAGCCTCGAGCCAAGGAGCTCGAGGCCCTGCAGTACGACTCTCCTCCAAAGGAGGCCTTTACTGTCCCGGTTCCTCCGATGCTGGAACGGCTCCTCTGCCGAATGTGGGAGGCACTGGCCTCGGCGCCGGTTTTAAGCAAGTGGGTCAATTCGATCTATCGACTCCGGAAGAGTCCTGGCTTTCAGAAGGCGCAGCTACCACACCATTCCATGGTGGTGGAATCGGCCATGCATCGCCTGGAAAGTCAGAAGATGCACTCCGCGGTGCCCCCTGGCAGGGAGGCCCGAAACCTCGATGTTTTTTTAGAAAGTGCTTCCAGGGTTTGATGCTTGCTTGCCGTGTCCAGTCTTACCAGCTGTACATGGGCATGTACTTGCGAGATCTGGCCAAGGAGCTGGCTGGATTCTCTGCTGGTCTCTCCGGGGAACCCTTGCAGAGGTTCAAGTCCTTGTCCTCGGGGATCCGGGAATGCTCCAAGTTTATGTCCCGCGCTGCCTACGATGGCTTCGAGACTTCGGCCCGTGTTGCGGCAGCCGGCATCACGGCTCGACGCCAGGCATGGCTGCAGTCATCGGACCTCGAGCCATGGGTTCAGGACAAGTTGGTCGATGTCCCTTGCCAAGGTGAGAACCTTTTTGTCAAGCCCATGACCGAGAAGGCCGCACAGCTCGAGACCAAGCACCTCACAAGGACAAGGCTGTCTAGAAAGACTTCTGCCCCTTCTCACAAGAAGAAGGGCTTGGGTAAAAAGTCCTTTTACCCGAGGAAGGGCACTGCCTACAAACAGTACCCACAATATCAGGCAGCCCAAGCTGCCCCTCAGGGTCAGCAAGCCAAGGGGCAGGGTAATGGGCCCCGTAGGCAGAGGACCCCCAAGCCTCCGGCCCCTGCTCCCACTCAGCAGGGTGGGGATTTTTGACTCCTTAGGCATAGCCTCTCCGTCCCTGCTCCCCCAACCCTGCACAGGAGGTCGCCTCACTCTGTTTGCCCACCAGTGGCCACTCATCACTGGAGACAGTTGGGTGCTAAGCATAGTCCACAGGGGCTATGTACTGCACTTCCAACAACTGCCTCCTCCATACTTTCCAGGGGAGCCTCCAAGGCCTCCCCTGCACACAGATCTTCTCCTTCAGGAGCTACAGGGTCTGTTGGTGGACAGGGCAGTGGAACCTGTGCCTCCCCACTTACAAGGTCGAGGGTTCTACTCCAGGTATTTCCTAGTACCCAAAAGAACCGGTAGCCTTCGACCTATTCTAGATCTCCGAAACCTCAACAAGTTCTTGGAGAAGGAGAAGTTCAAGATGCTTACTCTTGGAACACTTCTGCCCTACCTCCAGCAGGGAGATTGGCTATGCTCCTTAGATCTAAAGGATGCATATACTCACATCCTCATTCATCCAGACCACAGAAAGTACCTCAGGTTCATTATGGGAGGAAACCATTATCAGTACAGAGCACTACCTTTTGGCTTAACCTCCGCTCCCAGGGTCTTTACCAAATGCCTGGCAGTGGTGGCAGCCTACCTGAGAAATCAGGGTATCTTTGTCTTCCCCTATCTGGACGACTGGCTCATCAGGGGTCAAACGTGCCAGGAGGCCAGACAAGCCACCCTCAGAACTATTGCTCTTCTTCAAAGCCTGGGGTTTGTCATAAACTTCGCAAAGTCCACTTTGCTCCCATCCCAAAATTTGGAGTTCATAGGGGCAAGGTTGGACTCTCTGCTGGCAAAGGCATTCTTGCCCAAAGACAGAGCCCAAAGACTGATAAACTTGGCAAGCCAGTTTCTCAGCAGGTCACTGGTCTCTGCCAGACTCTGCCTGAGGCTTCTAGGCCACATGGCTTCAAAACAGACATAGCCCCGAGAACTACACTAAAAAATACTCCAGTTCAACCACCACTGCTTAAAGAACTATCCCCTCCTTCTGCAGGAGACATCGTAAACATTATTGCTTCTATCAATACCACTACCGCACCGAACGACACTTGCCCAGCGCACTGGATTAGGACAATGAAAACGGAACTCAGCCCGATCATAGCAAGGATCGCAAGCCTATCCTTCTCAACAGGAACATTCCCGTCTTCTCTCAAGCACACCTCCATTAGCCCGCTTCTCAAAAACAATAGTTTAGAATCCGCAGAAAGCCGATTCATACCGACCGATCTCAAGTATCCCCCTACTTGCCAGAATAATTGAGAAGAATGTCCAAAGACAGATTCAACAGCACATAGACAGTTCAGCCCCATTAGATGACTGCCAGCATGGGTTTCGAGAAGCTCACGGCGTAGAAACACTACTAACCACACTAACCAATACCTTATCCAGAGGATTAGACAATATCAAGAAAGGATTTGCACTGATCTTCCTTGACATTGCCGCAGCATTCGACTCTGTCAATCACACTCAACTCCTCAGACGCCTCCAGGATAACGGAATTCAGGGCTTGGCGTGAGATTGGTGTAAATCATATCTAGATGACCGATGGCAACATGTAAGGATGGGAGACAACACCTCGGATCCGTTTCAACAAACCCAAGGAGTACCCCAAGGTTCGTCCCTATCCGCACTATTATTCAACATCTACATGCAGCCTATCTGTGAAATCATTCGATCCTTTGGAATCTCCTGCTTGATCTACGCAGATGATGTCCTCCTGTTTACACCATTCGACATCGCGCATCCTGACTTCACTGCCTTAGTTAACTGCTTCAACACGATCACAGACTGGCTCCTCGAATAAAACCTTCGGATAAATTTTAAGAAAACGGAAGTATTGTTCATAACAAAGAACAAAAGCTTTTCCCCACCGAAAACATTAAAGGTCAGAGACGCAGAGCTCCCAAGTAAGCCTACAATACGCTATCTGGGTATTACGCTTGATCAACGTTTTGACTTTAAAGCGCACATAAGCAATACCATCAAGGCTTTATATTTCAAGCTTAAGATGTTACGTCACCTAAGACCAATGCTAGCACATGAAGACTACAGGACAGTATTCCAAGCCCTGTTTATGTTTATTATGTTTATTTGAATTTGATATACCGCTCAGACCAAAAGGTATTAGAGAGGTTTACATAACTACATCATTTAAGGAAATAAGAAAAGAACGCCATTATAAGATAGGACAGAGTAGAGGACAGAAACAGTCAAACAGATAAGAGAAGGAGAAGGACACGGAACAGCAAGTTACCCTGATATATAAGAAGGACATCAATATAGACTCCAGAAACAGACGCCACGGACCAACGCCTAAGGGCCATGCCAAAGGGCCCTCTTAAGCCGTTGGGCCTGGCTGCTGATTGGTGGGCTCGGGGAGGAAGGGGGAGCTCCTGCTCTCACCCCCGTCAGAAGCGATGCTCATCGGAGGCCCCGGCAACGGCGGATCTTAAGCCGTTGGGCCTGGCTGCTGATTGGTGGGCTCGGGGAGGAAGTTGGAGCTCCTGCTCTCACCCCCATCAGAAGCGCTGCTCATCGGAGGCCCCGGCAACGGCGGATCTTAAGCCGTTGGGCCTGGCTGCTGATTGGTGGACTCGGGGAGAAAGGGGGAGCTCCTGCTCTCACCCCCGTCAGAAGCGCTGCTCATCAGAGGCCCCGGCAACGGCGGATCTTAAGCCATTGGGCCTGGCTGCTTATTGGTGGGCTCGGGGAGGAAGGGGGAGCTCCTGCTCTCACCCCCGTCAGAAGTGCTGCTCATCGGAGGCCCCGGCAACAGCGGATCTTAAGCCGTTGGGCCTGGCTGCTGATTGGTGGGCTCGGGGAGGAAGGGGGGAGCTCCTGCTCTCACCCCCGTCAGAAGTGCTGCTCCCTCACTTCGATTATGCGAACATCAATCTCCAGGAACAAACAGGAATGAGTCTTCACTTATGGGTACGTCGGTACCGACGGAGCCTGCGCGGGAACGCTCCCCAGCGTCCAATCAGAAAGCCTTTGGGAGCATCCCACAGTGCCTGCGTGCTGCCTTCCCGCCTTTCCAACTGTCTCTCCTCAGCTCTTTTTCCGCGGAGCCAGCAGGTCATGTTCCTGTCACCGCAGAAGAATTTCCTTATTTTTTCTTTATTTCTTTTCTGTCGCGTCTGCCTTCCTCGATGATATACCGGTACCGCCGGTTCTTATTCTTTTCTTTTTTAAAAAAATTAATAAATAAAAGATTTTTTTCCTTATTTTTCTTCAGGTGTACTTCAGTTTTGGGCCTTGGGCCCAAAACCCTTTTCATTAAATATGGAAAAACCTGCCTTAGGATTTAAGAAGTCCACAAAATGTGGCGGTACTATCTCCGTCACCGACACCCATGACTGGTGTCTAAAATGTTTAGGCCCTGACCATTCCATTAAAGATTGTGTGTCCTGTTCCATGATGTCTAAGAGAGGTCGACAGAACTGAGCTGCCAAGCTCAGTACCCTGTTTCCCTCTGATGCAGCTTCGGTGGCATCAACGCCTTCCAGGAATTCTTCCTCCTCTCATGGATCTCAGGTAACTAAACATAAATCCAGCCGGACCTTGAAGGGCAAATCTCCTTCTAAGCAACGAGATGCCCCTGGCCTTACCCTCGAGGATTCTGCACCGGCAAAATTACCCCGGCGGGAGGCTTCGGCTTCTAAAGCATCATCATCGGGGTTCCAGGATGATCTAGATGGCGTGGCCTCAAAAGATCTCCTGGTGCCATGCTCTGGGGTACCGGTGGCTTCTACCGGTACCGACTTCCAGGCATTGGCAGCGTCGATGGATCAGAGGATTCTGTCCATTGAACGCAGTCTGGCGGCTTTCCTTGTGGCATCGACGCCCGTGGCACCGCAACAGACTACTCAGCCGGTACCGGCTCCGGTATCGCCATCGGCACCGATTCCGGTACCGGTGGCATCGACATCGGCGTCAGCTATGCCGGTACTCTGCCCTCTGCAGCTCTCCGGTACCGATACCCCGGTACCGATGATTCCCAATACCGATCCTGGTCGGTACGGGTATCAGGCTTTGCAAGAGCATCCCGACAGACGATACTTCGATTCCTCTGATGACTCTGAGGATTCTGAAGAGTCTGTCGATGCAGCGATGCTTCTTCCACAGGAGGAGTCCTCTCCTAAACGAAGGATGTCTCCTCCAGAGGACTTGTCTTTTCAAGACTTTATCAGAGAGGTGGCTCGGGGTCTCTCTATTACAGTAGCCCCAGAGTCAGAGCCTAGAGCTAAGGAGTTAGACATTCTACAATATCGTAAAACTCCTAAAGAGGCAGCTACCTTGCCTATTCATGAGATTCTGTATGATCTCATGTTAAGGATGTGGGAAGCACCTCTAACCACCTCTCCTCATTCTCGCAGGTTGGACACCATGTATCGTGTCCCTCCTTGTCCTGGTTTCCATAAAACTCAGCTTCCTCACCACTCTATTGTGGTTGAGTCTGCAATGAGAAAGATTAGAAGTGCCAAGAGACTTGCCTCTAATACTCCAGGACGTGAATGTAGAACCCTGGATGCTTTTGGTAGAAGAGTCTTCCAAGTTTCCATGCTTGCTGCGAGAATTTATTCCTATAGTCTCTACATGGGAATGTTCTTAAAGAAGTCACTGACCATTTGCTGACTTTAAGTCCTTTTATGTCGGACAGTAAAAGGCCAGAATTTCTCTCTGGGCTCAAACATGCCCAGGATATCTCCAAATTCTCCAACCGTGCAGCTTTCGACTCCTTTGAATGTGTAAGCAGAGCCTCAGCTATAGGTGCACGTAGGATTGCTTGGCTTCAAGCATCTGATTTGGAGACCTGGGTCCAAGATGAATTGGGAAATATTCCTTGTACAGGTGAGAATCTGTTTGGTAAAGATTGGCAAGCAAAAGCCAATCAAATGGATGCTGAGAATTCTGCTTTGGATAGACTATCCAAATCTACTGCTGTTCCTGCTAAGAAATGTTTGTTCAAGAAAACACCTTTTTTTAAAAAGGGAAGATCCTATCCTGCTTATAGTCAGAGAGCATCTTCTGCAGCTCAGTTTCCTTCCAAATGTCAGCAATCCTCCAAACAGACCAAGGCAAAGGCTGCGAGGCCTGCTCCAGCCCAGCAATCTCAGCCCCCTCAGGGCCTTTTTATTCTCTACTAGAGAACTTAGCCTTCCTGGCTCTAGAAGGACCAGAGCCCTCCACCATCCCAGGAAGGTTATTTCACTTTGCTCCCAGATAGGGGCAAATCACAGGAGAGCATTGGACACTCTCCATCATAAGGGAGGGGTACAAGCTTCATTTTTCCAGCTTGCCCCCTCTCACAAGAGTGCACCAGTTCAATTCTCCAACCTCCCTCCTCAGCCTGTTAGAGCAGGAGGTTGCCACTTTTCTAGCCCAGGGGGCAATAGAGGAAGTGCCTTCTCAACAACAGGGCACGGGGTTCTACTCCCCCTATTTTCTTATCCCACAGAAAACAGGGGGCTTCAGGCCCATTTTAGATCTCAGAGAATTGAACCAATTCCTAGTCAAACAGAAATTCAAGATCGTTTTTCTAGGAACTCTGCTGCCATACCTTCAGTCAGGATTGGCTTTGTTCTCTAGATCTCAAGGTTGCGTACACTCATGTTCTCATCCATCCAACTCACAGAAGGTTCCTTCGGTTCCTTTTCCAGGAGAAGCACTATCAATACAAAGTGCTCCCCTTTGGCCTGGCCTCTGCACCACGGGTGTTCACGAAATGCATGGCAGTGGTTGCTGCTTTTCTGCGCACCCTGGGAATATTTGTCTTCCCTTATCTGGACGACTGGCTCATTCGAGCTCCCACTCAATCAGAGGCCAAGACTGCTCTAACCTGCACAATGCGCATCCTTCAATATTTAGGGCTGGTAATAAACATCCCAAAATCCAATTTGATCCCTACTCAGTCCCTGGAGTTTATAGGGGCACTGCTGGATACCACAAAGGCAAGGGCCTATCTTCCCCAGGCCCGCTGCCTTTGCTTGATGCAGTTAGCTTCTCAAGCAGAGTCAAAACCTCTACTAACTGCTCGAGAGATGTTACAGTTGCTAGGCCACATTGCATCCACCGTTCATGTGGTACCATATGCTCGTCTTCACATGAGCAGCTCAGTGGACTTTATCCACCCAATGGACCCAGGCATTAGGCTGCCTGTCCGACAAAATAGCAAACACAAGTCGCCTCATTTTGTCCCTCCAGTGGTGGAAGTCCCCTCAAAACCTGTTGATTGGGTCTCCTTTTCAACAGCCTCTACCCCAGGCAACTCTTACAATAGATGCTTCTCCAATGGGCTGGGGAGCTCATCTTCAGGACCTCTCCACCCAGAGCATCTGGTCCCCACAGGAGACTTGTCTACTGTCACCACTCACCCTGCCAGAGGCATATAGCATGAGCAAGGCGAGTGGGCAGTTGTGCTTCTTGTGCTGAAAACTACTTAATGGAGGTTTGGAAGGGCCTCCTGGGTAACGTAGTTCCACAGCACTGAAATGATTCCAAGTTGTACACGAGTGGTTCAGGTTAAATAAGGATTTATTTCCCCTCCCGGGGTTGGATATTGTTGACCATGAACAGAAGGTTATATTAACAAAAGAAACCATTCTTCTGGTGTGAACAAAAATATGTAACTCAGATAAATGCTTATTCTCAGCTTTTAAGGCACAAAGGAATAAAACAGTGTTTCTCTCCAAAATGCTCCTTTTGGCTGTTTTCTTCTTTAACAAAATTCAGCAATATTAACAAAGGGATTGCACATTGTCTGCTATCATATACGAGCAGTCCATATACACTTCAGACACTGGGGGTTGATAAGAATCCCACTGCATAGGATCACCTTCTCCTTCAATGTCTTTTAGAGAGGGTTCTTCTGTCTGCCGTGCAAACCTCTCTGCTTCAATCAAAGGGTTCCCTTCCCCCAACCTGCTAGAGGAGTCTGGGTGTTTGGATTCTTGTGCACACAGCTCCCGGTAACTGAAAGGATACACGCTTCCCTCTTCTGCTTGGCTATGGGAAGTTCTGTGTCTGCTTTTTAAACTGCTTTCCCCCAGGAATCTCCCTTGGCTACAAATTGGTAGGTAAAACTTTTCTCTCCTTTCTGATAAAAGCTTGGTATCAGGGAAATAAGCTTTACCTTCAGGATGACTGTAATGAGCACAGCATGGCTGTCTTCTCTGGTTCCAAGAATAAACGTCTTTGCTTTTAGAGTGGTAAAAATCCCCAGTGCTTTTGGTAGTTGAGCACTGCTCTCTGTGAGCTGGAATTGTATGTCTTTCACAGCTCTCTTCCTCTGAGAAGTTTCTCCGAGTGAGATTGGGATTCCCTTCCCTCCTCTCTTCTCCCAGCCACAAACCTTGGCTGCCCTCGGGATATCTATCCTTCTCTGCTCTCCTCGTTCCTTCAGTTTTCTCCACTCCTCCTGTGCCCCCTCCTGTGCTCTCTCTATCCTTAACTAAAGAGTTTTTATCTGTGTTTCTCTTTCCGTTGGACCTGGCCACACCTCCCACCAGCTGTTCCCTCTTCCCTGATGAAGCAGGAGCTAGCTCAGGGGATGGGCGTTCCCTAGCACACTGTGACGTCTTTTGTTTGGGGTTTCCATGCCAACCCTCCATGCTTGTTTCAGATCTGTCAATTCTGGTTTCACTTTGCAGTGAATCCTCTGTTTCCATCGGCTCTGAACCTTGTACTTCACGACACTACATATCAATCTCTTGGAACTCAGAGCAATCTTCCTTGCTCTGCGAGTTTTCCACACCCTGCTCAGCCACAAGACAGTCCTTGTCCACACGGACAATCAAGTAGCCATGTTCTATATAAACAAGCAGGGAGGAGCTGGCTCTGTCGCTTTTCAACGAAGCTCTGTGACTGTGGGCCCTCGCCAGAGAGCATCACATTGATCTTCTGGCAGTCTATCTTCCAGGTGTTCAAAACTCTTAGGCGGACAGACTCGGTCGAGTTCTGCTTCCACACGAGTGGTCCCTACATATGGACCAGGTATCCAAGATTTTTCAAATTTGGGGAACCCCGGATATAGAGCTCTTTGCAAGTCCGTGGAATGTCAAACTTCCCCGGTTCTGTTCCAGAACTCCGGCTCAGAGGGCTCAGGCAAGGGATGCTGTCCTCCTTCACTGGGGTCAAGACTTCCTGTATGCCTTTCCACCCATTCCCCTAATTCCCAAAACCCTATTCAAGCTTCAGAGAGACAGAGGCCACATGATTCTCATAGTTCCACATTGGCCATGGCAAGTGTGGTACCCTCTGCTTCTACATCTCTCTCAAGCTCCCTCCCTAGAATTAGGGTCTGCTCCAGACCTTCTCTCTCAGGAGGACAGAAAATTGTGGCATCCCAATCCCCAGTCTCTGCATCTCAGGGCTTGGTTGCTGAAGGCCTAGATCTCCAGGATCTTCCTCTTTCTCAACAAGTGAAAGATGTTCTTCATGCTTCCAGAAAACCTTCCACTAGACGTTCTTACGCCTTCAAGTGGAAATGTTTTACCATCTGGTGTTCTGGAAGGGGTCTTAACCCCCGGTCAATACCTCTGGAATCGTTGCTGGAGTATCTCCTGCATCTCTCTATTGCAGGCCTTAAGACAAATTCAGTAAGAGTCCATCTGAGTGCTATTGCAGCTTCCCTCAGGCCTCTAAATGGACAACCTGTCTCCTCTCATCCCCTTGTAGCAAGGTTCATGAGAGGCCTCCTTTTAACAAAGCCTCCCATTAGACTGCCTCCGGTGGCATGGGATTTAAATTTGGTTCTTGGTCAGCTTATGAAGCCGCATTTTGAACCTTTAGCTACTACCTCCTTGAAATACCTTTCTTGGAAGATTATTTTTCTTATTGCAATCACATCAGCATGCCGCATCAGCGAATTGCAAGCACTAGTAGCTATTCCACCTTACACAAGGTTCCATCATGACAAGGTAGTTCTTAGGACTAATCCACACTTTATGCCTAAGGTGGTCTCAACCTTTCACCTCAACCAAGAGGTCTACCTACCTGTCTTTTTTCCAGGGCCTCATGCATCAAGTGCAGAGAGGAATCTTCATACCCTGGACTGTAAAAGAGTTCTGGCTTTTTACTTACAGAGGACACAGCAGCATAGAAAGTCTTCCCAATTCTTTGTTGCTTTTGATCCTTCTCATTTGGGACAACCAGTTTCCAAGAGAACTCTTTCCAACTTCATTGCCCAATGTATTTTTTTCACCTATCAGAGTAAGAACATTTCTCTGGAGGGCCATGTCACAGCTCACAATGTGAGAGCCATGACAGCCTCAATGGCTCATCTGAACTCTGTGTCTATCAACGACATCTGTCGAGCAGCCACTTGGGCCTCGGTTCATACCTTCACAGCCCATTACTGTTTGGACAAGGACTCCAGCCGGGATGCCTTGTTTGGTCAGACTGTTCTCAAACACCTGTTCCATACTTAATCAACTCCTACCCACCATCCCTCATGGGATGCCAGAGATCCAGGTGGGGAAGTGAAGCCCTGTCCCAGGGACACACAACTTCTGGGCTCTCTCCCTGGCATCAAAAGCTAGGGAGTCCCCATATGTGAAGACTCATTCCTGCTTGTTCCTGGAGATAGCACAGTTACTTACCTGTAACAGGTGATCTCTGGGAACAGCAGGAATAAGTCTTCACAACCCACCCACCTACCCCTAGGAGTTGTCTCTCTCTCTCTATCTCTCTTCCTTTCCCTCTGTCTCAGCTATAAAACTCAATTGAGGAGAGACAGTTGGAAAGGCGGGAAGGCAGCACGCAGGCGCTGTGGGATGCTCCCAAAGGCTTTCTGACTGGACGCTGGGGAGCATTCCCGCGCAGGCTCCGTCGGTACCGACGTACCCATATGTGAAGACTTATTACTGCTGTTCCCAGAGATCACCTGTTACAGGTAAGTAACTGTGCTTTCTACACTGGATCCCCAAGAGTTCACTAAACCAGTTGCAGCTTGCAATGAATGCCGCGGCACGTGTCCTCTGCGGAGTCTCAAGGAGAGACCATATCACCCCTACATTAAAGGACCTTCACTGGCTACCAATAGAAGGCAGAATCACCTACAAGGCACTACTCATTACGTTCAAAGCCATCAATAGGATATCCCCCTCGTCCATCATGGCACTCATTACCCATACCCCCGATAATAGGTCAAGAAGGTCAATAGGCGCTAACACACTGCTAACCCCAATTGAAGTGACAAAATGCACGCAAACAACTAGAAACAGGGCATTCTCTTTCTACGCTCCAAGGTGTTGGAATAATCTCCCGCCCAACATCAGATCAATCAATGATCTCTCTCAATTCAGGAAAGCCATAAAACATCATTTATTCCTTTCATACTACTCGCAACCCAACTGTTCCCCTACACCTTGCACAAACACAACCATCCAACAGCTCTAAGAATGTAAAAGCGTCACTAGTAAGCTGCCATCGTTCAGATGTAAATAGTTCAATGTTATGAATCCCTGTTACTATGTCCTGTTTGATGTAAGCACAAAGCACTTCCCCGCCTTGTGTAAAATTAACACTAAACTGCACTGATGTCAAATAGCGTGGTATAGAAAAGCTAGAAATAAATAAATAAATGTGACCCCCATTGCCCGGCTCCATATGAGGCCTGCACAGTGGTGCCTTCGGTCTCAGTAGTCACAGGCCACAGGCATCCTCAGAGACAGGATAAGGGTGTCCAGACAATTTCTGAAATCCCTCAGCTGGTGGCTACATCCACCCAATCTACTGCAAGGGGGGGGGTGCCTTTTCAGATTCCTGGGTTCACAGTAGTGTTAACCACGGATGCCTCCTTGCAGTGCTGGGGAGCTCATTGTCTAGGTAAGTGCACCCAGGGCCTGTGGTCTCCCTGGGAAACCGCACAGCAAATCAATCTACAGGAACACAGGGCTATTCGGTTAGCCCTCAAGACTTTCTCTCCAGCCCTGGCTCATCAGTCTGTCCTAGTTCAAACGGACAACCAGGTAGCCATGTTTTATGTGAACAAACAGGGCGGAACTGGGTCCAGGCTCCTTTGCCAGGAAGCACTGGACCTTTGCTTGTTTGCCCTCAAGCACAACATGCTCCTCAAGGCTGTGTACCTCCCTGGCCAGGAAAACTACCTGGCCGACAGGTTGAGCAGGATTCTGCAGCCCCACGAGTGGCAGCTCCATCCTTTAGTGGTTCAGAAGATTTGTTTGCCAGTCCACTGAACAAGCAGCTGCCAAAGTTCTGCTCCAGGCAACCGCATCCTCTGCGGGTAGCAGCAGATGCTTTTCTGATTCCCTGGTCTCAGGGCCTCCTGTATGCGTTTCCTCCCACGCCCTTGGTGGCCCGAACTCTGCTCAAGATTCGTCAGGAGAAGGCCTCAGTCCTGCTGGTGGCTCCCAGGTGGCCCAGACAGCCTTGGTTTCCACTTCTGCTTCAGTTGGCAGTGGACCCCCCTCTGCCTCTGGGGTTGCAACCCGACCTCCTCTCTCAGGATCAGGGTACCCTTCTGCACCCCAATCTCAAAGCGCTCAATTTGATGGCGTGGAGGCTGCAAGGGTAGTTTTGGCTCCCTGGGGCCTCCCACGGGAAGTTGAAGAGGTTGTCCTAGCCTCTAGGAAACAGTCCACTAGGAAAACCTATGCTCTCAAATGGAAGAGGTTTTCTGTGTGGTGTCAGATTCGTACAGAGGATCCTTTCTCCTGTACGGTACCAGTAGTGCTTCAGTACTTACTGCACTTATCCAATCAGGGACTTAAGTCCATTTCTGTTCGGGTCCACCTCTCGGCTCTAGCAGCTCACCACTCACTGGTGGATGGCCAATCTCTATCCCCCCTTCGTGTCCCGGTTTCTCAGAGGCTTGCTCTTGCTCGAGCCTCCATTCCGTCCTCCTGCTCCTGAGTGGGAATTGAATGTGGTCTTGCAGCAACTGACTCGCCCACCTTTTGAGCCAATGGCTACTTGTCCTCTACACTTCCTATCCTGGAAGACGCTCTTCCTGATAGCCCTCACCTCGGCTAGGCGAGTGAGTGAGCTTCAGGCCCTGGTTTGTGACAGGCCTTACACCAGATTTGATAGGAACAGGGTAGTCCTCAGGACTCATCCAAAGTTCCTCCCCAAGGTTGTCTCCTCTTTCCACCTCAACCAGGAGGTGGTTCTTCCAACATTCTTCCCTAGGCCTCATGCAAGCCAGGCTGAAGCAGTTCTGCATACCCTGGACTGTAGGAGGGCCTTATCCTTCTACCTTGACCGTACGCAGGGGCACAGAAGGGCTACTCAGCTCTTCATCTCTTTTGACCCTAAATAATTTGGGGTTGGCTGTGTCCAAGCGTACCTTGTCCATCTGGGTGGCTGACTGTATCACCTGGGCTTACAGGGTGGCTGACCTTCCTTTGCAGGGTCAGGTCACGGCCCATCGTGTCAGGGCAATGGCTGCCTCAGTGGCTCATCTCCGCTCTGTACCGTTGGTGGACATCTGCAGGGCTGCTACTTGGTCTTCAAGCCAGACGTTTGCGGCCCATTACTGTCTGGAAAGGGAGTCCCGTAGGGACAGTGCTTTTGGCCAGGCAGTACTCCGGAATCTCTTTGAGGTTTAGGCAACTCCTGCCCTCTGTGGGGCTACCGGTGGAGGTTCTGTCATTGAAAAGCCTTTCTTTGATGCTGGGACTAGAGGGAGTTCTCTTGTTCAGCCTGGGTTCCTTGGTAGCCCAGAGCTAGGGAGTCACCCATATTTGAGGACTGACTTCCTGCTTGGTCCTGGAGAAAGAGTAGTTACTCACCTGTAACAGCTGTTCTCCAGGAGCAGCAGGAATCAGTCCTCACAACCCTCCCTTCTCCCCTGGGAGTTGCAGTTGTACATAGTTTATTTTTTACATTTTTGTGTGCTGTTTTTAGCTATGTCATTTGACTGAGCAAGATGGCACCTTTAGGCAGGAAGGGAACCGCACATGCATGCCTGCATTCCCAAAGGCTTTCATGGAAAGCTGGGGAAATGCTTCGCAAGGGCTCCATCGGCGTCGATGTCACCCATATGTGAGGACTGATTCCTGCTGCTCCTGGAGAACACCTGTTACAGGTGAGTAACTACTCTATCTCCCCCAGGCCCGTTGCCTTCGCATGGTGCAGTTAGCTTCTCAAGCAGTGCTAAAGCCTCATCTCACTGCTCGAGGAATGTTACAACTACTAGGCCACATGGCATCTACCGTGCATGTGGTTCCTTATGCTCGCCTCCACATGAGAGCAGCCCAGTGGACTTTATCCACTCAATGGAGCCAGGCATAAGGGTGCCTGTCAGACAAAATAGCAAACACAAATCGCCTTATTTTGTCTCTCCAATGGTGGCAGTCCAATCAAAACCTGTTGCTGGGGTCCCCATTTCAACAACCTTTACCCCAGGCAACCCTCACAACAGATGCTTCTCCAATGGGTTGGGGAGCTCATCTGCAAGACCTCTCCACCCAAGGCACTTGGACTCCACAGGAAACTCATCTACACATCAATCTCTTAGAGCTCAGAGCAATCTTCCTTGCTCTGCGAGTGTTCCATACCCTGCTCAGCTACAAGACCGCCCTCATTCATACGGACAATCAAGTAGCCATGTTCTACGTGAACAAGCAGGGAGGAACAGGCTCTCTGTCACTTTGCAACGAAGCTTTGCGACTATGGGCCCTCGCCAGAGAGCATCAGATTCATCTCCTGGCAGTGTATCTTCCAGGTGTCCAAAACTCTTGGGCAGAGAAACTCAGTCGAGTTCTGCTTCCACATGAATGGTCTCTACATGCGGACCAGATGGCCAAGATTTTTCAAATTTGGGGAACCCCGGACATAGACCTCTTTGCAAGTCCGTGGAATGCCAAACTTCCCTGATTCTGTTCCAGAATTCCAACTCAGGGCTCTCAGGCCAGGGATGCTTTCCGCCTTCATTGGGGTCAAGACTTCCTTTATGCCTTTCCACCCCATTCCCCTGATTCCCAAAACCCTGTTCAAGCTTCAGAGAGATAGAGGCCATATGATTCTCATAGCTCCACATTAGCCACGGCAAGTGCAGTACCCTCTGCTTCTACATCTCTCTCAAGCTCCCTCTCTGGAATTAGGCTCTGCTCCAGGTCTCCTGTCTGAGGAGGACAGAATGTTATGGCATCCCAATCCCCAGGCTCTGCATCTCAGGGCTTGGTTGCTGAAGGCCTAGCTCTTCAGGATCTTAACCTTCCTCAGCAAGTAAAGGATATCCTTTATGCTTCTAGAAAACCTTCCACAAGACGTTCTTATGCTTTCAAGTGGAAAAGGTTTACCATATGGTGCTCGCAGAAGGGTCTTAACTCCCTTGCGATACCTCTGGAGTCATTACTGGAGTATCCCCTTCATTTATCCAATGCAGGACTTAAAACTAACTCAGTAAGAGTCCATTTAAGTGCTATTGCAGCTTCTTTCAAGCCTTTAAATGGACAACCTATTTCCTCCCATCCTCTCATAGCAAGATTTATGAGAGGCCTTCTTTATAACTAAGCCTCCCATTAAGCCACCACCGGTGGCATGGGACTTAAATCTGGTTCTTGGCCAGCTGATGAAGTCACCTTTCGAACCCCTAGCTACTACCTCATTGAAATTCCTTTCTTGGAAAGCTATCTTTCTCATTGCAATCACATCAGCACGTCGCATCAGTGAGTTGCAGGCATTAGTGGCTGATCCACCTTATACAAGGTTCCATCATGACAAGGTAGTCCTTAGGACTCATTCACACTTTATGCCAAAGGTGGTCTCGCCTTTTCATCTTAACCAAGCGGTCTACCTGGCTGTGTTTTTTCCAAGGCCTCATGCATCAAATGCAGAAAGGAATCTTCATACTTTGGACTGTAAAAGAGCTTTAGCTTTTTACTTACAAAGAACACAGCAACATAGAAAGTCCTCTCAACTCTTTGTTGCTTTTGATCCTTCTCATTTGGGACTTCCAGTCTCCAAGAGAACATTGTCCAACTGGATTGTGCAATGTATTTCATTTGCCTATCAGAGTAAGAATCTTCCTCTGTAGGGCCATGTCACAGCTCACAATGTGAGAGCCATGGCATCTTCAATGGCTCATCTGCACTCTGTGTCTATCGACTTACAGCAAGCTTGGGTGTTATTTAAAAATACTATCCTCGAAGCCCAGAGCAGCTGTATTCCACGCTTTAAGAAAAGTGGAAGAAAGTCCAAAAAACTGCCAGCATGGTTTAAAGGTGAGGTCAGAGAGGCTGTTGCTGCCAAAAAAGAATCCTTCAGGAAATGGAAAAAAAGAGTCAAACGAAGAAAACTGGAAACACCACAAGCACTGGCAAGTTAAATGCAAAGCATTGATAAGGCACGTAAAGCGAGAATTTGAGAAGGAACTTGCTACGGAAGCAAAAACACGAAATAAAGACTTTTTCAAGTACATTCGTAGCAAAAGGCCTGTGAGAGAGTCCGTTGGGCCATTAGATGATAGAGGGATTAAAGGGGCAGTAAGAGGAGACGAGGCTATAGCAGAGAGACTGAATGAATTCTTTGCTTCGGTCTTTACTGAGGAAGATGTAGGGATGTTACCCAAAACTGAAGTGGTATTTAAAGGTGATACTGCAGAGGAATTGAGAGAAATATCGCTACACCGGGAAGATATATTACAACTATTTGATAAACTGAATAGTAGCAAATCACCTGGATCGGATGGTATACATCCAAGAGTGTTGAAAGAACTGAAATATGAGATTGCGGACCTGCTATTGGTAATCTGTGAACTTTCATTAAAATCATCTGTAATACCTGAAGATTGGAGGGTCGCCAACGTAACACCAATCTTTAAAAAGGGTTCCAGGGGTGACCCGGGAAATTACAGACCGGTGAGTCTGACGTCAGTACCGGGGAAAATGGTAGAAACCATCATAAAGAACAAAATTACACAACACGTAGATAGTCATGGCCTAATGGGAGACAGCCAACATGGCTTTAGACAAGGAAGATCTTGTCTTACTAATCTGATATGTTTTTTTGAAGGTGTGCATAAACAGGTAGACAAAGGTGAGTCGGTTGATATAGTGTATCTGGACTTTCAGAAAGCTTTTGATAAGGTCCCTCATCAGAGACTTTTGGCGAAACTAAAAAGTCATGGGATAGGAGGCAGTGTACTATTGTGGATCGGGAACTGGTTAAAAGATAGAAAGCAGAGGGTAGGGCTAAATGGCCAATATTCCCAATGGAAAAAGGTGAATAGTGGAGTACCCCAGGGATCTGTACTGGGTCCGCTACTTTTTGACATATTCATAAATGACCTGGAAAAGGGAATAACGAGTGAGGTTATCAAATTTGCAGATGATACAAAACTAAAGTTGTTAAAACCCAAGAGGATTGTGGAAAACTGCAGGAGGATCTGGATAAATTGGAAGACTGGGCATCCAAATGGCAGATGAAATTCAATGTGGACAAGTGCAAAGTTATGCACCTAGGAAAGAACAACCCACACTATAGTTACACAATGCAAGGTTCCACATTGGGAACCACCACCCAGGAAAAAGATTTAGGAGTCATCGTGGATAACATATTAAAACCCTCTGCCCAGTGTGCAGCGGCAGCCAAGAAAGCAAATAGAATGCTAGGTATCATAAAGAAAGGGATGGAAAATAAAACAAAGGATATTATAATGCCTCTGTATCGTTCCATGGTACGACCTGTGATAAGGAAGCTTATCATAGTTCAGGAAGGAGCTATAATAGATGTGAAGTGACTCTGAACAAGCAACCTGTCTTTTCTGGTAGAAATAATAAAGCAGAATGTTCTCATAAAAGACTACCAGTCCCAGAATGCACCAGGTTTCCAACAGCCACTAGAAGAGCTGAAATGGAAAAACGTGTGTTCAATCAGGAGAACTATGAGGTAATCCCCAAGCACTCATCTCCAAGGGCAGGGCTTGATTCAGCACAGCTGCGCTGTGCTAGGGTGGAGCAGCCCTCTAAACAGGTTAAAAGTAAAGCTTATTCTACACAGCAGAATCATCAGCAGAATCTTCATGATCATCATCAGCAGGAGCAGAGGCAGCAGAAGCCAGAGCTCAAGGGCAGAGAGAGCAAGAAACACTTTGGAAGAAAGAAGAGAGAAGCATCTTGGAGGTCTAAAGGAGTCCATAGCAGTACGTGTGCTGGGAGGCATTCCAGAGGCAAGCATACTCCATTGGACTGGAGGAAACCAGAGGAGTGGGGTTGCAGAGCCAGGAATCCCCGGACGGGACCTGTGAGGGAGACGGCTGCATTTGGAAGGGGCCCTAAGACCAGTGCAAGAAGGTATGTGAAGAGAGACCCAGTGTGCAGGGATCTTGATTGGAAGGCTGGACATAAAAACTGGACTACATACTGGCCAGGATATTTAGAGAGGAACCCTAACAGCAATGGAAGCTCAGGTATGAACACTGATCTATGCCCTAGCTATTCACTTGGAAGACAGCAGGGAAACAAGTATTGTTCTGAGAATGCTTCATTAAGAAATTCCTCTGTGCCAATCCATGATATTGATTCTATGATAGTTGAAGAAGAAAGGAATATTGTAAATGAGCAGTGTGAATACATGGATTGCTCTCTGTCTAAACTTCTGTGGTAATATTCTTTTACAAAATACAACAACCATCACAAAGAAATATAAACTGGTTCTTTGATCTACTCAGAAAAACCTTTGAGCTGGATTTGAGCCACGGTTGGAAAGTAAACCAGCCAAGAGGTTTGCAGCTGGTTAATTGTTAGCAATTGAGCCTTGCCTAATTAATTTATTTATTTTTTATTTAGACAGTTTTGTATACCGCCTTATCCTTCAATCAAAGCGGTCACAACACAATTGGGGGATCCATTTAACACGCGGGGATATGAGACACATACACTAATACTTACAGGGAACATGGGCAATGGAGGGTTAAGTGGCTTGCCCAAGACCACAAGGAGCATCTGTGGGACTAGAAACCCCAGTCCTTCCGGCCCAAGGTTGCTGTCCTCTAGTGGGATTTGAACCCCCGACCTTCCGGCCTGAAGTACCGTGCCCCAACCACTAGGCTACTCCTCCCTCAAACCTGTGAGCTCTGAAGAGACACTTCTGGGTGTGTGTGAAAATACCAGAAGTTAGCCTTGAAAAAGAACAGTTTTTTCATTTACTTTGTGGGTTTTGTTTGTTTTTGAAGCACTGCTAAAAAGATATTAGCAAGAGCCTACAGAAGAGACCTTTCTGTTCCCATCAAGGTCTTTATGATTTGATTTAATTGCTTAAGAAGTTCAGTTGTTGTTTTTCCTGTTTTGGTTTTCTAAGTATAATACTGAAAGCAAGTATCCTTTTCTGTGCTACCAAGCAAATCTGTGTTGGGAGAAATAACCCCATAAATAAAATATATTTTCTTGGCTTTACACTCGAGCAAGCACAACTAATTTATTGTGAACGGCTGATTCTGGTATGAATGGACTACATTTCCCACAATCCTTTGCAAGTCATCTTAATATTTGCCTTTGCCAAGACTGTGGACATTCTCACCCAGCGCCCCCGTTTACAGACCGCACCTTGAATATTGTGTGCAGGTCTGGTCACCGTATCTTAAAAAGGACATAGCATTATTAGAAAAAGTACAGAGAAGAGCCACCAAAATGGTGAAGGGGATGGAAGGCTACTCCTATGAAGAGAGGCTACAAAGGTTGGGGCTCTTCAACCTGGAAAAGAGACGGCTGAGGGGAGATATGATAGAGGTCTATAAATTAATGAATGGAGTGGAGCGGGTAAACATGGATCAGTTGTTTACGCTATCAGAATATAGAAAGACTAGGGGACATGCAATGAAGCTACAGGGTAAACTATTTAAGACAAATAAGAGAAAATATTTTTTCACTCAACGTGTAATCAAACTCTGGAATTTGTTACCGGAGGATGTAGTAAGGGCTGTTAGTGTAGCTGGGTTTAAAAAAGGTTTGGACAAGTTCCTGGAGGAAAGGTCCATAAACCACTATTAAAAAGGGACCCAGGATAATCAATGCTTGACCCAGTACAAGCATTGTGGAACCTGTGTCTTTTGGGGATATTGCTAGGTACGTATGACCTAGATTGGCCACTGTTGGAAACAGGATACTGGGCTTGATGGACCTCGGTCTGACCCAGTATGGCATATCTTATGTTCTTATGATGACATCTGTCGAGCAGCCACTTGGGCCTAGGTTCATACCTTCACAGCCCATTACTGCTTGGACAAGGACTGTTTGGTCAGGCTGTTCTTCAACACCTGTTCCATACCTAATCAACTCCTACCCTCCATCCCTGGTTGGATGCCAGAGATCCATGGGGGGAAGTGGAGCCCTTTCACAGGGACACAGAACCTCTGGGGTCTCTCCCTGTCATCTAAAGCTAGGGAGTCCCCATATGTGAAGACTACATTCCTGCTTGTTCCTGGAGTTAGCATAGTTACTCACCTGTAACAGGTGATCTCCAGGAACAGCAGGAATTTAGTCTTCACAACCCACCCACCTCTCCTAGGAGTTGTATCTCTCTGTCTATCTCTTTCTCTTTCCCTCTCTCTCTCTTTGTCTCAGCTTTAAACTCAACTGGAGAGAGGCAGTTGGGAAAGGCAGCACGCAGGCGCTGTGGGATGCTCCCAAAAGCTTTCTAATTGGACGTTGGGGAGCGTTCCAGCGCAGGCTCCATCGGTACCGACGATACCCATATGTGAAGACTAAATTCCTGCTGTTCCCGGAGATCACCTGTTAAAGGTGAGTAACTATGCTATCACCATCTCCAGGAACAACAGGAATGTAGTATTCACATATGGATAACATCAGTACCAACTGAGCGGGAACGCTCCCCAGCGTCCAATAGGAAAGCTTTTGGGAGCATCCCACTGTGCCTGCGTAGCTGCCTTCCTGCCTTTCCAGCTTTCCCTCCTCATTTCTTGATTTTCCATGGAGGGGACAAGAAGCAATTCCTGTCACCGCAGAAAATTTGTCCTTTCTTATTTATTGTGGTAGCATCTGCCTTCCCGTCGACACTGGTGCCCACCCCTGTCGATGCTTGCTTGTTTTATTTCTAAAAAAAAATTCTGTGAGGGAAGGAATCTTTTCTTCTTTCAGGTGCATCGACGTTGATATCATTGATGTGGTTGATATGGAAGGACAGACTAGATAGGCCATGTGGTCTTTTTCTGTCATCAATGGTGAAAGTGTTTCTGATGTTATAGTGCGAGATCATTTTTCATCCAGTGATTACCAGATGGTGTGGTTTAGTATTAGGACTAGAGCTGTTAGAATCCATTCAAAAGCAGTAACTTTAGGGTTATATCACTAACAAAGATGTTAAAAAGAATCGGACCAAGGACAGATCCCTGGGGCACACCACTGGTAACATCCTTCTCCTCAGAGTGAGCTCCATTTACTTGTACTCTTTGTCGCCTCCCACCCAACCAATTTCTAACCCAAGCAGTAACTTTAGGGTCCATCCCTAGGGTGCTCAGTTTGTTTATAAGTCGCCTGTGAGGAACAGTGTCAAAGGCTTTACTGAAATCTAAATACACCACATCTAGAGCTCTCCCTCGGTCCAACTCCCTGGTCACCCAGTCAAAGAAATCAATCAGATTTGTCTGACAAGACCTGCCTCTGGTGAATCCATGCTGCCTCGGATCCTGTAATCCGCCGGACTCCAGAAACCTCACTATTTTCTCTTTCAGCAGCGTTTCCAATAATTTACTCACCACCGAAGTTAAACTAACCGGCCTGTAGTTTTCAACCACATCCTTCCGCTTTTGTGTATATGCACCACATGAACCTCTCTCCAGTCCTTTGGCACCACTCCCGACTCCGAGGCATTGAAAAGGTCAGTCAGTGGAGCTGCTAGAACGTCCTCAAGTTCCCTCAGTATTCTAGGGTGTATCCCATCTGGTCCCATCGCTTTCTCTTCTTTAAGTTGAGCTAGTTTCTCACGAACACAGTCTTCTGAAAATTGTTTAAGATGTCCCTCGCTTCTGTTCCTTTTTGTGAGTTTTCTGAGGTCCTGTTCCTGATTCTTCATCTGTGAACATAGAACAGAAATATTTGTTAAGCAATTCCGCTTTATCCTCATCAGGTTCTACATATTCCTCCCCTTCATCCTTGAGTCTGACAATACCACTTTTGCCCTTCCTCTTCTCACTAACATATCTGAAAAATGTTTTATCCCCCCATTTTATTGCTTTGGCTATTTCCTCCTCCTTTTGAATCTTTGCCTTCTTGACTACTTTGCTAGCTTCTCTAAGTTTTTCCAAATATAGATGCCTGTCTTCCTCTCTCTGTGATCTCTTGTATTTCATGAAGGCCTCCCTCTTTTCTTTCTTTTCAGCTACTTCTTTCAAAAGCCATAGCGGTCTCCTTTTCCTTTTACCTTTATTTACCATTTTAACAAAAAGGTTGGTTGCTCTTAAAATATCCCCTTTCAGTTTTGTCCACTAGTTTTCTATATCCTCCAGCTGTTCCCATCCCGCTAACGACTCCTTGAGGTTTTGGCCCATCTTGGCAAAGTTAGTTTTCCTAAAGTCTGAGACTCTTGCTTTTGAATGGATTTTATCAGCCCTAGTCCTAATACTGAACCACACCTTCTGGTGATCACTGGATGCAAAATGATCTCCCACTATAACATCAGAAACACTTTCACCATTGGTAAACACCAAGTCCAGTATGGCCCCTTCACGTGTGGGGTCTGTTACCAATTGCCTGACTAGTTCTACCTGTAGAAAATCCAGGATCTCTTTACTTCTAGATGATACTGCAGCAGGAATGTGCCAGTCAAGATCTGGCATATTGAAATCCCCTATCAGTAGCACTTCCCCTTTCCTAGCAGTGCTGCGTATGTCTTCAATTAACTCTGTCCACCTCTTCCTCTTGTGAGGGAGGTCTGTATATCATGCCAATGCAAATAGATTTCTCTTTCCCTCTTTCTATTTAACCCACAATGCCTCTTCTCTCTCTTTTAAGCTCTGTAATTCCAAAGCTTTAATAGCATTTTTTACATATAGTGCCACTCCTCCTCCCCTTCTTCCTACCCTGTCTTTTCTGAATAAAGGATAGCCAGGTATAGTTACATCCCAGTCATGTTTTTCTGTGAACCATGTTTTTGTAACTGCCACTAAATCCAAGTCGGCCACTCCCACCAAAGCTTCAACATCAGGGATCTTATTTCCCATGCTACGGGCATTTATACGCACTGTTTTCCATATATTACCCCTAGTACCCATTTCCATAAAGGTATTAATGTATCACTTACCTAGGGGCTTTCTTCACCCATCCCCAACGAATCTAGTCTAAAGCCCTCTTCAGTAGATTAGCCAGTCTACTACTGAAGACACGTTGAACTTTCTTGGACAGATGGATGCATTCTCTGCTCTGTTCTAAATGTGGTAGTACTATTTTGGCCACAGACACCTCTGACTGGTGCCTAAAATGCTTAGGACCAGATCATCAACTGTCAGAATGTCCTTTTTATAGGAAGATAACAGAGGCCTAAACAGAACCGAGCTGCAAAGATAGGCACCCTCTTTGCATGTGATGTAGTATCTTTAGCATCGACATCATCAAGAGCTCATCTTCCTCCCAAGGATCTCAAGTATCAAAACTTAGGTCTTCTTCGAAGACTGGCCTGTCCTCCAAGGGTAGATCTCCTCCTAAGCATCGAGATGCCTTGGGCGTTGCCCTGGAGGGGGACACACCGGCCAAACAACCCTGGCAGGAGGACCTTGTCTCCAAAGCCTTAGTGGGGTCCCAGGATGTTCCCGAGGTCTCCATCTCTGGAGAGCTCCTGGTGCCATGGGATCAGGGATCGTGGCCCACAATTCTGGTACCAATACCCAAGCATCGGCAAGCTCCATGGATCAACGTACCCTGGCTATTGAGCATAGCTTAGCGGCCTTACTGGCGGCTTCCATACCAGTAAAGCCTTTACAGTCGATCCCTCAGGCATCGGTACCGGCTCCGGTACCGACACAGCCTGCATCGACTTCTATGCCACTTACCACGCTACCGTCCATGCTTGCCTTCAAATCAGTTTCTGGTACCGAGGTTCCAGCACCGCCAGCTTCAGCTACCAGTTTCGATCAGTATCAAGTACTGTCAAAGGGCTGCCTGGGTGAGAATGTGCACAGTCTTGGCAAGTGCATATATATCAATATGATTTGCAAGGGATTGTGGGAAATGCAGTTCATTCACACCAGACACAGCTGCTCACAATAATTAGTTGTGCTTGAGTGCAAAGCCAATAAGATATTTATTTATGGGGTTATTTCTCCCAACACAGATATGCTTGGTAGCACATAAAACAGGATACTTGCTTTCAGTGTTAAACTTAGAAAAACAAAATCAGGGAAACAACAGCTGAACTTGTCAGGCAATCAAAGCAAAAGAATAAGGACCTGGTTGGTAACAAACTGGTCTTTTCTGTAGGCTATAGCTAATATTTTCTTAGCAGTGCTCTAAACAACAAGCAAAACCCACAAAGAAGGGAAAAACTGTTCTTTTCAGGTTAACTTCTTATATCTTCACACATAGACTCAGAAGTGATTCCCTCAGAGCTCACAAGCAATTAGGTAAGGCTCAATTGCTAGCAGTTACCCAGCTGAAACCCCTTAGCTGGCTTGCTTTCTACTGCGTGGCTAAAAATCCTACTCAGGAGCTTTTCTGAGTAGATTAAAGAACAAGTTTGTATTTCTTTGTGATGGTTCTTGTACTTTGTAACAGTAAATTACCAAAGGAGTTGACAGAGAGCAATCCATATATTCACAGCCTGTATCTAAGACCGCTCCTTCCCCTTCTTCAACAATCATGGGTTCAATATCAGGGATTGGCACAGAGGAATTTCTCAGTGGAGCACTTTCAGGAGAATACTTGTTTCCCTGCTGTCTTTCAAGGTTATAGCTAGGGCATAGATCAGTGTTCATACCTGAGCTTCCATTGCTGTTAGAGTTCCTCTCTAAATAGCCTGGCCAGTATGTAGTCCAGTTCTTATGTCCAGCCTTCCAATCCAGATCCCTGGACACTGGATCTCTCTTCACATACCTTCTGGCACGGGTCTTAGGGTCCCTTCCACGTGCAGCCGTCTCCCTCACAGGTACCGTCTGGAGATTCCTAGCCCTGCAGCACCATTCCTCTGGCTTTCCCCAGTCCAATGGTGTATGCTGGCCTTTTGAATGTCTCCCAGTATACGTACTGCTCTGGACTCCTTTAGACCTTCCAAATGCTTTTCTCTTCTTTCTTCCAAAGGGTTTCTTGCCCTTTCTGTCCGTCCGCTCTGGCTTCTGCTTCTGATGATCCTCCAGATGATGAAGCTGTCCAAGTTGAGAATCTCCAAGAAACTGAGGATAAGGATAATTCTCTGTAGAATAAACTCTACCTTTATTCTGCTCAGATGAGTGCTCCTCCCTAACACAGCGCAGCTGTGCTGAATCAGGCCCTGCCCTTTGAGATGAGTGCTTAGGGATTACCTCATAGCCCTCCTGATTGAACACACGTTTCCCCACTTCAGCTCCTCTAATGGCTGTTGGAAACCTGGTGCATTCTGGGACTGGTAGTCTTTTATGGGAAAATTCTGTTTTCTTATTTCTACCAGAACTGACAGGTTGCTTGTTCAGAGTCACTTCACCTTTTCTATAGCTCCTTCCTGAGCTATGATAAGCTTCCTTATCACAGTACGTGCAGAGCGGGAACATACTGCCCGTCGATACTTTGAGTCTTCATACTCTGATTCATCGGACGATGAATCGGCCAATACCCGGGACATGAGAACTCTCCTGGAAGACCCATCTCCGTTTGCACAACGTCGCATGTCCCCTCCGGAGGACTTATCTTTCCAAGACTTTATTCACAATGTTGCTCGGTGTCTCTCCATGATGGTTACCTCAGAGAAATAGCCTAGAGTTGAAGAACTTGAAATTCTTCAATACCCTACAGTCCCGAAGGAAGCTGCTACTCTCCCTATACATCGCATACTTCACGACCTTATGCTTTGTATGTGGGAGCCACCCCTTACCATCTCTTCACATACATGGAGTGGAGGAGTGGCCTAGTGATTGGGGCAAGATACTTCAGGCCGGAAGGTCGGGGCTTCAAATCCCACTAGAGGACAGCAACCTTGGGCCGGAAGGACTGGGGTTTCTAGTCCCACAGGTGCTCCTTGTGGTCTTGGGCAAGCCACTTAACCCTCCATAGCCCATGTTCCCTGTAAAATAGTTATCTCCAAGTTATAATGCCCTGTTCAATGTAATTTCAGTTTGTTCAATGTAAACCGCACTGATGCAGAATAGCGCGGTATATAAGAAAATATAAATAAATAAATAAATAAATAAATAAATACCCGACAACTCGACACCATGTACCGGGTATCGGAGTGTCCCAGTTTTCAAAAGATGCAATTACCGCACCATTCCATGGTGGTGGAATCGGCAATGTGTTGAATAAAGAGTGCTAAGACACATTCCTCGAACCCTCCAGGTAGGGAATCGGGAACCCTCAACGCTGACGCTTTCAGGCCTCCATGTTATCGGCCAGGATCAGTTCCTACATACTCTATAAGGGGAAGTTTCTTAGAGAGGTGGCTAGGGATTTGGAGTTAATGGCTCCTTTTCTCCTTGATGACGAGAGCAGATTATCTCACCCTTGTAAAACATGCTCAAAATGTTTCAAAGTGTAACAGGGCAACATTTGACTTTTCTTGAGTGCTTCAGCAGAACTTCATCTATCTGCATCAGTGTACGCAGGATTGCTTGGCTCCAATCCAAGGGGATTGTTGTAGTTGTTGATATAGAAGGACAGACTAGATAGGCCATGTGTTCTTTTTCTGTCGTCATATTTCTATGTTTCTATATAAGCATGGGATCTTGAACAATGGGTTCAAGATAAACTGGGTAATATCCTTTGCACCAGTGAAATGTTTTTGGCAAGGATTGGCAGGACAAGACCTCTCAATTAGAAACCGAGAACAACATTCTTAATAGACTATCTAGATCAGGGGTCTCAAACATGCGGCCCGCGAGACAACTTTGTGCGGCCCGCGACGGCTTGAAAAACCGCGCGAGAGGGGAATACTCTCGTCGCGGCTTGAAAAGCACGCCGCTGATAGAGCAGAGTCGGATCTCCGGGCAGAGGGAAAGGGGCCGCAGGACAGCTGCTTGAGCAGCAGAAGTCAGTTTTTTTTTTTAATTTGACAATTGATTCTGCTGCTGCCACGGCGGCAACGGCAGCAGCAGAAGCCAGGGTTTTGGGGGTTTTTTTGTTGGCCGGTAATGAGCTATGGAGGGGCTGACTGAACTGGAAGTGGGCTATTGGCAGAGGGGGGAGGGGGGGTTATGACTGGTAATGGGCTGGGGGGGGGTTATAACTGGTAATGGGCTATGGTGGGGGCTAGGACTGGAAATGGGCAGATGGGGGTTAGGACTGGAAGTGGGCTATTGGCAGGGGGGGGGTTATGACTGTTAATGGGCTATGGTGGGGGTTAGGACTGAAAATGGGGTGATGGGGGTTAGGACTGGAGGTTTATTGTTTATTGTTTATTGTTTATTTCACATTTACTATACCGCCTCTCATTACACCGAGGCGGTTTACAATTAAAACAAAATAGAGGTTAAAAAGAAAGGAAATTACAATAATTAAAAGCAAAAAGGAGAGTAAAGGCAGAAGCGATACAAATAGAAAACAGAGAGAAGTTCATCAGAGGGGAAAAAGCTAGTGAGAAAAGATGGGTTTAAGAAGAGAGAGGAATTTGGGGTAGGATTCTTCTGTGCGGAGGTTAGTAGGGAGGGAATTCCAAAGAGAGGGTCTAAGTAGTAAAATGCAGATTTTCTGGTGGATTGCAAATGGGCTTTGGAGGGGTGCAGGGAGGTGCAGGGAGGTGCAGACGGTAATGTGAATGGACGGAGGCTACGAGAGGGGTTATGATAAGTCAGTAAATCAGAAAGGTAGGCAGGAGTTGAATGATAAATGGCTTTGTGAGCTAAAGTGAGAACCTTAAATGTTATTCGATAGTCAAGTGGCAAACCAGTGGAGGTGATAAAGCAGAGGGGTGATATGGTCAAGTGGGGAAGCGTGGAGGATCATGCGGGCAGCTGTATTCTGGATCAGTTGAAGGCGGTGTTTTTGACGCTTTAGGCGGAGACCAGCAAAAATAGTGTTACAGAAGTCTAATCTATTGATAACCAACGAGAGCAGAAGAGTAGTGAGGGCCGAGTAGACAGAAAGGACGTACGGCACGAATTTGTCTAAGACATAGAAAAGAACAGCGGGAAACATGAGAGATATGATCTTGAAAACTGAGATTGCTGTCAAGAAATACCCCAAGGTAGCGGAGTTTGGAAGCCACAGTGATGGGGGAACCTGCAAGGATGGAGAAAGAGGCGGGACAGGAGAGGTGTGAGGAAACCAAATTGCGGCGGTTTTTTGAAACATTGAGCACTAAGCAGTTAGAGAAAGCCAAGTGGAAATAGTTGACAGACAATTTTCTAGCGGTGATAAATCAGGGTGAGATGATGAAGGTGGTGCAGTAGAAAGATGTCATCCGCATAGAAAATAACTAGAGATCCCGGCTTGTTGAATGATTAGCGCCAAAGGGGCAAGGAAGATGTTGAACAATAAAAGGAGCCAGAATAGAGCCCTGAGGGGACAAAACCACAGGGGAGTGGGAAATGGTTGGACAGTGAACGAGAGGGAAGAGACAGCAAAAGAACGGTGGCAAAGGAAAGAATGGAAACAGTGATAGACTAACCCACGACTACCCGCATCCCGCAGACGAGAAAGAAGAAGGGCGTGGTCCACCAGGTCAAAAGCTGCTGAGAGATCGAGTGATACTGCTAGGGTGATGTTGCCTGATCGTGGGAGGTGTGAATTTCATTTATGACAGCAGTGATTGTGGATTCAACACTGAAACCAGGTCTGAAACCAGACTGTCTAGGGTGCAGAAACAGGTTAGAGGCCAGATAATGTGGAAAGTTGAGAGAGAAGACTACCTTTTCCAAAAGTGTAGAGGTAAAGGAGAGATTAGACAACAGGCGATAATGGGCAGGGACGGAGGGAGATCGAGGGCAGGTTGTTTAAGAGAAGGAACGAACTGTGGCGTGTTTCCAGGGAGTGGGGGGAAAGAACCTGAGGACAAATAGAGTTGATGATGATCAGAAGAGGTTGAAGTAATGAGACGGAGGGTTCAGAAAACCAAGAAGAAGGAATAGGGTCCAGGTCACAGGTTGTTTTCCGAGTGGTGGATAGCAAGTGAAGCAATTCAGACGAGGAAATAGGTGAGAAGGTGGACCAGGTATGGGAGAGGCCATGGGGAAAGTGGGGGAGAAACAGGGAGGAGGAGGTGGGCTGATTGGGGGGTTAGGACTGGTAATGGCCTATGAGGGGAGGTAAGACTGAAAATGGGGTGATGGGGGATACGACTGCAAGTGGGCTATGGGGGGGACTAGGACTGGTAATGGGCTATGGAGGGGGTAAGACTGAAAATGGGGTGATGGGGGGGTAAGACTGGAAGTGCGCTTTGGGGAGGTTAGGACTGGTTATGGGCTATGGGGGTTCTAGGACTGGTAATGGGCTGGGGGGGTTGCTAGGACTGGAAATGGGCTGAGTGGAAGGGGGGCTTGAACTGCAAATGGCTGATGGGGAGGGGGGCTTGGAATGGAAATGGGCTGTGAGGGGAGGGAGCTAGGATTGGAAATGGGCTGATGGGGGGCTAGGATTGGAAATGGGCTGATGGTGAGGCTAGGATAGGACTGGAAATGGACTGATGCAGGGACTAGAAAGGAGCAGATGCTGGGTGGGGCTGGAACTAGAAGGGAGCTGATGTTGGGGGAGGATTAGAATGGGATGGAGCTGGGAAAGTGAAATGGAGAGGGGAAAAATATTTTGTCTGGAAGAGAAGACAAATCTACAATTGGCCAGGTATTGGGAGAGTAAGTGGGGATTGAGGATGGAGGGGTAAAATTTGAGTGGATGAAATAGGAATGAGGAAAGAGCAAAAGGAGAAAGATTAGTATGTTAAAGCAGATGTAGAGAGAGAGAATGGAAAAAAACTAGAAGAGAGAAGAAAGGACAAATGGACAGCAGACGATGGAGATAGCAGAAGACACGAAGAAACCAGAAGTGGCTGGAGCAATTGCAACTGAAAAAAAATGCACAAAAGGTAGAAAAATATCTCTTTATTTTGAATTTATTAACTGGAATATGTCAGCTCTGGGAAATGTGCATCATTAATGTCTGTGCTTTGGTACAAGAAATTATTTATAGTTTTATTTCTACAGTGCTGAGGTATTCTGTGTAATTCCTATTTGACATTGCTACTTGTTCTCTTTTCCCAGTAGGTCATGTATTGTTCTCTGAAATGTATTGATTTAATATTTGCAGTGTTGCCTTTTGATAGGTAGGGTCTGGTGCTTTGTGAGTCCTGGTAGTGCTGTTATGATACGGGGGGTTTGCTATGGGTTCCAAATGGGCAGTGTTAGTAGTAGTTCCTAATGTGCCTGGCGGTTGGCACTGGATTATAGTAATATAGAAATTTTCTAGTCTTTCTTTATCCATGCACTCATTATTCAACATTATGCAAATATTTATGCAAATGAGGCCCCTTATGCAAATGAGGCCCGTGTCTTATGCGGCCCCCGGGTTACTTTACAAGTCCTCATTCGGCCCTCAAAGCAATTTGAGTTTGAGACCCCTGATCTAGATCTACTGCCAACCCAGCTAGGAAAAAAACAGCAAAGAAAGCTTTTTTTCAATAATAAGAAGAAATACTATCCTCCTTTCACCCCTGCTGTACAATGTCCCAACACCATGCTCCTCAGAAGAGGCAGCAGCCATCAAAACAGCAAAAGAAGGCTCAGACTCCTAAATCCCAGCCACCTCAACAGATCCAGCCTCCTCAGGGTCTTTGACTCCTTTCTGAAGAACATAGCCGCTCTGCCTCTGGATATTTCAAATCCCACCCACATTCCCGGCAGATTTTGTCACTTTGCCCACAGGTGGCATCTTATCACAACAGAGTCGTGGACAATGTCCATAGTATGGGAGGGGGCACAAGGTTCATATGACAAGCCTACCTTCCCGGACTCCTCCAAGAGTTCTGCTCTCAGCCCCCTCTCACTGCTCTGTTGCAAGAGGTCACCTCCCTTCTCCTTCAGGGCGCAATAAAGGAGGTTCCACCATCCCAGCAGGGAATGGGCTTTTATTCTCCATACTTCCTCATTCCAAGGAAAGCATGATGATACAGGCCCATTCTGGACCTTGGAGAACTAAACGAGTACCTGCTACGGGAGAAATTCAAAATGATCTCCCTAGGCACCCTTCTCCCCTGTCTCCAGAGTCAGGACTGGCTCTGTTCTCTAGATCTAAAGGAGGCATATACTCATTCACTCACTGCACAGAAAGTTCCTGTCCTTAATGTTTCAAGGGAGACATTATCAATACAGAGGTCCTGCCTTTTGGCCTCACCTCTGCCCCAAGAGTTTTCACAAAGTGCATGGCAGTAGTAGCCGCATTTCTAAGGACTCTTGGGATATTTGTCTTCCCTTACTTAGACGACTGGCTCATTCGAGCAAGCATCTCTCTAGAGACCAGTCTTTCTCTCTCGCGCACCATGCAAGTGCTGCAACACTTGGGATTTGTAATAAATCTTCCAAAGTCCCAACTCGTTCCCTCTCAAACTCTAGAGTTCATAGGGGCTCTCTTAGATACTCAGAAATCAAGGACATGTCTGCCTCAGCTCCGCTGCTGCACAACTCAATCACTTAGCATCTCAAGCACGCCTCAAGAACTTTCTCACTGCTTGAGAACTGCTACAACCTCTGGGTCATATGTCATCAACAGTGCATGTTGTCCCATATGCTTGTCTACATATTTTATTTAACAGTGGAGTGGAGGAGTGGCCTAGTGGTTGGGGCAAGGTACTTCAGGCCGGAAGGTCAGGGGTTCAAATCTCACTAGAGGACAGCAACCTTGGGCCAGAAGGACTGGGGTTTCTAGTCCCACAGGTGTTCCTTGTGGTCTTGGGCAAGCCACTTAACCCTCCATAGCCCATGTTCCCTGTAAAATAGTTATCTCCAAGTTATAATGCCCTGTTCAATGTAATTGCAGTTTGTTCAATGTAAACCACACTAATGCAGAATAGCGCGGTATATAAGAGAATGTAAATAAATAAAATCAGGTTTTATATACCGCTTTATCATCAATTCAAAGTGATTTACATATAACAGTTATAGCAACGAGCTTTACATAGACCAAGGAATTACAACTTGGAGGGTTACATGGGATATAAAGAATACATTTTAAATTATCAACTATATACAGTTACACTGATGTCTTTAGAGTATAGTATGTTGAGATATGGGAGAATGTTATGTTGATGAGGAGTGGTATGATTCAATGAGAGACAGGTTATTGTGCTGCTTCCAGTGAAGTCTTATGATTCATTTCTTCAATGGTGGGACCTTAGAATTCCATGAAGAGGTGGGTCTTTATGGCTTTTCTGAAGGCTAGTAAGTCTTTTACATAATGTGCTGGGTAGCTCATTCCATAGATGGGGATATACGCGCAGCTCAATGGTCTCGGGCATCTGGTCGCCTGGGAGACAAAATAATGGTCTCTACCTGCTTGTTCCTGGAGATAGCGTAGTTACTCACCTGTAACAGGTGATCTCCAGGAAGAGAAGGAATGTAGTCTTCACAACCCACCCTCCTCCCCTAGGAGTTGTAGGTCTTCTCCTTTTTTTCTTCTTCTTCTTCTCTCCTTTTATCTCGGCTACAAACTCAACTGAGGATGGAGAGCTGGAAAGGCAGGAAGACAGTTATGCAGGCACAGTGGAATGCTCCAAAAAGCTTTCCTATTGGACTGGACGCTGGGGAGCTTTCCCGTGCAGGCTCCTTCGGTACCGATGTTACCCATATGTGAAGACTAAATTCCTGCTGTTCCCGGAGATCACCTGTGCCTTGGGTTTCACTTACAAGTGCCTCCGGTTCAGTGTGCCAGAGCGCTGGGACCCCAAGACCCCATCTATGCCACCGGCCGGGTGTGCGCAAGAGGCCTGTCGTGTTCTCAAGGTCTCCTTGGAGTGGGAGACCAATGATGAGTCCCTGAACACCCAGCGACATCGTGACCTCCCCCCGGACCTGTCCCCATCTCAGGAGCGTCAAAGGTCCCCGCCAAGGACCTCTCCTTCCTGAACTTCATCCAGGACATGGCGAAGACTCTGGCCTTCACCACGGAGTCAGAGGAGGAGCCTCAGGTGGAGGATCTTGAGATCCTGCAGTACGATCCCCCTCCCACGGTGGTGCTCACAATGCCTGTTCCCCATATCTTTGAATGCTGCTTGTTCAGGATGTGGCCGTCATCTGTTACGGTGCCCTTTGTGAGAAAGCAGCTTGATTCCATCTATCAAGTCCGCAAGGGCCCCGGATTCCAAAAGACACAGCTACCATATAATTCCATGGTGGTAGTCTGCCATGCATAGGATCAAGAGCCAAAGGCTCTTGGGCCCATATCTAGGCTTATCATGGGCATGTATCTGAAAGACCTGGCCAAGGAAGTGGCCAGGCTCTTGGCTAGTCTATCTGAGGAACCTCTTTAGCGGTTCCAGATCCTGGTGCCCATAATCAAGGAGTGCTCCAAATATGTTACTTGAGCACCCTATGACTGCTTCAAGTCTGTGACTGCAGTGGGCATTGGTGCCCACCACCTGGCGTGGCTACAATCATCAGGCCTGGAGCAGTGGGTTCATGACAAGTTGGTCGATGTCCTGTGATGGGGGAGAATCTCTTCAGCAAGCTCATGATAGAGAAGGCTGCAGAGTTGGAATCAGAGTATATGACCAGAACCAGACTCGCCCAGAAAACCGCGGACCCTTCCCGATAGAAGGATTCAGGGGAAAAGCCCTTTTACTCGAAGAAGAGGAAGGCTTGCGGAACTTACCCCCAGTATCCAGCCTACCCATCTCCCCAGTAGGGTCAGCAGGCTAAGGGCCAGGGTCATGGCTGTCATAAGCCTAAGGCCCCCAAGCCCTAGCCCACACTGCAGCCACATCCTGCGGGGGGGGGGGGTTTGACTTGAGTATGACTTCTCTCCCTCTGCAGAGTCAAGGGCGCAGTATACAGGGGGTCCACCATGACCACCGATACCTGAGGCCTCCAAGTGGTGAGGGACGGTTACCTCCTCCATTTCAAGCAGACACCCCCTCCATTCTTTCCCGGAGAACTTCCCATGACTCGTCTTCACCGAGATTTTCTGCAGCAAGAGTTTGAAGGCCTCCTCACAGCCAAGCAGTTGAACCTGTCCCACCACCACAAGCAGTTGAACAAGTCCTGCTAACTTCCTTGTTCCCAAAAAGACAGGCGGCTTTCGGCCCATTCTGGATCATAAGATAACATAAGAACATAAGATATGCCATACTGGGTCAGACCAAGGTCCATCAAGCCCAGTATTCTGTTTCCAACAGTGGCCAATCTAGGTCATATGTACCTAGCAGTTTCCCCAAGAGACACAAGTTCCACAGTGCTTGTACTGGGTCAAGCATTGATATCTTCGGTCACTTCTTAATAACGGTTTATGGACCTTTTCCTCCAGGAACTTGTCCAAACCTTTTTTAAACCCAGCTACACTAACAGCCTTTACTACATCCTCCAGTAACAAATTCCAGAGTTTGATTACACGTTGCGTGAAAAAATATTTTCTTTTATTAGTCTTAAATAATTTACCCTGTAGCTTCATTGCATGTCCCCTAGTCTTTCTATATTCTGATAAGGTAAACAATCGATCTACGTTTACCCGTTCCACTCCGTTCATTAATTTATAGACTTCTATCATATCTCCCCTCAGCCGACTCTTTTCCAGGTTAAATAGCCCTAACCTTTTTAGCCTTTCTTCATAGGAGTATCCTTCCATCCCCTTTACCATTTTGGTGGCTCTTCTCTGAACCTTTTCTAAAATAGCTATATCCTTTTTAAGATACGGCGACCAGAATTGCACACAATATTCAAGGTGCAGTCTCACCATGGAACGATATAGAGGCATTATAATATCTTTTGTTTTATTTTCCATATCATACCTAGCATCCTATTTGCTCTCTTGGCTGCCGCTGCACATTGGGCCGAGGGTTTTAACATGGTATCCACAATGACGCCTAAATCTTTTTCCTGGGTGGTGGTTCCTAATGTGGAACCTTGCATCGTGTAACCATAGTTTGGGTTGTTCTTCCCTAGGTGCATAACCTTGAACTGGTCCACATTAAATTTCATCTGCCATTTTGATGCCCAGTCTTCCAATTTATCAAGATCCTCTTGCAATTTTTCACAATCCTCTTGGGTTTTAACAACTTTAAATAGTTTTGTGTCATCTGCAAATTTGATCACCTCACTCGTTATTCCTCTTTCCAGGTCATTTATGAATATGTCAAAAAGCAGCGGACCCAGCACAGATCCCTGGGGTACACCACTATTCACCTTTCTCCATTGGGAAAATTGGCCATTTAGCCCTACCCTCTGCTTTCTATCTTTTAACCAGTTCCTGATCCACAATAGTACACTGCCTCCTATCCCATGACTCTTTAGTTTTGCCAAAAGTCTCTGATGAGGGACCTTGTCAAAGGCTTTCTGAAAGTCCAGATACACAATATCAACCGACTCACCTTTGTCCACCTGTTTATTCACTCCTTCAAAAAAACATAACAGATTAGTAAGACAAGATCTTCCTTGTCTAAAGCCATGTTGGCTGTCTCCCATTAGGTCATGACTATTGTGATAAGGAAGCTTATCATAGTTCAGGAAGGGGCTATAATAGAGGTGAATTGGCTCTGAACAAGCAACCTGTCTTTTCTGGTAGAAATAATAAAACAGAATGTTTTCATAAAAGACTACCAGTCCCAGAATGCACCAGGTTTCCAACAGCCACTAGAAGAGATGAAGTGGGGAAACGTGTGCTCAATCAGGAGAGCTATGAGGTAATCCCCAAGCACTCATCTCCAAGGGCAGGGCTTGATTCAGCACAGCTGCGCTGTGCTTTGGTGGAGCAGCCCTCTAAACAGGTTAAAAGTAAAGCTTATTCTACACAGCAGAATTATCTTCATGATCATCAGGAGGAGCAGAGGCAGCAGAAGCCAGAGCTCACGGACAGAGAGAGCAAGAAACACTTTGGAAGAAGGAAGAGAAAAGCATCTGGGAGGTCTGAAGGAGTCCATAGCAGTACGTGTGCTGGAAGGCATTCCAGAGGCAAGCATAATCCATTGGACTGGAGGAAACCAGAGGAGTGGGGTTGCAGAGCCAGGAATCCCCGGACGGGACCTGTGAGGGAGACGGCTGCATTTGGAAGGGGCCCTAAGACCAGTGCAAGAAGGTATGTGAAGAGAGACCCAGTGTCCAGGGATCTTGATTGGAAGGCTGGACATAAAAACTGGACTACATACTGGCCAGGATATTTAGAGAGGAACCCTAACAGCAATGGAAGCTCACGTATGAACACTGATCTATGCCCTAGCTATTCACTTGGAAGACAGCAGGGAAACAAGTATTGTTCTGAGAATGCTCCATTAAGAAATTCCTCTGTGCCAATCCATGATATTGACTCTATGATAGTGGAAGAAGAAGGGGATATTGTAAATGAGCATTGTGAATACATGGATTCCTCTCTGTCTAAACTTCTGTGGTAATATACTTTTAAAAAGTACAACAACCATCACAAAGAAATATAAACTTGTTCTTTGATCTACTCAGAAAAGCTTTTGAGCAGGATTTGAGCCACGTTTAGAAAGTAAACCAGCCAAGAGGTTTGCAGCTGGTTAATTGTTAGCAATTGAGCCTTGCCTAATTGCCTGTGAGCTCTGAAGAGACACTTCTGGGTGTGTGTGAAAATACCAGAAGTTAGCCTTGAAAAAGAACAGTTTTTCATTACTTTGTGGGTTTTTTGTTTGTTTTTGAAGTACTGCTAAAAAGATATTAGCAGGAGCCCACAGAAAAGACCTTTCTGTTCCCATCAAGGTCTTTATGATTTGATTTGATTGCTTAAGAAGTTCAGTTGTTGTTTTTCCTGATTTTGTTTTTCTAAGTATAATACTGAAAGCAAGTATCCTTTCTGTGCTACCAAGCAAATCTGTGTTGGGAGAAATAACCCCATAAATAAAATATATCTTCTTTGCCTTACACTTGAGCAATCACAACTAATTTATTTGAGAACGGCTGATTCTGGTATGAATGGACTACATTTCCCACAATCCTTTGCAAGTCATATTAATATTTGCCTTTGCCAAGACTGTGGACATTCTCACCCAGCGCCCCCGTTTACACTATATACATGCTGAGTAATTTTATTCTTTATGATGGTTTCTACCATTTTTCCTGGTACTGATGTCAAGCTCACCGGTCTGTAGTTTCCCGGATCACCCCTGGAACCCTTTTTAAAAATTGGTGTTACATTGGCGATCCTCCAATCTTCAGGTATTAGAGATGATTTTAATGATAGTTCACAGATTACTGATAGCAGGTCTGCAATCTCATATTTCAGTTCTTTCAACACCCTTGGATGTATACCATCCGGCCCAGGTGATTTGCTACTCTTCAGTTTATCTAATAGTTGTAAGACATCTTCCTGATGTATCGATATTTCCTTCAATTCTTCCGCACCTTTAAATACCACTTCAGTCATGGGTAACATCCCTACATCTTCCTCAGTAAAGACCGAAGCAAAGAATTCATTCAGTCTCTCCGCTATCGCCTTGTCGCCTCTTAGTGCTCCTTTAACCCCTTTATCATCTAATGGACCAACTGACTCTCTCATAGGTTTTTTGCTACGAATGTACTTGAAAAGGTCTTTATTTCGCGTTTTTGCTTCCGCAGCAAGCTTCTTCTCAAATTCTCTCTTTGCCTGCCTTATCAATGCCTTGCATTTGACTTGCCAGTGCTTGTGCTCTTTCCAGGTTTCGTCGTTTGGCTCTTTTTTCCAGTTCCTGAAAGATGCTTTTTTGGCAACAACAGTCTCTCTGACCTCACCTTTAAACCATGCTGGCAGTTTTTTGGACTTCCTTCCACTTTTCTTAAAGCGTGGAATACAGCTGGTCTCGGCTTCCAAGATAGTATTTTTCAACAACACCCAAGCTTGATGTACGTCTTTAACCTTTGCAACTGCTCCTTTTAGTTTTTTCTTAACTGTTTTCCTCATTTTATCATAGTCTCCCTTTCGAAAGTTAAAAGGTAGTACTGTGGATTTCCTTAGTATCCCTCCTCCACTAATTAAATCAAAGGCGATCATGCTATGATCACTATTGCCAAGTGGCCCCAACACCCTTATCTCTTGCACTAGATCTGGTGTTCCACTAAGGACTAGGTCTAATATGGCTTCCCCTCTGGTCGGTTCATGAACCAGCTGCTCCAAGAAGCAGTCATTTATTTCATCTAGGAACTTTATCTCCCTAGCATGTCCTGACGTGACACTGACCCAGTCGATACCGGGGTAATTGAAATCACCCATTATTATTACTGCGCTGTAACGTTTGTTAGCTTCCTTGATTTCTTTGAGCATTTCATCATCCATTTGGTCATTCTGGCCAGGTGCTCGATAGTACACCCCCACTGCCATCATCTTCCCCCTTTTATATCGAATTTCAATCCATATAGATTCTACAGCAGATTTTGTTTCCTGCAAAACTTTAATCCTTTCTGAGTCAATGCCCTCTCTAACATAGAGCGCAACCCCTCCACCAATTTGATCAGCTCTATCATTAGGATATAGTTTGTACCCAGGTATCACAGTGTCCCACTGGTTGTCCTCCTTCCACCATGTCTCTGATATTCCAATCATATCTAACCTTTCATTTAGTGCTATATATTCTAACTCTCCCATCTTATTCTTTAGACTTCTAGAATTTGCATACAAGCATTTTAGAGAATGTATTTTATTCATGTTAATTTGGCTATTGTTAGACATGGGTAAATTGGGATCTTTAAGCTCTGTCTGCTCCATACTTGAGGGCATTTGGGCTACTTTACTCTTTTGTGGAACCTCTCTGCTTTTGGTAGTATCCTTTAAGGATACATTCTTCCGAACCATCCACTCTTGGGCGACTGTCGGCTTTCCCCTAATATCTAGTTTAAAAGCTGCTCTATCTCCTTTTTAAAGGTTAATAGAAACATAGAAACATGATGACAGAAAAAGACCACAAGGCCCATCTAGTCTGTCCTTCCATAACAACTACAACAGTCCACTTTTTACCTTTAGAGATCCTCTGTGTTGGTCCCATGCTTTTTTGAATTCAGTTACTGTCCTCATCTCTACCACCTCCACTGGGAGACTATTCCACGGATCCACTACTCTTTCCGTAAAGAAATATTTCCACATATCACTCCTGAATCTATCTCCCTTCACCCTCATCCCATGTCCCCTCGTAGCAGAACTTGCTTTCAGTTGAAAGAGGCTCTCTCCCTGAACATTTATGCCACGGAGGTATTTAAACATCTCAATCATATCACCTCTATCCCGCCTGTCCTCTAAGGTGTACATATTAAGATCCTTAAGTCTGTCCTCATATGCTTTATAATGAAGCCCATTAATCATTTTAGTAGCAACCCTCTGCACTGACTCCATCCTGTTCACATCCTTTTGAAGGTGCAGTCTCCAGAATTGCACACCATACTCCAAATGAGGTCGCACCAAAGACTTATACAGAGGCATTATCACCTCCTTTTTTCTGCTAGCCATTCCTCTCCATATGCACCCAAGCATCCTTCTAGCTTTTGCCGTCGTCTTTTCTACCTGTTTAGCTACTTTAAGATCATCAGACACAACCACGCCTAGGTCCCGCTCTTCTTTAGTGGACAAAAGTACTTCACCTCCTATACTGTATTGCTCCCTTGGATTGCTGCAGCCCAAATGCATGACCTTACATTTTTTAACATTAAATCCCAGCTGCCAAATTCTAGACCATTCTTCAAGCTTAGCTAGATCCCTCCTCATGTTATCTACCCCTTCCTGGGTGTCTACTCTATTGCAGATTTTGGTATCATCCGCAAAGAGGCAAACCTTACCCGACAGCCCTTCCGCTATATCACTAACAAAGATGTTAAAAAGATCGGACCAAGGACAGATCCCTGGGGCACACCACTGGTAACATCCTTCTCCTCAGAGTGAGCTCCATTTACTTGTACTCTGTCGCCTCCCACCCAACCAATTTCTAACCCAAGCAGTAACTTTAGGGTCCATCCCTAGGGTGCTCAGTTTGTTTATAAGTCGCCTGTGAGGAACAGTGTCAAAGGCTTTACTGAAATCTAAATACACCACATCTAGAGCTCTCCCTCGGTCCAACTCCCTGGTCACCCAGTCAAAGAAATCAATCAGATTTGTCTGACAAGACCTGCCTCTGGTGAATCCATGCTGCCTCGGATCCTGTAATCCGCCGGACTCCAGAAACCTCACTATTTTCTCTTTCAGCAGCGTTTCCAATAATTTACTCACCACCGAAGTTAAACTAACCGGCCTGTAGTTTTCAACCACATCCTTCCGCTTTTGTGTAAAGGCACCACATGAGCCTCTCTCTAGTCCTTTGGCACCACTCCCGACTCCAACAAGGCATTGAAAAGGTCAGTCAGTGGAGTTGCTAGAATGTCCCCAAGTTCCCTCAGTATTCTAGGGTGTATCCCATCTGGTCCCATCGCTTTGTCTACTTTAAGTTGAGCTAGTTTCTCACGAACACAGTCTTCTGAAAATTGTTCAAGATGTCCCTCGCTTCTGTTCTTATTTGTGGGTGTTTTCTGAGGTCCTGCTCCTGGTTCTTCATCTGTGAACACAGAACAAAAATATTTGTTAAGCAATTCCGCTTTATCCTTATCAGCTTCTACATATTCCCCCCCCTGCACCCTTAAGTCTGACAATACCACTTTTGCCCTTCCTCTTCTCACTAATATATCTGAAAAATGTCTTATCCCCCCATTTTATTGCATTGGCTATTTCCTCCTCCTTTTGAATCTTTGCCTTCTTGACTACTTTGCTAGCTTCTCTAAGTTTTTCCAAATACAGATGCCTGTCTTCCTCTCTCTGTGATCTCTTGTATTTCATGAAGGCCTCCCTCTTTTTCTTCACTTTTTCAGCTACTTCCTTCGAAAACCATAGCGGTCTCCTGTTCCAGCCTGGTTCCATCCCGGTTAAGGTGAAGCCCATCCCTTCGGAAGAGCCTCTCCTTTCCCCAGAATGTTCCCCAGTTCCTAACAAATCCAAAACCCTCATCTCTGCACCATTGTCTCATCCACGCATTGAGACTCCGGAGCTCTGCCTGCCTTTTGGGTCCTTTGCGTGGAACAGGAAGCATTTCGGAGAATGCTACCCTGGAAGTTCTGGATTTCAACTTCCTACCTAAAAGCCTAAATTTTGCCTCCAGAACCTCCCTACCACATTTTCCTATGTCATTGGTACCGACATGTACCAAGACAGCAGACTCCTCCCCAGCACTATCTAAGACCTTATCTAGGTGGCGCGTGAGGTCCGCTACCTTCGCACCAGGCAGGCATGTTACCAGGCGATCCTCACGTCCACCAGCCACCCAGCTATCTACATGCCTAATGATCGAATCACCAACTATAATGGCTGTCCTAACCCTTCCCTCATGGGCACATGGCCCTGGAGAAACTTCCTCGGTGCGAGAGGGTTTTACATCAACTACCCCAAATCTCATCAACTACCCCAAATCTCTTCTACAGCCAGTGCAGTGTCTGGAGTTCATAGGGACCCTCCTGGACACTATCCAGGCCAGGGCCTGCCTTCCTCTGGACAGGGCTCAGCACCTGGTGGCCTTCGCCATGGAGGTGCAATGTCAGTCGGCCTCAGCCCGCCTCCTGTTGTGCCTCTTGTGACACATGGCCTCAGTGCACATCACACCTCATGCTCGCCTCCAAATGCATCAGGCCCAGTGGACTCTGCATTCTGTGGTATCCGTGATGGGTCACCTGGAGGACAGGATCCGCGTAACTGCACCTCTTCGAATCCCTCATCTGGTGGCAGCAGCTGCTGCACCCCATGGCAGGGATACCCTTTCAGGCCCTGAGGCCTGTCAGACGGCTGCCTGGGTGAGAATCTTCACATTCTTGGCAAGTGCATATATCTATATGATTTTGCAAGGGATTGTGGGCAATGCAGTTCATTCACACCAGACACAGCTGCTGACAATAATTTTAGTTGTGCTCAAGTGTTAAAGCCAATAAGGTATTTATTTATGGGGTTATTTCTCCCAACACAGATATGCTTGGTAGCACATAAATCAGGTTACTTGCTTCCAGTGTTTAACTTGGAAAAATCAAAATCAGGAAAACAACATTCAAACTTGTCAGGCATTAGCTAATGTTTTCTTAGCATATATCAAACAACAAACCAAAAGCCACAAAGCAAGAAAAAAACTGTTCTTTTCAGGTTAACTTCTGATAACTTCCCACATAGATTCAGAAGTGATTCTCTCCTAGCTCACAAGCAATTAGGTAAGGCTCAATTGCTAGCAGTTATCCAGCTGAAACCCCTTAGCTGGCTTGCTTTCTACAGCGTGGCCAGAAATCCTACACAGGAGCTTTTCTGAGTAGATTAAAGAACAAGTTTGTATTTCTTTGTGATGGTTGCTGTACTTTATAACAGAAAATCACCAAAGGAGTTTAGACAGAGAGCAGTCCATGTAAACAGATTCTTCATCTGCTATCATTCCCCCTTCTTCAACAAGCATGGGTTCAATATCATGGATTGGCACAGATGAATGTCCCAATGGAGCACTTTCAGGAGAATACTTGTTTCCCTGCTGTATTTCAAGGTTATAGCTAGGGCATAGATCAGTGTTCATACCTGAGCTTCCATTGCTGTTAGAGTTCCTCTCTAAATAGCCTGGCCACTATGTAGTCCAGTTCTTATGTCCAGCCTTCCAATCCAGATCCCTGGACACTGGATCTCTCTTCACATACCTTCTGGCACGGGTCTTAGGGTCCCTTCCACGTGCAGCCGTCTCCCTCACAGGTAGCGTCTGGAGATTCCTAGCTCTGCAGCACCATTCCTCTGGCTTTCCCCAGTCCAATGGTGTATGCTGGCCCTTGAAATGCCTCCCAGTATACGTACTGCTCTGGACTCTTCTAGACCTCTCAAAGGCTTTTCTCTTCCTTCTTCCAAAGGGTTTCTTTCCCTCTCTGTCCGTCCAGTTTGGCTTCTGCTTCTGATGATCTTTCAGATGAAACTGATGATCAAGCTCAAGCTGATTCTCAGGATAAGGATAATTCTCTGTAGAATAAACTCTACCTTTATTCTGCTCAGATGAGTGCTCCTCCCTAACACAGCGCAGCTGTGCTGAATCAGGCCCTGCCCTTTGAGATGAGTGCTTAGGGATTACCTCATAGCCCTCCTGATTGAACACACGTTTCCCCACTTCAGCTCCTCTAATGGCTGTTGGAAACCTGGTGCATTCTGGGACTGGTAGTCTTTTATGGGAAAATTCTGTTTTCTTATTTCTACCAGAACTGACAGGTTGCTTGTTCAGAGTCACTTCACCTTTTCTATAGCTCCTTCCTGAGCTATGATAAGCTTCCTTATCACAGGCCTCAGAGGGTCCTCACCACAGATGACTCCAAACTGGACTGAGGAGTCCACTGAATGGGCCAGTGGACCCAGGGCATCTGGTCAACGGGGGAGAGTCTCCACTAAATAAACTTCCTCAAGCTTTGAACAGTTGCGAACGCTTTGCCGGTGTTACGACACCACTTGGAGAACCAGGTGGTTCTGTTCCAGACAAATAATCAAGTGGCGGTGTTTGTTTTATGTCAACAAGCAAGGGGGTACTGGATCATACCTCCTCTGCTGGGAAGCTGTTTACCTCTGTGCCTTTGCAGGTGAGAGCGAGTTGCTCCTCCGAGCAGTGTATCTTCCTGATCAGGACAATCTTCTGGCAGACTGACTCAGCAGGGTTCTTCAACCGCATGAATGATGACTGGACTCGCAGGTAGCCAACTGCATCTTTTGGATGCGGGGCTGTCCTTCAGTAGATCTCTTCCCCATCTCCAACACCACCCAGTTGCTATGCTTCTGTTCCTGGACACCAGCCCCCTCCCAGGTGGCAGCCGTTGCATTCCTCATCTTATGGATGGAGGGCCTCTTCTATGCTTACTCTCTGACCCCATCCCCCCTCCTGATTTCCAAGATGCTTCTCAAGGTTCAGCTTGACTGGGCCACCATATCCTCATTGCTTCTAGGTGGCTGCAGCAGCCATGGTTCCCCCTGCTTCTCCGCCTCTCTCAAGCACGCCCGGTTCCCCTGGGCTGCGCTTTGGATTTGATCCCCAATCTCAGAGCCCTTACCCTGATGGCATGGCTACTGAAAAGGCGACCGTAACACAGTTCCACTTGCCCAGGAACATAGAGGATGTCTTGCTAGCGTCCTGCAAGGATTCCACTAAGCGGGCTTGTGCCTTCAAGTGGTGCTGGTTTTCCATCTGGTGTACTGAGAAAGGGTTTAACCCTTTATATCATTTTGAAGGTGCGGTCTCCAAAATTGCACAGAGGGTGGCTACTAAAATGGTTAGTGGTCTTCACAAAGCTCCAAATGAGGTCGCACCAAAGACTTATGCAGAGGCACTATCACCTCCTTTTTTCTGCTAGCCATTCCAATAAGGGGTAAAATACTTTTGTCCACTAAAGAAGAGTGGGACCTAGGCGTGGTTGTGTCTAAACAGGTAGAAAAGGCGACAGCAAAAGCTAAAAGAATGCTTGGGTGCATAGGAAAAGAAATGGCTAGCAGAAAAAAGGAGGTGATAGTGCCTCTGTATAAGTCTTTGGTGCAACCTCATTTGGAGTATTGTGAAGACCACTAACCATTTTAGTAGCCACCCTCGGAACTGACTCCAGCCTGTTTATATCCTTTTGAAGGTGCGGTCTCAATCACTAAATTGAAAATAAAATTATTTTTTTTACCTTTGTTGTGTAACCATTTTATTCTCTGATCATGTTGATACCAATCTGAGACTCTGCTTTCCTGTCTTCTATTAGCTCTCTTTCTATGGTCTATAATCCTTCTGCCATTTGTCTCTTCTTTTGTTTTCTTCACTTCCTTCCATCAGCCTATTTCTAATCCCAATAACCCTCCCTAGTATCAGCCCCCTTTCCAGTCCTCCCCTCCCATTACCTTCCAGTGTCAACCCCCTTGCGTTCTCAGGACTGCCAGCGGTGTTCATTCCCTTCCAGTCCCCCTCCTGCCCCACTGTCCAGCCCTTCTAGTCCAAATACCATCCTAGGTATCAGCTCACTTCCAGTCCCATCCCCAAGTGTCAGCTTCCTACCCTCTGTCCATACCCCTTCCAGTTCCATCTCCACGTGTCTGCTCCCTTCCAGTCCCAGTGTCCCTTCCCTTCCAGCCCTCTCCCCATTACTCAGCCATCTACCAGTCCCAAGTATCGGCTCTCTTCCAGTTACCCTACCCTCTGTCCATCCCCCTCCCAGTCCCAGTCCAAAAACCGTGGATAGCAGAGGAAGGAACCTTTATTAATGAACACTTGTAAGCCAAGCCCGACACAAGCCGTAATAATAATACACAAAAATAATTATTAATAAAGGTTCCTTCCTCTGCTATCCACAGTTTTTGGACAGGGTGTGGTAATTGCACTTGTTTGTGCCCCTTGGTTGGACCATCCCCCTTCCAGTGCCATCCCCATGTGCCACCTCCCTTCCAACACCCCCAGCCACCTACCAGTCCCATCCCCATATGTCAGCTCCCTTCCAGTCGTTCCCCCCCCCCCAACCCAGGTGTCAGCTCCCTTCCATGACGGCTTTATTTCATGCTTATCCAGAGAGAAAGCTTAGATCTCCAGGAACAAGCAGGAATGTAGTCTTCACATATGGGTATTGTCGGTACCGACGGAGCCTGTGCAGGATCGCTCCCCAGCGTCCAATTAGAAAGCTTTTGGGAGCATCCCACAGCGCTTGCGTGCTGCCTTCCCGCCTTTCCCAACTGCCTCTCCCCAGTTCTTCGTTTTCCGCGGAGCCAGCAGGTCGTTTTCATGTCACCGCAGAAATTATCCCATCTTTTTCATTCTATTTTGTGGTAGCGTCTGCCTTCCTCGACGCTATACCGGTACCGCCGGTTATTTCTTTCTTTCTTTAAAAAAAATAAATACATTTGTAATCTTTTTTTCTGGACTTTCCAGTCTATTTTTCTGTCGGGTGCCACGTGCCATTTTGGGCACTAGGCCCAACTTTTCCTTCAGAATGGAAAAACCCGCCTCGGGTTTTAAAAAGTGTTCCAAGTGTGGCGGTACCATCTCCGTCACAGACACCCACGAGTGGTGCCTTAAATGTTTAGGTCCTGACCACTCCATCTCGGAGTGTGTTGCCTGTGGGATGATGTCGAAGAGGGGTCGGCAAAACCGAGCTGCTAAGCTTAGCACCCTTTTTCCCTCCAATGCAGCATCCGTTGAATGGACGTCTTCCAGGACTTTGTCTTCCTCCCATGGATCTCAGCTAACCAAACATAAATCTGGCCGGTCCTCAAAGCATCTCCTTCTAAGCATCGAGATGTCTTTGGCGTTGCCCTTGAGGGACTTGTACCGGCAAAATTGCCCCGGCGGGAGGCTTCGGCTTCCAAAGCACTCTTGGGTCTCCAGGATGTTCTCAAGGCCTCAACCTCGGCAGAACTACTGGTGTCATGCTCCGGGGTACCGGCCGCTTCGTCCAGTACCGATACCCAGGCATTGACAGCGTCAATAGACGAGAGGTTCTTGGTTATTGAACGCAGTCTGGCGGCTCTCCTTGCAGCTTCGGTGCTTTCGGGACCGCTTCAGATGGTTCAACCGGTATCGACACCAGTTCCGGCATGGTACTGATACCGACAGCATCGACATCGGCAACTGTGTTACCGACACCGAGTCATGCTGTTTCTTCCGGTATCGACAGGCCGGTATCGGACCCCTCCGGTACCGACTTCGATCAGTACCGGTATCGTGCTTTCCAAGAGCACCCGGACAGGAGATATTTTGAATCCTCCGATGACTCTGAGGATTCTGACAGCTCTGTTGGAACTGGAGCACTTCTCTCTGAAGAGCCTTCCTCTCCTAAACGTAGGATGTCTCCTCCAGAGGATATATCCTTTCAGGATTTCATCCGGGAGGTGGCTAGAGGTCTTTCCATCACAGTGGCTCCTGAAATAGAACCCAGAGCAAAGGAGTTGGAGATTTTACAATATCCTAAAGCTACTTTGCCTATTCATGAGATCTTGCATGATCTGATGTTAAGAATGTGGGAAACACCTCTTACCACCTCTCCCCATTCTCGTAGGCTTGATACCATGTATCGAGTACCTCCTTGTCCTAGATTTCAAAAAACTCAGTTACCACACCACTCCATGGTGGTGGAATCAGCTATGAGAAGGATCAAGAGTGCAAAGAGAAATGCATCTAATCCTCCAGGACATGAATGTAGGACTCTTGATGCCTTTGGGTGTCGAACCTTCCAGGCCTAGTTCCTACATCTTATACATGGGCATGTTCCTTAAGGAAATTACAGGAGATCTAGAGCTTATGAGCCCTCTCCTTCCTGACTATAAGAGGCAAGATTATCTTACACTTCTCAAACATGCCCAAAATGTTTCCAAGTTCGTTAATCGTGCAGCTTTTGACTGCTTTGAGTGCATAAGCAGAACCTCTGCCATTGCCATAGGTGCTCGTAGGATTGCCTGGCTCCAGGCATCTGACTTAGAACTCTGGGTACAGGACATAAGAACATAAGATATACCATACTGGGTCAGACCAAGGTCCATCAAGCCCAGTATCCTGTTTCCAACAGTGGCCAATCTAGGTCATACGTACCTAGTAGTTTCCCCAAAAGACACAGGTTCCGCAATGCTTGTACTGAGTCAAGCATTGATATCCTGAGTCCCTTCTTAATAACGGTTTATGGACCTTTCCTCCAGGAACTTGTCCAAACCTTTTTGAAACCCAGCTACACTAACAGCCTTTACTACATCCTCCGGTAACAAATTCCAGAGTTTGATTACACGTTGAGTGAAAAAATATTTTTTTATTAGTCTTAAATAGTTTACCCTGTAGCTTCATTGCATGTCCCCTAGTCTTTCTATATTCTGATAATGTAAACAATCGATCTACATTTACCCGTTCCACTCCGTTCACTAATTTATAGACTTCTATCGTATCTCCCCTCAGCCGTCTCTTTTCCAGGTTAAAGAGCCCTAACCTTTTTAGCCTTTCTTCATAGGAGTATCCTTCAATCCCCTTTACCATTTTGGTGGCTCTTCTCTGAACCTTTTCTAATGACGCTATCCTTTTTAAGATACAGCGACCAGAATTGCACACAATATTCAAGGTGCTGTCTCACCATGGAACGATATAGAGGCATTATAATATCTTTTGTTTTATTTTCCATTCCTTTCCTTATTATACCTAGCATTCTGTTTGCTCTCTTGGCTGCCGCTGCACATTGGGCCGAGGGTTTAACATGCTATCCACAATGACGCCTAAATCTTTTTCCTGGGTGGTGGTTCCTAATGTGGAACCTTGCATCGTGTAACCATAGTTTGGGTTGTTCTTCCCTAGGTGCATAACTTTGCACTTATCCACATTAAATTTCATCTGCCATTTTGATGCCCAGTCTTCCAATTTATCAAGATCCTCTTGCAATTTTCCACAATCCTCTTGGGTTTAAATAGTTTAAATAGTTTTGTGTCATCTGCAAATTTGATAACCTCACTCGTTATTCCACTTTCCAGGTCATTTATGAATATGTCAAAAAACAGCGGACCCAGCACAGATCCCTGGGGTACACTACTATTCACCTTTCTCCATTGGGAAAATTGACCATTTAACCCAACCCTCTGCTTTAACCAGTTCTTGATCTACAGTTAGTACACTGCCTCCTATCCCATGACTCTTTAGTTTTGCCAAAAGTCTCTGATGAGGGACCTTGTCAAAGGCTTTCTGAAAGTCCAGATACACTATATCAACCGACTCACCTTTGTCCACCTGTTTGTTCACACTTTCAAAAAAACATAACAGATTAGTAAGACAAGATCTTCCTTGTCTAAAGCCATATTGGCTGTCTCCCATTAGGCCATGACTATCTACATACTGAGTAATTTTATTCTTTATGATGGTTTCTGCCATTTTTCCCGGTACTGACGTGAGGCTCACAGGTCTGTAGTTTCCCGGATCACCCCTGGAACCCTTTTTATAAATTGGTGCTACATTGGCGATCCTCCAATCTTCAGGTATTAGAGATGATTTTAATGATAGTTCACAGATTACTAATAGCAGGTCTGCGCAATCATATTTAAGTTCTTTCAACACCCTTGGATGTATAACACTTATTAAAAGAGGGTTGCTACACAGTACCCTGTCCTGTGCTGCTGAGGTAAGCTATATTCTTATTTGATTTAAATTATAGCTCTTTGCTGCTGCTAGGCACTAACGTATTATGAAATTTAAACTACAATCTCTCTGCTGGGTATGAAATGTAACCAGAAAGTTCTCTTCTGTGTTTTAAATGTAAACTTAAACTGCTGCTACTAGGCCCTGACTGATTTAACAAAAAATAGTGAGTTCACAGATTAATTAGCTTTAATAGAAAGAAATCCTTTCAAAAAATTCCCAGAAGTATATACTCACAATTGCAGATCTCTCTCTCCAGATGTAACAGTCCCCTTTTGTAGTCTTTCAGGACAAATGGGAATATCCCTTGCACAGACGAAAATCTCTTTGGCAAAAATTGGCAAGAGAAAGCTAATGAGCTGGATGCTGATAACACCACTTTGGATAGACTTTCCAAGGCTACAGCTGATCCCGCAAGGAGAAAATCCTACAAGAAAACATTCTTCTCTAAAAAGAAGAGGTTTTACCCCTCCTATACCCAGCAGGGACATTCTACAGGTCAGTCTGCCCGAAAGGGACAGCAGCCACCAAAACAAAGAAAAACAGTCTGCTAAGCCTCAACCAGCCCAACAGGCTCAGCCTCCACAGGGGCTTTGACTCCCATCTAGAGAACTTGGCCTTCCTGGCCCTCAACGGGCCAGAGCCCTCCACCATTCCAGGAAGGTTATGTCATTTTGCTCCCAGATGGGAGCAGATAACAACAGAAGAATGGACTCTCTCCATTGTAAAGTAGGGGTACAACCTTCATTTCTTCAGCATGCTCCCTCTAAGAGGGTTCAATTCTCAGACTTCACTCGAGAATCAGTTAGGTCAAGAGATCAATTTACTTCTTTCCCATGGGGCAATAGAAGACGTACCCATTTCCCAACAGGGTACAGGGTTTTACTCCCCCTATTTCCTTATTCCAAAGAAAACAGGGGGACACAGACCCATTTTAGACCTCAGAGAATTGAACAAATTCCTGTTCAAAGAGAAGTTCAAGATGATTTCTCTAGTAACTCTTCTGCCATACCTTCAGAGTCAGGTTTGGCTTTGTTCTCTAGATCTCAAGGATGCGTACACCCATGTTCTCATCCATCCAATTCACCGAAGATTCCTTCGGTTTCTATTTCAGGGGAAGCACTACCGGTACAGGGTTCTTCCTTTTGGCCTGGCCTCAGCACCAAGGGTGTTTACAAAATGCAGGGCTGTAGTGGCAGCATTTCTTCGCACTCTAGGAATATTCGTCTTCCCCTACTTGGACGACTGTCTCGAGCCCCATCAGAATCAGAGGCCAGAATTTCTCTATCTTGCATAATGCGTATACTTCAGTATTTGGGCCTGGTCATAAACATCCCAAAATCAAACCTAACTCCCACTCAGTCTCTAGAGTTTATAGGAGCTATGGGCCTATCTTCCACAGCCCCGCTGCCTTCGCATTATGCAGTTAGCTTCCCAAGCAGTGTTAAAAACTCATCTCACTGCTCGGGAAATGTTACAATTGCTAGGCCACATGGCATCTACCGTGCATGTGGTTCCCTATGCTCGCCTCCATATGAGAGCAGCCCAATGGACTCTATCCACTCAGTGGACCCAAGCATCAGGCTGCCTTTCAGACAAAATAGCAAACTCAAGACACCTTATTTTGTCCCTACAATGGTGGCAATTAACCCAAAACCTGTTGGTGGGGTCCCCTTTCCAACAGCCCCCACCCCAGGTCACTCTAACAGATGCCTCACAGGTGGGTTGGGGAGCTCACCTGCAAGATCTCTCTACCCAAAGCACCTGGACTCCACAGGAGACCCATCTACACATCAGTCTCTTGGAACTCAGAGCAAGCTTCCTTGCTCTTCGAGTGTTCCACACCCAGCTGAGCTACAAGACAGTCCTAATTCAGACGGACAATCAAGTAGCTATGTTCTATCTGAACAAGCAGGGAGGAACAGGCTGTCTGTCGCTTTGCAACGAAGCTTTGCTACTATGGGCCCTCGCCAGAGAGCATCAGATTCATCTCCTTGCGGTGTATCTGCCAGGCATTCAAAACTCCTGGGCAGACAGACTCGGTCGAGTTCTGCTTCCATACGAGTGGTCTCTTCGTGCAGACCAGGTAGCAAAAACTTTTCAAATTTCTGGCGCTCCGGACAAAGACCTCTTTGCAAATCCGTTGAATGCCAAACTTCCCCGATTCTGTTCCAGAATTCCGGCTCAGGGTTCTCAGGCCAGGAATGCTTTTCTCTTCCATTGGGGTCAGGACTTCCTATATGCCTTTCCACCCATTTCCCTAATTCCCAAAACCCTATTCAAGCTTCAGAGACAGAGGCCATATGATTCTCATAGCTTCACATCGGCCACGGCAGGTGTGGTACCCTTTGCTCCTACATCTCTCTCAAGCTCCATCTCTGGAGTTAGGTTCTGCTCCAAATCTCCTGTCTCTGGAGGACAGGATGTTGTGGCATCCCGATCCCCACTCTCTGCATCTCAGGGCCTGGTTGCTGAGAGCCTAGACCTTCATGGTCTTAACCTGTCTCAACAAGTAAGATATCCTTTATGCTTCTAGGAAGCCTTCCACAAGACACTCTTAAGCTTTCAAGTGGAAGAGGTTTTCCATATGGTGTTCGCAGAAGGGTCTTGAATACCTCTGGAATCATTATTAGAGTATCTCTTTCATTTATCTAATGTAGGGCTTAAGACTAACTCAGTAAGAATCCATTTAAGTGCTATTTCATGATCAGTGTCCATTGTCATTACCATAACGACTGTATGTAAATAATTATTGTATATAGTTCCCCATGTTACCCAAGTTTTTATACCTGTTCTCTGTAAAATCAGAATTGTTTGTTCTGGTTATTTTGTTCCATGTAAACCGCGCTGATACCAAATAGCGCGGTATATAAAAGATTGTAATAAATAATAAATAAATAAATTTCAGTTTCCTTCAAGCCTTTAAATGGACAACCTATATCCTCTCGTCCTCTCATAGCGAGATTTATGAGGGGCCGCCTTCTAACTAAGCCGCCCATTAGTCCACCACCGGTGGCATGGGACCTAAATCTGGTTCTTGGACAGCTCATAAAGCCGCCTTTTGAACCTCTAGCTACTACCTCCTTGAAATTCCTTTCCTGGAAGGTTGTCTCTCATTTCAATCACATCAGCACGTCGCATTAGTGAGTTGCAAGCATTAGTTGCTGATCCTCCTTATACGAGGTTCCATCATGATAAGGTAGTCCTTAGGACTCATCCACACTTTATGCCAAAGGTGTCTCACCTTTTCATTTAAACCAAGCAGTTTACCTGCCTGTATTTTTTCCAAGGCCTCATGCTTCAAATGCAGAAAGTAATCTTCATACTTTGGACTGTAAAAGAGCACTTGCTTTTTACTTACAAAGGACACAGCAACATAGAAAGTCCTCTCAACTCTTTGTTGCTTTTGATCCTTCTCATTTGGGACTTCCAGTCTCCAAGAGAACATTGTCCAATTGGATTGCACAGTGTATTTCTTTCACCTATCAGAGTAAGAACCTTTCTCTCGAAGGCCATGTCACAGCTCACAATGTGAGAGCCATGGCAGCCTCAATGGCTCATTTACACTCTGTGTTTATTGACGACATCTGTCGAGCAGCTACTTGGGCCTCGGTTCATACCTTCACAGCCCATTACTGCTTAGACAAGTACTCCCGCCGGGATGCCTTGTTTGGTCAGGCTGTTCTACAACACCTGTTCCATACTTAATCAACTCCTACCCACCATTCCCGGTAGGATGCCAGAGATCCATGGGGGGAAGTGGAGCCCTTTCACAGGGACACAACTTCTGGGGTCTCTCCCTGGCATCTGTAGCTAGGGAGTCCCCATATGTGAAGACTACATTCCTGCTTGTTCCTGGAGATAGCATAGTTCCACTTCCATCAAAAACAAGGGGTACCTCAAGGATCCTCATTATCCTCCTTACTCTTCAATATCTACATGCAGCCCATATGCAATATCATAAGATCATTCAACGTAAACTGCATGATATATGCAGATGACATTCTTTTATACATGCCTTTCTCCACAACCCACATGGACCTGACCCCACTCACAGATTGTTTCAATGCAGTTTCAACATGGCTCCAGACACAGAACCTACGTATCCAGCATAAAAAAACAGAGGTCCTTTTCATCTCCAGAGACTCCAACTTTACGCCCCCATCCCACGTCAGTGTCAAGGAAGCTGATTTGCAAACTAAAGATGCAATAAAATATTTGGGAGTTACCCTGGACCAACATCTAGACATGAGACGCCACATAAGCAGCGTAGTCAAAGCCATCTATTTCAAAATCCGTTCCCTCAAACACCTACGCTCCCTGCTGGACCCAGACGATTTCCGTACCATATATCAAGCGCTGATCCTGCCGCATTTTGACTTTGCAAATGCCATCCTACAAGGTCTCCCCCAATCCACACTAACCCCCTTACAGTTGGCCATGAATGCCGCAGCTAGGGTCCTCTACGGTGCATCCAGAAACGACCACGTGACTCCCATTCTCAAACAGCTGCACTGGCTACCAATTCACGGGAGAATCACCTTCAAATCCCTTGTATTAGCATTTAAGGCAATCAAAGGCACCTCATCCCTCTCACTCACGAATCTAATCCACATGGTCCCCCCCAATAGAGCAAGAAGAACATCAGCTGTAAACTTGCTAGCAATACCAAAGGCTTCAACAAAGTCCAACACGAACACCACAAACAGGGCATTCAGTTTTTATGTACCAAAATGCTGGAACACCCTACCCCCCGACATTAGAGCCATCACCAATCTATATCAGTTCAGAAAGGCTCTCAAAACATACCTTTTCCGCCAATATTTCCCAGACAGCAACTGAACCAGATATCCCCTCCAAGAAATAACCCAATCTAGAAATGCCCGCACACTGCAGTGTAGATAGATTATGTATATAGTTAACCCAGTTATCCAAGTTTGTACTCCTGTTCAATGTAAAACCTGACAGTTTGTCGTAATGGTCATTTTGTTATGATGTAAACCGCGCTGATTCTAAATAGCGCGGTATATAAGAAACTGTAATAAATAATAAAATAAATAAATAAATAGTTACTCACCTGTAACAGGTGATCTCCGGGAACAGCAGGAATTTAGTCTTCACAACCCACCCACCTCCCCTAGGAGTTGTATCTCTCTTTTCTTTTCTTTCCCTCTCTCTCTTTGTCTCAGCTTTAAAACTCAGCTGGAGAGAGGCAGTTGGGAAAGGTGGGAAGGCAGCACGAAGGCGCTGTGGGATGCTCCCAAAAGCTTTCTAATTAGATGCTGGGGAGCGTTCCCACGCAGGCTCTGTCGGTACCGACGATTCCGATATGTGAAGACTAAATTCCTGCTGTTCCTGGAGATCACCTGTTACAGGTGAGTAACTATGCTTTACTCACCTGTAGCATGTGTTCTCTGTGGACAGCTGGAATAAGTCTTCACAACCCTCCCACTTCCCTGAGGAGTTGCTTTGTGGCTATTCTGTTTCTGGACTGGAGAGAAAATGGTGCCATGGGAAGGCGGGCATGCATGCACGGTGAAGCTTCCATAAAGCTTGCAATGGAAGCTGGGGTGCATTCCCGTGTGGGACTCTGTCAGAGACTTAACCCATACATGAGAACGTATTCCTGATGTCCATGGAGAACATCTGCTATAGGTGAGTAGCTATGCTTTACTTACATTAAAATTATTTAAAATTAAAACAACCCACCCATTCTCATTATAGAATAGCCTCAGCCAATAGCTTTAAAGGCTGTCCTAAGCAAATAAGTTTTTAAATTCTTCCAGAACACCTGCAATACTCATTATACTCAAGGACAGTAAATTCCATAGGAGTGGCACTTGAACTAAAGATTCAACTGATGTGCTTCCTTTCTCACTATCTTTGCATTGGGCACCACAAGCTTATGGGCATCTTGGGAACACAGTACCCACCCTCGTACATAATGTTCCAATTTAGAAATTAAATAATGAGGATCCTAGTCCCTCAAGATCTTCAAGGTAAACAATAGAACCTTATACTAAATTCAGAAATTTACAACCAGTGTTGCTGAGCCAAGGTCAATGAGATGTGGTCATACTTCCATAAGCCCTTCACTAACCTAGCCCCAAAGTATTCTAGGCTAGTTGAAGGCATTGCAGGTCCCACTGTGGTAAATCTTAACAGAGAATTACAGTAGTCTAATCAAGGTAAGAACATAATTCACTGCTATAATCCAACTACTACTGAGCATTTATATAGCGCTACAAGTTGTACTCAGCACTGTACAAACAAGAGATAGTCCCTGCTTGTCAGAGCTTACAAACTGTTCTCAAATAAATATGGCCTCAACTACCTAATACACCATAATGAGTATAGCCCTTTCACAAAAAACTGATATAATCTTGTATGTGACTTGGAAAGTCTAAACAAACTCCCAGACTAACTTGATAACTGCAGGAAGGACATAGTCGTATTGACAGTCCTCAAAACAGGAAAACAACCATTTACAGTTCATGAAAGAGATTCGTTTTTTGTAATATTTAATTTCAATGATATAAAATTTAAATCCAGTTTTTAACAGCTTCAAACAGTTATGGAGCTCATCCCCAAGGTTTAGCCTACCCTGGGACACATAGAAATAAGGATTGCACATCATAGTAATACAGTATATGACGGCAGATAAAGACCAGTATGGTCCATCCAGTCTGCCCAGTAAGGTGGCTAGAGTAGTATCTGCTGCTCCATTCGGGTCACCTTCCTCTTTGCTTTTGTTTATGGTTGTATGTGCTACTCCTTTCAGGTCACCCCCCTCTATTTGTTGAAGTATAAAAGATATTTAAATTTGTTTTGATTTCATCCTCTTGCTATAATGTAGTGATTCTCAACCCAGTCCTCTGGGACTCCTAGTCCAATTGGATTTTCAGGATATCCACAACAAATATGCATGCGATAGATCTGCATGCACTGCTTCCATTGTATGCAGATCTATCTCATGCATATTCATTGTGGATATCCTCCCCAATACCTACCCACCCACCCACCCACCCCTGGGATAATCGTAGCTTTATAGGTACTTACACATCTTAAAGGAAAGGAGGTGCTCTCAGGTGAAGCTCGTTATCCAAATTAGTCATACACTAAGGACCTGAGATTAATTAAGCTTCAGATGAACAAGGTATATTAAACGTATTAGGTACAATTTTATTAGTATAAGTATCCATAGCAACCCTTAGTAAGAAAAGAACTTAAAGATCTAAACACAAGCTTACAACTAAGATGCAGACAGCAGTCCAGCAGCAAGATGGGGGCTTTCCAGTCTATTGCACTGTGTGTCGCATGTATGATTTTCTCCCAGTTGGTGAGAGGTCTTACATGTGCAATAGGTGCAAGGAGCTCTTTGCTCTCAGGGACCGAGTCTGTTCTCTAGAGGCTAGAGTAGCAGACTTGGAAAACATAAGAAAGACAGAGAGGTACATAGACGAGACCTACAGAGATATAGTCCTGAAGTCCCACCTCCAGTCTGGCAGCATCCCTGTTGTCATGGAGGACAGAGGTCACGTGACAGGAGAGCATCATCCTGGTGTGGCAGGAAGTGATCCTGTAACTAGGACCTGTCCTCCAGGTAATGTAAAATCCTCTCGCACCGAGGAAGTTTCTCCAGGGCCATGTGCCCATGAGGGAAGGGTTAGGACAGCCGTTATAGTTGGTGATTTGATCATTAGGCATGTAGATAGCTGGGTGGCTGGTGGACGTGAGGATCGCCTGGTAACATGCCTGCCTGGTGCGAAGGTAGCAGACCTCACGCGCCACCTAGATAAGGTCTTAGATAGTGCTGGGGAGGAGTCTGCTGTCTTGGTATATGTCAGTAGCAATGACATAGGAAAATGTGTTAGGGAGGTTCTGGAGGCTAAATTTAGGCTTTTAGGTAGGAAGTTGAAATCCAGAGCTTCCAGGGTAGCGTTCTCCGAAATGCTTCCCGTTCCACACGCAAAAGGAAGGCAGAGCTTCGGAGTCTCAAAGCGTGGATGAGACATTGGTGCAGGGATGAGGGTTTTGGATTTGTTAGGAATTGGAGAACATTCTGCTGAAAGGAGGGGCTTTTCCGAAGGGATGGGCTTCACCTTAACCGGGATGGAACCAGGCTGCTGGCATTAACCTTTAAAAAGGAGATAGAGCAGCTTTTAAACTAGATAATAGAGGAAAGCCAACAGTCGCACAAGACCGCATGGTTCGGAAGAATGTATCCTTGAAGGATACTACCAAAAGCGCAGAGGTTCCAAAAAAGAGTGAAGTAGCCCAAATGCTCTCGAGTATGGAGCAGAGAAAGCTTAAAGATCCCAAATTACCCATGCCTACCAATAGCCAAATTAATAATAAAATGCAGTCTCTAAAATGCTTGTATGCAAATGCTAGAAGTCTTGTAAACAGGGGCGCTGGGTGAGAATGTCCAGAGTCTTGGCAAAGGCAAATATTAATATGACTTGCAAAGGATTGTGGGAAATGTAGTCTACTCATACCAGAATCAGCCGTTCACAATAAATTAGTTGTGCTTGCACGAGTGTAAAGCCAAGAAAAGATATTTTATTTATGGGGTTATTTCTCCCAACACAGATTTGCTTGGTAGCACAGAAAGGATACTTGCTTTCAGTATTATACTTAGAAAAACAAAATCAGGAACAACAACAACTGAACTTCTTAAGCAATCAAATCAAATCATAAAGACCTTGATGGGAACAGAAAGGTCTTTTCTGTGGGCTCCTGCTAATATCTTTTTAGCAGTGCTTCAAAACAAACCAAAACCCACAAAGTAATGAAAAACTGTTCTTTTTCAAGGCTAACTTCTGGTATTTCCACACACACCCAGAAGTGTCTCTTCAGAGCTCACAGGCAATTAGGCAAAGCTCAATTGCTGACAATTAACCAGCTGCAAACCTCTTGGCTGGTTTACTTTTTTAAACGTGGCTCAAATCCTGCTCAAAAGCTGTTCTGAGTAGATCAAAGAACAAGTTTATATTTCTTTGTGATGGTGGTTGTATTTTGTAAAAGTATATTACCACAGAAGTTTAGACAGAGAGCAATCCATGTATTCACACTGTTCATTTACAATATTTCCTCCTTCAACTATCATAGAATCAATATCATGGATTGGCACAGAGGAATTTCTTAATGGAGCATTCTCAGAACAATACTTGTTTCCCTGCTGTCTTCCAAGTGAATAGCTAGGGCATAGATCAGTGTTCATACCTGAGCTTCCATTGCTGTTAGGGTTCCTCTCTAAATATCCTGGCCAGTATGTAGTCCAGTTTTTATGTCCAGCCTTCCAATCAAGATCCCTGGACACTGGGTCTCTCTTCACATACCTGCTTGCACTGGTCTTAGGGCCCCTTCCAAATGCAGCCGTCTCCCTCACAGGTCCCATCCGGGGATTCCTGGCTCTGCAACCCCACTCCTCTGGTTTCCTCCAGTCCAATGGAGTATGCTTGCCTCTGGAATGCCTCCCAGCACACGTACTGCTATGGACTCCTTTAGACCTCCAAGATGCTTCTCTCTTCTTTCTTCCAAAGTGTTTCTTGCTCTCTCTGTCCGTGAGCTCTGGCTTCTGCTGCCTCTGCTCCTTCTTCTGCTGCTGATGATGATGATCATGAAGATTCTGCTGATGATTCTGCTGCGTAGAATAAGCTTTACCTTTAACCTGTTTAGAGGGCTGCTCCACCCTAGCACAGCGCAGCTGTGCTGAATCAAGCCTTGCCCTTGGAGATGAGTGCTTGGGGATTACCTCATAGCTCTCCTGATTGAACACACGTTTCCCCACTTCAGCTCTTCTAGTGGCTGTTGGAAACCTTGTGCATTCTGGGACTGGTAGTCTTTTATGGAAACATTCTGTTTTATTATTTTTACCAGAAAAGACAGGTTGCTTGTTCAGAGCCAATTCACCTCTATTATAGCTCCTTCCTGAACTATGATAAGCTTCCTTATCACAGTCTATAAAATAAGATGGGAGAGTTAGAATATATAGCACTAAATGAGAGGTTAGATATGATTGGAATCTCAGAGACATGGTGGAAGGAGGACAACCAGTGGGACACTGATACCTGGATACAAACTATATCGTAATGATAGAGCTGATCAAATTAGTGGAGGAGTTGCGCTCTGTTAGAGAGGGCATTGAGTCAGAATTGAAGGAAATATCAATACATCGGGAAGATGTAGTACAAATATTGGATAAACTGAAGAGTAGCAAATCACCTGGGCCGGATGGTATACATCCAAGGGTGTTGAAAGAACTGAAATATGAGATTGCAGACCTGCTATTAGTAATCTGTGAACTATCATTAAAATCATCTGTATTACCTGAAGATTGGAAGATGGCGAACGTAACACCAATTTTTAAAAAGGGTTCCAGGGGTGATCCAGGAAACTACAGACCGGGAAAAATGGTAGAAACCATCATAAAGAACAAAATTGCTAAACATGTAGATACTCATGGCTTAATGGGAGACAGCCAACATGGCTTTAGACAAGGAAGATCTTGTCTTACTAATCTTTTATGTTTTTTTGAAGGTGTGAATAAACAGGTGGGCAAAGGTGAGTCGTTTGATATAGTGTATTTGGACTTTCAGAAAGCCTTTGACAAGGTCCCTCATCAGAGACGTTTGGCAAAACTAAAGAGTCATGGGATAGGAGGCAGTGTACTATTGTGGACCAGGAACTGGTTAAAAGATAGAAAGCAGAGGGTAGGGCTAAATGGCCAATTTTCTCAGTGGAGAAAGGTAAATAGTAGTGTACCCCAGGGATCTGTGCTGGGTCCGCTGCTTTTTGACATATTCCTAAATGACCTGGAAAAGGGAATAACGAGTGAGGTTATCAAATTTGCAGATGACACAAAACTAAAGTTGTTAAAACCCAAGAAGATTGTGGAAAATTGCAAGAGGATCTTGATAAATTGGAAGACTGGGCATCAAAATGGCAGATGAAATTTAATGTGGACAAGTGCAAAGTTATGCCCCTAGGGAAGAACAACCCAAACTATGGTTACACGATGCAAGGTTCCACATTAGGAACCACCACCCAGGAAAAAGATTTAGGCGTCATTGTGGATAACATGTTAAAACCCTCGGCCCAGTGTGCAGCGCGGCCAAGAGAGCAAATAGAATGCTAGGTATGATAAGGAAAGGAATGGAAAAGAAAACAAAGGATATTATAATGCCTCTATATTGTTCCATGGTGAGACCGCACCTTGAATATTGTGTGCAATTCTGGTCGCCATATCTTAAAAAGGATATAGCGTTATTAGGAAAGGTTCAGAGAAGAGCCACCAAAATGGTAAAGGGGATGGAAGGATACCCCTATGAAGAAAGGCTAATAAGATTAGGGCTCTTTAACCTAGAAAAGAGACGGCTGAGGGGAGATATGATAGAAGTCTATAAATTAATGAATAGAGCTGAACAGGTAAACGTAGATCGATTGTTTACGTTATCAGAATATAGAAAGACTAGGGGACATGCAATGAAGCTACAGGGTAAACTATTTAAGACTAATAAAAGAAACTATTTTTTCACTCAATGTGTAATCAAACTCTGGAATTTGTTACGGGAAGATGTAGTAAAGGGTGTTAGTGTAGCTGGGTTTAAAAAAGGTTTGGACAAGGTCCTGGAGGAAACGTCCATAAACTATTATTAAGAAGGGACCCAGGATATCACTGTTTGAGCCAATACAAGCACTGAGGAACCTGTGTCTTTTGGGAAGACTGTTAGGTATTTATGACCTAGATTGGCCACTGTTGGAAACAGGTTACTGGGCTTGATGGACCTTGGTCTGACCCAGTATGGCATATCTTATGTTCTTATGATATCCTGAAACCCGGACTGGCATGGGGTCCTAGAGGACTGGGTAGAAAACCACTGCTATAAAGGGATGCATTGTGTCTGTCCCATGCCATTTGAATTCAGTCATTGTCTTTACCCCATCACCTCTATCAGAAGGGCATTCCAGGCATCCACCACTCTTTCAGTGAAAAAGTATTTCGTGATGTTGCATGCAAGTTTACCTCCTTGCAGCTTCATTTTATACCCTCTAGTTTTACAGCTTCTCCTTCTTTGTAGAAGGTTTGTTTGTTCATTAATACCCTTTTAAGTATCTAAAGGTCTGTATCATATCTCCCCTTTCCCTTCTGTCCTCTAGGTGAGAAAGGGACATCACATTATGGCAAAAACCATTGGGCATTTACTGGAAGTATGTACAATTCAATATGTACATAATCTGGAGGCCCAAACAAACCTTGACAAATTTTCTTGGAATCTAGGAACTGGCTACTGAAACTTAGGTCAAAGTGCAAGTCCCTGCCCCCCCCCCCCCCAAAGGTGTCACAGTGTGTAAATACAGAAATTGAGTCCTGCATCATTCAGCATTCAACGTGAAGACACCATATAAAGATCAAGCAACAAAAGCGAGAGCCCTTGTGGGATACCTTGTATCAAAACCGTATTGTCATTCAAGCATGCCACTTGCTCCCTTTCTCTGAAATAGGAACTGAGCCAATTCTGTATTTTTTACCAACTCTGATAATCAATAAAACTCCTGAAGATAGCATGATCGATCAAGTCAATTGTGGTTGAAATATCTAAAAGCAAAGGGAACCTTGATTAGTGATTTGATCCAACAGCATAATTTGAAATGTTTTCTGTATGATGGGGGCAAATTCAATTATCTTAAATTAATTTATAGCACTGGGTTATGATGCTGATATGGTTTTCTTAAAAGAGAAGCAAAGAAGGGATATGGTAGGGATGATTGTTCAAGATCATTTGGATTAGGAGCGTATTTCTATAGATCAACCACAGGACATTGAGGTTTTATCAATTATGTCAAATAATCTTTATTGGAAAGGTTTCAAAGGCAAGTCGTCAAAGCTTAAAGCAAAACACACAAAATAATAAAACAGAGCACACAGTGTTTTTTGTTTTTTCTCCAGTTCTTTCAGCAACCCCCTCATCCTCTACCCACCCCCAGGACCTCCACACCACGTCGAAGCCTAAAGAGAAACAGCAACATGACAACCAAACAAGGACAGATTTTCCCCCGCAATACAGAATTTGACGCACCCACTGGAGTAAGCAATAAAGAACCGCATAACTCGCAATAAAAAAGGGGGGGGGTCGCTTGCTGCCTCCTCCCTACATCCCCCTCCCCCCCCCACTCGTATTTCCCATACAGGTCCACTAGCCCAACCCCACTGGTCATAACTGCTCACATCCATTCTGCATCACAACACTCCACGCCCCCCCCCCCCAGCCTACACTACCCCTCCCCCCCATTTACACCATCACCCTCCCACCCCAAACCCTGTGACTGCCTGCTACCTCAGCCACCAAGTTCCTACCAGCAAGTCTTAAAGGTTATTCAAGATCAAGCTACACCTCACCCTCAGGACCCACAGTCTCCCATTCTGTGTGATTTGATGGGAGTACATTCCTCCCGTGCCAGACGTTCAGGGGGCTCTACATCAACCCAAGCAAAAAGCACTGTTCTTTAAGCAAGTAATAGTCACCCTTGATCATTGCTTCTGTCCTTGCCCCTCTACTGGCACCCCTTCCAGGATGTGGAATAAAACACAGGGAGCAGCCAGAGACCACTGAACACATAGCACCTGCTCCAGGTACCCATGGACCTGACCCCAAAAAAAGCTAAACCAGAGGGCACAACCAATGGACTCCACCTGCTCACTACGCTTCTTACAAGCAGGCAGTGCTCTGCACCCCATTTTAAAGGCCTGCACCAGAGCTATATATGCTCGACAGAGAAGCTTATATTGCATGTCACGGAGCGCCACCATCACCATGTGTTTCAGGATATTAGCTATGACTTTTACCAAAGTCTCAAAGGTGGTGGAGGTGCCTGGTTCCTCATTCCCTTGGGCCACCATCTCTTCACAGGCCACCTGGGGCATGATCCCCCCCCCCCCCCACAAATGGGCCCTGGGCTCTGGAGACAATCACCAACAACAGGTACCTCCAACAAAAAAAATTCTCCAGCTGCTTAAAAAAAGTCACTAGAAAGTTGTTTAGGATCAAGACTACGTTTGTAATTTCACAGTTGAAAATATGGAACTACATCTTCCCCAGCAAGTTCAATGTGGGTCCGGAGCTCTTCTAAAGGATAAATCCTACTGTCATCTGTGAGCCTCTGTACTAGTCTCAAAAGACTTTGTGTCCTCCAAGCCTGAAACCTCGGCGACACCATACCCAATGAGAAATCAGCATTACCCTGTGTGGGCAGGTAGAACAATAGAAAAGTTGAGTGACGGAGCTTCCTGCAGATCCAACCCCAAGTACGCAAAAGTGGATGCACCAAGACCAAGCCCCAGACCCCTGCCCTACCTCGCCCTGCGTGCAACACATACTCAGGAGACAAAGGGGACAGTAGAGTTCAGTCACATGCTAAACACATGTAGTCCTGTGATTCAAATAACCAATCTTTAAGGCGATACAATAAACAAGCCAGGTTATAATTCCTAAGATTAAGCAGGCTCATTCTCCCTCTATACCATAAGAACATAAGATATGTCATACTGGGTCAGACCAAGGTCCATCAAGACCAGTATCCTATTTCCAACAGTGGCCAATTTAGGTCATAAGTACCTAGCAGTTTCCCCAAAAGACACAGGTTCCTCATTGCTTGTATTGGGTCAAGCAGCAATATCCCATATCCCTTTTAATAATGGTTTATGGACCTTTCCTCCAGGAACTTGTCCAAACCTTTTTTTAAACCCAGCTACACTAACAGCTTTTACTACTTTCTCCGGTAACAAATTCCAGAGTTTGATTACACGTTGAGTGAAAAAATATTTTCTCTTATTAGTCTTAAATAGGTTACCCTGAAGCTTCATTGCATGTCCCCTAGTCTTTTTATATTCTGGTGACGTAAACAATCGAGCTACGTTTACCCGTTCCACTCCATTCATTTATAGATCTCTATCATGTCACCCCTCAGCCATCTCTTTTCCATGTTGAAGAGCCCTAACCTTTTTAGCCTCTCTTCACAGGAATATCCTTCAATCCCCCCCACCCCCTCGGTGGCTCTTCTCTGTACCCCCTCCAATAACACTACATCCCCCTTAAGATACGGCGACCAGAACCGCACACAACATTCAAGGTGCGGTCGCACCATGGAACGATACAGAGGCATTATAATATCCTCTGTTTTATTTTCCATTCCTTTCCTTATGATATCTAGCATTCTATTTGCTCTCTTGGCTGCTGCTGCACACTGGGCGGAGGGTTTCAACATGTTATCCACAATGATGCCTAAATCCCCTTCCCGGGTGGTGGCTCCCAATGTGGAACCCCACATCGTGCAACCACAGTCCAGGTTGTTCCTTCCCAGGTACACAACCCCATCTGCCATTTGGACGCCCAGTCCTCCAATCCACCAAGATCCTCTTGCAACCTTCCACAATCCTCCTGAGCCCCAACAACCCTAAATTTTTCCGTGTCATCTGCAAACCCGATAACTCCACCCGTCACTCCCCCCTCCAGGTCATCCACAAATATGTCAAAATGCAGCGGGCCCAGCACAGATCCCTGGGGCATTCCACTATTCACCTTTTTCCATTGGGAAAATTGGCCATCCAGCCCCACCCTCTGCCCTCCATCTTCCAAGCAGTTCCTGATCCACAACAGCACATCACCTCCCATCCCATGACTCTTCAGCCCTGCCAAAAGTTTCCGATGAGGGACCCTGTCAAAGGCCCTCTGAAAGTCCAGATACACTACATCAACCGACTCACCTTTGTCTACCTGTTTATTCACATTCTGGGCATGCTTGACTACTGTAGAGCAAGAAGTCACCTCTCCTATCTGCAAGAAGAGGGGACATGGCCTCAAGATCCCTAATAACCTCCTTGAGGAACATACCCATATAGAGTATGTAGGAGTTTATCCTGGCTGAAAGCATGTAAGCCTGTAAACATCGATGCCCAAAAGCATTGAGGGTTTTCAATTCTGGAGGGTTAGAAGAATGTGTTTCAGAACTCTTAATTCAATGCATCGCCGATTCCACCACCATTGAATGGTGATGAAGTTCTGTCTTTTGGAAGCTGGGGCATTCCGGTACTCGGTACATAGTATCCAGACGTCGTGTATGGGGTGAGATTGTGAGGGGAGTCTCCCACATCCTGAGCATGTCCCTCCAGCTATTGGATTGAAACCTGAGGTTTCTTACTCCACCATAAGAACTTAGAGAACAGTCCTTCCAAAGAGCACAGATTCTTAGCCAGTACACAGAGAGGTAGCATCCTTTAAAATGGAGCCCCACACACATGTTCCTGACATGCCCGCTTTGCAAGGTAAAAGGTCACTGTAAAAGAGGAAGGCCGGCAATGAGATGGATCGATATATTATCTGCTGTTATCGTAACAAATATAATACAATAACAGCAGCTGTGGATACCACTCTATCAACAATGAGCCACTTGGCTGAAGACCAAACAAAGTTTAAGTCAACTATCCACCTGAGAAAGCTTGAGAGAAAATGGCGTCGCACCCATAACACTTCGGACCAAGCCACATACCTAGACCACTTGAAGACTCATCGTGAAGCAATATGGGACAAGATGAGAGTTCCACTCTGATCTACTTAGTCGCTCACTAAGCAAACCACGCATTCCTTTTCGTCCCTCTAGTCCAGTCCCGGAACCATAGAGTTTAGAATCTCCTCCAGCAGCCTTGGAGACTGAATGACATCACAGCTCTTCTCTCTCTGGTATAAATAGGCAAGGACCGCCCCCTTCCACCAGTACTTCAGTCTCCAAGCAGCTGAGGAGATTCTGGGCCTAGGGATAGGCCCAGCACAAATAGGCAGCGCTAGGAATTTCTTTGTTTTCCTTTTCTAATTCTTGATGTTTTTTGTTTGGTTGCCTTTCTAAAATAAATAGCCACTTTTTTCTTCCCTCTGGCTCCATTCCTGCTTCCTCCTTTCTCCCTCAATTTTCCCTCTCGTGGGAGGGGGGCTGCCCCTTGGTGAGAAGGAGCAGCTTTACAGAGCAGAAGTAGCCTCCCTGCTCCCGAACCCGCAAGCAAGGGTGAGGAGCAGGTGGAAGGCTTAGCCCCAGCCATCTCTAAGGGACAGTGAGATTGGTGGTGGGAGCACCGTCGGAGCCGAAGCCACGAGCAGGCTGAGCTCCGGCGCGTGTCTGCCTCATTGCAGCACCTCAGGTTGAAGCAGGGAACTGTAAGTAGGTCTCGCCGACTTTAACGGCGTTTTTTCTTTCTTTTTGAATTTTCTTTTACTTGTTTCTTGGAGGGGAGTTGAGAGGGAAGTCCCTGCCTCAGCGGGGGATCTCATAAAGGAGTTCTTTGCCCTCCGGACACTTTTTTGCTGTGCGGGAAAAGTCCCGGCGGCCATTTTGAAAAGCGCGTTTTTTTTATAGTGGCTTTTTGGAAGCGTTTTAAGCCTCGTTTGCTGCAGACCTGCTATAGGCTCATCAGGCGCTTACAGAGCGTTGGCCTGTTGGAAAAAAAAAAAAGAGAGAAGTTCAAAAGGAAACGAGCTATGCTGTGCTTTTCCCTTATTGAAATATTGAGCAGGTGTATCTAGGCTGTTTTTTGCAGGGCTCCAATCCGGAGAGAGCCCTTCCTTCCGGGGCTGGTGGTCAGGGCCAGCGGGGGGGAGGGGGAGTTCCCGGGGTGGTTTAGAGCAGTTCTTTGAGGCGGCTGCTATGCCTGCAATTCCACACTGTCTAGTGTGTGGCAGGAGGAAAGGTTCAGTACTGGAATCAGGAGTCTGTGTCCCTTGCTCCCTAGAGGCGCAGCATATGGACGGAGAGCCGGGACAGCCCCTAGCAGGCCGGAAGGCTATTCGTACAGGCGCTGAGGCACTGTTATCTCTGTCTCTAGATCCTGAGGAGCCAGTGCCGGGGCCCTCCTCGAGCGGCGGCTCTGCCGGGTCACAGGAGCAGGGACAGGCGGGGGAGGCGACCGGGATTACGCCAAACTTCGTTGCCTTGATGCAGCAGGCTTTTGCCTTCCTTCAGCCCGCGATGTCGGCTCTTCCTCACGGACCCCAGAGTCAGAAGCGCTTGGCCTCTCTGGTCCGTTCGGGGAACGGTGCTCCGGTGGCTAAAAGGTGTAGGGCCACTTCGGAGGGTCCCGCGCCTTACCTCGCTGATGACCTCAGCGAGGGGAACGCCAAAATGGGAAGAGTTCTCGGAAGATGAGCTGGAAGACGGAGAGTTGCCTGACTCGGAGCAGCAGTGCTGGGTAGTCAGAGTCTTTTGGTGTGAAGGGCTTCCAGCCCTGGTTTCAGAGACGCTAAAGACACTAAACCTGCCTTCCAGCGAGGAAGCAGCGGAAGAGACATTAGCAGATCCGCTGTTGCAGGCGGTGCGGACATCCCAGAGAGTGTTTCCCCTCCATAGGGTATTTAGGAATATGATACAGGAAGAATGGGATTTGCCAGAGGCAGCCCTGACGGGGGCTAGAGCGTTGGCTCGCCTTTATCCGCTTCGCGAACCGCGATAGGGAGCTGTTTCGTTCTCCAAAGGTAGTTGCGGCGGTATCGGCTGTCACTCAGAAAACCACAATTCCCGTGGAGGGGGACCGCAGCACTGAAGGATGTTCAGGACAGGAGGTTAGACACTCTGTTGAAGCAGGTGTTTGATGTTTGCACACTGTCCATGCAGACCGGCTTCAGTGGCACGTGGCTGTTTGAGATAGTCCCAGAGGTTGCAGGAGACCATCTGAAAGGGCAGCTTGAAGATGCCACGCGACTGGAGTCAGGAACCGCATACTTGGCAGATTTTCATTCTGATCTCCGCGGCTTATATGTATATATGTATATATATGTGTATGTATATGTGTATATGTATATGTATGTATATATGTATATGTATAGGAGTGGAGGAGTAGCCTAGTGGTTAGAGCACTGGCTTGGTAACCAAGCAACCAGGGTTCGATTCCCGCTAGCAGTCCTTGTGGCCTTGGGCAAG